>LR877152.1:0-600000 GCA_903995115.1 Angomonas deanei | reverse complement strand
ACAATTAGAAAATGTGATTCAAACTTTACAGGACGAATTACGAAAAGAAAAGAAGGAAAATCAACGATTATTGTCGTTATTACAAGAACATTCCATTTCTATAAATAATAATAATAATATTTCTGAAAATAATAATAATAATAATAATATAACACCAATCAGAAATGAAAATAATTTACCCTCGTCAGGGGTTTCTCCTATTGCACAGGAGAGCAGTCAGCATAGTCCGTCTGCATTTTCCATGGATAAATCAAAAAGCGATTAGAAAAAATATATATATTTATCGTATTTTTTTTTTTTAGATTCTTGAAATACTTTTTCTGTTGTTGGCTATTTTTTATTGTGGCTGCTACATTTCTGTTTTTAATTTGACTTTATTATTTTTTCTCTCTCTTTTTTCTTTTTCAGAAACACTCAAAAAAAAACATAATATTTTTTTTATTAGATTTCATGTTTTTACTAAATCATGTTTCGTTAAAAAATATATTTCTTACTGCTATCGAGAATAGAATTACCATTCATATAATAAATAATAATAATGAAAATAATAATAATATAGAAAAAAAGGAAAATAATAAAAAACAAGTGGCGTCCGTGTTGGCGTATCGTTTTACGGACTCTATTGTTTTTATGTCACTAAGCGCGAATACCGATAAAATTATATTTTGTGTTTCGTTGAACAATAGTGTAAGTTATATTTGTCAGTTTAGCCCCGAAAATGAAAATAATAAAAATAAAAAAAATAAACATAATCATTTTGAAATGTTTCCGATTTCTCATTATTCTAATATTAGTGGTAGTGGCTGGCATCCCACGCAGCAAGATATTTTACTCATTTCAAAAAATAAAAATGAAAATGAAAATAATGAAAATGAAATGATAATTGAAAGTGAAATTACTCTTCTTCGTGTCCACGGACAACACTGTGAAGCATTCTACAAAAGAAGTATTATTGGAAAAATAAATCAAATTTATTTTATAAATTATAATAAAAAAAATAATATGGAAATTATTTATTCCGATCAAAAAGGTATTCAATTATTAAATCTCACAGAGGAAATAGAAAATAATAATCATTTAAATAATCAAAATTTTGAATTTTCCTTGCCTCAGTCATTAGGAAATATAATCGAAAATAATAATCATCATATAATAATATTACCTTCTGCCAACTCATTCTCATTCTATTGTAACATTAATAAATAATAATAATAATCATGAAACAATGTTGCAATTATGGGACTTGAAAATTTCTATTTCTACTCCGATATTCCATAAAATAATGATAAATAATAATAATAATATTCAAAACTTAGTGTGTTGGGCGAATCATAAAAATGATTTGTGTTTATTATTTGTTTCCGAAAAAGATAAAACCGATATTAAAATATAATTTATCGAAGGAAATGAAAAAAATGGAAAATAATAATAATAAAACTATTAATTCTGCTTTGGAGAGAGAAATGATGTTAGAAAGTGATGTCAATAATGAAAATAATAATAATAATACTATAAAAACGAAACATAATAATAATTTATTATTAAAAGGTGAAATTATCTGTAAAAATGAATCTTTATTTCCTATTTTTGGGCATTCAAACCTTTTTTTTTCAGGAAAACGAAAATAATCATCATTCTATTATAAAAAAAGGAGAATTCAACAACAATAATAATTATTTATTACTATTAAGTAAAGATCATAGTAATAATATAAAACTGTTTCGTACCTATCTTACCGAAAATAATAATAATAAAAATAAAATAAATATATTTTATTATAATCATCAAAATCAAAATCATAATAATCATCATAATTATATAACGTCGGTTGGTTCTACCGTTTATCGTATCGCCAATAACAATAATGAAAATAATAATCATCATCATTATTTTAATCGATCTTCCCTACTTTTTCCACGACTATTCAATTATCAAAATAATAATAATAATAATAAATCTTTTTTTTCAAAACACGTTTCTGAAATTTTACATTCGTTATTAAAAGAAGGGATCGACCGGGAGTTGTATAGTGTCTTACAGTACGGGAGACAGGTAACAGTATTGTTATACAATGATGAAAATGAAAAAAATAAAAATAATAATTTTGAAAATGAAACGTTAGAAAATAATTATCATGGTGTCTTACCACTCTCCAAGACCGTTCCAGGGATTTTAGAATTATGTATGACGGAAAAAAATATTCGTGAAAAAATAAATTTAGCAGAAAATGAAGTTTGTAACGAAACGTACACGTATCAAAAAGAGGAAGAAATAAAAAAAGAAAATAAAAATGAAACTCATCATTTAAAACATAATAAAAACAATGATGAATAGCAATTTAGCAAAGTTATATGCCGGGGCGCCGCTGCGGGTGCCAGGCTCTGTACGGCACTTACCTCAAACTTTAAATAATAATAATAATCAAAATCAAAATAATAATCATCATAAAAATGATTTTTTAGAAGCGAATGTGAGCGAAAATAATATCATTGGAAAAATAAGAAATTTTTTATTGAAGGCGCTCGGCTGGCAACATAATCCTAATACTAAAAATGAAAATGATAATAATAATGAAAATTCTATTTTATATTATTTCAAGGAAGGCGACGGGATCGGTCTGCACAGTTTTCAAGAAATGATTGAACGAAAATTTTTTATTTTTATGGTGTTGGAAGATTTTAAAACGGCGGCGAGTTTATTATTATATTATCATTCGATGCATCCGTTCTACGTCACGATTGCATTACAGATATTAACGATGGCAGAAATAAAAAATGAAAATTTTAAAAATTTTGAAACTAAAAATGTTGAAAATAAGAATCATAATTTGACATTTTGGGTTCCGTTGGCGTTATTCTTTGTGGAACAACTTTCTATCCTTCCTACCGAAAGTGAAAATATTATTAATAATTCTGAAAATGAAAATAATGCTGAAAATAATAGTAAATTATTATCGTTGGATCGACTTTCCGCCGCACAACGGTTTCAATTCAGCGAAACCCTTTTTCATCATTTTTTAACACTCCTTTCTCAAAATAAAAAAATAAACATCATAAAAATCATTACGTATCGGATCTCATCGCCATGCTGGTGCAAGTCACGCTGCCACCTGCCTATCATATCATCCATATAAAAAATTTAATGCTGTTATTACAAAATTTAGTCAAACAACAATATCAAAATCATTTTGAAAATAATAATAATAATAATTATCATCATTGTTCGTTACTCATTGCCGCCGTGGTAGAAGGCGTACACCCCGAGGGCGCCTCTCTCCAGCGGTACTTGGACATGACGGGAGACTTACAAACCGTCTATTATTATATTTTATTGTTTGGAAATGTTTTACAAATAAATTCCATTTCTAAAAATAATAATAATAATAATAATCCAATACTGTTTTCGCCAAATTTTATGTTTTCTTTTTTAAAAAAATGTTATTTGGAAGAATGTTTATTACAAAATGGATTTTATGTATTAAAATCGAAAGAATCGCTAAAAATGATTCAAATTTTAGAAATGCGAGCCGCCGCGGAGGGATCGTTATTATTTTATCAGAATAATTATAAAAATGAAAATAATAATAATACTATAAATAATAATAACGCAATACCGCTCGTGTTGTCCTACTGACAATAATAATAATAATAAAAATAAATTATTATTTATTCAAAATATTTCTCAGAGATTATTAAATAATTTTCCCCACCGCAGTCGAGGAAGAGAGGTAGAACTAAAGTGTAACTGCAGTCAGCCAATGCACATCAACCCTTATGATGAAAATCAAAAAAATTTAAAAAATAATCATCAAACTTTAAATAATAGTAATAATAATAAATTAATAATGAATCCCATGTCTTTTACTTCTATCGGTAATCAAAATAATAATAATCAAAATAATAAAAATTTTGATACGATAAAAAATGAATTTTATTATTGTAGTAACCCCGATTGCCGCCACGGCCACACGCCCTTGTGTTGTGTCTGCGGCGAGCGGTTAAAAAGCTCTGAAATAAAACACAACAAGATGTGTCTCACCAATCAAAATAAAAATAATAATAATAATAATAATAATACGATTATTTTAAATAATAATGATAATTATTGCTGGTGTACGTTGTGTTTGCATGGTGGTCATTATTTTCACATGGCGGAGTGGTTTTCAAAACACGAGAAATGTCCAGTGGAGAGTTGTGTCTGTCATTGTAGTCAAAATAACAATAATAATCATAATAATAATCATCAAAATAATTTTGAAAATAATGATAAAAATGAAAATGAAAATTCGGAAAGTGAAGAGGAGTTGTCGTCTTCATTGTCGTCCTCGTTGTCATCGCTTTAAGCGCAGCTGATTTTTTATATTTTTTTCAGATTTAAAATATTTTTTACTTTCCTTTTTTGTTTCTTGAAAAAAACGATATATAAAATGTGTATTCCATATCAATTTTCCTTTTCTCTCTTTTTTATTATTTTATTATTTAGAATGAAATTATTTTCCTGTCAGCCAGACACACATAACGGCTTTGTCTCTCTCACGTATCAAAATAATAATAATAATAATAATAATAATAATGAATCGTTAATACTTTCTTGTTTTACCGTCGATTACCCAAAAAATAATAAAAAAAAAGTGATAATAATAATAATAATGTAAAAATAGAATTTCAAATGCATTTACCTTCCCAATTCGTCGTTTCCGAAAATAAAAATCAAAATCATAATAATAATAATAATATTAATTTTCAAAATTATTTTTTTTCCGTCAGTAACAAAGCTGTCGTGGGTGGTACGACCATGTGCTGTGTTGGGAATCGTGAAGGACGTCTGGCATTAATCATAATGGATACCAAGACCATTTTATTTTTTAAAAATGAAAATTTTGAAAAAAATAATAAAAATAAAAATCATATTTCTACCATTACATGGATGCGAGACACGCCTCTTATCTTAGTCGGCTATGAAGAGGGCATCACGGAGTGGTATGAAGTATTATTATTATCGAATTTTTCAACTTTACAAAATAATAAAAATTTAAAAAATAATCATTATAATAATATTTTTGATGCCAGTACGCACTGTGAAGAGGAAACGGGCATTTCTATTCGGTGTTTGGCAAAACATCAAACGAATCATAATAATAATTTTAGAAATATTGAAAATAATAATTTTGAAAATAAAAAGTTAGTGAGTAGTGATTATTTTCCTTTTTTGCCTGGTATTGCGGCGGTGGCCTCTGTCGATAATCATATCTACTTATACGGTTTCCAATCGATAAATAATAATAATAATAATAATTCTGAAAAAAATAATAATAGTGAAAAGTTATTTTTTTTAGAAAAGCCGCTCTGTTCCATTGCGTTTCATGAAAATAATAATAATAATAATAGTTCTGAAAATGAAAATAATTTTAATTTTGAAAATAATATAAAACAAGTATTTCTTTACTGTCATCCTATTCTGCACTATATCGGTTCTCTCACCATTAAAGAGAATAATATTATTTTATTTAATATTTTTGAATTATCTGAAAATAATAATAATAAACAATTATTACATGTTTTGGAGTATACCGTCGATACGTTTTCAAAAAATAAAAATATTTCTGAAAATAATAATAATAATTTTAATTTTAATAATATTTCATTTACGTGGCGTTTTAGTATTGAACTACAAGTGAGTATTGTGATGGGAAATTTTATTTATATTTTAGATATTGAAAATAATAATAATAATTTAGAAGTTTCGCAAAAAATAAAAATTAATAATAATAATAATAATAATAATAATTATAATTTTTATGATATTGAGTATGTTTCTGCGGCCACTTCGGTTCTTTCTTTATCCGAAGAAACCGAAAATAATAAAATTAAAAATGAAGAAAATAAAAAAAGGAAAAAAAATAAAAATTATAACAATAATCATTTCAACTGGTTAGATATCAACACCCTCACTACGAATATTCTACTAAGTAAAAATAATAATAATAATAATAATGAAAATAATAATAATTATTATTATGCGAGTCATCATTTATCAAAAAAAAGAGTGACATTACAGGAGGATGTTATTGCGGCGGAACTATTTCAAAATAAGAATAAAAATAATCAAAAAAATAAAATAAAAAAAGGAGAAAAGGGAATGACGTTTATTGTCGTGTTTGAAAATAATATAAATCATAATAATAATGCAGGGATGAATTCTATTAAATGTTTTCCAGTGGAAACCAATGTGAAAACCACAACGTTTATCAATAATAATCATCATTTAAATAATAATAATAGTTCTGAAAATAATTATCATAAAAGTATTTTCTATGCACGAGGGGCGTCTGTCTTTGCCACTACTTTTCATAATAATAATAATGAAAATAATTTAAAAAATAAAATGAATGAAATCATGAAAAAAAGAATTTCATTTTCAAATTTAAATTCCATCAAAGATTTTTTAAAAATTTTGGAAAATGTGAATTTTAATTTATTTTGTGATTTATTTTCAGATAATAATAATAAAAAAATTATAAATGAAATATTTCCACAAAACATAACATTTTTCCCCATTCATATTTTTCAAAATAATAATAATTATAAAACTATAATTTCAGAATTAGAATATTCTTTTTTATGGCAACTTTATTTTACGTTTAAAGAATATTACGAAAATAATGAACATAAAATAAATGTGCCGTCTTTTTTTGATTTCGTATTGGAAAATGAAAATAATAAAAATTCATTTTATTAGAAATTTTAAATTTTGTTCCCAACACAAAAAAGGAAGAAACAATGTTAAATACAATTTTTGAATTATTCAATAATAATAATTTT
This sequence comes from Angomonas deanei, assembly GCA_903995115.1. Classification (NCBI taxonomy): domain Eukaryota; phylum Euglenozoa; class Kinetoplastea; order Trypanosomatida; family Trypanosomatidae; genus Angomonas; species Angomonas deanei. The sequence continues at coordinate 593,179 of LR877152.1, read as the reverse complement.
GAAAAAAATGAAATATTATTTTCATTTTTAATTTCTGTCGTGGAACGGTGTATTTGTTTACACATTTTTTATCACCATTTCGAAACTGTAAAATTATTATTACAAAAATTTTCAAAATTTCAAACCCATTATATATTTTTAGCGAATTTATTTCATTTAAATAATAATAATCAAAATGAAAATAATAATAATATTTCATTTATTTCTAAAATATTAAGACAATATTCAATGGAATTATTATTTTTAAATTCCCTTTCTTTTTATTTAAAAGTTGGATTTTCTTATATTTATGATTATTTTGAAAATGAAAATAATAATGAAAAATTTTTAGAAAATGATATTTTATTATTATTACCAATTTGGGATCGAACCGCCATTTATTTATTATTAAAAGAAAATAATAATAATAATAATTTAAATTCTGAAAATAATAATAAAAATAAAATAATGCAACATGCTTTATTTTCTAAAAAAGAGATTTCTCCGAGTGCATTTTTCATTTTATTTTACGGTATTTCGGAAAATAATAATTTAAATAATTCTAATTTGGAATATTTTCAAAATAATATAATTAATTCTTTAGGCGATTTTCAATTGGGCATTGCACTATTTTCAAATTATTTATTATTAAATAATAATAATTTTGAAAATTTTGAAAATTTTTTGGAAAATGAAAATGATAATATATTACATTATTATTTTTTTCTGTGGTGGAAGGATTATTCCACTTTTTTCTAAAATTTTATCAATTTCATATCAAAGAAAGACAGTTGTGTATTTATTTGAAAAAATTGTACGAAAATAATAAAAATAAAAATGAAAAAAATGAAAATTTATTCCTAAAAAATGAAATCCTTTATCAATCGACGCCAAAAATCTGTTTTGTCTGTAACGAAAATTCCTTTTTACAAAATAATAATCATCATTTAAATTTTAAAAATAAGAACATCCATCATTATTTTATCGCCTGTCAGCGTTGCGGTCATGGCGGTCATGCCGCGCACATAGAGGAATGGTTCCAGTCGCATACAAAATGTTATTGTGGCTGTGATTGTGATTTATAAAAAAATAAAAATAATAATGAAATACATAAAATATTTATTTATTTTTTGAAATGCTTCCTTGTATATTAAGGTATGATTGTTTTTTTTTTTTTTGTGTGGGGGGAGTGAAAACTGTGTTTTTTTCTTTATTTATTTCTGTTTAACATTTCTTTTTTTCTCTCTTTTTTTTTTTTTAAAGAAAATACAAAAAACAAAACAAAAATAAAATAGATATTTATGAATCTATAATTTTTTTTTTTAAAAAATTGAATATTATTTTCAATGATTCGTAACCGAAAATTTCTCTGTTCGATAATAAAAAATTCAAATAATAAAAATACTATTTTAAATTTTAGCGAAAATGAAAAAAACGCACTTTTAACCGATTTGTGTTATTTTAAATCATTTTTACAAAAAAATAATAAAAATAATAATAATAAATATTCATTTATTTCTCCCAAGATGAGAATTGCCTTACGAATGGCGGACGATAATACTAAAAATAATAATAAAACTATAAAAAATAAAAATGAAAATTTATTTTTATTTCCGGAGGTAGTGTTTCAATATAAAAGAACGATTCACGCTGTTACATTATTTCATGATCTCTTGGAAACGATAAATAATAATTTAAATAATAATCATAAAAATGAAAATTATAGTTTTCAAAATCAAATTTTATACGAATTGAATTCATTTAAATAATAATAATAATGAATTTGACGAAAATAATAATTCATTTTCTAATAATGAAATCATTAAATAATAATCAAAATTCTTTTTTATCCGGAAAAGATATTTATTATTTAATAAAATGGATTAAAAAAGAAATAAAATTTTTATTTCAAATTTTAGAAAATGAAATAAAAATAAAAAAAGAGGCGATGATTTTATTTTACAGTAAAATAGAAAATCATTCGAAATTATTTAATTTTCAAGAAAATGAAAATCGATTATTTTTTTCCGAAAAAAGTGTAGTTGAACCTTTTTTAAATTTTATTCAAGAAAAAATAATAAATCATCTTTTTGTGTCCTTAATATTTGAAAAAATGGAAAATTATCCTTTTTTAATTTCATTTTTTAATAATAATAATAATTTCTTTTATGAAATGACGTCACTCTGTTTAGAACAATTATCCTTACTGCAAATAAATATCATAACGGTGGAAAAACAGTATAAAATTCAAATTTTTAATAAATATAATAATAATAATGAAAATATAAATTTTGAAAATAATAATAATAATTATTTTTTTAATACACTTTCGAATTTTATTTTTTTAACGATTCAAAGTCAGAAAAATAGTTTAGAAAATTGTATTGAAATGGCCGAAAAGTGGGGAAAATTATTATCGGAAAATAATAATAAATAAAAATCATAATTTATTATATTTAAATAAAAAAACACAACTTTGTGTATTATTGATTCTATCGCAACATCATTTCAATAATAATGAAAAATATAATTTTATTTTTCAATTATTAAAAAATTCCGTCCTGGAAAAAAATGATATCTTATTTTATGCCCAAACACGAATTTCACATTTTAATAAATATAATGGAAAGTTTACAAAATATAAATCATAAAAATAATAAAAATATAAATATAAATCATAATTTCGTCAAGGATTATTTATTATTATTACAGTATAATATTTTTCCAGTTACCGTTCTTTCTATAATTCAATTTGCGAATCTATTAAAAAATTATTCAATAATAATAATAATAATAATAATAATAATAATAATAATAATAATAATAATAATAAATATAAAAATGATTGGATTCTTTCGCCGTCGTTTGTTTGGCGTCATACGTCTCAAAAAATAATAAAAAAACAAAATAATAATGAAAAAAATGAAAATTATTTTATTTCGCATACCATTCGACGAAATTTGTGTTTTTTATCGTTTCAAATTAGTTTAAAACAAAAAATAAATGAAGAAATACTTTTTATGGAAGATTTATACGTTTTATGTACGATTTGTCGTCAAATGGTAAATAATAATAAAAATTTAGAAAATAATAATAATAATATTCCTTTTTTGTTTCGAAATGCATTCAGAGAAGAAAAGTCTCCTTTTTCAATGGAAATGATCCAATCGATTAGCGAAATTTTTTTAAAATATTTTAAAAATAATAATAAAAATGAAAAAAATAAAAATAAAAGAGGAGTCTTCCGTGGTGTTGGCCATTGTGTCGAGAGAATTATTTTTAATTTTAAAAAGTATAAATTATGTATTATTTTTGAATCATTTTGCAGAAATTGCCGTTTTATTATTAACGAATGAAAATTTATTAACGACGGAGTTTTTATGGCAAAATAATTATTTCCATGAAAAAAAAATAATAATAATATTATTCATTTAGAAAAAGAAAGAGAATTACTGGCCATGGCGTTAACGACTGAAATTCATCAAAATCATAATAATGAATAATGAAAAAAATGAAAACAAAAATCGTTTTTTTTAGATTTATTAATAAACGATTTATTTCCATTGTTATCGACACATTTTACGTCGTCTCTTTTATTTTTACAAAATAATAATAATAATAATAAAAATTATCATTTTAATATTTCATTATTAAAATATTTAAATGAAAAAGATAGTTTAAAAATTTTACCATTTTTTATTCCGAATAGTGAAAGTCATCGACGACTGTCGTGGCATATTTTAAAATTACAAAATAATAAAAATAAAAATAAGAATGGGGAAAATAAGAATAATAATTTATTATTTTCCAATATGATTTCACCGTTAATTCCTTTTTCCGTTGGGGATCAATTATTACAATTATTATGGCAACAGGAATTTAATAATAATAATAATAATAATAATAAAGGTTTTGAAAATAATAAAAATAATATCGATTGGCAATTAGCGTTACAATTATTTCATCAACTTTCCGAAAATAATAATAATAATAATTATAAAATTAAATTAGTGTCTTCGCCGTTTATTTTAAAAATAATGATTCAATACAAAATTACGTCGAAAAAGGAGTTTCAATCCGTTTTACAGTACGCCATAAAAAATAGTTTTTCAAATAAAAATAATAATAATAATAATATTTTAGATTTTGTAGAAGAAATGATTCAATTTTGTTTAGCACATAAAAATTATTTAGCAGGTTTGTGGTTATACGATTTTATCAAAAAAGAAAAGGAATTTTTATTTCAATTTGAAAAAAATTATTAAAATAATGAAAAAAAGTATAAAAATTTACGAAAAATGATTTTATTACTATCGACGGCGGTGATGGAACGAACAGAATTTACAAAAATAAGTATAAAAGGATTACAATCCATAAAAAAAGGGGATTGGCACTCTGCGGCGAATATTTTTATTCATTTTATTGCGGGCCATAATTCTGAAAATAATAATAATAATAAAATTTCTGAAAATAAAACGTTAGAAGAGTTAACGATTATGGTGTGGGCGCTAGCGCGTTACGAGGAAAACAATAAAAATAAAACTATAAAAAATGAAAAAAATAATCATCATCATCATCATATGATATTGCCACGACGTCTGCCAGGTCCGCTAGCTTCCTTATATCATTCTTTGTATTATTGTATCTTGCAATTAAATTCACCTTCTCTGTGGGCGGCGGCGCTGCGGTGGCTACCGGAGGAAGAACTATTTTTTAAAACTATTCAAAATCATGAAAATAATAATAATCATATTGAAAATAATGAAAATAATGAAAATAATGAAAAAAAGAATAAAAAAGAGGAAAGTATGCGGACGTTTCTTCGGAAACATAAAATTCACAAACAAAATTTTTCTGAAAATAATAATTTAAATAATGAAAATAATAATTATAACATAATGCAATCCACGTTGACTTCTCTTTATCACCGCAGTGAGTGGCAGGAAGCCTTACAACTCTATCAAAACACTTATTTTCCAAACAAAAATGAAAATAATAATATAACTATAAATAATAATAATCATCATCATCATCAGCTGGTCTTGGCGACCATGGTGAAGGGCGGCGCACCGTTACCTCAAACATTACAATTTTATTCTCAAATTTTAAAAAATAAAAATAATTCTTTGTTTTCCAATCCCCATTCTTTCACGTTATTAATGGAGCAGTGTGCTAGAGAGCAGCAGTGGCAGCTCGCCTTTCAGCTTTTACAACAGTCTTTATTTTCTCAAAAATAATAAAAATTCAAAAATTAAAATAATAATAATATAATGGTTTCACCAAGGGCCCTCGATCTTGCCGTCCGCAGCGCCATAACATCAAAGCAATGGATGGCCGCCTTTCATTTTATTTCTTTTTTTCAATCTTGTCAGGATCCTAGAATCATTCACACGGTGTTAACGACGTATTATCACTGCGGAAAGTTTTACGCCGTGGTGGATTTTTTTTTTCATCGCATTTTATTTCCGAAACATAATGAAAATAATTTTGAAAAAAATAAAAATGATAATATGGTGTTATCTCGTATTCATGTATTAGACGCTACACTCTCTTTGGTGTTAGCGGCCGCAGAAAAAGTACAAGAACAATATAAAAATAATAAAAATGAAAATAATAAAAATATAAAAAAAGAAAATGCACAAACAATAGAATATGTCTCGGACGTGATATTATCCCTGGAAGACACGGTGGAACTCTCCGGTCGTCTGCACTCACACGTCTTGCAAGTTAAAAAACTATTATTTCAGAAAAATAATAATGAAAATGAAAATAATAATAATAAAAAAGAAGAGTATTATTACTATTATTATTATGCGCCCAAGTCGTGATGGAAAAAACTGTTAATATTTGTATATTATGAATTGTAAACTATAAAAAAATAAAACAATAAAAAAAGAAAATTTCAAAAAAAAAAAATGTTTTTACGCCGCTTTCATTCTTTTTTTTTATTTTGTCTGAATACTTTTTTCTTTCTCTCTTTTTTTTTTTTCTGAAAGACAGAACCAAAAAAAAAAAAAAAAAAAAAAAAAAACAATAATAAAAAAAAAAAAATGCGTACTTTCGTCTTTATCTCCAACATCCCCCCCAGCCTCCTCGAGTGCCTTCCCTTCCAAAACAATAATAATAATAATCATAATAATAATAAAAGAGATCCACGATATGAATTGCTACATCGCGTATTAGCCGATCATACCACAGGACTGATGAAAGTCATCCACTTGGAAAATAAAAATTATGGTTATGCATTGTATGCCTCGGAGGAAGACGCACTGGCCGCCTGTCAGGCAGAAATAACAATAAAATAATAATAATAAATAATGAAAATGAAAATAAAATGATATTGAGAATTTTAGAAAAGGAAAGACCACCGCCACCACCCTCCGTGTACAACCCCACGATCACATTATTATTAGACGAGGAAAAAAATAAAAATAATAATTCTGAAAATAATAATAATCATAATACTTTAATTGTGGATAGAAGTGAGCTAGCCCCTACGTTAGGTTTAGAATTATACAATAAAGGAAAATCTTTGCCACTTTTGTGCCCGGAAAATAAAAATAAAAAAGATTGTTATTATGGGGAATCTTGTTTTCGTTTGCATTTGAAAAAAATTCAAAAAACAGTGCGAAAACGTCGTCGGTTATTCAATCATCAAAATGAAAATGAGGAGGATTATATGTTATTTTCATTACTAAAAAATAATCAAAATAATAATAATAATAGTTTAGAATTATATCGAGAAATAATAGAAAAGTATCCGCCCCTGACGCCGGACGAAAAACAAAACTTTCAGAATTTGGAAAATAATATTGAAAAAAGTTTTGACTTTTTTTTTGAAAACGATAAAGAAAATGAATTACTATTATTGCCACGCGTTTTTCTTCCATTACAAAAAGATGAAATTCAGTTTTTAGCAAATCCAAATCCAAATAATAATAATAAAATAAAAGAAAATTTAATTAAACGACTCGACCATGTTCTACAAACGGAATTTTTTAAAAATAAAAATAATAATAAATCTTTTTTTATTCGTCTTTCTATTCCAGGCGGCGCCCCTTGGGACTGGTCTCTCAATAATAATAATAATAATAATTCTGAAAATAATAAAACTAAAAATAAAGGGTTTGAAACACTAAAAGCATGCTGCCCCTATCCCTCGCACGACTGTCCTACGGCCTTGGATAGAGATATATATCTACAACAGGTATATTATTCTGTAAATCAACTCAATCAATTTCATGACGCCACCGAGGCCGTGGAGGCCCTCTTGTGGAGCGAAAAAATTTCAGAAAATATAACTTTCTTTTTAGAAAATAATAATAATAATCATAATAATAATAATAATACTATTTCATTGTGTATTATGCCGTGGGTGTATCTGCCGACCGTTGGCAGTGAAATAACGGTATTTTATGAGAGAGGTGGACATAACATTTTATTTTCCTGTCAGCGACGAAGTGCGCTACGACGCATGACGTCGAGTAAACTCATAAAACAATATTTTTCTGAAAATAATAATAATAATAATAATAATAATAATAATATGAATAAAATTTTACAAAGGTTTGCGGTGTTAGGTCGTGGTGAGGACACCGAGGCAGAAACTTATTTGGAAGAAGAAATAAAAGAAAATGATAATTTATATAAAACCGCTATTTTGAAAATGAAAAAAATATTATTATCGCATCATCAAAATAATAATAAAAATGAAAATAATAATAATCATCATTTATTACCCAATCGTCTGCCGTGGTGTGCGCAGTTCTGTCTGGTCGAAGACGATCCATCGAAAAATAATAATAATGAAAATGAAAATGAAAATAATAAAAATAAAAAAGTAGTGTTACTTTCGTTTTCACCGTATAAAAAAACGTTAGAAGAATCGCCGATGTTTAATCATATTTTAAATCAAAATAATAATAATCATAATTCTATTTTATGGAATACACAGAAACACCAATATATTCCCTTGTTGGATCGGCAAGTGATGGAGCGATTAAAATAATAATAAAAAAAATTAAAAAGTGTATAATACAGATTTATAAAAAAAGTTTTTTTTTTTTACGTTTAATTTTTTTGATTTTCGCTACATAATGAGGAAACTGTTATTTTTTTTTATGTTTCAATACATTTCTTTTTCTCTTCCTATTTTTTTTTTTTTTTATTTTAGAAAAATAAAAATAATAATTATTATTAAAAAAATGCCTCCCAAAAAAGGAGTAGAACCCCTAAAAGTAGTCAAACCAGCGAAGTATTACTTTCCTCTCAAAATGAGGAAACCAGTATAAATAATAATAATAATAATGAAAATGAAAATAATAATAATAATAATAAAAAAGATTACGTTCCGAGTCGTTATCCATTAATGCTTCTCCAACCCCTAAAAAACTTTCCCAAGAAAATAAGAATAATAAAAAAGAAAATAGTGTAAAAAAAAGTGTCAGCCAAAAAATAATAATGAAAATAATAATGAAATTTTAAAAAATGAAATCATTTCGGAAAAAGAATCCAACTTGGAAAATTTATTATTACACGTTAAAAATATTGCCCCGGACGTCAGCGGTATCCGCTGTATCGATTATTATCAAAATATGTCTGAAAATAATAATAATCATAATTTTATTCACCTCGTGGTCGCCAGAGAGGACGGTTCCTTATTATTATATCATGTGCATTATTTTCAAAACATTCCGCATTTTAATTTCATACGGCACACCGGCGGCGGTAGCGGCAAGACCATCACACGGGTGTGCTGCCTCCCCGCTTCCGCGTTTTTTTAAATTCTGAAAATAATAATAATAATAATATAGTGCCATCTTTTTTTATTTTAATCAGTTATCTTTCCGGTCAAATTGTATTATACAATGGAGAAACGCTTTTTCCGGTTTTTGTTTACGAGCGTGTCGGCGGCGCCGTTTGGGATATGACGATCGTTAAAAATTATGAAAATAATAAAAATAAAAATAAAATTGTGTTTTTTACGGCGAATGCCGATGGCACGTGGCGTCAGTTGTGTTTAGGGATACACGCGAAAAATAATAATAATAATAATAAAAATATGGAAAATAATAATGAAAATAGTGTATTTTCGGATTTTTATAAAGTAGAAATTATTTTGGAAAAGATATTACCCTCCGTCAGCGGCGGCGACCGCGCCCTGTCGGTGAACAGCTATACGTTTCCTCATCATAATAATTTAAATAATAATTCTGAAAATAATAATAATAATAATAATAATAACCATTTCTATTATTGCTGGCACGAACGACGCTGGCCATGTCGTCGCGTGGCGATTATTTTCCAATCATAATAATAAAAATAATAAAAAAGAGAATGAATCTTCCCTACAGACGGAGCTGTTATTTACCGCCCGACTGCCACAAGGCTTTGGACTGTGCTGTGCCATCGCCGCTGAAAATAATAATAATAATAATTTAAATAATAATAATAATAATAATAATAATAATCATAAATTTAGAAGTTGTATTGCCGTCGGTACGAGTCTTGGCGATGTCGTCTTATTCGATTTAAAAACAAATCCTCAAAATAATAATAATAATAATGGAAATATATTTTCTACTTTTTCATTACATAAAGGTCCGATCAGTTCGATAATTTATTTTTCTTCGGTGTTTTATGTTTCTGGGTGGCACGACAGCTTACGAAGTATTCGTTACGGCAATAAAAATAATAATAATAATAATAATAATAATAATAATATTGAGTGGTTTCCAGCGGAAGTGAAGCGCCGGACGCATTATCACGAATCGTCTCAATTATTAATTATTTCTCATAATAATAATAAAAATAATCAAAATAATCATAATTTATTTTTATCCGCCGCTAGGGATGGCACCATCTTATATCAAAACATTACGGAAGTATTTCAATCGCCTGCCATGTATCTTCGCTGTCACACACAAAACATAAAAATGAATTATGAAAAAAATATTTTAATTTGCAATCGACAAAACAGAATTGAAAGTTTTCGATTAAATCAAAATCATAATCATAAATATCATTTTTTTCCGTTATTTGCCTATAAAATAAGTGGAAATTACAATCCTAAAAACATTTTTATAAATGATACATTACAGTATATTTTATTTAGCACCGATGAACGAATTGTCTTGTTGAAAATATTTTGGCGTGAAAATGAAAATAAAAATAAAAATAATAATAATAATAATAATTTTAATTTCGTGGTGAGAAGAATGGAAGAAGTGTTTTCGATTCCGGCGAGAGAAGGACTTCTCGATGCCGTTTTCATTCATAATAATAATAATAATAATAATAATTCTGAAAATAATGAAAATGAAAATGAAAAATTATCCCGAAAAGAAAAAAAATTAAAATATATTGAACAGGTGACCAATGAGTTTAACGATGGCAGTTTAATTTTATTATTCGATCAGTGTTTGTTGCATATTTCATTACAAAAAGGATTTCCCATTTCGGCGCCGATTTTTCTGAAACAGAATAAAAATAAGTTTCGGCCACATACATTATTTTTTCAAAATAAAGAAATTTTGGTGCAAAGTGTGTACGGCGATATTTTAAATTTTCCATTAAACGATGATTTTTCATTTTCCAACGAAAATGAAAATAATAATAATTTTTTAAATAGTAAACACAAAACTATTTTACAATTACAAAACGTTCCTTTGCTAAATAATAATAATAATAATAATAATAATAATAATAATAATAATAATAATAATAATAATGAAAATTGTATTTGGATAGGGTTAACCAAACCGGAAGAAGCCAGTGCATATCGTTATACGATTTTTCAAAATAATAATAATAATAATAATTTAATCGTATTGCCCAAAACCTTACCCCAAGATATTCATTTTATTTCCTATCAAGTCGATGAAAATAATAATGTAATTCTATTCGGTTATTTCTCGAAGGGATTATTGTATATAACGAAAAAAGAGTGGAAAATGATTTCACGAATGACGATTGACGGTGCTTTTATAATAAATAATGAAAAAAATGAAAATAATAATAATGAAAATAAAATTTTATTGGTGGAACGAAATTTAGAAAAGGAATTGGAAAGTTTTCCGCTTTGTTGGAAGGTGAGACGATTCGGTAATTAAATAATAATAATTAATTTTTTTTTTTATAATTCTCGTTTAAATTTACTTTTTTTTTTTTTAATTCATTAATTTTTTTTTTTTAATCAGATAATTTAACATTAATTTTATAATTAACAACTAAAACTTTTTTTTTAAACAAATGATAAAAGTGAGTTTTATTTTTGAAAAAAAAAAAGAATTTTTTTTTTTCGTTTTCTTCACTATTTTCTTTTTCTCTCCCTTTTTCAAAGTACGAAACGCAAAAAAAAATAAAAATAGATTCTTTTTTCATACAAATGGAAAATAATCATCATCATCATTATTTCCCTGTTGGTGCCTTTATCGTGAATGGAAGTGAAAATATAAATAAAATTATTAAAATTTTACGCGACAAAAAACGATTAAAAAAGGGAAAAAATGTCACGGAATTTAATACGAATTTTTGTAAAATTATAAATAATAATAATAATGAAAATAAAAATAATAATAAAGAAATAAAAGAAAAGTTTCTTTATACATTTGAAAACGAGAATGAAATATTATTTAATAATAATAATAATAATAATAATATGAATTGGAATGAAATTTCTATCAATGACGACCATATTCTTCCAATGTTTTATTTCGAGGCCAACGAAAATAAAAATAATGAAAATAATAATTTTTTTTTAGACTTTTCTGCTCTTTTTCCGCATAAAAAGTGTTTTGCGATCCATGTAAACGGATATTGGGAAAATAATAATGAAAAAAATGAATTATTATTTTCTATTTTAAATTTGAAAAATAATAATGAAAATAATTGTGTGTTGTGTTTTATAAAAGGTCTTCGCGTGTACTCTCCTTGCTGTACACCTATTTTAGAAAATAATAATAATAATAATAATAATAATAATAAAATGATAAAAGATTTAATTCAAAAACGAAACGAAATGGAAGAAAATTATCAAAATAATGAAAATAATAATCAATTTTTATTTTTCCGAGTTATTTAGTGGCATTGGGATGTTTCGAGAGGGCATTGAACGATTCCATCAAAAAAATGAAAATAATAAAAATAAAAATGAAAATGAAAATTATAAAAAAGGGGTTTCCGTGTTTGCCGTCGAGTGTGCCGCGCCGGCCGTTGCCGTGTACGAAAAAAATTTCCCCAATGAAAAGGAAAATCATCATTCTATTTTATTAAAAACCGATATTTCCGAGATTCCCTCGTATTACTTTCCCCGACACGACCTGCTCACCGCCGGGTTCCCGTGTCAGAGTTTTTCCAAAGCCCATTTCATGAATCAAAATCAAAATCAAAATGAAAATAATAATAATAATAATAATACATCATTTAGGGTTGGAAAGTAGTAAAGGACAGTTATTTTATGAAGTAATACGAGTTTTACGTCAAACGACGCCGTCGTATTTTTTATTAGAAAATGTTTCGTTTTTATCGGAATTAAATAATGGAAAAGAAATGGAACATATTTTAGAAACGCTTCGTGCGCCTTTTTTGTCAAATCATAAAAATAAAAATGAAAATGAAAATGAAAATCATAATTTTAATAAAAATAATAATAATTATATAAATTATTCTGTTTATTGCCGTGTCATGGATAACCGTGTCGTCTCCCCACAAGTACGACGACGCACCTATTTTGTTGGTATTTTAAATAATAATAATAAAAAATAAAAATGAAAATGAAAATTTTATTTCTACCATTTTCGATCAAGCGGAACAAAATATGCAACACTGGAAAAATAATAATAATAATAATAATAAGCCTTCGCCTGTGTCGGGGATCTTCTTTTAAACGAAAAACCTCATTTTCTCATGAACAATCATAACAATAACAATAAGATAAAAGATTATCTTTCCTCATTTCAATTATCCTCCGTCCAGTGTATCAGTCTTTTACGATTGAAAAAGTTTCGGGATCATCCCTCCTGGCGAGTGAGTGACCTCTGTGGCTGTGCGCGCACGCTGATGAGTAGTTATCGCATCTCGTATCAATTATATTCCGAGTTTGTGCCTTATTTTCCTTCTTTTTCAGAAAATAATGAAAATCGTAAGGAAGCAATAATGAAAAAAGCGTTGGAAGAGGTGCAGCAGAAAATTGCGTTATTTGCGTCTATTTTTCATGAAAATAATGAAAATGAAAATAATAATAATGAAAATGATAATTCTTTTTTGCTGCCGTTACGGTTTTATACGCCTAGAGAGTGTGCACGACTGCAGGGCATCAGGGATGACTTTTCCTTACTATTATCGGAAGAACATAATAATCCTAATTCTGAAAATAATAATCATAATAATTATGATTTATCCACCGGAACGGTTTATAAATTAGTGAACAATGCGGTGAATCCTATTGTCATTGGTGCGCTGTGTGAGGCGCTGTTTTCATTGCTATAAAATAAATAAAATAAAAAAAGGATATTTTTTCAAAAATAAAAACGAAACGTTGTTCTTTTTTTTTGTTTACTTCCCATTACATTATCCCCCTCCTTATTTTTTTTTCAAGGTCAATCCAAAAAAAAAAAAAAAAAAATCAAAATTATGAGTTGCGCCAGTCAGCTGATCGCCAAGGCGGCAGAGCTCCAGCCCCGCTGCCCCCACCGCAGTCCTACCTGCGCCAAAACAATCGTCTCTTGCCAACAAATCAGCAGCGTGTACATGGGGGCCTGTGACGCCCAACACGCGTACGACGAAACTAACATTAACTGCGATGATAATTATAATTGTGTTTGTCTGAGTGGCGTGCTGAAGTGTACCCCGTGCGGGGATAACGACGGCAGTGGCTGGGTGGGCGTGGATTTTACGTTGCTGGGGTTGTGTACCTTGATTGCATTATTTTTTTGAAAATGATAATAAATAAATAAATAAAATAAATATTGTAGGAAGAATAACATTTTATAATATTTAAAATGGAGTGTGGGCGTTTTTTTTTTTCTAAAAAATTTGTTCAAAAAATAAAATTTCGCCTGTGAAAAAAAAAAAAAAAATACTATTCATTTACTCCATTACAAAATGTTTGTGCTTTTTTAGAGAGTAACAAACAACAGAAAAGGAAAAAAAAAAAAAAACTTGCTTTGCCCATCCAAACAAAAATAAAAGTTCATTTATTCTTTTTTCCTACTACACTATATTTGCATTGTTCCATGTGTAACCTATTTTTACTCCCTTTTTTTTCATTGTATTTCTTTTCAATTTCTCTTTTTTTTTTTCCTGTATTTCACTTTTTATTATTATTTGTGAATGTGTCTGCCACCCGTTCGCTCTGTTCTCGTTTCTTTTTTTTTTTTTCTCCTTCATCCATTTTTTTTTCCTCTATTGGTTCTATTTTTAGTATTCACGTCAACAGTAACCATCAAAAAAAAAAAAAAAAAACAATAATTTATGTCGTTAGAGTATGGTTTAAGTTCCTACTACCCCCAGCTGCACGAGGCACTGCGTCAGTTTGCGCGTAAGGCCTATCCGCTAGAACTCTCTCCCTCCTGGTATGCGCTGCGGACGGTGGCTGGGAGTGCGGCGATGTGGCGGCGTGTGGGGGACAGTCCGTGGCTGACGGTGACGGCTGGCGAGGAGCTTGAGGCGGTGCGGTGCAACGTGCCGCTGTGGGCGAGCAAGCTGGGCGGCTACGGACTGCTGCCGCGTAGTGTGGCGTACCCCAAGGGGAGCGACGGTCAGCCGCTGCAGCTGGTGGCGCAGGTGAACTTCGGGGAGCTGTGGGCGGACGCTGTGGCACGTGACGGTGACTTCGAGGTGCCCGCCACGCTGCCGTCGCGCGGTGTGCTCGCCTTCTACGCAAATCCTTTTGACGAGCTCTTTGGGATGAATGGGGAGGACCCCGTCCGGCAAGAAAACTTTCGTATTCTCTTTTACGACGAGGAGCTACAACCACTGGAGGCGCTGCTCACTGAATATCACAGTGGTGCCATCACCAGTGAAGTGCTGGAGAGTCGTACTGCCCAGTTGCTGTGGACACGAGAGGAGCAGATGGGTGTGTTCGACGCGTACGGGGAGGCCAACCCGGAACGGTGGGAAGAGCTCTACGATGCCTTGCTAGAAGACAGCGCCAAGAAAAATAAAAAAACACAAGCCAAACTTCGGGCGGTGGCGCGACAGTTCCTGCGAGACGTCCCGGAGGAGAACGAGACCGTACCAAAGGGGTTATTGGAGATGTGTCTGGAAGGGCGTCCCAAAACGTGGTTTCTGGGAACAGTGACGGTCGACCAGGAGAGCGCCATCACACTAGGGGAGGGGACCCCCATGATCCCGTACAAGGCCTCGGAGCTCTCGCACCTCGTGGTGGAGGCCATCAAGTCTGATCCATCCTTAGCGAACGAAGAGTGGATTATGGAGTTTGCCAGGAATCCTCCGTGGGCGAACCTTAGCCCGGAAGGGGAGGAGGAGAAGGATATTGAGTTTGTTTGTCATTTGCTGGGGTACGCGGACTTTGCGCAAGAGGATCCGAGGCCCCGTGCCGATGTGGCAGCGATGCTGACGGCACTGAAGGAAGGGAAAGGGATGGAGGCGGCAGAGGCGGCTGCCTTGGCACCACTGAAAGAAGATGCAAAAGGTAAATACACCTTGCTGTGGCACTTCGACAGTGGGGACGAGATGACCTGGGGAGAGGAGGGGACGTGTAACTTATTCATCGACCCCGACGACTTGGCGGCCCGACGGTTCGACCGGGTGTGGTACAGTTGGGATTCTTGTTAGCACCCGCAGGGTATGAGGTGTGTTTGACAGAAATAAACAAACCAATTTCTCATTTTTTGGATACATTCCAGGAAACAAGTTCTTCTCGGTCGGTGTGGATAGCGTTGTCATCGGGGCAGGTGTGCGGTGTGTCCCTCTCGTTCAGGTTTCTTTCCTATCCTTTCTCTCTCTCTCTCTGCTTGTCTTCGTAGTGTGCTGGCTTGAGTTTCTGCATTGTGTCCACGTGGGATGACAACACTAGCGACGGCGCTAAAGGTCTTACGACCAGAGTTACACGATGCTGTCCGGCGCATCGCCCGCAAGGCGTACGGACTGCAGATCTCTTCCTCGTGGTATGCGCTGCGGACGGTGGCTGGGAGTGCGGCTAAGTGGCGGCGTGTGGGGGACAGTCCGTGGCTGACGGTGACGGCTGGCGAGGAGCTTGAGGCGGTGCGGTGCAACGTGCCGCTGTGGGCGAGCAAGCTGGGCGGCTACGGACTGCTGCCGCGTGGTGTGGCGTACCCCAAGGGGAGCGACGGTCAGCCACTGCAGCTGGTGGCGCAGGTGAACTTCGGGGAGCTGTGGGCGGACGCTGCGGCACGTGACGGTGACTTCGAGGTGCCCGCCTTGCTGCCGTCGCGTGGTGTGCTCGCCTTCTACGCGGACCCCTTCGACGATCTCTATGGGTCTACCTTTACCTTGAACGACAATGAAGGACACTCGGTGCGCTTTTTCGATGAGGAGCTACGCCCCTTGGAGGCACTGCTGGAGGAGTACCGTGGTGGTGCCATCACCAGTGAAGTGCTGGAGAGTCGTGTGGGGGAGCTGCTGTGGACACGAGAGGAGCAGTATGATGTGTTCGAGACTTACGGCAAGTCCAACCCAGACGCGTATGAAGTGGGGTTCCACGTGGTGACGGAGGACGACGTAAAAGACGACGTCGAACAGAAGAGACTACAAGAGCTTGGACGACAGTTGATGTGGGAGTTCCCGGAGGAAGGAGAGGCACCACCGAAAGGGATCGACCCTTGCTCCGTTGCCAACCGTCCCAAGCTGTGGTGCGGCAATGTGGCCTGCATTGACCGGGAGCGCGCCATCACGGTGGAGGACGTGGCGACCGTGGTGCCGGTCCGCTCTGTGGAGGTTTCCAGCATGTTGATGGAAGCGATCAAGTTCAATCCGTCGTTAGCGAAGGAGGAGTGGATGATCGAGGCGGTTGACAACAGTGGCGATGTGGAAAGTTTGGTCCTCGAGGAGTGCAAGAGTGATCCGTACGACTTCCTGAGCAGTGATGTGCCGGCGTCGTACCTGCTGGGGTACCCCGACTTCACACAAGAAGATCCCAGACCGTCTGCGGATCTGTCGGCGATGCTAACGGCACTGAAGGAAGGGAAAGGGATGGAGGAGGCAGAGGCCGCTGCCTTGGCACCGCTGAAAGAAACCGTCGGCGGTAAATACATACTACTATGGCAGTTTGAGAGCAGCGGCGAGGAGATGATGTGGGGTGATGCTGGCGTCTGTAACTTATTCATCGACCCCGCCGACTTGGCGGCCCGACGGTTCGACCGTGTGTGGTACAACTGGGATTGCTGTTAGTCCTTTGTCGCGGTGTAATTGACAAAAATTCTCATTTTTCTCGTTTTTATACTTTTGTTTTATCCAGTTATGTTTGTACGGTTGTCTTCGTGACGGCGGTGCTGTATGTCAATCTCGATCAGGTGCTTGTTCCTCTGTACTACTACCACAACTACTCTGTTTGCTCCTCGTTCTTTTTTTTATTGGTTTTCCGTGTACTGAAGAATAGATAATTGAAATAATGTCATTAGACTACGCACTTGGTGTCTTACGACCAGAGTTACACGATGCCGCTCGCCGTATCGCTCGCAAGGCGTATGGACTGCAGATATCTCCCTCCTGGTATGCGCTGCGGACGGTGGCTGGGAGTGCTGCGATGTGGAAGCGTGTGGGGGACAGTCCGTGGCTGACGGTGACGGCTGGCGAGGAGGGCGTGGCGGTGCGGTGCAACGTGCCGCTGTGGGCGAGCAAGCTGGGCGGCTACGGACTGCTACCGCGTGGTGTGGCTTACCCCAGGGGGAGCGACGGTCAGCCGCTGCAGCTGGTGGCGCAGGTGAACTTTGGGGAGCTGTGGGCGGACGCTGCGGCACGTGACGGTGACTTCGAGGTGCCCGCCTTGCTGCCGTCTCGTGGTGTGCTCGCCTTCTACGCGGACCCCTTTGACGCCGCTTTTGTGTATGGCGTCAACTTTGACCAACCGTGCGAACAAAAAGATTTCCGCATCCTCTTTTTTGAGGAGGAGCTACAACCACTGGAGGCGCTACTGGAGGAGTACCGTGGTGGTGCGATCACCAGTGAAGTGCTGGAGAGTCGTGTGGGAGAGCTGCTGTGGACACGAGAGGAGCAGTACGACGTGTTCGAGGCTTACGCGAAGGCCAATCCCGCTAAAAGCGTCGATTTCATCTTTACTCACCTAAACGATAGGGAACTTCCGGATGTCGAGCGAAAGAGGCTACGGGAGGCTGGGCGACGGCTAATGCGAGAGTTTCCGGAGGAAGGGGAAGCGCTGCCGGAGGGCCCTGTGCGCCACATGATGGGTCAGCGACCGAGATTGTGGTACGGTTCGGTCGCCTCGATCGACACGGAGCGTGCCTTGACCATGAAGCAGACCATGCGCCTGATTCCTTTCAATTCCGTAGAACTCTCCACAATGTTGGTGGAGGCGATCAAGTCCAATCCGTCGCTAGCGAAGGAGGAGTGGATGATGGAGGCGTCTCGATACACGCACTGGGGTCAGTGTTGCCTGGAGGAGGACGAGAGAGATAGGGATATTGCACAGCGAATGTACCTCCTAGGGTATCCCGACTTCACACAAGAAGATCCCAGACCGTCTGCGGATCTGTCGGCGATGCTGACGGCGCTGAAGGAAGGGAAAGGGATGGAGGAGGCAGAGGCCGCTGCGTTGGCACCACTGAAAGAAGATGCAAAGGGTAAATACATACTACTATGGCAGTTTGACAGTGAGGGTGATATGATGTGGGGTGACTGCGGTGTGTGTAACTTATTCATCGACCCTGTGGACTTGGCGGCCCGACGGTTCGACCGTGTGTGGTACAACTGGGATTGCTGTTAGTCCTTTGTCGCGGTGTAGTTGACAAACAGTTCTTATTTTTGTACCTTAATGGTATCCAATGGTTTGGATATCATCATTCACGTCACGGAGTTACGGTGCGCCACGCGTATTTTAAGTGCTTTTCTTCTTTTTTTTTTTTCTCCTCTTTTTGTTCCTGTATCTTCTTTAGTTTTTATTCACTGAAATAATCATAAGTCTTTTAAAAAATGTCTTTGGAGTACGGGTTAAGTACGTTATTCCCAGAGTTACACGACGCCGCTCGCCGCATCGCTCGCAAAGGGTACGGACTGGAGATATCTCCCTCCTGGTATGCACTGCGGACGGTGGCTGGGAGTGCTGCTAAGTGGCGACGTGTGGGGGACAGTCCGTGGCTGACGGTGACGGCTGGCGAGGAGGGCGTGGCGGTGCGGTGCAACGTGCCGTTGTGGGCGAGCAAGCTGGGCGGCTACGGGTTGCTGCCGCGTGGTGTGGACTACCCCAGGGGGAGCGACGGTCAGCCGCTGCAGCTGGTGGCGCAGGTGAACTTTGGGGAGCTGTGGGCGGACGCTGCGGCACGTGACGGTGACTTCGAGGTGCCCGCCTTGCTGCCGTCTCGTGGTGTGCTCGCCTTCTACGCGAATCCGTTTAATAGGAAAAACCCTTATGGAAAGAACTTTGAGGACCCACTAGATCAAACAGACTTTCGCATCCTCTTTTTTGAGGAGGAGCTTCTTCCACTGGAGGCACTGCTGGAGGAGTATCACAGTGGTGCTATCACCAGTGAAGAAGAGCTAGACAGTCGTGTGGGAGAGCTGCTGTGGACACGAGAGGAGCAGTGCGATGTGTTTGATGAATACATTCCCAAAACAATGGACGAAAGCGGTCTTACTGGTTCCCGTGAGGAGCGCAAGAAGGAGAGCTACAAGAGACAACAGCAGCTGGCGGCCAGCCGGGCGTTTCTGAGCGAGTTCCCAGAGGAAGGGGAAGCAGTGCCAGAGGGGGTGGACCGCCACTCTCTCGAGGGACGACCCAAGTTGTGGTACGGCGCGGTGGCTCAGATTAACACCGAGCGTGCCCTCACCATCAAGAATACAGTCGACATGGTACCCTTCAACTCCGGGGAGGTGGCGCTCATGCTAATCGATGCGATCAAGTCCAATCCGTCACTGGCGGAGGAGGAGTGGATGATGGAGGGGGCGGCCTCGCCCTACTTTAGAAGGTTTGCGACGGGTCGTGGACTGTCCCGTCGATTCGCGTACCGGACGTACCTCCTGGGTTACCCGGACTTTGCCCAGCAAGACCGCAGACCACGTGCCGATGTGGCAGCGATGCTAACGGCACTGAAGGAAGGGAAAGGGATGGAGGCGGCAGAGGCCGCTGCCTTGGCACCACTGGAAGAAAACGTCGGCGGTAAGTACATATTACTATGGCAGTTTGACAGTGAGGGCGGCATGATGTGGGGAGACACCGGTACCTGTAACTTATTCATCGACCCCGATGACTTGGCGGCCCGACGGTTCGACCGGGTGTGGTACAACTGGGATTGCTGTTAGTCCTTTGCCACAATGTAGTTGACAAAAATTCTTTTTTTTTTTTTTGATACATGTGAAACATTCTGTTTTGTCTGTTGCGTTTTACGAATGCGGACACGGCTGGGTGTGGATGAAGGTGCGGAGAGGAATTCAACTCTCTGTGTCCATCAGACTTCTACCACTCTTCTTTGCTCTCTTTTTTGTTTTCTCTCTCTGTTTTATTTGTTGAAGCGGCCTCCACCAAGCAATGTCGTTAGATTTTGGTCTCACTGTCTTACGACCGGAGTTACACGGTGCCGCCCGGCGCACCGCACGCAAGGGGTATGGACTTCAGATATCTCCCTCGTGGTATGCGCTGCGGACGGTGGCTGGGAGTACGGCGATGTGGCGGCGTGTGGGGGACAGTCCGTGGCTGACAGTATCGAGAGACGATTCCTCTGACGGAGATGCGGCGGTGCGGTGCAACGTGCCGCTGTGGGCGAGCAAGCTGGGCGGCTACGGGTTGCTGCCGCGTGGTGTGGACTACCCCAAGGGGAGCGACGGTCAGCCGCTGCAGCTGGTGGCGCAGGTGAACTTTGGGGAGCTGTGGGCGGACGCTGCGGCACGTGACGGTGACTTCGAGGTGCCCGCCTTGCTGCCGTCTCGCGGTGTGCTCGCCTTCTACGCGGACCCCTTCGACGCCGGTTACGGCCTTAACGTGGAAGATCGGTCTGAACAGAAGAACTTTCGCATTCTCTACTTTGACCACGAGCTACGCCCCTTGGAGGCGCTACTAGGCGGAGTACCGTGGTGGTACCCTCAGTGACGAAGCACTGGAGAGTTATCTCTCGGAGCTGCTGTGGACACGAGAGGAGCAGTACGACGTGTTCGAGGCCTACGGGAGGGCCAACCCAGAAAAGCGGGATAAGTCGTGTAAGGTCTTCGTGGACGACAACGTGACGGACGATGAAGATCAGAAAACACTACGCGAGGTGGGCCGACGGCTGATGCGGGAGTTCCCGGAGGAAGAAGAAACCATACCGGAGGGGTTGGACAGTCTATCACGAACGAAACGCCCCAAGCTGTGGTATGGCTCTGTCGTCTGCATCGATACGGAGCGTCTCCTAACGCTGGCGGATGTCACCCCCATGGTCCCCTTCAACTCGATGGAGCTCTCCAGCATGTTAGCCGAGGCGATCAAGTCCAACCCGTCCCTGGCGATGGAAGAGTGGGTTGTGAATAGCGCCCGCGATCCGCACTGGGGGAACTTTTGTATGCAGGAGGAGGAGAGAGATATTGCCTATCCGGCGTACCTTCTAGGCTATCCGGACTTTGCGCAAGAAGACCCGAGACCGGCCGCCGATCTGTCGGCGATGCTGACGGCACTGAAGGAAGGAAAAGGGATGGAGGCGGCAGAGGCCGCTGCGTTAGCGCCCGTGACAGGAAATCCAAAAAGCAAGTACATACTACTATGGCAGTTTGAGAGTGGAGAGGAGATGATGTGGGGGGAGTTTGGCGTCTGTAACTTATTCATCGACCCTGTGGACTTGGCGGCCCGACGGTTCGACCGTGTGCTGTACAATTGGGATTATTCTTAGTCGGCGACCACACGTCTCTTTTCAAAAGTCCTCATTTTTCTCATTTTTTTCAATGATTTTAGTTTTGCCTATCAGGACCATTGCTTTGTCCAGTGGTAATTACAGAAGTTGTCAGAACTGTTTTTTCTTTCTCCGTTTTTGAGAGAAGTGCTTTACGTGTTTGACGTACACGTAGTGCTTAACGGTTAACTGACCCCCTTTTGCTCCTTCTCTTTTTCCTTTCTCTCTGTGTATTAAGGTATCTACAACGGAAGTAATGTCATTAGACTACGCACTTGGTGTCTTACGACCAGAGTTACACGGTGCCGCTCGCCGCATCTCTCGCAAGGCGTACGGACTGCAGATCTCTCCCTCCTGGTATGCACTGCGGACGGTGGCTGGGAGTGCTGCTAAGTGGCGGCGTGTGGGGGACAGTCCGTGGCTGACGGTGACGGCTGGCGAGGAGGGCGTGGCGGTGCGGTGCAACGTGCCGCTATGGGCGAGCAAGCTGGGCGGCTACGGGTTGCTGCCGCGTGGTGTGGCGTACCCTAAGGGGAGCGACGGTGAGCCGCTGCAGCTGGTGGCGCAGGTGAACTTTGGGGAGCTGTGGGCGGACGCTGCGGCACGTGACGGTGACTTCGAGGTGCCCGCCCTGCTGCCGTCCCGTGGTGTGCTCGCCTTCTACGCCGATGGATTTGACAATGAGTATCTGTACGGAAAAAATTTTGAAGACCCGTTAGATCAGTCCAAGTTCCGCATCCTCTTTTTCGACGAGGAGCTACGCCCCTTGGAGGCACTGCTGGAGGAGTACCGTGGTGGTGCGATCACCAGTGAAGTGCTGGAGAGTCGTGTGGGGGAGCTGCTGTGGACACGAGAGGAGCAGTATGATGTGTTCGAGGCTTACGGCGAAGCGAACCCGGAAAAGCGCAGCGAAACGTTTCACATGTGGTTAGAGGATGACGTAAAAGATGAACCCGAACAGAAGAAACTACAAGAGGTTGGCCGACGGCTGATGTGGGAGTTCCCGGAGGAAGGAGAAACACCACCGAAAGGAATTCGAGAAAGCTCTCTCAATGGTCGACCCAAGTTGTGGTACGGTGAAGTGGCCTCTATTCAAACCGAACGTGCCTTGACCATCCAGGAGACGATGCGCATGATTCCTTTCAATTCCGTAGAACTCTCCACAATGCTAGTCGATGCGGTCAAGTCCAATCCGTCGTTAGCAAAGGAGGAGTGGATGATGGAGGCGTCTCGATACACGCACTGGGGTCAGTGTTGCCTGGAGGAGGACGAGAGAGATAGGGATATTGCACAGCGAATGTACCTGCTGGGGTACCCCGACTTCACACAAGAAGATCCCAGACCGTCTGCGGATCTGTCGGCGATGCTGACGGCGCTGAAGGAAGGGAAAGGGATGGAGGAGGCAGAGGCCGCTGCCTTGGCACCGCTGAAAGAAGATGCAAAGGGTAAATACATACTACTATGGCAGTTTGACAGTGAGGGTGGCATGATGTGGGGCGACTGCGGTGTGTGTAACTTATTCATCGACCCCGCCGACTTGGCGGCCCGACGGTTCGACCGTGTGTGGTACAACTGGGATTGCTGTTAGTCCTCGACGACGGGAACGACTCCTTCAATATTTCTTACGTGTATCTATTTGTTGTCTTCTTGTTAGTGGTGTGTTATGGTACTTGTAAAGTCTTTACATGTTTTTCTAATATGTCCATTTCTCTACTGACCCCCCGCTCTCTTGTACAGCGATTAGTGTATTGATTCTAGACGAATGTCGCTAGACTACGCACTTGGTGTCTTACGACCAGAGTTACACGGTGCCGCTCGCCGCATCGCCCGCAAGGCGTACGGACTGGAGATCTCTTCCTCGTGGTATGCGCTGCGGACGGTGGCTGGGAGTGCGGCCAGGTGGAAGCGTGTGGGGGACAGTCCGTGGCTGACGGTATCGAGAGACGATTCCTCTGACGGGGATGTGGCGGTGCGGTGCAACGTGCCGCTGTGGGCGAGCAAGCTGGGCGGCTACGGGTTGCTGCCGCGTGGTGTGGACTACCCCAAGGGGAGCGACGGTCAGCCGCTGCAGCTGGTGGCGC
Source organism: Angomonas deanei (assembly GCA_903995115.1). Taxonomy (NCBI): domain Eukaryota; phylum Euglenozoa; class Kinetoplastea; order Trypanosomatida; family Trypanosomatidae; genus Angomonas; species Angomonas deanei. The sequence continues at coordinate 569,106 of LR877152.1, read as the reverse complement.
AGGTGAACTTTGGGGAGCTGTGGGCGGACGCTGCGGCACGTGACGGTGACTTCGAGGTGCCCGCCCTGCTGCCGTCCCGTGGTGTGCTCGCCTTCTACGCGGACCCCTTTGACGGTCTCTATGGGTCTACCTTTACCTTGAGCGACAGTGAAGGATACTCGGTGAGGTTTTTCGACGAGGAGCTACGCCCCTTGGAGGCGCTACTGGAGGAGTACCGTGGTGGTGCGATCACCAGTGAAGTGCTGGAGAGTCGTGTGGGGGAGCTGCTGTGGACACGAGAGGAGCAGTACGATGTGTTCGAGACTTACGGCGAAGCGAACCCTGAAAAGCGCAGCGATACGTTTCACGTGTGGTTAGAGGATGACGTAAAAGATGAAACGGAACAGAAGAGACTACAAGAGCTTGGACGACAGTTGATGTGGGAGTTCCCGGAGGAAGGAGAGGCAACACCGAAAGGAATTCGAGAAAGCTCTCTCAATGATCGTCCCAAGTTGTGGTACGGTGAAGTGGCCTCTATTCAAACCGAACGTGCCTTGACCATGGAGCAGACCATGCGCCTGATTCCTTTCAATTCCGTAGAACTCTCCACAATGTTGGTGGAGGCGATCAAGTCCAATCCGTCGCTAGCGAAGGAGGAGTGGATGATGGAGGCGTCTCGATACACGCACTGGGGTCAGTGTTGCCTGGAGGAGGACGAGAGAGATAGGGATATTGCACAGCGAATGTACCTTCTAGGGTATCCCGACTTCACACAAGAAGATCCCAGACCGTCTGCGGATCTGTCGGCGATGCTGACAGCGCTGAAGGAAGGGAAAGGGATGGAGGAGGCAGAGGCCGCTGCCTTGGCACCGCTGAAAGAAGATGCGAAGGGTAAATACATACTACTATGGCAGTTTGACAGTGAGGGTGGCATGATGTGGGGCGACTGCGGTGTGTGTAACTTATTCATCGACCCCGCCGACTTGGCGGCCCGACGGTTCGACCGTGTGTGGTACAACTGGGATTGCACCTAAGAATCAGCTGATACAACAGTTGTGAAATGGAAAAAGTTGTTTTTGTTGCGCATACGGTGACAGTTTTTTTTTTTTTTTTTTTTTTTGAGTTACTTGCTGTGTTCAATTCCTCCGCCATCTCTTTTCGAGTTTGATCTAGCAAAGTGTGAACCGAAACAACAAATGACCTCTCTGAAGCTCGCATTGGAGACGACCAGACCAGAGCTGCACGACGCACTGCGTAAGTCTGCTCGGAAAGCGTATCTCATCAAGGAGAGCGAGTGTGCCTACGCGCTGCGGACGGTGGCTGGGAGTGCGGCCAGGTGGAAGCGTGTGGGGGACAGCTCGTGGCTGACGGTATCGAGAGACGATTCCTCTGACGGGGATGTGGCGGTGCGGTGCAACGTGCCGCTGTGGGCGAGCAAGCTGGGCGGCTACGGGTTGCTGCCGCGTGGTGTGGACTACCCCAAGGGGAGCGACGGTCAGCCGCTGCAGCTGGTGGCGCAGGTGAACTTCGGGGAGCTGTGGGCGGACGCTGCGGCACGTGACGGTGACTTCGAGGTGCCCGCCACGCTGCCGTCGCGCGGTGTGCTCGCCTTCTACGCCGATGGGTTTGATGATGACTACGGCATAAATTACGGGGACAGGTCGACTCAGAAAAACTTTCGCATTCTCTACCTTGACCACGAGCTGCGCCCCTTGGAGGCACTGCTGGAGGAGTACCGTGGTGGTGCCATCACCGGTGAAGTGCTGGAGAGTCGTGTGGGGGAGCTGCTGTGGACACGAGAGGAGCAGTACGACCTGTTCGAGGCCTACTTGATCAAGAAGGACCCCCCATACATGCCGTATAACAACTGTGTTGTGTTTACAGACGTGTTCTCCCCAGACAGTCGGGTGTGCAGTAACCCCCAGTGGATTCAGTTCTTACGCAGCCTCACGTATTTGCCTGGTGGGTGCGACCAGAATGGCGGTCGACTGGGCCGAGTGGAGCGGCCGGAGACACCGGCGCAAGAAAACGGAACAAGTGACATCTTGCCAGATCACATCTCTCCCCATGGTAGGGAGACGCGACCGTGCCTGTGGTACGGCGTGGCGGACCTCTATCAAGAGTTCCCCATCTTCTTTGACGGCGTGGAGGAAATGGTCCCGGTGGAGGCAGTGGAGTTCACCAACCACGTCTTGGTGGACTGCTTCACGCAGCACCCCGAGCTGGCAGATGAGTACATCAAAGATGAAAATTGCTACCTGAGCGGTATCTGTGGGTTTGAGTTTGGGTACTTTATACCGTCGGAGCCCGACGCGGACGGGAAAAGTACATTCTCTGGTATCGACCGTCAAGTCGATCGACCCTATCATGTCTGGAACTACTTTGGTGGCTATCCGGTATTTGCGCAGGAAGATATTCGTGAACGACTGAACCTTTCCGAGGTGTTCGACACCGTGGAGCAGGACGGCAAGACGGTGTTGGTCCGACGAAGCAACGCGGATGAGGTGCTGGCAGCCCACTACGCCAAGGAGGAGCCCTGTTTTTTGGAGTTGAACGAGAACAGTCACCGGATGCAGTGGAAAGACGTCGGGTCGTGTAACTTGTTTATCAAGAAGGACGACTTGGCGAGTGAGCAGTGGACACGCCTGTCGTACAACTGGGATTGCGTGTAGACGAGCACTTTTTTTTTTGTGGCGGAACGAACGGAATTGTGGAAGGTACTTAACCTATCTGTGAGCTGTTGTTGTTTTGTTTCCCTTTGTTATTCTTTGTCTTGTTTTTCATGTCGACTAGTGATATTCTTTCCTTTTGTGAACCCTTTTCTCTTTTTTTTGGAGAAAAAAAAAAAGAAGAAGGAAATGACCTCTCTGAAGCTCGCATTGGAGACGACCAGACCAGAGCTGCACGACGCACTGCGTAAGTCTGCTCGGAAAGCGTATCTCATCAAGGAGAGCGAGTGTGCCTACGCGCTGCGGACGGTGACCGGGAGTGCGGCCAGGTGGAAGCGTGTGGGGGACAGCTCGTGGCTGACGGTATCGAGAGACGATTCCTCTGACGGGGATGTGGCGGTGCGGTGCAACGTGCCGCTGTGGGCGAGCAAGCTGGGTGGCTACGGATTGGTACCGCGCGGTGTGGACTACCCCAAGGGGAGCGACGGTCAGCCGCTGCAGCTGGTGGCGCAGGTGAACTTTGGGGAGCTGTGGGCGGACGCTGCGGCACGTGACGGTGACTTCGAGGTGCCCGCCCTGCTGCCGTCCCGTGGTGTGCTCGCCTTCTACGCCGATGGGTTTGACGATGAGTACGGCATAGATTACGGGGACAAGTCGACTCAGAAAAACTTTCGCATTCTCTACCTTGACCACGAGCTGCGCCCCTTGGAGGCACTGCTGGAGGAGTACCGTGGTGGTGCCATCACCGGTGAAGTGCTGGAGAGTCGTGTGGGGGAGCTGCTGTGGACACGAGAGGAGCAGTACGACCTGTTCGAGGCCTACTTGATCAAGAAGGACCCCCCATACATGCCGTATAACAGTGCTGCCGAGTGGACGAATGCGATTTCACGCGATGCTCAAATCGTGAGTAACCCCCAGTGGATTCAGTTCTTACGCAGCCTCACGTATTTGCCTGGCGGGTGCGACCAGAATGGCGGTCGACTGGGCCGAGTGGAGCGGCCGGAGACGCCGGCGCAAGAAAACGGAACGAGTGACATCTTGCCAGATCACATCTCTCCCCATGGTAGGGAGACGCGACCGTGCCTGTGGTACGGCGTGGCGGACCTCTATCAAGAGTTCCCCATCTTCTTTGACGGCGTGGAGGAAATGGTCCCGGTGGAGGCAGTGGAGTTCACCAACCACGTCTTGGTGGACTGCTTCACGCAGCACCCCGAGCTGGCAGATGAGTACATCAAAGATGAAAATTGCTACCTGAGCAAACTCGACGATTTTGTTTCTCCTGTTGGGTTTCAGTACTTTATGCCGTCGGAGCCCGACGCGGACGGGAAAAGTACATTCTCTGGTATCGACCGTCAAGTCGATCGACCTTATCATGTCTGGAACTACTTTGGTGGCTATCCCGTGTTTGCGCAGGAAGATATTCGTGAACGACTGAACCTTTCCGAGGTGTTCGACACCGTGGAGCAGGACGGCAAGACGGTGTTGGTCCGACGAAGCAACGCGGATGAGGTGCTGGCAGCCCACTACGCCAAGGAGGAGCCCTGTTTTTTGGAGTTGAACGAGAAGAGTCACCGGATACAGTGGAAAGACGTCGGGTCGTGTAACTTGTTTATCAAGAAGGACGACCTGGCGAGTGAGCAGTGGACACGCCTGTCGTACAACTGGGACTGTGTGTAGACGAGCATTTTTTTTTTTTTTTTTTGGGGGGGGAGGAATTTAATATATCTCCTTTCTTTTTTTTTTTTTTTTTTTTTTTTTTTTTTTTTTTTTTTTTTTTTTTTTTTTTTTTTTTTTTTTTTTTTTTTTTTTTTTTTTTTTTTTTTCCCCCCTCTTTTTTGGAAAAAAAAAAAAAAAAAGAAGGAAATGACCTCTCTGAAGCTCGCATTGGAGACGACCAGACCAGAGCTGCACGACGCACTGCGTAAGTCTGCTCGGAAAGCGTATCTCATCAAGGAGAGCGAGTGTGCCTACGCGCTGCGGACGGTGGCTGGGAGTGCGGCCAGGTGGAAGCGTGTGGGGGACAGCTCGTGGCTGACGGTATCGAGAGACGATTCCTCTGACGGGGATGTGGCGGTGCGGTGCAACGTGCCGCTGTGGGCGAGCAAGCTGGGTGGCTACGGATTGGTACCGCGCGGTGTGGACTACCCCAAGGGGAGCGACGGTCAGCCGCTGCAGCTGGTGGCGCAGGTGAACTTTGGGGAGCTGTGGGCGGACGCTGCGGCACGTGACGGTGACTTCGAGGTGCCCGCCCTGCTGCCGTCCCGTGGTGTGCTCGCCTTCTACGCCGATGGGTTTGACGATGAGTACGGCATAGATTACGGGGACAAGTCGACTCAGAAAAACTTTCGCATTCTCTACCTTGACCACGAGCTGCGCCCCTTGGAGGCACTGCTGGAGGAGTACCGTGGTGGTGCCATCACCAGTAAAGTGCTGGAGAGTCGTGTGGGGGAGCTGCTGTGGACACGAGAGGAGCAGTACGACCTGTTCGAGACCTACTTGATCAAGAAGGACCCCTCATACATGCCGTATAACAGTGCTGCCGAGTGGTCGAATGCGGTTTCACGCGATGCTCAAATCGTGAGTAACCCCCAGTGGATTCAGTTCTTACGCAGCCTCACGTATTTGCCTGGTGGGTGCGACCAGAATGGCGGTCGACTGGGCCGAGTGGAGCGGCCGGAGACACCGGCGCAAGAAAACGGAACAAGTGACATCTTGCCAGATCACATCTCTCCCCATGGTAGGGAGACGCGACCGTGCCTGTGGTACGGCGTGGCGGACCTCTATCAAGAGTTCCCCATCTTCTTTGACGGCGTGGAGGAAATGGTCCCGGTGGAGGCAGTGGAGTTCACCAACCACGTCTTGGTGGACTGCTTCACGCAGCACCCCGAGCTGGCAGATGAGTACATCAAAGATGAAAATTGCTACCTGAGCAAACTCGACGATTTTGTTTCTCCTGTTGGGTTTCAGTACTTTATGCCGTCGGAGCCCGACGCGGACGGGAAAAGTACATTCTCTGGTATCGACCGTCAAGTCGATCGACCTTATCATGTCTGGAACTACTTTGGTGGCTATCCCGTGTTTGCGCAGGAAGATATTCGTGAACGACTGAACCTTTCCGAGGTGTTCGACACCGTGGAGCAGGACGGCAAGACGGTGTTGGTCCGACGAAGCAACGCGGATGAGGTGCTGGCAGCCCACTACGCCAAGGAGGAGCCCTGTTTTTTGGAGTTGAACGAGAAGAGTCACCGGATACAGTGGAAAGACGTCGGGTCGTGTAACTTGTTTATCAAGAAGGACGACCTGGCGAGTGAGCAGTGGACACGCCTGTCGTACAACTGGGACTGTGTGTAGACGAGCATTTTTTTTTTTTTGTGGCGGAACGAACGGAATTATGGAAAGCACTTCACCTATCTGTGAGCTGTTGTTGTTTTGTTTCCTTTTGTTATTCTTTGTCTTGTTTTTTATGTCGACTAGTGATATTCTTTCCTTTTGTGAACCCTTTTCTCATTTGAAGGTAGAAAAAAAAAAGAAGAAGGAAATGACCTCTCTGAAGCTCGCATTGGAGACGACCAGACCAGAGCTGCACGACGCACTGCGTAAGTCTGCTCGGAAAGCGTATCTCATCAAGGAGAGCGAGTGTGCCTACGCGCTGCGGACGGTGGCTGGGAGTGCGGCCAGGTGGAAGCGTGTGGGGGACAGCTCGTGGCTGACGGTATCGAGAGACGATTCCTCTGACGGGGATGTGGCGGTGCGGTGCAACGTGCCGCTGTGGGCGAGCAAGCTGGGCGGCTACGGACTGCTGCCGCGTGGTGTGGACTACCCCAAGGGGAGCGACGGTCAGCCACTGCAGCTGGTGGCGCAGGTGAACTTTGGGGAGCTGTGGGCGGACGCTGCGGCACGTGACGGTGACTTCGAGGTGCCCGCCACGCTGCCGTCGCGTGGTGTGCTCGCCTTCTACGCCGATGGGTTTGACGATGACTACGGCATAAATTACGGGGACAGGTCGACTCAGAAAAACTTTCGTATTCTCTACCTTGACCACGAGCTGCGCCCCTTGGAGGCACTGCTGGAGGAGTACCGTGGTGGTGCCATCACCAGTGAAGTGCTGGAGAGTCGTGTGGGGGAGCTGCTGTGGACACGAGAGGAGCAGTACGACCTGTTCGAGACCTACTTGATCAAGAAGGACCCCTCCATACATGCCGTATAACAGTGCTGCCGAGTGGTCGAATGCGGTTTCACGCGATGCTCAAATCGTGAGTAACCCCCAGTGGATTCAGTTCTTACGCAGCCTCACGTATTTGCCTGGTGGGTGCGACCAGAATGGCGGTCGACTGGGCCGAGTGGACCGACCGGAGACACCGGCGCAAGAAAACGGAACGAGTGACATCTTGCCAGATCACATCTCTCCCCATGGTAGGGAGACGCGACCGTGCCTGTGGTACGGCGTGGCGGACCTCTATCAAGAGTTCCCCATCTTCTTTGACGGCGTGGAGGAAATGGTTCCGGTGGAGGCGGTGGAGTTCACCAACCACGTCTTGGTGGACTGCTTCACGCAGCACCCCGAGCTGGCTGGGGAGTATATAAAGAGTGACAAGTGTTACGTGAACAATCTCGACTATTTTGTTTCTCCTTTTGGGTTTCAGTACTTTATACCGTCGGAGCCCGACGCGGACGGGAAAAGTACATTCTCTGGTATCGACCGTCAAGTCGATCGACCTTATCATGTCTGGAACTACTTTGGTGGCTATCCCGTGTTTGCGCAGGAAGATATTCGTGAACGACTGAACCTTTCCGAGGTGTTCGACACCGTGGAGCAGGACGGCAAAACAGTGTTGGTCCGGCGGGAGAACGCGGATGAGGTGCTGGCAGCCCACTACGCCAAGGAGGAGCCCTGTTTTTTGGAGTTGAACGAGAACAGTCACCGGATGCTGTGGAAAGACGTCGGGTCGTGTAACTTGTTTATCAAGAAGGACGACTTGGCGAGTGAGCAGTGGACACGCCTGTCGTATAACTGGGATTGCGTGTAGACGAGCATCCCATAATCGCTTATTTCTCTTTTTTGCTTTGAACCGTATTCTGTTTTTTGATGTATACACTTCTATACGCACGTGTAGCGGCGCGCCAGCCCTTTTCTAGTTTTTGTTTTGTTTCGCTTCAATGTGTCTGTTGTTCCTATCCCACTTTACACCACACATACTCTCTTCCATTGTTTACTGTATATACAGTTTTAAGCGCTTCTACCTAAACTACTTCGCACTACTCATGCCTCCTAAAGCCGGACAGACCAAGAAGGCCAAGATGGAAGCCGCCACCAAGGGCGCCAAGAAGGGAGCCAAGAAGTGGACCAAGTCTAACAATCGCGAGAAGCTCGAGAACGCCGTCATGTTCGACAAGGACTCCCTCGCCAAGCTCCGCAGTGAGGTCCCCAAGTTCCGTGTTATCACCCCTTCCATCGTGTCCGACCGTCTGAAGATCACCGTGTCCCTCGCCGCCGCTGGCCTTAAGCAGCTCTGCCGCGAGCGCCTGATCCGCCTGGTGTCGTGCTCCAGCAAGACCCGCGTGTACGCCAAGGCTAAGACGGAAGAGGCCCCTGCCGCTGCCGCCCCCGCTGTCGCCGCTCAGTAAGCAGTAAACGAAAACAACAGGAATAAAACCCGATCCCCTTTCTGTTACTGCCTCTCTATCTCACTTTTTTAGTTTTTTATTTTATTTTTATTTCTGTTTTTGAAAGAGAATAGAGATTTTAAAATACTGTAAAAAGGGGAAGAGAGCTAAGAAAGTAGTTTTATGTTTTTCGCTTAAAGTGAAATAATTTTTATTTTTCATACTTTCACAAAAAAAAAAATTTCATTTTCACTGTTCCGTTGACCAACTTGCCTCCAATCACCGTTTTATCAAAGAAACTGTCTGACACTTTTCGTTACTTCCTCCTCCCAGTTCATCTTTTTTTTTTTCGAATATTAGTTGTTTTCGTTCAGTAAGAAAATAATATAGTCATGTTCTCCCGTATCCAGTCCGCTGCCGTCCGCAGTGCTGTCGCGATGCGCGCTGCCTCCACGTCTACCGCCAAGCCGGCGGAGCACAAGGGCCGCGTGGGTCACGTGTCTCAGGTTATTGGTGCCGTCGTGGACGTGCACTTCGCCGACGGCGTGCCGCCGGTGCTGACCGCCCTCGACGTGACCGAGGACCTCGGCCGTGATGAGGCTCTCACCCTCGAGATTGTGCAGCACTTGGATGCCAACACTGGCCGCTGCATTGCCATGCAGACCACCGATCTGCTGAAGCTCAAGTCCAAGGTGGTGTCCACCGGCGGCAACATTTCCGTGCCCGTCGGCCGCGAGACGCTCGGCCGTATTTTCAACGTGCTGGGTGATGCCATCGACCAGCGTGGCCCTGTTGGCGAGAAGATGCGCATGCCGATTCACGCCGAGGCTCCCAAGCTCGCCGACCAGGCCGCCGAGGATGCCGTGCTGACGACCGGTATTAAGGTGATTGATCTCATTCTCCCCTACTGTAAGGGTGGCAAGATTGGTCTGTTCGGTGGTGCCGGTGTGGGCAAGACTGTGATTATTATGGAGCTGATTAACAACGTCGCCAAGGGTCACGGTGGTTTCTCCGTGTTCGCTGGTGTCGGTGAGCGTACTCGCGAGGGTACCGACTTGTACCTTGAAATGATGCAGTCCAAGGTCATTGACCTGACTGGTGAGTCCAAGTGCGTGCTGGTGTACGGACAGATGAACGAGCCCCCTGGTGCCCGTGCCCGTGTTGCCCAATCCGCCCTGACGATGGCCGAGTACTTCCGTGATGTCGAGGGCCAGAACGTGCTTCTCTTCATTGACAACATTTTCCGTTTCACCCAGGCCAACTCCGAGGTGTCCGCTCTGCTAGGTCGTATTCCCGCCGCCGTCGGTTACCAGCCCACGCTCGCGGAGGATCTTGGTATGCTCCAGGAGCGTATTACGTCGACGACGAAGGGTTCCATTACCTCTGTCCAGGCCGTGTACGTGCCCGCCGATGATATTACCGATCCCGCCCCCGCCACCACCTTCTCCCACTTGGATGCCACGACCGTGCTCGATCGTGCCGTCGCGGAGTCTGGTATCTACCCCGCCGTGAACCCCCTGGAGTGCGCCTCCCGTATCATGGACCCCGATGTCATTGACGTGGACCACTACAACGTTGCCCAGGATATCGTGCAGATGCTGACCAAGTACAAGGAGCTTCAGGATATCATTGCCGTGCTCGGTATTGATGAGCTGAGCGAGGAGGACAAGCTGATCGTGGACCGCGCCCGTAAGGTGAACCGCTTCCTCTCCCAGCCCTTCCAGGTTGCGGAGGTCTTCACCGGCATGACCGGCCACTACGTGCAGCTGGAGGACACCGTGGAGTCCTTCTCTGGTCTGCTGATGGGCTCGTACGATCAGATCCCCGAGATGGCCTTCTATATGGTTGGCGGTATCAACTCCGTCCTCGAGAAGGCGAAGGGTATGGCCGAGGAGGCGGCTGCCATGGAGAAGCAGCGCCGCGCCCGCCAGTCTCAGACCGAGTCCCAGTAAGCAGCATGCCATAGCCGTTATTCCATCGCATTAACAGTAACGTCACAACTAACTCCTTTTTTTTTTTTGTCCTGTTTTCAAAGATCATGTACGTGTTTTTTTTTGATCAGGCTTTCTTTTTCTTTTTTTTAGCAGGTAGTGTTTTTTTTTCTTTCTTAAAATGATTAGCACATAAAAAAGATATAAATTTTTCTATAAAACAAACAAAACAAAATCTAACATTAAGTTTCGTAGTCGTGGGAGTGTTAATTAGAGGACGTATATTAGTTAAAACAGCGCAAAAATGGGGTTGGTTGGACTCTTTTGGTTACCCCCGTGTAGAGTTTGGATTACTTCTACAACTTCTTTTCTATTTCTCTTCTTGTTCTTCGTTAGAAATTAGCGATTAACTTCTTCTTTTTTTAGTAGTCATGTTCTCCCGTATCCAGTCCGCTGCCGTCCGCAGTGCTGTCGCGATGCGCGCTGCCTCCACATCTACCGCCAAGCCGGCGGAGCACAAGGGCCGCGTGGGTCACGTGTCTCAGGTTATTGGTGCCGTCGTGGACGTGCACTTCGCCGACGGCGTGCCGCCGGTGCTGACCGCCCTCGACGTGACCGAGGACCTCGGCCGTGATGAGGCTCTCACCCTCGAGATTGTGCAGCACTTGGATGCCAACACTGGCCGCTGCATTGCCATGCAGACCACCGATCTGCTGAAGCTCAAGTCCAAGGTGGTGTCCACCGGCGGTAACATTTCCGTGCCCGTCGGCCGCGAGACGCTCGGCCGTATTTTCAACGTGCTGGGTGATGCCATCGACCAGCGTGGCCCTGTTGGCGAGAAGATGCGCATGCCGATTCACGCCGAGGCTCCCAAGCTGGCCGACCAGGCCGCCGAGGATGCCGTGCTGACGACCGGTATTAAGGTGATTGATCTCATTCTCCCCTACTGTAAGGGTGGCAAGATTGGTCTGTTCGGTGGTGCCGGTGTGGGCAAGACTGTGATTATTATGGAGCTGATTAACAACGTCGCCAAGGGCCACGGTGGTTTCTCCGTGTTCGCTGGTGTCGGTGAGCGTACTCGCGAGGGTACCGACTTGTACCTTGAAATGATGCAGTCCAAGGTCATTGACCTGACTGGTGAGTCCAAGTGCGTGCTGGTGTACGGACAGATGAACGAGCCCCCTGGTGCCCGTGCCCGTGTTGCCCAGTCCGCCCTGACGATGGCCGAGTACTTCCGTGATGTCGAGGGCCAGAACGTGCTTCTCTTCATTGACAACATTTTCCGTTTCACCCAGGCCAACTCCGAGGTGTCCGCTCTGCTAGGTCGTATTCCCGCCGCCGTCGGTTACCAGCCCACGCTCGCGGAGGATCTTGGTATGCTCCAGGAGCGTATTACGTCGACGACGAAGGGTTCCATTACCTCTGTCCAGGCCGTGTACGTGCCCGCCGATGATATTACCGATCCCGCCCCCGCCACCACCTTCTCCCACTTGGATGCCACGACCGTGCTCGATCGTGCCGTCGCGGAGTCTGGTATCTACCCCGCCGTGAACCCCCTGGAGTGCGCCTCCCGTATCATGGACCCCGATGTCATTGACGTGGACCACTACAACGTTGCCCAGGATATCGTGCAGATGCTGACCAAGTACAAGGAGCTTCAGGATATCATTGCCGTGCTCGGTATTGATGAGCTGAGCGAGGAGGACAAGCTGATCGTGGACCGCGCCCGTAAGGTGAACCGCTTCCTCTCCCAGCCCTTCCAGGTTGCGGAGGTCTTCACCGGCATGACCGGCCACTACGTGCAGCTGGAGGACACCGTGGAGTCCTTCTCTGGTCTGCTGATGGGCTCGTACGATCAGATCCCCGAGATGGCCTTCTATATGGTTGGCGGTATCAACTCCGTCCTCGAGAAGGCGAAGGGTATGGCCGAGGAGGCGGCTGCCATGGAGAAGCAGCGCCGCGCCCGCCAGTCTCAGACCGAGTCCCAGTAAGGAATTTAGGAAAGCTGTTAATTAGCGAAGAATGATTAAAAAGAAAAGAAGAAAGCAATTGAAACGTTGATTTTTTAGTAGCTTTTTTTTTTTTTTAAAGTAAAAGAAGTCTTTTTTTTTTTCTTTTTCAATGGGTAAGAAGACGCACATATGTAGGTGTGTCCAAAAGTGTAGTATCTAAGCAATGTTTTTTTTTTAAAAAAAAGGAATATAAATAAGGTTTCTAAAAGTAAACGAGAGGCGTTTTGCGTCGTTTTTTTTTAGAGTTCGCACTCTTCTGCTACGTTTAGTTTGTGTATTTGAGTTTGTGCTTTTCATCATGGATGTTCTTTTCTTCCCTCTTTTTTTTTTCTGTTTTTTTTAAGTATTTGCTTGCAAATATTTAGTAGTTAGACAAGGTCAGAAACAACAAACAACAACAACAAAAAAAATGTTGAACTGGTGGCTGATCCTTCTCATTGTGGTGATCCCGATTGTGGTGATTCTCCTCGCCGTGTACATCTTAATTTTTTTCCAAAACAAGGACGACGCCAAGTCGGATATCGGCTACAAAGTCATTTTCGTCCTCGCGATGGTCGTCGGCCTCGGTAGTGTTCTGTTACTGCCGTATGATGTCGCCAACAGCCCGGATCCGACGCAACAAACAAAGTACAATCAGACGTTAAATACACAACTGATGTGGGAAGTGGTGTTATGGATGATGGCGGCGCTAGCGGTCGTCATCTGTCCTTTTCTAATGTTCTTTTACGAAGCCTACGACCCCGAAAAACCAAAAATAGGAAAGCAAATCGCCCACGGAATCGTTTCCACGTTGATTATTTTCGTTATTTTTGCGCTTGTGACTGGTTTGTGTTACTGGAAGGTGGGAGTGTCTCAGATCAAGTTTGAAGCCTTCGCGACGGGGCCTCAGCTACTCCCCGTTACCAACGCCGGTATCCTCAACAACGGTACCTACGAGGACGCCACGCTGGTGATTAACGTCACCTTCACCACGTACTGCATGGGCATGTTGTGCTTCTTTGGGTGGATCTTTTTCTTTTTCTACGGCGGCGTCGGCGTGACTTCTTATCCTATCCGGAAGCTGTTGGCCTTCCCCAAGCGGGTGAAGCGCATTGGCAGCAGTCGGTTCACGCAGGAAATGGCGATTATCTTAGCGAAAGCAGAGGCCTTATTAGAACTCAGTCTACAACTACAGAAACAGTGTCGGTCCCGCATTTCTCGCCAAAACAAGAGTAAGGTCAATATTATTCGAAATGAGGTGTATATATTAGAGGCACAGCAGAACCAGTTGATCTGGGCCTACACGAAGGCCGGCGGTAGTCCCTTCATTGTCTACGGCGGTCTCGCCATGCACATCATCTGCCTTGGCACCGGGATCGCATGGATTTTACACATTTTTATTTACAACACATTTGATGCCGATCCTTTTTGAACACCTTGTTGATTGAGCTGAACAATGCCTTCGCCCTGTGTGCCGTGGTGGGGTATGGGGTGCTCGCCTTCTATCTGATGTGGTCCACGTTTCAAGGTCAAATTGCGTTAGGCCTCCGACTCATCTTTTTTCAAATCCATCCCATGAAAAAAGGAGACACACTCGTCAACAGTTTTCTTTTTAACGCCGCATTGCTCAATATCACCGCTTTCGCCGTGTTACAGTTTGTCACGCGATCGTTTCAAGGGTTATGCGCCGCTCACCGCGCTGAATGGATTGATGAATGTCTATGTCATGAATTTGAAAGGGATTGGTAAGTTCATTGAGTGGATTCAGTATGGGATTGTCGTTATGGCGATCTTGGCCGTGATATGGGTGTTGGTGTGCAAAAAGAAGAAGAAGATTGACCCGACGAAGATTAGGCTGGATGATATTAAATAATAAATAATAATGAGCCCTCTGTATAAGTATATCTTTATATCGTTAGTTGCTTTTTTTTTTTTTTTCATGTGTGTTTTCCGTGTTTTTATTTTATTGCTGTATAGACAAAAAAACGAATAATAAAAAAAAATAACGGAAATCATTTATTATATATTACTAGTAACGTGCTTTGCTTTTTTTTTTCCCTATATACGAAACTTCAGCCAATCCAAACCATCATTCACACACAAAGAAAAACACAAAAAAATGTTATTATTATTCTATTTCATTCCCTTTTCTCTTTTTTTTTCTTATTTATTTTTAGGGATGAATGCTTCCCCCGAGGTGTTGGCCAACACGCCTTTACCACGCTATAACGTAAAGGATGGTATCACCGTGTGGACGGCGGAGGACTGTGACGAACTGGAGAAACGATGCAAGGCCAATCCCTCCGACAAGGCGGCCAAAGATTTCAAAGATTTTTTATTCTCGACGATAAATATTTTAGGCGCGAAGAGCAAACGAGCGCAGGGCATCGGCGCCGTCCTCACCTCCGTCAGCAAGCTACACGAGAAGTTTTCCAGCAGCGAACCGGTGCCACAAAAATTGTACATTTTGTTTTATCAAAATCAAGGCATGGGTATTTTAAAAACAGGGGTGAAAAAATTATTTATTTCGCATCCCAAGACGAATACACTGGTCGAGGTGGAACCGCTGGCGGTGCTGGATTTTTTTGTCGACGACACGTATCAGCGAAAAGGGTTTGGGAAACAGTTATTTGTAAAAGTGTTGGAGGAAGAGGGCCTCATGGCACACCCCGAGCGTCTCGCCATCGACCGGCCGAGCGAAAAGTTTTTACAGTTTTTGGCCAAACATTATCATTTAACGCAATATACACCGCAGGTGAATCATTTCGTGGTTGTTTTGGAGTTTTTTTGACAACACGACCGTGACGGAGCGCGGCAAGCTGCGACGGCTACCGAGCGTGAATAATATTCAAAATAATAATCAAAATCAAAATCAAAATAATAATAATAATTACCCAAAAGGTAGCCCAGGTGTTTCCCCATCTTATAATAATAACAATAATGGAAGGAGAGATGTGAATTATGCGAGTCCGTCTTCGTTTCTTCCGCCGATTACTAATCAAAATAATTATAATAACAATTATGAAAATAATAATCATAATAACTATGACTATGACGGCAGGGAGGCACCTGGGAAGATATACGAACCAACGAAGCCGTTAAATTTTAATAATAATAATAATAATAATAATTATAGTCGAGCTACCGCACGACGTTCTTTTTTGCCGCTGTTACCGCCGGTGATGCCACCCATCGTCCCTTACAGCGTTCACAGCAATAATAATAATAATGGAAATTTTTATAGTAATTTGAAAAAGAATAGTTATGTCGAGGACGACTGGAGTTATAATAATAATAATAATCAAAATAATAATTTGAAAGATTTGCTAAGTGCGCCGACGACGTTCGCTGTCAATAATAATAATAATAATAATTATAATAATAATAATAATATAATAATAATAATATGAGAGTGCCTAGTCAGCAAAATCACACCCCATTATTTGGCAATTATGACAATAATAATCAAAATAATAAAATAATAATAACGGATGGGTAAAAGTTTCCAATAATAATAATAATAATAATAATAATGAAAATAATAATATGACACCACATCCACCTGCCTCTAATAATAATAATAATTATAGAAGGGTGTCCAGTCAGCAGAACCACACGCCGTTATTTGGAAACTATGATAATCAAAATAATAATTATAACTATAATAATTATAGGACACCACAGCCGCCGGCAACTCCACAACATAATAATAATAAAATAACAAATTTGAGGAACCAGCGAGAAAAATACGAAATATCGGTTCCAGTGCGGTGAATTATAATATATTGACAGGAGGATAAAAATTAAAAAAAAAAATGTAGACTATTCTTTTTTTTTTTTTTTGGAAAAGATGAAAAATGAATGTTAAAAATGTATTACATTACGTGAGCCAATTTTTTTTTTTATTTCAACATAATTTTGGAGTTTACTTTTTTTTTTTTGTGCGTTTTCTTTTTTACAAATGTTTTTTTTTTTTCCATTTTTTTCACCCCAAAAGTAACAATAAAAAATAGATAGAAATAGAAAAACAAAACAAAACAAAAAAAGTACAAATAAAAATGAAAAGAGTCTCCAAACCGTCTTTATTATGGTATTACAGCGCAGAGTGTACCCCAGCACGGCATATTCGCTATAATAATAATAATAATTATCATAAATGATAATATCATGTCAACTACTAGTAGTAGTAGCCTCTACACCAGCAAGCGCGGTTTCCTCCGTCCGTCCTTCCCTTCTTACCAAAGCGACAACAATCAAAATAATAATAATAATAATAATAATAATCAAAATAATAGTAAAACTTTAATTCGTGTCTACCTCACCGGCCTACGCCAGCGACTACCGACCTCTAGCTTACGACAGTTAGATCAACTGAAAGGTATCACCGAAGAAAGATTGCAAACGTTAAAAAAAGTTTATCCCGGACTACCCGATGAGCTCATTGCACTTTTACAGGTGATGGACGGCACGGGCTGGGAAGTGGTGACCCTCGATAATAATAATCATCAAAATCAAAATAAAGAGGAGGAAGACACGTTACGGTCGGCGACGTTTGTTGGATTGAAAAAGAAATTTTCTGAAATTAAGGAATTAGCCGCTAAAATTACGCACGGCGAGGGACAAAATACAAATAATAATAATAATCAAACGAATAATAGTATGGAAAATAATATTCTCATGACTGACATTTCTCTATTCGGCCTCTACCGGGAAAAGTTAGCGGTCCCGGTGCTTGGTAGCGTCTTGCCACACTGTCCTTACTATTTACGTTCTTCTCAGCAAATGCTAGAACATTACGAAAAAATGAACGCGCCACACGAACCATACAATCATCAAAATAATAATAGTGTGTGTTGTGACGAGATTATGGATCTTTTCCCGCCGTACAATGAAGATAGCGCACGACAGCCACTCAGTTCGGATATTAATTCCCAATTTTGGCAACAAGAGGAGTCGTTACAGCAGTTCCAGCACATTATTGGTCATCATCCCCAACAACCACAAAATTTTGACCATCAATATTATAAAAAACACCATCATAACAATCAAACTAAATGCTCGTCGATTTATGATATCTACACCGCTTCGCAGTTTACCATTAAACACGAACTGCCGCCGAAAAAAAAGGACAACAAGAGGCAAAAAGAAAAAGATTTCTGTCTTTCCAACCATCAAAATAATAATAATAATAATAAAGATGTCAGCAAGAAGCACCGGACGGTGTATGTCGATCCCAAAATAAATTTGCATGCCGATGTGAAACACGGTTGGCTCGCGTTTGCCGATAGTGTCTACCCACACTATCGCCGAAAGTTAGCGGATACCTCTCACTACGACGCCCACCAGCATCCGCATAATATTTTACACACCAATCATCATCAAAATAATAATCATAATAATAATAATAATGAACACAACGCAGCGCATATCGTCGACACCAGTCATGTGTTTATAGAAAACGAAGTCCCCAACACGCTCCACTCCAGTCAGTTATTACAACAACAAAACATCGTACAACACCCTAGCGAAGCAAACAATAACAATAATAATAATAATCCAAATTCAAATAATAATAATAATAATAATAATACTGGCGTGCACAACAACGATCATTTAGTGTTATCGGAGAGTCGTCTCTATATTGACTTTCTTCCTTCCAGCGAGGGTTGCGTCGGCCAAGTCATCCAGTTCACGCGACAGCACCCGTACGATAGCTTTATCGTGATTGCCGATAGTTTCAAGGATTATGTGCGTAATATTATGAAACAGGAGTATGAGTTTACGGAAAAGTTAGAAGATGATGAAGAGGACGAGGAAGAAGATGACGACGAGGAAGACGACTAGAAAAAAATATTAAAAAATAAAATAGAATAGAGAAGAAACTATTAAAAAATGCTTTTTTTTTTTGTTTCGCATACACTTTTTTTTTTTTTTTTGATTTCATTGAAAACGTTTTTTATTTTTTGGCAAATATTTATATCGCACTTTTCTATACAAACACATTGAACGTTACAAAAAAAAAAAAAAAGACGAACAATCACAAAAAAGTAAAAAAAAAAAACTTTTTCCCTCAACAACAAAAAACCACTTTTTCGATGACAACACTTCCCCCCTTTTTCCCACTTTTCTTTTTCAGATTAGTATTCTTTTTTTAAAAAAAAAATATAAAAGATGCCTCGTCCCTTCGGTGTTTGGGCGCCTGCCACCACGCTCTCCGAGTACCGCGCTCGCCTCCCTGGCCCTTCTAACTTCAGTTTCCGCTGGGTCTACAGCGCCAAGAAGGAGGTCTTCTACCCCCCGGAAGCCCTCGCCCACTTCAAGGACCCCCAGCAGTTCAAGGACGCCGTCGATACCCTTCGTGCGATGCGCATTTCCGATAAGTTGTTCGGTGAGGGCATGAAGATGCCCAAACGCACCATTCCGCTCATGCTCGCCTGCCTCGGCACGCACGCCGCCATCTTGATCAGCGGTCTCAGCTACTACTACGGGGTGCACATGCCCGCCAACAATCCCACCTGGCGCAAGACCGTCAACAAGGAGTGGGAGGAGGCGATCAACAACTCTCCCTGGGATCACATGTCGCATGTGTGGCAGTACAGTGACCACTATGCCATCGTGCTCGGTGATACCGCGGCGCCTGGCCGCAGGAAGTTCTACATCCCTGCTTAAGGGTTGTGTGTCTTTTTTTTTTTTTGTAGTGTACTTCAAAAAAAAAGGAGAGGGCAAAAAAAAAGAAAAGAAAAAGAAGATTGTGTTTGTTTTTATAAGCTAATACGTCTTTTTTTTTTCTTTTTCTTTTTTTTTTGTACTTTTCCCCCCTTTTTAGTAATTTTTATTTTTCATTTTCATTTCGTATCAAAAAGCCAAATAAGGAAAATATTTAAGTCACTTAAGAAACTTTATTTTTAGCATATGTAGGTTTATTAGAAAAAAAAAAAAATGGTTAAAAGAGGTAATGGAAAATATATATTTTTTTTTTTACCAACCACACCAGACTTCTGATTCTATCCTCTTTTTTTCTCTCTCTTTTCTTTTTCCCTAAAAAGTAGTTTTCTTTCGTTCTCACTTTTTATCTCCTTTTTTTTTTTCTAAAAAAAAAAACCCCTAAAAAACATATCCCATAATGTTTCGCTCTCGCATTCTCTGCAAGGTGCCCGTCCCCAAGAATATCCAGAACCAGTGCCTCATCAACGGCAAGTTCGTCCCCGCCGTCTCCGGCAAGACCTTCGACGTGGTGAACCCCGCCACCGAGGAGCTCATTTGCAAAGTAGCGGAGGGCGACAAGGCCGACGTGGACCTCGCCGTGAAGGCCGCCCGCGGCGCCTTTAACCAGTACCGTCTCATGGACGGCCGCGATCGCCGTGACCTCATCTTGAAGTTATGTGATTTACTCGAAAAGGACGCCCAGAATATGGCTGCCTTGGAGAGTCTCGACAACGGCAAACCGTACGAGGTCGCCCTCCACGCCGACGTCAAACTCGCGGTGGAGTGCCTTCGCTACTACGCCGGCTGGGCGGATAAGATTTACGGCCAGCTCGCCCCCGTCAGTGGCAATAATATGAGTATTGTGAAGCGCGAGCCGGTGGGGGTCTGCGGCCAGATCGTGCCGTGGAACTTTCCGCTGCTGATGGGCTCCTGGAAGCTCGGGCCTGCGCTGGCCATGGGTAACACCATCGTCCTCAAGCCCGCCGAGCAGACCCCGCTCAGTGCCCTTCGCCTAGGTGAGATGATCACCGAGGCCGGCTTCCCCGCCGGTGTCGTCAATATTATCCCCGGTTATGGTGCCACCGCCGGTGCTGCGATTGCCAAGCACATGGACGTGGACAAGGTCGCCTTCACTGGTTCCACCTTGGTCGGTCGTGAGATTATGCGCATGGCGGCAGAGAGTAACATCAAGAAGGTTTCCCTCGAGCTCGGTGGCAAGTCCGCGCTGATTGTCTGCCCGGATGCCGACGTGGACAAGTCCGCCGCTGTCGCCGAACTTGGCATTTACTTCAATATGGGTCAAGTGTGCACCGCGTCCTCCCGTATTTACGTCCACGAGAGTCTTCACGACGAGTTCGTCGCCAACCTGAAGAAGCGCGCCGAGGCTCGCCGTGTGGGTCCGGGTAACGACACCATCAACGACATGGGACCGCTGGTCTCCGGTAAGCAGTACGAGCGTGTGCTGAACTACATTGAGGTGGGGAAGAAGGAAGGCGCCACGCTCGTCACCGGCGGAAAGAAGATTGGCGAGAAGGGCTACTTTGTCGCCCCTACCATCTTCGCCGACGTCAAGGAGGATATGCAAATTTGCAAGGAGGAGATCTTCGGCCCCGTCGTCTGCATCATGAAGTTCAAGGAGATGGACGAGGTCGTCGCGAGGGCGAACGACTCCATTTACGGTCTCGCCGCGGGTATCTGCACCAAGAGCATGGACACCGCCCTCCGCTGGAGTTCCTTCCTCGAGGTGGGTACCGTGTGGGTGAACACGTGGAATGCGTTTGACGTCGCCAATCCCTTTGGCGGCTTCAAGCAGAGTGGTCTCGGCCGCGAGCTGGGTCAGGAGGCTTTGGAGCTCTACTCCGAGCCCAAGACCGTCTTCTACGCGCTCAACGGACCTTTCGTGAAGAACTAAAGAAAGAAAAAAAAAAAGAATGAAAAAAAAAAAGAAAGAAAAATATGAAAACGTAAAACGTAATTTTTTTTTTTTTTAAAACGAATACGTGAAGTGCGTTGTATACACAGTCATGTATCTGCGTATCAACGTCTCTTCCTTCTTTTTTTTTTTTTACTTTTTATGTAATTTCCTTCTCTCAGAAGTTTTTTTTTTTTTTTTTTATTGTAATTACTTTTCATTATTATATTCGGCCCAAATGACATTTATGTCTCTTCTCTACTTTTGCGTGAATGAAAAGACTGAGATAAAAAAAAAAAAAAAAAAAAAACTAAAAAAAAACGAAAATAAAAAAAAATTGGTCCCCATAAAAAAAGATATATTCTTTTTTATGGTGTTGCAAACTCTTTTTTTTTCTTTTGAACATTATTGTGAAGCTACCGGCATAGCCCTTATAGCTGAAAACGTTAAAAAAAAAATGAAAATGAAAATACACTATTTTTATGCCTTTATGTTATATCATTTGTTTTTTCTGTAGCAAATCTTTTTTTTCTCTCTCTCTTTTTCAGTTAAATCCATTTTTGTTTTTTCCTTATAGCGTTTTTTTTTTACTTTTTAAAGTTCGTATCTAAAGCCACTTTTTTTTTTTTTTCGCTCAAAAGATATATCTCTTTTTTTGCTTAAAAATTTAATTTAACAACCACCATATAAGAAAATAATGTTTCGTTCTCGTGTCTTCCGTGCCATCCAGAACCAGTGCCTCATCAACGGCAAGTTCGTCCCCGCCGTCTCTGGCAAGACCTTCGACGTGGTGAACCCCGCCACCGAGGAGCTCATTTGCAAAGTAGCGGAGGGCGACAAGGCCGACGTGGACCTCGCTGTGAAGGCCGCCCGCGACGCGTTCAATAAGTACCGCCTCATGGACGGCCGCGACCGCCGTGACCTCATGTTGAAATTTTGTGATTTACTCGAAAAAGATGCCAGCAATATTGCGAAGCTGGAGTCCATGAACACCGGCAAGCCGTACGAGGCGGCGTTGCATGTGGATACCAAACTCGCGGTGGAGTGCCTTCGCTACTACGCCGGCTGGGCGGATAAGATTTACGGCCAGCTCGCCCCCGTCAGTGGCAATAATATGAGTATTGTGAAGCGCGAGCCGGTGGGGGTCTGCGGTCAGATCGTGCCGTGGAACTTTCCGCTGCTGATGGGCGCCTGGAAGCTCGGGCCCGCGCTGGCGACAGGTAATACGATTGTGTTCAAACCGGCGGAGCTGACGCCGCTGAGTGCCTTACGGGTGGGAGAGCTCGTCACCGAGGCTGGCTTCCCAGACGGTGTATTAAATATTGTGCCCGGTTATGGTGCCACCGCCGGTGCTGCGATTGCCAAGCACATGGATATTGATAAGATTGCATTTACGGGCTCTACACTGGTCGGTCGTGAGATTATGCGCATGGCGGCAGAGAGTAATATCAAGAAGGTTTCCTTGGAGCTGGGTGGGAAAGGGGCTTTCATCCTTTGCGAGGACGCCGACCTCGATGCGGCCGTGAGTGCCACCGTGATGGGCATTTATTTTAACGCCGGCCAAACGTGCGCCGCGTGTTCCCGCATTTACGTCCACGAAGACGTCTACGACAGCTATGTGCAAAAATTAAAGGTGGCGGCGGATGGGTACCGCCCCGGCAACAAGGAAGGCAAGCTCATGGAGCTGTCTCCCGTCATCAGCCAGAAACAGTACGACCGTGTGTTGAATTATATTGAGATCGGCAAAAAAGAAGGCGCCACGCTCGTCACCGGTGGGGCCCGGATGGATGAGAAAGGCTACTACATCACTCCCGCCATCTTCGCCGACGTCAAGGAGGATATGCAAATTTGCAAGGAGGAGATCTTCGGCCCCGTCGTCTGCATCATGAAGTTCAAGGAGATGGACGAGGTCGTCGCGAGGGCGAACGACTCCATTTACGGCCTGGCCGCGGGTATCTGGACCCGTGATATTGACAAGGCGATGCGGTATACGACCTTCCTCGAAGCAGGCACGGTGTGGGTGAACACGTGGTTGGGTCTGGACATTGCCATGCCGTTCGGGGGCTATAAACAAAGTGGGATTGGCAGAGAGAATGGCCAGGAGGCGTTGGATCTCTATACCGAGTCCAAGACCGTGTATTATGCACTCAACGGCCCTTTTGTGAAGAATTAAATAATAAATAAAAAATAATAATTGAAAATAATGAAATAATAATAACAATAATAAGTATTTATATATATAAATGTATTGACATGCGTCGGCACTATCTTTTTTTTTTTTTGTGTTTTTTTTTCGATGTTTTGATTAAAGAAAAGAAGAGATAAAAAGAAAATAATTAAGAAAAGTTTGTATCTTTTTTTTTTTTAAATTCTTTTTTCTTCTTTTTTTAAACAAGTTATCTTTTTGAAGTGCGTGTGTGTAATTTTTTTTTTTTTTTCAATGTTGTAAAACAGAATTTAATATATAGAAAAAATGATAATGAGTAATAAATATTTTAAGGATGATGGCTAGGACGACAATTATTTCTTTTTTTGTTGTTATGCTTTGTGTTTTTTTTTTATTTCCATTTTACTTTTTTCTTCTTCTCTCTTTTCCAGTCGTTTTTTTTTATTTTATTCCATAAATTCTCAGCACAGCACTTTTTTTTTTTTTTTTTATAGATTTAGATTCTTTATTGTCTATTTTTTTTTTTTTTCAACCATAAAAAAATTATATATAAAAAAAAAATGTCGACCGTTACCGGTAAGTATCGCATTTTCATCAAAGATTTAAAACATTTTTACAAAAATGAAAAAAATGAAAATGAAAATGAAAAAAATGAAATCATAAACTATATCCCCACTCCACCCACACGGTGCGCCTTCTACAGCGTCACCCCCAATCACAATAATAATGAAAACGAAAATGATAATAATAATGAAAATGAAAATAATCAAGTCCGCTTACGTGCTTCCTTCCAACATTCCAGAGAAGACGGCAATGCATTTTTATTTGTGAAAGATATCGAACACTCTATCAGCGAAGTGGATGACATGACGTTACTCGCGACCATAAAGGTCAATAATGAAAATGAAAATAATCCTAATTCTGAAAATAATAATAATTCCGAAAAAAGAAAAGACGAGGCGTATTGGTTTTTTGATGTGAATGTAATGAACATGAAAAATAATAATAATAATAATAATAATAATAATAATAATAATAATAATAATAATAATAATAGGAAAATTGATATTATTTGCGAAATCGTGGAAGAACGCGTTTTACAATCGTATAAAAGTATGATTCCATTAACGTTTGATAATAATAATAATAATAATAATTACAATGAAATTCTGTTTGAATCTCCTTCTAGTTTTACGAATAAACATGAAAATGAAAATATTAAAAAAGAAGAATGGTCTTTGGTGTATAAAATTATCACACTGAGTGACTCCGTCCCTAGCATCTCCCTCACCTCGCTGGAGAGCCTCAACGATAAAATAATGGAGGAAAAAGAAAAATCGGAAAAAGAAAAAAGTGAAAATCATAAGAATGAAAATAAAGAAAATGTGTCACCAGACGTGATCACCGTCGATAAAGTTTTGAGTTTACTACCACAAAAAGAAAATTCAAATCAAAATACAAATAATAATCATAATGAAAGTATTGCCAGCAGCAATGTCGTCTCCCCGCTGCCTCGCAGACCAGAGGATACCGTTTCTGCAAAAGAGGACGACACCATCAAAAAACATAAAAATAATGAAAATAAAAAAATTGATAATAATAATAATAATAATAATAATAGAGTACCCGCCCTGACTTCGGTAGAACTCTCTCATCCTAATATACACGCTTCAGAAGATGTCTTATTACATAATAATAATAATAATAATAATGATAATTTAATAATTCTGAATAAAGCTTCCCTCGACCGCAGCGTGAGCCGCAGCGAGCAAGAATTGTCCTCCCTAGAAAAAGGTAATTATAATAATACAAAAAAGAAAAAAAATCGCTTTTCTTTACGGCACTCCCCCAGCGCCAGCCGCGAAAAAGACGAATATAATAATTATAATAAAATAAAGACAGACTTGCCCTACGCCGGCGACCTCCACAGTGAAAAACAAACCTTGCTCATGTTATCCAGCACGAGCATCGGCACGAATCAAAATTTTCAACATCATCAAAATAATAATACAAATGAGAAAAGTTTTGTCTCCTCTACGGAAAGTAGTTTACTAGACGCCGGCACCATTGACCGCTTCCGCACGGAGGAAAGAGAAAAAAGTGAACAATTATATGTATTATCGGCGGAGCGGGAACGAGAAAAAATAAGAAAAATAAGAATGATAAAAATAAAAATAAGAATGATCATCCACTTTTTACGGAAACGGATACCACGCTAGATGATTTCACAACGAGTACAAATCAAAATAATAATAATAATAATAATAATAATAATAATAACAATAATAGTCGTAAAGGCACGATTGAAAAAGAAGAAGCACAATTATTAAACGTAAATGAAAAAAAAATTAGTTTTCTCAGTCGCGCCGACGAAACTCAAAACAATGAAAATAATAAAAATGAAAATGAAAATGATATTCCAGAATTAATTCCCAATCAATTAGAATTACAAAATAGTAAAATAATTCATAATAATAATAAGAATGAAAATAGCAAAAGTGATAGTAATGTGTTTCAGCTCTATCCAGCGCCACCGCTCTATCCGCCACATAACAAAAATGAAAATAATAATAATAAAAATGAAAATATTCGTAAAACCAGTATCATCACCGATAACGGAGAAATGATTTTTAATAATTTATTAGCGTTAAAACGTTTTCCTTCTCTGACGGTGCATGAGGTACCGGGCGAAAATAAAAATGAAAATAATAATAATAATAATAATAATAATACTAATACGAAAACCACAACAATCAGTACCAGTTACAGTGACACGCGTCACCGCAGAAGATCGGAGAGTCATAAAAATATAAATAATAATAATAATAATAATAATATTAGTGAGGATAGTTATTATTCTTATTCTTATTCCTATTCCGATACCGTCAGTGTGAGCTCCGAGACCATCAGTCAAACCCAAACGGAGGATAGTAGAAAAAATAAAAATAATAAAACTAATGAAAATAATAATATTGTTCCCCCACCGCCAGTGTTTTCTAGTACCGAGGAAGGTTACGGCAACAGCGATCATCACAACAGTAGTCAAAGCAGTAAAAATAATAAAAAAATAGATAAAAATATTTTAAGTTTTTCGACCCCTTCCGTGGCACCCAGCAGTGCGAAAAATAGTGCTACCAGTCACAATAAAGAAAATAATAATAATAATCATAAAAAATCAAATTTATTTTCGCGTTCGCTCAGTAATAGTCTTCGGCAGAAACTTTCTGGAAAAAAGAAAAGTAGTGAAAATGAAATAAATAAAAGTGAAACGAAAAGTGAAAATTCGCTTCAAAAACAGTTATTTCCACCAACGAGTAATGACATTGGCGAAACGGACAGTAACGATAATCATAATTTTAATAATAATAATGAAAAAGAAAAAATATAATTTCCCCCATTGAGCTTCCATTTTCTGAAAATAATAATAATTTAAATAATAACAATTCATTTGCGTCGCCTACGCCAGTCCCACAGACGGTCTCCCCGCCTCGTCGGACTACTTCCGAAATAATAATAATAATTCTGAAAATGAAAATAATAATAATAATTTAAATCATAATTATACGGATTTGAGTTTTTCGCATAGTGTGGATGAAGAACACGAAAATAATGAAAATAATAATAATAATAGTGAATTACCGGTCCACATCACTTTAGACTTGGAAGAAAAGGATGAAAATAATAAAAAAAGAAAAAAGAAGAATAATAATAATAATTCTGAAAATAATAATAATAATGTTTACCCGGAACTGATGGAAGTCTTGGCAAACAGTAATAATACGAATAGTAATAGTAATAGTCAAAATAATAATAATAAAAATGAAAATTCAGAAAATAAAAACATAAAAATAAAAGTGAAGTCGATAATAATGAAAGTAGTGATTTTATTTTACCTTTTAAAGGAAAAACAATCGCACACGTCGACGACGAAAATAATAATAATAATAATTCTGAAAATATTTCTGAAAATAATGAAAATTTAAAAATGAAATTTTATTACCATTATTTGTGTATGAAGTAAACGAAAACTATAAAATCATAAAAACAAAAAAATGGAAAGAAGAAAAAATAAAATACGAAACAAAAAAGAATTTTGGAATGTAAAACAGAAAATTATGATTTTACCGTTTTTGTACGATTTTGACTGTCGTCCGCCGGACTATTTCAAAATAGAAAATGAAAATAAAAAAATAATTTCATTGCCGCAATTATTAGCGGAAATCAATAATAATAATAATAAATAAAAATGAAAATTCTGAAAATAAAAATAATAATAATATTATTTATGAAATGAAATATGCCTTGTATATAGAAATTCCCAATCTCGCTCCACTACAATCATTAATCAATAATCATAATTTTAATAATAATCAAAATTTTTATTTTCGTTTCAGTTTATTTTCTTTCTTACGATAAAAAAAGAATTACGTCTGGCAGTACTTTTACATTTTACAATAATAATAATACATGTTCAGATATTTTATTTTTTAACGAATCCAAAATTAAAAATTATATAAATAATGAAAATAATAATTTAAAAGATAAATTAAATAATTTTTATGTGTATTATCAATTAGAAATGTGTGAGACGATTGAATTATACGACGAAGGCATTTTAATTAATGAAAATGAAAATGAAATAAATAATAATAATAATAATAATGAAAATTATAATAATACATTTACGGAAAGTGCCGCCGCGTCGGTGAATCATCAAAATAATTTGTTTTCTAATTTTAATTCGCCAAACGATAATTTATTATTATCTCAAAATGAAAATTATAATAATCAAAATAATAATATTAATTTATATTATCCAAAACCCGAAAATAATAATAATAATCAAAATCAAAATTTATTATTATTTAATGAAAATAAAAATAAAAGAATGTCTATACCGTCTGCCACGACGCAAGAGTTGTTATTTCGAGCGGCAGAAATTAATACGAATATTTATAATAATAATAATAATAATAAAAATAGTTTTTCTAATTCTAATTCCAATAATAATAATAATGAAAGACAACGTTTGATATCACTTTCCACGACTGGTCATTCTTCTACTGAAAATAATCATCAATGAAAACTGAAAAAATGAATAATAATAATAATAATAATCATAATTCTTCCGAGTTCAGTGAGGAATCGATTAGTTTTACGACGACGAGTTCCTCGGAAACGAAAAAAAATGAAAATGAACAAACAAATAATAATTTTGAAAATAATGAAAATAATAATAATCAAAATTTTGAAAATAATAATAATAATCATTATCCGCAGAGTACGACGACACAGAAGCCACTGGAAGGTAGTTTTGAAGACTTTAATAATAATAATGATGAAAATAATAATGAAAATAAAAGTTTATATTCTATTCAGCGTTGGGTCCCGGTGTGTGAGAGTCCTTCCTTTTTATTTTCTTCCTTAATTATGAATCAGTACGATTATTTTTCGACCATGTTGGAAAATAATAATAATGAAAATAATAATAATAATAATAATGATCATAAAAATAATATGAACCCGACGACGCCAATGCCACTAACTGTTTCTTTTCAGTGTGAAAATAAAAATAATAATAAAAATGAAAATAATAATTTTAATTTTAATTTTAATAATAATCAAAATTTTCAAAAAGGAGATGTGCTGTGTACTTCGTTTGTTTGCGGAACGGATTATAATTCCTTTACGAATATTTATAAAAATAATAATAATAAAAATAAATAATAATAATGAAAATGAAAATATTAATTTTACAGATATATTAAAATTAAAAATAATGGAACAATACAACTCGAACACACTTTTATCATTTTTTAATATTATTTCAAATAATGAACATCATTATAATTCTATTTCTGAAAATAATAATAATAATAATGAAATAAATAATCATAAAAATAAGAATTTTACGTGTATGTGGGATACGTTTCCGTTTTCACCGAATACTAATGAAAATAATAATAATAATAATATAAATATCAAAAATAAAAATAATAATAATTTTAATTATTGTTCGTTAAAAATACGATTTGGCGTTTCGTTTTTTACAAAAATAAATTGCCAAAATTATTTTATGAATGCTGAAAATTCAAAATTTCCAAAAATTGTATTAAATGTTACAAAAATACATTTTCGAGTGGAAATAATAAAAATGAAAATAATTATTATTCTATTTTTAATGGAATGAATGAAAATAATTGTTTTTCGCTGTTAGGTTCGACCAATACGTATTTATACAATAATGAAAATAAAAATGAAAATAATAATAATAATAATTATTATTATTACGATGAAAATAGCGAAGGACCGCTCATACGAAATAATTATACCTGTCAGACTGTTTTATTTCAAAATAATAATAATTTAAATAATAATAATAATAATAATTCCATTTTAGTTTCATTTTTAGCCGCGGAAAGTAATAATTCTATTTTGTTAGGATTTAATTATTTTAATCCATTTGATGAACTTTTATTAAATAATAAAAATGAAAATAATAATAAAAATAATGAAAATGAAAATATTTTCTGTCTTTGCAATGAAAAATGGATTCCTTTATACGGATTTATCGAAAATGAAAATAATAATAAAAATAAAAATTCTGAAAATTCTGAAAATAATAATAATAATAATTTAAGTGTTGTCGGTTATGTTCAAGTACAGTATGAGTCAATTTTCACGACCGTGGAAGAAGAAGAAATCCTCATGGAAACGTTTATAAAACATGAAAATAAAAATAAAAATAAAATAATTTTGAAAATGAAAATAATAAAAATAATAAGAATGATAGTGGATTAGTCGCAATTGCAGACGATATTTTAAATAATAATAATCAAAATAATAATAATATTTTATTTGATTTAACGATTGTCAAAGCTATTTTTGGAAATAATAAAAAAAAAAAAATAATAATAAAATTTTAAGTACTTTTTGCGAAGTGGAAACGATTTTAACAAATAAAAAAAAAATAAACAAAAAATAAAAAATCATTATTCGACAAAAATAATCGAAAATACAAATTTTCCTATTTTTAATCACATTTTTCGAATGAATTTAAATTCCATTCGCGAAATAATTTTAAAAATAAACGACAAAAATTTAACGTTTTTGGGTTCGTCGCATTTAAATTTTATTTCCATTTTGCAATTATTACAGGAACAATTATTTTATAATAATAATAAAAATCATAATAATAGTGAAGGAATTACGTTTTGGCTTCCATTAAATAATAATCATAATAAAAATAATATTTTTGGACTAGTTTGTTTAAATATTAAAAATATTTTTCAAAATAATGAAAATTTATTATTATTATTAAATGTTTCCAATTCGGTGAGTCGATTTTTAAATAATAATTATAATTTTAATAATAATAATTATCGAAATTGTATGACGGAACCAATTCAAAATAAAAAAAATAATTCATTTTATTATGTTTCTGAAAATTATTTTTTTAAGAACAATAATAAAATTATGTTTAGTTCGTTTCCAATGTTTTTTAGTGTATCGAATATTGTTATTCAATTTTCGTATATTTATCATTTTTTATTTTCTCAAAATAATAAAAATAATAATAATAAAAATAATGTTGAAAATCTTTACATTGGACGGTTTTTTTGTCGAGGAAGAATTAATTTTTCACAATTATGAAATTGAAAATAATAATAATAATAATAATGAAACTACATTTTTTAAAAATCGAATGAAAAGAAGTCGCCGAAGAGAGTCGAATAAAAATAATGAAAATAATAAAATTAAAAAAATAAATTATTCTATTTTATTATTAAAAAATGCGCATTCGATTTCAATTCCGTTTACAAATGAAATTTTTTATGAAATTTGTATTTCGAAAAATAAAAATAATAATGAAAATTTCGTTTTAGGAAACGGAAAATGGAATTTAAATGCGGAAACAAAATGGAGAATATTAAATAATAATAATAATAAAAATTATGAAAATGAAAATTTTAGAAATTTTAAAAAAGAAAAGTTTTTAGTGTCGTTAAATGCATTTCAATCCATCAATAATAATAATAATATGTATGTTTCCTCATTTTTCTGAAAAAGGTTTATTGTATGGGGAAATAAAATTATTACACAAAGAGGAAATTATCCATAATACTAAAAAAATTGAAAATAATGAAAATGAAGAAATAATAATGAAAATGAAAATGAAAATAATAATGAAGAAAATAATAATAAATAATGAGGAGGAAAATAACAATAGAAACGAAAAAGAAGAAAATCACGAAAATGAAAAAAAAAATGAAAATAAATGAAAATGAAACGATAATAACAAGAAATAATTATTTTAATATAAATTCACTTATTTCATTACAAAATTGGGTTTGGCCGCTAAATCGTAAAATAATTTTAACTTTAAAATTTTCCGATATTTTATTTTTTGATAATAATTTTAATAATTTTAATAATGAAAATAATGTTTCGGTGTGCTATTATGAAGAAATGAATTTTACCGAAGAAAATAATGAACATAATATAAATTTTGAAAATTATAATTTTAATACTATTAATTCTGAAAATAATAATAATACTATTATTTTGGAGTGGCCGGAAAGACAATTTTCTTATCTTTCTCGTCTGCCGCCATCGTTAAAAATATTATTTCAAAATAAAAATAATAATAATGAAAATCATTTTTATTTTTCTTCGTTCATTTATTTTTTAAATTGTTTTTCGTTACAAAATGGAAATGTTTGGCTGCCAATCTATAAAAATAATAATAATAATAATAATAAAAATAATAATAATCATTTAAATCATATTGGATATATTGAAGTAGAATACCATCATAATTTTGAAAAGAATAATAATTTAAATAATGAAAATGAAAATTTTGAAGAAAATAATAGTGAAGATAGTATTCTTTCTATTGAAAATAATAATAATAATAATAATAATATTTATTATCATACGCCTTCTGCCTTATTATTTATTTCCATTTCAGATTTAAAATTATTCCATAATAATAATAATTTTGAAAATAATAATAATTATTCATTGTTGATTGGATTTAACGAACATTATTCCTTCAAAATCGAAAATAATGAAAACAATAATAATTATGTTATTTTTCCCTTTGAGAATAATAATAATGAAAATATAATTCGAATTCAATTATTTTCAGAAAATAATAATAATAATTCCGAAGCGGTTTCGTTTATTTCATTAAATTCACTTTTAAAAAATAATAATAATCATAAACCGTATTTTTGTGAGGAAAGATGGCATTCGATTTATAAAAATAATAATAAAAATGAAAATAAAAATGAATTTTCTATTTTTGGAGAATTATTATGTCAAATTTTTGTGATGGAAAAACAAAATTTAACGTTTTTTTCAGATAATAATTTAAATAATAATAATAATAATTTATTTGTGAAAGATTTAAATGATTTTGTGAAACATTTATTTTCTTTATGGACGTTAAAATCCATTTATAATGAAAATAATAATAATAATAATTATTTAAATTTGAAAAAAATAATAAACGAAAATAAAAATAATAATCATAAAATAAATTCTCCATTTTATATGAAAATTGAAAACGTGAAAATTGTTTTGGAAAATAATAATATTTCAATGTTAAAAGTATTTTTAATGAATGAAAATAATAATAATAATATTTTAAGTGTGGATGAAATGGAAATAAATAATAATAATAATCATTTATTATTGTCCATCGATTTATTTTCATTATTTCAAAATAATAATAATAATAATTTAGAAAAGGAAAATTTTAGTTTATTGTTTTCGATTTATAATTCTAATAAAACAATTTTAGCGAATACAAAAATAAAAAATGTATTTTCATTATTATCGGAAAATGAGAAACTATTTCCATTTAAAAGTTATTTTAATTTTGTGAATAAAAACGAAAATAATAATAATAATAATAATTTCGTGGAAGGCACTTTACAATTATCGAATCAAATTTTAAATCATAATAATAATGTAATTAATTTTGAAAAAAAGACGGAAAATTTTCATTTTATCGATTTACAATTGAAAAAATACAATTTGAAAAATAATGAAAATAATAATTATTTTATCAAAATTAAAAGTTTGGAAACCGAATTTGAAACTATTATTTTTATGAATAATAAAAATAATTTAAATAATAATAATAATTCCGTGTGGTTATACATCAAAGAAAATGAAACCGTGTGCATTGAACTGTTTGAAAATAATGAAAATACTATTTTAGGAAAAGGAGAAATAAAATTTAATTTTCAAAATAAAAATTTTGACGTGAATCTTTTTTCCAATCAAAAACGTTTTGTTGGCAGTTTAAATTTTGAATTTTCATTTTTATGTTCTGAAAATAATAATAAAAATAATATTATTTCATCATTTATGGCCGAAAGTGTTATTTTTCTTTCTGTAAACGATATAAAAAATATGATAAAAGGAAATTACGAATATTATAAAAATGAAATTATTATTCCATTTTTAAAATTTAAACATTATATTTTAGAAATATTGAAAAATAATAATAATAATAAAATTATTGAGTCGAAAAATGCGTCTTTTCGCGTTGGAAATAAAAGAAAAAATGATTTTATTTAAAAATGAAATTTTATCTAAAAATAATGAAAATGAAAATAATTTAACGATTTTAGAAATGGAAATTAAAAATAATAATAATGAAAATTTTATTTTGGAGTCAAATGCAACAAAATTTACACCGAAAAATGCATTTTTTTTGCTGAATGAAAATTTTGAAAAAGATAATTTTTTAAATAATGATAATAATAATTTAAATACTTCGCCAATTCGATTAAATCATAATAATAAAAATTCGGATTTGAAAAATATAATTTTAATTCCAAATCAGAATGAAAATAATAATAATACTATTTCTCTGACCGCTAATATGATAAATGAAAATAATAATACTATAATGATGAAGAAAAGATTTTGAAATAAATAATAATAATCATAAAATTGTTCCATTTCACAATGAAAATAGAAAAATTGAATTTTTAAATTCTGTTTCTGCCGATATTTCTATTTTTTATAAAAATAATAAAATTAAAAAAGGAAATGTGATGTTAAGTTGTCTTGGCTATCGTATCAATAATAATAATAATGAAAATGAAAATAATTATTTAAATTCTATTTTTGAAAATAATAATAATCATTTCTGTTT
Source organism: Angomonas deanei (assembly GCA_903995115.1). Taxonomy (NCBI): domain Eukaryota; phylum Euglenozoa; class Kinetoplastea; order Trypanosomatida; family Trypanosomatidae; genus Angomonas; species Angomonas deanei. The sequence goes on along the minus strand of LR877152.1, from coordinate 534,972 downwards.
GAAAATTTTCTTTTCTTTTCCAAAAGAAGCGAATGAACAATATTATTATACATTTATGCCAATCCATAATAATAATAATGCAGAAAATAATAATCATTTTAATATTTCTATTTTTTCCATTCTTTTTCCTCGATTGTATTATCATAATAATAATAATAATTATTTCGGAGCAAAAATTGAAAAAATGGAATTGATGCATTGTCAAAATAATATTTTTACGATTTTGGGAAATTACGAATGGAAATTAAACGATGAAAATTTATTATTTTCTAACAAAAATAAAATTTGGATTTCGTTTTTTAATAATTCAGAAAAAATTCCGTTTGAAATTTTATTATCGTCGAAACGAATTTTAAATCCTTTTATAAATTTAACGAATGAAAAATTATTATTATTTGATCGAATTATTTCTCAAAATAATGAAAATAATAAAAGGAAAAATTATGAAAATAATAATGAAAATTCATTTTTATCGTTTGTGATTCATTCGTTAAAAATTATTTCTAAAAATAATAATAAAATAATAATAATAATAATTTATTCAATTGTGAAAATGCTTCCAGTTTATTATTATCCATCCATAATAATAATAATAATAATAATTTAGAAAATAAGAATGAAATGAAAATTCCTTCCCACTATTACAGTTGTTATCTTCATGAAAATGAAAATAATAATAATAATAATGAAAAGACGGAAGAAAGAGAAAATAATAATACTGAAATGAATAATAATAATAATAAGAATAGGACGGTGGAAGCACTTTGGAAAAATAATAATAATAATTCATTATTTTTAATTCCGATTCCAATTTTGAATAAAAATAATAATTTTAGTGCGATTGAAAATTATAATTTGACTCAAAAAGAACATAAAATAAAATTTAATATTTCCAATTCTGAAAATAGTGAAAATAATATTTATTTTGAAATATCTTTGGAAGAATTATTACAATCTTTTTCAAACGAAAATGAAAATTATTTTACATTTGAAATTAAAAATAATAATAGTTCTGAAAATAATAATTTTACAGTTTTTATGGATTGGAGTTTAGACGGCGTCGTGAAACCTAAAAATGAAATAATGGAAGAAATAAATAATAATAATTTTGAAAATAATAATAATTATCATTTTTGGTTTCATTTATTTGATAAGAATGAAAAAGAAACGGAAATCATAAAAGAAGAAAATATTTTGACGGAAACGGAAAAAATAATATTAAATTCTGTTTTTCCTGAAAATAAAAATAAAAATAAAATAATAAAAGAATTAAATCATTCCGTTTTATTATTAAATGAAATGGAAGAAAATTGTACTTTTATCGAAAAGTTATTATTATTGGAAAAAAATGAAACGAAAACGGCAAAAAAACTGAAAAAATGTGAATTGACGGAAAAATATTATTTTGAAATTTCTAAAATTGAATTTAAAAATTTTGATATTATACGATTTCCAAATTTTCATTCATTTTTTCATAATTTTGAAAATAACGAAAAAATTTCATTGTTATGTCAATTACAATTACTTTTATCGAATCATGAAAATAATAATAATAATAATAATGTAAAAGGCGTCGCCAAAACGGTTTTCATGAATAATAATAATAATAATGAAAATAATAATTTTGTCAGTTTCGAAACGGAAAATATTTGGAAAATAAAACAAAAAGATGTATTAAAAATAATTCGTTCCATCAATAATGAAAATAAAAATAAATAATAATTTTGCGGAAATTTCATTATGGCAATTAATTCCGGAAGAAATAAATAATAATAATAATAATAATTTAAATAATGAAAATAATAATAATAATATCGTAAAAATGTTATGTTCGGTATCGATTGTAACGATATTAAAAGATTTATTATTATTTTTTCATAATAATAATAATAATCATTTTTATAGTTCCGATTGGATTTCAATGCATCATAATTTTAAATAATGAAAATAATACGCCAAAAATAAAAATTCAGTTTAAGAGAATGGAAAATAAAAATCATTTTCCTATAAAAATGAATAAAATTTTACGACAAAGTGAAAATTTTGTAAAACATACAAATTTTCTGGAAAAATGTACAAAATTTATTTCATTTTCAATTCCCGAAATAAAAATGAGTTATAATCATAATAATGAAAACCCCATTTTTGGCTTATTTTTGAAATTTCATAATAAGAATCATCAAAATTATTATTTTCAGACGTATTTGACGCCATTATACAATAAAAATGAAAATAAGGATAATATTTTAGTCGCTGAAAAGAATTTTGTTTGTTTTCCATTTTTGTTTGAAAATTCAGAAAATTCTGTTTTTGTAAATGTTTGTCTTGTCACATTAAATATTCCAAATTGTAAAAATAATTTTAATTATTTTTCAAATATTAATTCTATTTTATACAATGAAGAAAATATTTCATTTTCATTTCCAATGGAATCGATTTATTCTATTTTTCATAAAAATAATGAAAATAATACTATTTTAAACACGGATGCCAAAAAAATAAATTTTTCGTATAAAAATAGTAAAAATAATAACGGAGACGGTTTTATGTATTGTCATGCGGTTTTATCCGATAAAATCATAAATCATCATCATTAAAAAAAATAATGAAAATGAAAATAATATGAAAAATGTTGAACATAAAAAAGAAGATTTTATTCCCTTTTCCATTCAATTATTATGCGATGATAAAAATACAATTCACAATATTGGCAGTACCGCTTTGTTATTTCATAATGAAAATAAAAAATGAAAATAAAATAATAATTCTTTTTTGTTGTTGGTGGACTCTCTCATAATAATAATAATATTGAATTTTATTTCACAAGATGAAATGATTGCTTCTTTTTTTAATAAAAATAATAATGAAAAAAATATTATTTCCAGTCAAATTCCAAAATGGGAAAATTGTAATTTATTATTTCCAAATCATAAAAATAATAATAATCATTTAATATTTGAAAATCGTGTTGGTAGTAGTTTTATTTCTATTTCGAATAATAAGCATACCATACTGATGGAAGGCGGTATGATTTATAAAAATAAAAATGAAAATATTGAAAATAATAATAATATTTTATCGTTAGAGCCATCCCCATGTTCATTGATTCTATTCCAAAAAAGTGAAAATAATAATAATAATAATACTATTTCCGTTCTTTTTCCAAATTCTGAAAATAATAATATTAATCAGTAATTCTATTTTTATATTTCACACGAGTCATTTTATAAACAAGAGTGTGTGGCACTTTGGCGGTTGGGAAATAGAAAATAATAATAATAATAATAATAATAATAATAATAATATTTCAACATTGGAATCCATAAAATATAAAAATGAAAATGAAAATAAAAATAATTATAATGTTAGTAAAATGGGTTTAGTAGAAAGAAGAAGAAGTGAAATATTAAACGCATCGAAATTATTAAATAAAAATAATAAAAATCCGCATAAAAAACGATTTTTGGCGCAACATAACAAAAATAAAAACAATCCAAAAGAAAATAATCCAAATATAGTTCAAAATAAGAATAATAATAATGAAACTATTTCTTATCTTTATAAATCTATTTCGAATGAAAATAATAATAATAATAAAATAGAAATTAGCAATGCGGTTCGAGTCCAAAACATAGATTCTTTACTTCAAAATAAAAATATAAAAAATATTAATAATAATAATAATATAATATTGCCTTCCCCCGTACGACTGCAAACGCCTTCTCCTTTTGTGGTTTCCCATAATAAAAATGAAAATGAAAATAAAAATAATAAAAATATAAATAATAATAATAATTATTGGAAATTATTAGATACTGCTCCCTGCCTCGCCGCGCACGTCAGCACGGCAGTGAGGGATTATATTTATTTTCACGGCGGCCTCACCACTGATAAAAATAATAATAATAATGAAAATAATAATAATTTAATATTAAACAAAGAAGTTTTTCGATTTCATACCAAAACCTTACAGTGGCATCAAGAAATAAATAATAATGATGAAAATAAAAATGAAAAATCAAATAATAATACTAATAAGCCAGCGCCCCGCTACGGTCATAGCCTAGTGGCCCTTCCTCAAAATAATAATAATAATAATAATAATAATAATAATAATAATAATAATAATAATAATAATAATGAAAATTATAGTTATTATCTTCTATTTGGTGGCGCGACAATATCAAATCATAATAATAATAATAATAATAATAATAATAATAATAATATTTGTTTAGTAGAAGAAAAAGAATGTTTGTGGCTGTGGAAAGTGCCGCGGAGTGGCGATGGCCCCACCGCGTTTGTTTCCATTTCTGAAAATAATAATATAATTAAAATAAATAATAATAATAAAAATGAAATCCCCTCGGCCCGCTTCGGGGCTTCTCTTTCCTGTATCCGTATGCCTCACACCAGACAGTGTATTGTAATGTTCGTCGGTGGTTCTCATCATCATAAAAATAATTTTGAAATGAAAATGAAAATAATAATAATAATAAAAATGATTATCAACGTTATATAGAGCCTTGGCTGACGGCAACACCACTGAGCGTGGAATACTACTTGTGTGCTTTTTGAGAACTTTAACAGAAAATTTTTTTTTAAAAAAATGAAAAATAAAAAAAAAAAAGTGAAATGGGAATGATATTAGAAATAGAGTAGATTTTTTTTTTTTTTTTTAAATCAAACAACAACAACAACTAAAAAAAAATAAATATATAATATATATATATATATATATATATATATTTATACTTTGATAGATCCTATTACTCAATAAAAACAAAAAACAAAAAAAAATATTATAGTTTAGATCGAAAATTGTGTTATTTATTGTTTTTATTTGCTTTTTTCGAATTCACTTTTTTCTCTCTCTTTTTATTATTGTTTTTCTACAAATAAGAAATAACCTATTACACAGAAATGACGTCCAAAAACAAAAATGATAAGTAAATAAATATTATTCATTTATGATTATGATTCTACCCAGCCGTAGCCGGTAAGGGAGGACGGTACACGTGAGAGCCCGACGCCATGTTACATCCAAATTGTTGTCGTGATGCGCTCTAAAAACACCGACTGACGTTGGTCTCCTATGGGTGCCGTTCTCTTTTGTCGGTTACTGTTATTGGTAATAAAAATATATTCTTTCTTTTTCTTTTTCTGCTTTTCTGTCGTCCGTCGTCCTCCTCTGCTCGTTTATCTTGACAAAAATGATAAATAAATAAATATTATTATTCATTTATTATTATTCTACCCAGCCGTAGCCGGTAAGGGGGGACGGTACACGTGAGAGCCCGACGCCATGTTACATCCAAATTGTTGTCGTGATGCGCTCTAAAAACACCGACTGACGTTGGTCTCCTATGGGTGCCGTTCTCTTTTATTGGTTACTGCTATTGGTAATAAAAATATATTCTTTTTTTTTTCTTTTTCTGCTTTTCTGTCGTCCGTCATCCTCCTCTGCTTGTTTATTTTGATAAAAATGATAAATAAATAAATATTATTATTCATTTATTATTCTATCCAGCCGTAGCCGGTAAGGGAGGACGGTACACGTGAGAGCCCGACGCCATGTTACATCCAAATTGTTGTCGTGATGCGCTCTAAAAACACCGACTGGCGTTGGTCTCCTATGGGTGCCGTTCTCTTTTGTCGGTTACTGTTATTGGTAATAAAAATATATTCTTTTTTTTTTTTCTTTTTCTGCTTTTCTGTCGTCCGTCATCCTCCTCTGCTTGTTTATCTTGATAAAAATGATAAATAAATAAATATTATGTATGATTATGATTCTACCCAGCCGTAGCCGGTAAGGGGGGACGGTACACGTAAGAGCCCGACGCCATGTTACTCAAATTGTTTCGTGATGCGCTCTAAAAACACCGACTCTTTCGGGGTCCTATCCCATCCCTCCGCCTGCGGCGCAGGGAGGTGATGGTGGTCCTCGGCCACGCCCCCGCTGGCGGACCGCTGAGGATCCCTCTCGGGGCAGGGCCTACTCCCCGGCCGAAGGAGGGGGGTCCTCGGTCCGGGCTTAGGGGACCCCAAGGAGTAACCCGTCGGCGGACCATCCATGTCTTTTTTTCCGCTTAAGTGAAGGAAAGAGGTGAAAGAGAAGGGAAATAGGTCGGAGCAACAGAATCGTCTTTTTTTCTTTTCTTGCTCAACATACCTTTCCTGGTCGGCTGTCTTTTTTTTTTTTTTATTATTATTCTTATTTATCGACTTATCGCATAATTATATTAGTTAATACTTTTTAATTAGGGAAAGAAATTAAAGGCACAACCGAAAAATGTTTGGTTATGTTTATATTATTTTTTTTTTTTTGGTACTTGAAAAGCATGTAAATGTGTTCTATAGGTGGAAATAACAACAAAACAGAGTAAAAAAACACACATTATTTATTACGAAAATCACCAATATCCGCCGTCTTCTTTTCCGATTTATTATTATTATTATTATTATTCTTGCGACCATTATTGTTGTGGCTACCCTCTCCCCCCGTCGGCTTCTCCTGCGGCGTGTCCCGCCAGTTCGCTAGAGAGGCAAAACCGCCCCCACTCTTATTATTATTTTCATTTTCTTTTCGATGATGATTATTATTATTATTCTTCCGGTTCGTGGATTCCTCCCCTCCGGTCTCCGCTGGGGGGTTTGCGTTATTGCGCGTGAGGGGGGAGGCGGTCTGAGGCTCCGGTGCGGTGTCCCGCCAGTTGGCGAGTTTCTCTATCGCCGAGACGGTCGGGGAGCTGTTGCTGGAGGGCTGCAGTGCGACCCCGAAGGCATCTCTGGACAGCTCCGTGAGTTCCGCCTTACTGCCAAAGTCGGAGCGGCTGCCGCCACGGCCTGGCATCGTCGGCGACTGCGTTCCGAAGGCATCGCGAGAGATATCCAGCGAGGCGGAGCTCTGCGCGTGCCCCATGCCGGCGCGCGAGAAGGACGGCGACCCCGGCCCCCCATTCTTTTCATTCTTATTCCCATTCCGGAGTCGGTTGATCTGCTCCTCGGTGGCGAAGTCAATGTGAATCTTACGGCCGTCAATGATGCTACCGTCCATCAAGTAGGCCATCTGCGCCGCGTGCACCGTCTTGAACTCAATACACGCAAACGTGGACCCCTTCACGCTGACTAGCCGAAACAACTCTACCGTTTCTTTTTTAAAGTTGCTGAGAAATTGCTCCTCCGTGGTGCCGTTGCGGATGTTGCCAACGTGCAATACTAGGTTGTCCTTCACCGCCCCGGCCTGCGCCTTTTTCTGCTCCGTGTCGCGGAAGTTTTGCTGATCGAGTAGTTTGTTGCCAGTGAGACGATCGCTGTAGATGGCGCTTCGGGCCACCATCTTTTCATTGAAGGCCTTTACCTTGCGCTCCTCGTCGGTGAGGCGGAAGTCGTCCTCTTTCCAGTCGTAGACGTCATCGGGGATGTAGTCGTCGTTGAAATCCATAATGTTGATTTCCTTGCCTTTTTTGGCCTTTCCTCCTTTTTTGGGCGGCATTTTTTTTTTTGCTTTTGTTGTGGTGTTGGTGTTATTCTTCTTTTTGAAAAACTGTTTGGTGAGGAGGAAAAAAAAAAAAGATGATACAATAAAGAGGGTAACATTTAGTTATTGTTTTTCGGTTTGTTAAGTGCACAAGTCTCTGTTTTTTTTTTTTTTTGTTTGCTATGCGAAGCATCTATATAAAAAAAACGATATGGATAGAATTATAAATGTACAGTTGTCTCACTAACGGATTTTCCCCATATAAACTTGCAAAAAAAAAAAAAATATAATTAAAATGAAAACAATGATACAGACAGGTGAAAAGGTGTACGTGTGAGACCATTCCCCATAAACATATATATAAAAAGATGGACTTTTATTTATTATTATCATTATTATTATTGAAGCCGACGAGGGGTGCTGGCGCGACTCTTCCGCCGCGTCTCCCGCTGGTTGACCTTCGCCTCTTCCAGGGAGGACTCTACGTGTTTAATTTTATCCGCTAAAAGAGATCGCGTGTCAAACTTGCGCCTAGGGGTGAGGGACTCGCTCGACTGGGAGGCCTGTCGCAGTTCTTGGGCGCGGCGCAGCGTCTCCTGCAAGTGCTGCACGCTTTCCGTGTAGGCCTGCTTCTTCTCTTCCCGGTCGATCTTTAATTGTTGTAGCTCCTGCTGGAGCTGACCCCGCCGACCTTCCCGCATGGCCTCCTCCTTCCGTAACTTCTCTTTTGCCTCGGCCAGCTGTACCTCGCTGTTCTTGGCTTGCACACGGAGGGCGGAGATCACATCGTAGCCGTCCTTGTCGACCACGCCGTAATGTTTGATGGCCTCTCGCTCAATGGGGCCGCGAGGGCTCACCGGCGTGATGACGGAAAGATCTTTAATGTTGGTGCCACGGCGCAGGTGGTGTTGATACTCCTTCTGTTCCTTGAGGAGCTGTGCCCGCACTCGCCGCATCTGCGCCCGCTCCTCCCGCCATGCCTCGAGGGCCTCCGCGTTCTGCTGCCGCTCCTCCTCGGTGAGCTCGTCGTCGCTGAGGACGCTGGGGTGGTCGAGCTTCTCCTGTCGCTTCATGGCAATATAGTCGGTGGCTTGCGGGGCGACGGTGTCGTGGGGGTAGAGGCGGTCGACGTAGGACTTGCGGCCGGAGCGAGGGGTCTTACCCGGGGACCGCGAGCGCGACCGGCTGCTGCGATTGCGAGGGAGGGGCGCCCCGGTGAGGTCGCACCCCGTCTTACGGACAATCAAGTCTCGCAGACGATAGAGCTCGCCCGTCACCCTCGACAGCGTGCGTGCCTCCACAACGGCGGCCTTCTCCCCCCGCTGCACCTCCCGCTCCCGCTGCCGTGCGTGGTTCAGCAGCAAGAGCAGGTTGTTCTGCTGCGAGACCAGCTCCCCCCACTCCTGCACTTCCTCGCCCAAGATATCGCAGACCCCTCGGGCCTCCACGCGAGGCGGGGACGCTGGGGTGGTCGGCTTGTCCGAGACCACGCTGGAGGGTGTGGGGGTGACCGGAATTGGCTCTAAGGTGTGCGACAGCTTCGAGACCCGCCTCTCTGGGTGGACCGGCTCCTTGGGGGCTGCCTTCGCTGCCGGCGGTGGGCGCTTCTTCTTCACACTCGTCTTGCGAGGGCTCTTCGCGCCAGTCCGCCACGGCCGGTCATAGACGCTGGGGACGTACCCTTTCGGTGTCGCTGGGCTCTCCGGCTCCTTGGGGGTAGGTCGCGTAGGACTGCCAGGCACGCTGCCACTGCGCCACGGCCGATCGTACTCATTGGGGTCCGCCCGTCGCTTCTGCGGAGAGGGCGCCGCGGTGAGACGCTCCCCGGACTTGAGGCTAGCGCTCCCCGTAGAGTCCCGCCGCTCGTCCACGTTGAGCTGGAACGGCTTCTCCTCCTCCTTCTCAATACTGAGGGCCCTATCCTCTTCTGCTTCCTCCATGAACTGCACGCTCCCCTCTCGCTCCGTCTCGGCGACAAATGTGATGCTGACGTCCTTGGGGTAGGCGGGGCTGGCGTTACGGGAGGGCTCGACCTGGAAGCTGATGCTACGGCTCTCCTCCTCCACCCGGAAGGTAGGGGAGTCCACTGGCGTCAGCTGCCGCTCCGGCGTGGGCTGCTGCTGGTCCGAGGCGGCGCTGGCCTGCTCCTCATAGAACTGCAGAGAAGGGCTGCGCTCGCTGGGGACGAGGCTGGGGACTTTCTGCGGCGGCTCCCCGCAGTCCGAGACGGAACTCTTTGGCTGGCTATTCGGTCCTCGTGACACTGGCGGCCCCCGCGCGGTCTGCACCGGCGTACCGTAGCGCGAGGAGGAGCGACTGGGCGGCCGGCGCGGTGGGGAGGTACGGGGGGTGCCGCCACCGACAGAAGGGGAAGGGGCGCGGTGGCGGGGGAGGGGCGGGGCGAGGTAGACCTCACCTTGTATCTCCACCTCTGTGGCGGAGACGGATTCACTCATATTCTTATTATGATGGTTTTGTTGGGGGGATTACTACTACTAATGTGTTTTTTTTTTTTTGAAACTAAAAAAAGGGGAGAGAGGATTCACTTTTTTTGGTTCGTGTAACGGCTTTCCCCTGGCGTTCTCACGACAAAAGTGATGAAAAAAAAAAATAAAAATAGAATTGGTGTTCACGTTTATTCGCTAATTTTCTTTTCGCTTTCCTTTTTATTATTATTTCTTCGCTTTCACACAGACACTCGCGGAATAAATAAAATAGAAGATGAAAACAAAAGAAAAAAAAAAGCGAGGTGAAATTTTGTGCGTTTTTTTTCTAACTTTCCTTTTTTAAAATCTTTATTGATTAAAGTACACTCTACTTAGTAGTCATGATGTGTTTTTTTCTTCTTTTTTTTATTTAAAAAAAAAAAAATAAAAAAAAAACTATCAAGCAAACATATACAAAAAGAAGGAATACGATGATCCTTCACTCTAATCTTTTTTTTTTTTTTTGTGTGTGTGTGTGTGTTTTGCTCCGTCTTTTCAGGGCATCACAAAAAAAGAAAGAAATGAAGGGGGTGAATTACAAATAGAAACAAACAGTTTTAAGAAAAAAAAAAAAATGATGCCTTGATGTTTTTTTTTTTTTTGTTGTGTGTGTGCGTCTCTCTAAACGAAGGGATTAGGGGCTTCTTCCGGCATAGGATCATCTTCTTCTTCCATTCTATCGTCCCCCAAGTAACCGTTGCCGCTACCTTCGCTAACATTACTACTAAAGTTGGGAATACCGTTATAGTTATTATGATTATGATTCATGCCAGCTTTTTCCGCATTATTATTATTATTATTGAGGGCGTGGTGGCGCAGTGGTGAGTGGGAGCGGCGAGAGACCGACGGGGTCTCCTTATTGCACTCCCGTGTGCGTGACACGCTGTACTCACTGCGGTTTGTCGCGGAGAGGGTCAGCTCCGGGTTGGCGACGACGTATCCCATCGCCCTGTGGTGTGCTGGGCGGGGTGTGGTGGGGGTGATCCCTTTGATGACCTGCTGCGGCGGCACCGGCACCTCCTCCACCTCACGGTAGCGCCTGGCCCGACGACTGGTGGCACCGGACACGACAGAGCTGCGAGGGGGGGAGAGGTCCTCCACTGCAGCGGCCGTGATGGAGCGGCGGACGGGGCTGGCGTAGGGACTCTTCCCCTCGTACTCTCCCTCATACCGTGCCCCTGCGCGGGGGGTCCGTGGGGTGTAGCAGCGGGGGGTGGTGAGCTCCTCTGGGATGGGTCTGTCCTTGAGCGCGTTGGCCGACGTCGTCCCTTGATACACGGCCGGCTCCTCTCGCTGGCTCTTCTTCTTTTTGGCCTTCTTGGGCTTCTTGGCGGTCTTCTTCTTTGTTTTCTTGGGAGCCGCGGTCTTCTTTTCTTTTTTCTTGGTGGCCTTCTTGGCCTTCTTCTTTTCTGTTTTTTTCACTTCCGCGGTGGCGACGGGCGCCTCTTCCTGTCCCTCGTACCATACGGTGACTTGGCTTCCATTCTGCCAGCCGAGGTCGGCCCCCCGCGTGTGCGCCGCCACGCTACCGTCCTCCGCCGTCCTAACACTAAGCTGTTCCACCGACACCCCTTTATACTCACTCACACACAGCAACAGCTGATTCACCTTTAGCGACTGTGGCGTGCCATCAAAGAAGAGCTCCAGCGGCTCCGGGTCACCCCCATTGCTAACGGTGTAGTCAATCAGTAGGAATCCTTCCCCTACCCGCTTCACGAAGGAGTGGAACGGAACAGGGACGTCATCCCAGTCCTCACTCTCGTCCTCTTCTTCTGGTCGGTCGTCGTCGTCCTCGCTACCTACCACCTCTTCGTCGTCACTTTCACTTTCCTTTTCTTCCTCGGAGGTATCCTCGTCGCTGTCCTTGTCTTTAGCGGAGTGAATGATCTTGTTAGGAGAGACTGTCGTCTGCTCCGCCGCTACCGGTGCCTCCTCCTCGTCCCCAGCCCGCAAGCGGTGGAGGAGCTTCGTGAGAGGGAAGGTGGCGCTGCCGAGCTGGCGGTTGATCGTCTCCACGGTGAGAGAGTTTTCGTGGGCGATGGCGAAGAAGGCGTGCAGGGCGCCGTCGTCGGTGCAGTGAACGTCCGTAAGGCGCATGAAAGAGCTGTCCAGCCCCACCGCCTCCGCCGCGTCCTTGAGGAGAGACCGCTCGAGTTCCTCCCGGGAGAGGTCCAGCACCGCGCGCCACTCCGTGCCGGGCAGGGTGCGCTCGTGCTCGGTGAGGTCCATGGCGGGGGCGCCCCCAGTCGGCGGCACGTACCCCTCTAGCGACCCCTCCGACCCCCCAAAGGAGGAGAACTCGCTGCCGACGCTAGACTGACGACCATATGCGTTCTCCGGCACGGTGGTGGGCTTGATGGGCGGGGCGGGCCGGGAGTCTGCCGGGGCGAGCGGCGGCCGTGAGGTCTGCTGTACCGGGGGCGGTGCCTCCTGCACCGGCCGCGAGGTCTGCAGCGCCACCGTGGGGGCGGAGTCGTCCTTTTCGTCCTCTGTGACAGGGGGCTCCATGGGCGGTTGAGTGGTCTGCGGCTCCAGGTGACGAGAGGAGAGGGGAGGGGGGGCGGGGGCGGCGGCGCCGGTCAATCCGAGGGCCTTCCGCTCCGCCGCACACTTCTGCGCCCGGGTCGACACCCGTGCCGGCGGGGGAGGGGCGGCCGGCCTCGCCGGGGATGCGCTGCCCTGCTCCACGCGGTACTGCACACTGGCACTCTCCATGCTGTGATTGTTGCACCAACCCTCCGACACAAAGTCAATCTCCTGCGCATCCTGGGAGCGGCCGTGCTGGGAGGTTTTCCTATCATTCTCGTTGGTCCGTTTGCTGTGACTATGCCGTTCGGCAAGGGAGCGGTTCTGCAGGGAGGCCTCCTCGAAATCAATGGAGTGGGATACACTGTGATGGGCGGAGGTTTCGTCAATGTTAAATTTAATCGAACCCGCGTCCTGCGCGCTGGTGTGGGCCGCCGAGACGGAGGGCTCGTCACCGGCCTCAAACACAATAGATTCCTCAGAGGAACGGTCCCCAGACATGAGATCAATTTTCTTTTTTCCTTTTCTATAAAACTACTTTTAAAAATAAATAAATAAACTAATTGTGAAAAAAGAAAAAAGAAGTAGTACCGCAGAACACGACACCATCAACTAATAACAATAAAAATGCAATCGAAACCTTTATGCTTTAACCGCAATAATCCATACAATATAAGGCCGAAAAAAAAAAAAAGAAGGAAGTATCACCTGCCTGTTCGCTGTATGCGACGTCCTCCTCCCCATTACGCTCACTCCTCCTGTTGCGGCTGGATGACCACCCGCACCCCTAGCAGGGCGGTGAGCTCTTGCTCTAATTTCTCCTCCAGAAAGTGTCCATCACGGTCGCTCCCCCACCGTCCCTGCTGAAAGTCGTAGTGGTGTGGTCCCGACACCGGCGAGGAGAGCCACAGCTGCCGCCTCGGGGCCTGCTTGTTGATGACAAAGTACATGGTCTTGCCCCCCGCCGGGCACACCTCCACCGTGAGTACCCCATCCGAGAGGTCCACGTCCTCGAGGGCCTCGCTCTCCACCGCCCCCAGCCCTTCCTCCACCGCCGTAATGAAGAGGTCCGCCTGGTGATTGTAGAGCGTGTCCGTGAAGCCGTCCATCCCAGAGACCGCCGGCGCGACCCCAGGAATACTACCCTGCCTCTCATTGCTATGATGCGTCTGATGGCGGACGCCCACGTTTGGGAAGGCCGTGGCGGTCCCTCCCCAACTCCCTAACCCGACCAACGCCGCCTGCGGGCGAAGGGTCCGCCCAACAATGGAGCGAAAATACAATCTCCGCATCACACAACTATATATTTTTTTTTTTTTTTGAATTTCGTATTAAACCTTATTCTTGACAGCTATATCGACGTGAGCACAACAAGGCAAACCACTGCACGTCATAAAAGTAAAAATAAAAGGAAGAAATAAAATTCTTTACACACTATCTTGTCGCCCCGCTCACATGTATTGCGACACGGACAATCCAACGGGTAACAACAACAACAAAAAACGTTTGTGTGTTCGCCGTTCATCACCAAAATAATAATAAAAATAAAAAAAATCAGTGTTTTTTCTCTCTCTCCTGAGAGTCTCGTATTCACCTTTATGTACATCGAATGAACGAACACATTTTTCCAAACAACACCAACAATAATAATAATAATAAAAAAAATATGTCGCCCCTCATCGGGACACAGTGACTACGCGGCGGTAGACGTGCTGATGTCGCTTGCCGCATCATGACTGTTGTTGGCCCTTCTTTCTTTTGCTTGTTTCGCATATATACATACATGTCCATATTCACCGTCCTTGCCTATTGCTCTTTAGAGCAGAGCGGCGACCACGGCCGACACGACGGCGACACCGAGCGCGACGAAGGAGGTACTGGCCCTCTGCGCACCGTTATCGTCGGGTCTGCAGTAGCTCTTCTCCTGGTTCATGGTAAATCCGGTGTTGCACCTGGCGCAGACGGTAGGCTTGCCGTCCTCACAGATGTAGCAGTTGGGGACGGTGCAGGTAGGCAGGACGCAGTGGCCATCGACGAGATTGTAGTCGCCGTCGGTCTCACACTGGACACACTCACCCGCTTTGTTGCACTTTGCGCAGTGGGCCTTGTGGTCGTCATCGCACACAGGCTCCGACTCACCGCTGCCGTTGTCCTTCTCGACGCACTTTCCATCAACAACATGGTACGTGTCGGTCCTGCAGCTGCTGCACACGTTTGTGGCAGAGCATTCCTTGCACTGAGTACCGACGATGGCGGTGTCGCATGTAATGCACTTGCCATCCTTGATGGGGAAGGGACACTCGCTGCAGACATTGTCAGCAGAGCATGCTGTGCACTTCTCACCAACCACGGAGACTTCGCACTTCACACACTTGCCCCCGACGAGCTGCAGCGTGCCGCAGTCAACGCACGTGTCGGCGACGTCGCACTTGACACAGTTGTCCACGTTGCAAGAGATGCAGTCACCGTCCTTGAGACTGTAGCCGGAGGGGCAGCGGGAGCACTTTCCTTCGCTGTCGCACGCGGCGCACTGCGCAGGGCATTCGACCAACAAGCCAGCGAGGGGATCATCGACGGGAAGGCAGGCGGGGGCGTTGTAACCGGTAGTGCAGGTGCACTGGCATCCGCCCTGGCTGTCCTTCTCCGCACCGCTCTTGTAGCCCTGGAGACAGGAGATGGGAAGACACGTGGCGGCGTTCTTGGTGGAACTGCCATCACCTTTGGTGACCGTGATATCCTTGTTCACGAAAGGGATGTAACTGTCCAGGACCGTACCGCCAATTGTGATGGCACCACCGTACACCTTGCACTCTGAACCGACCACGAGGGTGGGAAAAGGGTTGCTGGGGTCAGTTCCGGCTTGTGCGGCTTCCACGTTGACAATGGTGAGAATAGATGCCCCATTGAGGGTGAACTGCGGTGTGGTTTCGGGAATGGTGAAGAGGCTACCACTGGCTGCCTTGGAGTCGCGGATGATGTACAGAGACTTCCCGGAAAGATCAATGGAGCCCGTGTGCTCCACCAGCGAGGTGGAGGTGTCGGTGTTGCTCCTGGTGACACGGAAGATACTGTTGTCGGCGAGCGTCAGACCTCCGGTCGAGACGAGGGCGCCTGTGCAGGAGGTGCAGGTGTTGTCGTCAACGAGAATGCCAGAGCCGATGAGGCTGACGTCCCCGGGGAAACTGAGAGCGCCCTTGGCGTTGGTCAGCTTGTTGCTTGTCAGCTCGATGAAGACCTTGTTGGAGAGAGAGACGGGTCCGAGGGAGTCCACCAGGTAGCCAGGGGAACCGCTGGCCCACTCCAGTTCAGCGCCGGTGACGTAGAAAACGCTGTTTTCGCCGAACACGACGGTGTTGGAGAACTGAAGGAGGGACTGCTGGGTGGTCTTGGAACCAGTGGCGCCTTCCACGGCAAAGTACAAGTCTTTGGGCAGCGTACCTTCGAAGGACACCAATCCGCCGTCAGACACCTTGACCTGCTGCATCTGAATGTTTATTTTCGCGTTCGCGGGGTAGTCTTGAGAGGTCTTGCCCCTGACCACCAGAGTGCCCTTGAGATCGGTGTACGTGGTGCGAACAGTGACCTGCGAGTCTGGGAGGCTGTCCAGGTCGAGGACGGTGGTGGTGTCGGTGTCAAAGTAGCACGTGGCATCGGTGGCGTCTTTCGTGATCTTGAGCGTGCCGTCAACGAGGTCGTCTTGGAAACACTTGTGGTCCGCCGTGTACTCAAAGGAGCTGACGGAGGTGGCGGCGAGCAGGGCTGCGACCGCCCCGACGGAGAGAAGACGACGGGTGGTTTTCATTGTAGCAATGAATATGACTTTGCTTAATAGTATAAATCCTAAGCTTGAAACCTGACACACGGTGGTGGAAAGAAGACAACAGAAAAAAAGTAAAATCCTTTACACACTATCTTGTCGCCCCGCTCACATGTATTGCGACACGGACAACCCAACGGGTAACAACAACAACAACAACAACAACAAAAAACGTTTGTGTGTTCGCCGTTCATCACCAAAATAATAATAAAAATAAAAAAAATCAGTGTTTTTTCTCTCTCTCCTGAGAGTCTCGTATTCACCTTTATGTACATCGAATGAACGAACACATTTTTCCAAACAACACCAACAATAATAATAATAAAAAAATGTCATTCACAGAAAAATGACGCGGGTGGAGGGAGTGTTTATAGTTTTTGTTTCTTTTCTTAAAATAAAATAAAACACATTTCAGTAAAGTAAACACAAGAGAAATTGGACTGGGGGGTAGCGCGTGCAGGTTCTAGTTTTACGTTTCGCGAGCGCTCGCCACCCCTCGTCGCGACACAGTGACTACGCGGCGGTAGACGTGCTGATGTCGCTTGCCGCATCATGACTGTTGTTGGCCCTTCTTTCTTTTGCTTGTTTCGCATATATACATACATGTCCATATTCACCGTCCTTGCCTATTGCTCTTTAGAGCAGAGCGGCGACCACGGCCGACACGACGGCGACACCGAGCGCGACGAAGGAGGTACTGGCCCTCTGCGCACCGTTACCGTCGGGTCTGCAGTAGCTCTTCTCCTGGTTCATGGTAAATCCGGTGTTGCACCTGGCGCAGACGGTAGGCTTGCCGTCCTCACAGATGTAGCAGTTGGGGACGGTGCAGGTAGGCAGGACGCAGTGGCCATCGACGAGATTGTAGTCGCCGTCGGTCTCACACTGGACACACTCACCCGCTTTGTTGCACTTTGCGCAGTGGGCCTTGTGGTCGTCATCGCACACAGGCTCCGACTCACCGCTGCCGTTGTCCTTCTCGACGCACTTTCCATCAACAACATGGTACGTGTCGGTCCTGCAGCTGCTGCACACGTTTGTGGCAGAGCATTCCTTGCACTGAGTACCGACGATGGCGGTGTCGCATGTAATGCACTTGCCATCCTTGATGGGGAAGGGACACTCGCTGCAGACATTGTCAGCAGAGCATGCTGTGCACTTCTCACCAACCACGGAGACTTCGCACTTCACACACTTGCCCCCGACGAGCTGCAGCGTGCCGCAGTCAACGCACGTGTCGGCGACGTCGCACTTCACACAGTTGTCCACGTTGCAAGAGATGCAGTCACCGTCCTTGAGACTGTAGCCGGAGGGGCAGCGGGAGCACTTTCCTTCGCTGTCGCACGCGGCGCACTGCGCAGGGCATCCGCCCAACAAGCCAGCGAGGGGATCATCGACGGGAAGGCAGGCGGGGGCGTTGTAACCGGTAGTGCAGGTGCACTGGCATCCGCCCTGGCTGTCCTTCTCCGCACCGCTCTTGTAGCCCTGGAGACAGGAGATGGGAAGACACGTGGCGGCGTCCTGGGGGGAACTGCCATCGCCGTTGACAATGTCGGTGACCGTGATCCCCTTGTTTGCGAAAGCGTCGATATCCTTTAGGACCGTTCCATCAACCGTGACATCACCACCGTACACCTTGGACTCTGGACCGTCCACGATGGTGGGAATGGGGTTGGTGCGGTCGGTTCCGGCGTGTGCGGCTTCCACGTTGACAATGGTAACAATAGATGCCCCATCGATGGTGAACTGCGCTGCGGTTCCGGGAATGGTGAAGATGCTGCCACTGGCTGCCTTGGAGTCGCGGATGATGTACAGAGACTTCCCGGAAAGATCAATGGAGCCCGTGTGCTCCACCAGCGAGGTGGAGGTGTCGGTGTTGCTCCTGGTGACACGGAAGATACTGTTGTCGGCGAGCGTCAGACCTCCGGTCGAGACGAGGGCGCCTGTGCAGGAGGTGCAGGTGTTGTCGTCAACGAGAATGCCAGAGCCGGTGAGGCTGACGTCCTCGGGGATACTGAGAGCGCCCTTGGCGTTGGTCAGCTTGTTGCTTGTCAGCTCGATGAAGACCTTGTTGGAGAGAGAGACGGGTCCGAGGAAGTCCACCAGGTAGCCAGGGGAACCGCTGGCCCACTCCAGTTCAGCGCCGGTGACGTAGAAAACGCTGTTTTCGCCGAACACGACGGTGTTGGAGAACTGAAGGAGGGACTGCTGGGTGGTCTTGGAACCAGTGGCGCCTTCCACGGCAAAGTACAAGTCTTTGGGCAGCGTACCTTCGAAGGACACCAATCCGCCGTCAGACACCTTGACCTGCTGCATCTGAATGTTTATTTTCGCGTTCGCGGGGTAGTCTTGAGAGGTCTTGCCCCTGACCACCAGAGTGCCCTTGAGATCGGTGTACGTGGTGCGAACAGTGACCTGCGAGTCTGGGAGGCTGTCCAGGTCGAGGACGGTGGTGGTGTCGGTGTCAAAGTAGCACGTGGCATCGGTGGCGTCTTTCGTGATCTTGAGCGTGCCGTCAACGAGGTCGTCTTGGAAACACTTGTGGTCCGCCGTGTACTCAAAGGAGCTGACGGAGGTGGCGGCGAGCAGGGCTGCGACCGCCCCGACGGAGAGAAGACGACGGGTGGTTTTCATTGTAGCAATGAATATGACTTTGCTTAATAGTATAAATCCTAAGCTTGAAACCTGACACGCGGTGGTGGAAAGAAGACAACAGAAAAAAGTAAAATTCTTTACACACTATCTTGTCGCCCCGCTCACATGTATTGCGACACGGACAACCCAACGGGTAACAACAACAACAACAACAACAACAAAAAACGTTTGTGTGTTCGCCGTTCATCACCAAAATAATAATAAAAATAAAAAAAATCAGTGTTTTTTCTCTCTCCTGAGAGTCTCGTATTCACCTTTATGTACATCGAATGAACGAACACATTTTTCCAAACAACACCAACAATAATAATAATAATAATAACAAAATGTCATTCACAGAAAAATGACGCGGGTGGAGGGAGTGTTTATAGTTTTTGTTTCTTTTCTTAAAATAAAATAAAACACATTTCAGTAAAATAAACACAAGAGAAATTGGACTGGGGGGTAGCGCGTGCAGGCTCTAGTTTTACGTTTCGCGAGCGCTCGCCACCCCTCGTCGCGACCCAGTGACTACGCGGCGGTAGACGTGCTGATGTCGCTTGCCGCATCATGACTGTTGTTGGCCCTTCTTTCTTTTGCTTGTTTCGCATATATACATACATGTCCATATTCACCGTCCTTGCCTATTGCTCTTTAGAGCAGGGCGGCGACCACGGCCGACACGACGGCGACACCGAGCGCGACGAAGGAGGTACTGGCCCTCTGCGCACCGTTACCGTCGGGTCTGCAGTAGCTCTTCTCCTGGTTCATGGTAAATCCGGTGTTGCACCTGGCGCAGACGGTAGGCTTGCCGTCCTCACAGATGTAGCAGTTGGGGACGGTGCAGGTAGGCAGGACGCAGTGGCCATCGACGAGATTGTAGTCGCCGTCGGTCTCACACTGGACACACTCACCCGCTTTGTTGCACTTTGCGCAGTGGGCCTTGTGGTCGTCATCGCACACAGGCTCCGACTCACCGCTGCCGTTGTCCTTCTCGACGCACTTTCCATCAACAACATGGTACGTGTCGGTCCTGCAGCTGCTGCACACGTTTGTGGCAGAGCATTCCTTGCACTGAGTACCGACGATGGCGGTGTCGCATGTAATGCACTTGCCATCCTTGATGGGGAAGGGACACTCGCTGCAGACATTGTCAGCAGAGCATGCTGTGCACTTCTCACCAACCACGGAGACTTCGCACTTCACACACTTGCCCCCGACGAGCTGCAGCGTGCCGCAGTCAACGCACGTGTCGGCGACGTCGCACTTGACACAGTTGTCCACGTTGCAAGAGATGCAGTCACCGTCCTTGAGACTGTAGCCGGAGGGGCAGCGGGAGCACTTTCCTTCGCTGTCGCACGCGGCGCACTGCGCAGGGCATCCGCCCAACAAGCCAGCGAGGGGATCATCGACGGGAAGGCAGGCGGGGGCGTTGTAACCGGTAGTGCAGGTGCACTGGCATCCGCCCTGGCTGTCCTTCTCCGCACCGCTCTTGTAGCCCTGGAGACAGGAGATGGGAAGACACGTGGCGGCGTCCTGGGGGAACTGCCATCGCCGTTGACAATGTCGGTGACCGTGATCCCCTTGTTTGCGAAAGCGTCGATATCCTTTAGGACCGTTCCATCAACCGTGACATCACCACCGTACACCTTGGACTCTGGACCGTCCACGATGGTGGGAATGGGGTTGGTGCGGTCGGTTCCGGCGTGTGCGGCTTCCACGTTGACAATGGTAACAATAGATGCCCCATCGATGGTGAACTGCGCTGCGGTTCCGGGAATGGTGAAGATGCTGCCACTGGCTGCCTTGGAGTCGCGGATGATGTACAGAGACTTCCCGGAAAGATCAATGGAGCCCGTGTGCTCCACCAGCGAGGTGGAGGTGTCGGTGTTGCTCCTGGTGACACGGAAGATACTGTTGTCGGCGAGCGTCAGACCTCCGGTCGAGACGAGGGCGCCTGTGCAGGAGGTGCAGGTGTTGTCGTCAACGAGAATGCCAGAGCCGGTGAGGCTGACGTCCTCGGGGATACTGAGAGCGCCCTTGGCGTTGGTCAGCTTGTTGCTTGTCAGCTCGATGAAGACCTTGTTGGAGAGAGAGACGGGTCCGAGGAAGTCCACCAGGTAGCCAGGGGAACCGCTGGCCCACTCCAGTTCAGCGCCGGTGACGTAGAAAACGCTGTTTTCGCCGAACACGACGGTGTTGGAGAACTGAAGGAGGGACTGCTGGGTGGTCTTGGAACCAGTGGCGCCTTCCACGGCAAAGTACAAGTCTTTGGGCAGCGTACCTTCGAAGGACACCAATCCGCCGTCAGACACCTTGACCTGCTGCATCTGAATGTTTATTTTCGCGTTCGCGGGGTAGTCTTGAGAGGTCTTGCCCCTGACCACCAGAGTGCCCTTGAGATCGGTGTACGTGGTGCGAACAGTGACCTGCGAGTCTGGGAGGCTGTCCAGGTCGAGGACGGTGGTGGTGTCGGTGTCAAAGTAGCACGTGGCATCGGTGGCGTCTTTCGTGATCTTGAGCGTGCCGTCAACGAGGTCGTCTTGGAAACACTTGTGGTCCGCCGTGTACTCAAAGGAGCTGACGGAGGTGGCGGCGAGCAGGGCTGCGACCGCCCCGACGGAGAGAAGACGACGGGTGGTTTTCATTGTAGCAATGAATATGACTTTGCTTAATAGTATAAATCCTAAGCTTGAAACCTGACACGCGGTGGTGGAAAGAAGACAACAGAAAAAAGTAAAATTCTTTACACACTATCTTGTCGCCCCGCTCACATGTATTGCGACACGGACAACCCAACGGGTAACAACAACAACAACAACAACAACAACAAAAAACGTTTGTGTGTTCGCCGTTCATCACCAAAATAATAATAAAAATAAAAAAAATCAGTGTTTTTTCTCTCTCTCCTGAGAGTCTCGTATTCACCTTTATGTACATCGAATGAACGAACACATTTTTCCAAACAACACCAACAATAATAATAATAAAAAAATGTCATTCACAGAAAAATGACGCGGGTGGAGGGAGTGTTTATAATTTTTGTTTCTTTTCTTAAAATAAAATAAAACACATTTCAG
The DNA here is from genome assembly GCA_903995115.1 of Angomonas deanei. Classification (NCBI taxonomy): domain Eukaryota; phylum Euglenozoa; class Kinetoplastea; order Trypanosomatida; family Trypanosomatidae; genus Angomonas; species Angomonas deanei. The sequence continues at coordinate 512,952 of LR877152.1, read as the reverse complement.
TAAAGTAAACACAAGAGAAATTGGACTGGGGGGTAGCGCGTGCAGGTTCTAGTTTTACGTTTCGCGAGCGCTCGCCACCCCTCGTCGCGACACAGTGACTACGCGGCGGTAGACGTGCTGATGTCGCTTGCCGCATCATGACTGTTGTTGGCCCTTCTTTCTTTTGCTTGTTTCGCATATATACATACATGTCCATATTCACCGTCCTTGCCTATTGCTCTTTAGAGCAGAGCGGCGACCACGGCCGACACGACGGCGACACCGAGCGCGACGAAGGAGGTACTGGCCCTCTGCGCACCGTTACCGTCGGGTCTGCAGTAGCTCTTCTCCTGGTTCATGGTAAATCCGGTGTTGCACCTGGCGCAGACGGTAGGCTTGCCGTCCTCACAGATGTAGCAGTTGGGGACGGTGCAGGTAGGCAGGACGCAGTGGCCATCGACGAGATTGTAGTCGCCGTCGGTCTCACACTGGACACACTCACCCGCTTTGTTGCACTTTGCGCAGTGGGCCTTGTGGTCGTCATCGCACACAGGCTCCGACTCACCGCTGCCGTTGTCCTTCTCGACGCACTTTCCATCAACAACATGGTACGTGTCGGTCCTGCAGCTGCTGCACACGTTTGTGGCAGAGCATTCCTTGCACTGAGTACCGACGATGGCGGTGTCGCATGTAATGCACTTGCCATCCTTGATGGGGAAGGGACACTCGCTGCAGACATTGTCAGCAGAGCATGCTGTGCACTTCTCACCAACCACGGAGACTTCGCACTTCACACACTTGCCCCCGACGAGCTGCAGCGTGCCGCAGTCAACGCACGTGTCGGCGACGTCGCACTTGACACAGTTGTCCACGTTGCAAGAGATGCAGTCACCGTCCTTGAGACTGTAGCCGGAGGGGCAGCGGGAGCACTTTCCTTCGCTGTCGCACGCGGCGCACTGCGCAGGGCATCCGCCCAACAAGCCAGCGAGGGGATCATCGACGGGAAGGCAGGCGGGGGCGTTGTAACCGGTAGTGCAGGTGCACTGGCATCCGCCCTGGCTGTCCTTCTCCGCACCGCTCTTGTAGCCCTGGAGACAGGAGATGGGAAGACACGTGGCGGCGTCCTGGGGGGAACTGCCATCGCCGTTGACAATGTCGGTGACCGTGATCCCCTTGTTTGCGAAAGCGTCGATATCCTTTAGGACCGTTCCATCAACCGTGACATCACCACCGTACACCTTGGACTCTGGACCGTCCACGATGGTGGGAATGGGGTTGGTGCGGTCGGTTCCGGCGTGTGCGGCTTCCACGTTGACAATGGTAACAATAGATGCCCCATCGATGGTGAACTGCGTTGCGGTTCCGGGAATGGTGAAGATGCTGCCACTGGCTGCCTTGGAGTCGCGGATGATGTACAGAGACTTCCCGGAAAGATCAATGGAGCCCGTGTGCTCCACCAGCGAGGTGGAGGTGTCGGTGTTGCTCCTGGTGACACGGAAGATACTGTTGTCGGCGAGCGTCAGACCTCCGGTCGAGACGAGGGCGCCTGTGCAGGAGGTGCAGGTGTTGTCGTCAACGAGAATGCCAGAGCCGGTGAGGCTGACGTCCTCGGGGATACTGAGAGCGCCCTTGGCGTTGGTCAGCTTGTTGCTTGTCAGCTCGATGAAGACCTTGTTGGAGAGAGAGACGGGTCCGAGGAAGTCCACCAGGTAGCCAGGGGAACCGCTGGCCCACTCCAGTTCAGCGCCGGTGACGTAGAAAACGCTGTTTTCGCCGAACACGACGGTGTTGGAGAACTGAAGGAGGGACTGCTGGGTGGTCTTGGAACCAGTGGCGCCTTCCACGGCAAAGTACAAGTCTTTGGGCAGCGTACCTTCGAAGGACACCAATCCGCCGTCAGACACCTTGACCTGCTGCATCTGAATGTTTATTTTCGCGTTCGCGGGGTAGTCTTGAGAGGTCTTGCCCCTGACCACCAGAGTGCCCTTGAGATCGGTGTACGTGGTGCGAACAGTGACCTGCGAGTCTGGGAGGCTGTCCAGGTCGAGGACGGTGGTGGTGTCGGTGTCAAAGTAGCACGTGGCATCGGTGGCGTCTTTCGTGATCTTGAGCGTGCCGTCAACGAGGTCGTCTTGGAAACACTTGTGGTCCGCCGTGTACTCAAAGGAGCTGACGGAGGTGGCGGCGAGCAGGGCTGCGACCGCCCCGACGGAGAGAAGACGACGGGTGGTTTTCATTGTAGCAATGAATATGACTTTGCTTAATAGTATAAATCCTAAGCTTGAAACCTGACACGCGGTGGTGGAAAGAAGACAACAGAAAAAAGTAAAATCCTTTACACACTATCTTGTCGCCCCGCTCACATGTATTGCGACACGGACAACCCAACGGGTAACAACAACAACAACAACAACAAAAAACGTTTGTGTGTTCGCCGTTCATCACCAAAATAATAATAAAAATAAAAAAAATCAGTGTTTTTTCTCTCTCTCCTGAGAGTCTCGTATTCACCTTTATGTACATCGAATGAACGAACACATTTTTCCAAACAACACCAACAACAATAATAATAATAATAAAAAAATGTCATTCACAGAAAAATGACGCGGGTGGAGGGAGTGTTTATAGTTTTTGTTTCTTTTCTTAAAATAAAATAAAACACATTTCAGTAAAGTAAACACAAGAGAAATTGGACTGGGGGGTAGCGCGTGCAGGTTCTAGTTTTACGTTTCGCGAGCGCTCGCCACCCCTCGTCGCGACACAGTGACTACGCGGCGGTAGACGTGCTGATGTCGCTTGCCGCATCATGACTGTTGTTGGCCCTTCTTTCTTTTGCTTGTTTCGCATATATACATACATGTCCATATTCACCGTCCTTGCCTATTGCTCTTTAGAGCAGGGCGGCGACCACGGCCGACACGACGGCGACACCGAGCGCGACGAAGGAGGTACTGGCCCTCTGCGCACCGTTACCGTCGGGTCTGCAGTAGCTCTTCTCCTGGTTCATGGTAAATCCGGTGTTGCACCTGGCGCAGACGGTAGGCTTGCCGTCCTCACAGATGTAGCAGTTGGGGACGGTGCAGGTAGGCAGGACGCAGTGGCCATCGACGAGATTGTAGTCGCCGTCGGTCTCACACTGGACACACTCACCCGCTTTGTTGCACTTTGCGCAGTGGGCCTTGTGGTCGTCATCGCACACAGGCTCCGACTCACCGCTGCCGTTGTCCTTCTCGACGCACTTTCCATCAACAACATGGTACGTGTCGGTCCTGCAGCTGCTGCACACGTTTGTGGCAGAGCATTCCTTGCACTGAGTACCGACGATGGCGGTGTCGCATGTAATGCACTTGCCATCCTTGATGGGGAAGGGACACTCGCTGCAGACATTGTCAGCAGAGCATGCTGTGCACTTCTCACCAACCACGGAGACTTCGCACTTCACACACTTGCCCCCGACGAGCTGCAGCGTGCCGCAGTCAACGCACGTGTCGGCGACGTCGCACTTGACACAGTTGTCCACGTTGCAAGAGATGCAGTCACCGTCCTTGAGACTGTAGCCGGAGGGGCAGCGGGAGCACTTTCCTTCGCTGTCGCACGCGGCGCACTGCGCAGGGCATCCGCCCAACAAGCCAGCGAGGGGATCATCGACGGGAAGGCAGGCGGGGGCGTTGTAACCGGTAGTGCAGGTGCACTGGCATCCGCCCTGGCTGTCCTTCTCCGCACCGCTCTTGTAGCCCTGGAGACAGGAGATGGGAAGACACGTGGCGGCGTCCTGGGGGAACTGCCATCGCCGTTGACAATGTCGGTGACCGTGATCCCCTTGTTTGCGAAAGCGTCGATATCCTTTAGGACCGTTCCATCAACCGTGACATCACCACCGTACACCTTGGACTCTGGACCGTCCACGATGGTGGGAATGGGGTTGGTGCGGTCGGTTCCGGCGTGTGCGGCTTCCACGTTGACAATGGTAACAATAGATGCCCCATCGATGGTGAACTGCGTTGCGGTTCCGGGAATGGTGAAGATGCTGCCACTGGCTGCCTTGGAGTCGCGGATGATGTACAGAGACTTCCCGGAAAGATCAATGGAGCCCGTGTGCTCCACCAGCGAGGTGGAGGTGTCGGTGTTGCTCCTGGTGACACGGAAGATACTGTTGTCGGCGAGCGTCAGACCTCCGGTCGAGACGAGGGCGCCTGTGCAGGAGGTGCAGGTGTTGTCGTCAACGAGAATGCCAGAGCCGGTGAGGCTGACGTCCTCGGGGATACTGAGAGCGCCCTTGGCGTTGGTCAGCTTGTTGCTTGTCAGCTCGATGAAGACCTTGTTGGAGAGAGAGACGGGTCCGAGGAAGTCCACCAGGTAGCCAGGGGAACCGCTGGCCCACTCCAGTTCAGCGCCGGTGACGTAGAAAACGCTGTTTTCGCCGAACACGACGGTGTTGGAGAACTGAAGGAGGGACTGCTGGGTGGTCTTGGAACCAGTGGCGCCTTCCACGGCAAAGTACAAGTCTTTGGGCAGCGTACCTTCGAAGGACACCAATCCGCCGTCAGACACCTTGACCTGCTGCATCTGAATGTTTATTTTCGCGTTCGCGGGGTAGTCTTGAGAGGTCTTGCCCCTGACCACCAGAGTGCCCTTGAGATCGGTGTACGTGGTGCGAACAGTGACCTGCGAGTCTGGGAGGCTGTCCAGGTCGAGGACGGTGGTGGTGTCGGTGTCAAAGTAGCACGTGGCATCGGTGGCGTCTTTCGTGATCTTGAGCGTGCCGTCAACGAGGTCGTCTTGGAAACACTTGTGGTCCGCCGTGTACTCAAAGGAGCTGACGGAGGTGGCGGCGAGCAGGGCTGCGACCGCCCCGACGGAGAGAAGACGACGGGTGGTTTTCATTGTAGCAATGAATATGACTTTGCTTAATAGTATAAATCCTAAGCTTGAAACCTGACACGCGGTGGTGGAAAGAAGACAACAGAAAAAAGTAAAATTCTTTACACACTATCTTGTCGCCCCGCTCACATGTATTGCGACACGGACAACCCAACGGGTAACAACAACAACAACAACAACAACAAAAAACGTTTGTGTGTTCGCCGTTCATCACCAAAATAATAATAAAAATAAAAAAAATCAGTGTTTTTTCTCTCTCTCCTGAGAGTCTCGTATTCACCTTTATGTACATCGAATGAACGAACACATTTTTCCAAACAACACCAACAATAATAATAATAATAATAATAATAACAAAATGTCATTCACAGAAAAATGACGCGGGTGGAGGGAGTGTTTATAGTTTTTGTTTCTTTTCTTAAAATAAAATAAAACACATTTCAGTAAAGTAAACACAAGAGAAATTGGACTGGGGGGTAGCGCGTGCAGGTTCTAGTTTTACGTTTCGCGAGCGCTCGCCACCCCTCGTCGCGACACAGTGACTACGCGGCGGTAGACGTGCTGATGTCGCTTGCCGCATCATGACTGTTGTTGGCCCTTCTTTCTTTTGCTTGTTTCGCATATATACATACATGTCCATATTCACCGTCCTTGCCTATTGCTCTTTAGAGCAGGGCGGCGACCACGGCCGACACGACGGCGACACCGAGCGCGACGAAGGAGGTACTGGCCCTCTGCGCACCGTTACCGTCGGGTCTGCAGTAGCTCTTCTCCTGGTTCATGGTAAATCCGGTGTTGCACCTGGCGCAGACGGTAGGCTTGCCGTCCTCACAGATGTAGCAGTTGGGGACGGTGCAGGTAGGCAGGACGCAGTGGCCATCGACGAGATTGTAGTCGCCGTCGGTCTCACACTGGACACACTCACCCGCTTTGTTGCACTTTGCGCAGTGGGCCTTGTGGTCGTCATCGCACACAGGCTCCGACTCACCGCTGCCGTTGTCCTTCTCGACGCACTTTCCATCAACAACATGGTACGTGTCGGTCCTGCAGCTGCTGCACACGTTTGTGGCAGAGCATTCCTTGCACTGAGTACCGACGATGGCGGTGTCGCATGTAATGCACTTGCCATCCTTGATGGGGAAGGGACACTCGCTGCAGACATTGTCAGCAGAGCATGCTGTGCACTTCTCACCAACCACGGAGACTTCGCACTTCACACACTTGCCCCCGACGAGCTGCAGCGTGCCGCAGTCAACGCACGTGTCGGCGACGTCGCACTTGACACAGTTGTCCACGTTGCAAGAGATGCAGTCACCGTCCTTGAGACTGTAGCCGGAGGGGCAGCGGGAGCACTTTCCTTCGCTGTCGCACGCGGCGCACTGCGCAGGGCATCCGCCCAACAAGCCAGCGAGGGGATCATCGACGGGAAGGCAGGCGGGGGCGTTGTAACCGGTAGTGCAGGTGCACTGGCATCCGCCCTGGCTGTCCTTCTCCGCACCGCTCTTGTAGCCCTGGAGACAGGAGATGGGAAGACACGTGGCGGCGTCCTGGGGGAACTGCCATCGCCGTTGACAATGTCGGTGACCGTGATCCCCTTGTTTGCGAAAGCGTCGATATCCTTTAGGACCGTTCCATCAACCGTGACATCACCACCGTACACCTTGGACTCTGGACCGTCCACGATGGTGGGAATGGGGTTGGTGCGGTCGGTTCCGGCGTGTGCGGCTTCCACGTTGACAATGGTAACAATAGATGCCCCATCGATGGTGAACTGCGCTGCGGTTCCGGGAATGGTGAAGATGCTGCCACTGGCTGCCTTGGAGTCGCGGATGATGTACAGAGACTTCCCGGAAAGATCAATGGAGCCCGTGTGCTCCACCAGCGAGGTGGAGGTGTCGGTGTTGCTCCTGGTGACACGGAAGATACTGTTGTCGGCGAGCGTCAGACCTCCGGTCGAGACGAGGGCGCCTGTGCAGGAGGTGCAGGTGTTGTCGTCAACGAGAATGCCAGAGCCGGTGAGGCTGACGTCCTCGGGGATACTGAGAGCGCCCTTGGCGTTGGTCAGCTTGTTGCTTGTCAGCTCGATGAAGACCTTGTTGGAGAGAGAGACGGGTCCGAGGAAGTCCACCAGGTAGCCAGGGGAACCGCTGGCCCACTCCAGTTCAGCGCCGGTGACGTAGAAAACGCTGTTTTCGCCGAACACGACGGTGTTGGAGAACTGAAGGAGGGACTGCTGGGTGGTCTTGGAACCAGTGGCGCCTTCCACGGCAAAGTACAAGTCTTTGGGCAGCGTACCTTCGAAGGACACCAATCCGCCGTCAGACACCTTGACCTGCTGCATCTGAATGTTTATTTTCGCGTTCGCGGGGTAGTCTTGAGAGGTCTTGCCCCTGACCACCAGAGTGCCCTTGAGATCGGTGTACGTGGTGCGAACAGTGACCTGCGAGTCTGGGAGGCTGTCCAGGTCGAGGACGGTGGTGGTGTCGGTGTCAAAGTAGCACGTGGCATCGGTGGCGTCTTTCGTGATCTTGAGCGTGCCGTCAACGAGGTCGTCTTGGAAACACTTGTGGTCCGCCGTGTACTCAAAGGAGCTGACGGAGGTGGCGGCGAGCAGGGCTGCGACCGCCCCGACGGAGAGAAGACGACGGGTGGTTTTCATTGTAGCAATGAATATGACTTTGCTTAATAGTATAAATCCTAAGCTTGAAACCTGACACACGGTGGTGGAAAGAAGACAACAGAAAAAAGTAAAATTCTTTACACACTATCTTGTCGCCCCGCTCACATGTATTGCGACACGGACAACCCAACGGGTAACAACAACAACAAAAAACGTTTGTGTGTTCGCCGTTCATCACCAAAATAATAATAAAAATAAAAAAAATCAGTGTTTTTTCTCTCTCTCCTGAGAGTCTCGTATTCACCTTTATGTACATCGAATGAACGAACACATTTTTCCAAACAACACCAACAATAATAATAATAATAATAACAAAATGTCATTCACAGAAAAATGACGCGGGTGGAGGGAGTGTTTATAGTTTTTGTTTCTTTTCTTAAAATAAAATAAAACACATTTCAGTAAAATAAACACAAGAGAAATTGGACTGGGGGGTAGCGTGTGCAGGTTCTAGTTTTACGTTTCGCGAGCGCTCGCCACCCCTCGTCGCGACACAGTGACTACGCGGCGGTAGACGTGCTGATGTCGCTTGCCGCATCATGACTGTTGTTGGCCCTTCTTTCTTTTGCTTGTTTCGCATATATACATACATGTCCATATTCACCGTCCTTGCCTATTGCTCTTTAGAGCAGAGCGGCGACCACGGCCGACACGACGGCGACACCGAGCGCGACGAAGGAGGTACTGGCCCTCTGCGCACCGTTACCGTCGGGTCTGCAGTAGCTCTTCTCCTGGTTCATGGTAAATCCGGTGTTGCACCTGGCGCAGACGGTAGGCTTGCCGTCCTCACAGATGTAGCAGTTGGGGACGGTGCAGGTAGGCAGGACGCAGTGGCCATCGACGAGATTGTAGTCGCCGTCGGTCTCACACTGGACACACTCACCCGCTTTGTTGCACTTTGCGCAGTGGGCCTTGTGGTCGTCATCACACACAGGCTCCGACTCACCGCTGCCGTTGTCCTTCTCGACGCACTTTCCATCAACAACATGGTACGTGTCGGTCCTGCAGCTGCTGCACACGTTTGTGGCAGAGCATTCCTTGCACTGAGTACCGACGATGGCGGTATCGCATGTAATGCACTTGCCATCCTTGATGGGGAAGGGACACTCGCTGCAGACATTGTCAGCAGAGCATGCTGTGCACTTCTCACCAACCACGGAGACTTCGCACTTCACACACTTGCCCCCGACGAGCTGCAGCGTGCCGCAGTCAACGCACGTGTCGGCGACGTCGCACTTGACACAGTTGTCCACGTTGCAAGAGATGCAGTCACCGTCCTTGAGACTGTAGCCGGAGGGGCAGCGGGAGCACTTTCCTTCGCTGTCGCACGCGGCGCACTGCGCAGGGCATCCGCCCAACAAGCCAGCGAGGGGATCATCGACGGGAAGGCAGGCGGGGGCGTTGTAACCGGTAGTGCAGGTGCACTGGCATCCGCCCTGGCTGTCCTTCTCCGCACCGCTCTTGTAGCCCTGGAGACAGGAGATGGGAAGACACGTGGCGGCGTCCTGGGGGGAACTGCCATCGCCGTTGACAATGTCGGTGACCGTGATCCCCTTGTTTGCGAAAGCGTCGATATCCTTTAGGACCGTTCCATCAACCGTGACGTCACCACCGTACACCTTGCACTCTGAACCGTCCACGATGGTGGGAATGGGGTTGGTGCGGTCGGTTCCGGCGTGTGCGGCTTCCACGTTGACAATAGTAACAATAGATGCCCCATCGATGGTGAACTGCGCTGCGGTTCCGGGAATGGTGAAGATGCTGCCACTGGCTGCCTTGGAGTCGCGGATGATGTACAGAGACTTCCCGGAAAGATCAATGGAGCCCGTGTGCTCCACCAGCGAGGTGGAGGTGTCGGTGTTGCTCCTGGTGACACGGAAGATACTGTTGTCGGCGAGCGTCAGACCTCCGGTCGAGACGAGGGCGCCTGTGCAGGAGGTGCAGGTGTTGTCGTCAACGAGAATGCCAGAGCCGGTGAGGCTGACGTCCTCGGGGATACTGAGAGCGCCCTTGGCGTTGGTCAGCTTGTTGCTTGTCAGCTCGATGAAGACCTTGTTGGAGAGAGAGACGGGTCCGAGGAAGTCCACCAGGTAGCCAGGGGAACCGCTGGCCCACTCCAGTTCAGCGCCGGTGACGTAGAAAACGCTGTTTTCGCCGAACACGACGGTGTTGGAGAACTGAAGGAGGGACTGCTGGGTGGTCTTGGAACCAGTGGCGCCTTCCACGGCAAAGTACAAGTCTTTGGGCAGCGTACCTTCGAAGGACACCAATCCGCCGTCAGACACCTTGACCTGCTGCATCTGAATGTTTATTTTCGCGTTCGCGGGGTAGTCTTGAGAGGTCTTGCCCCTGACCACCAGAGTGCCCTTGAGATCGGTGTACGTGGTGCGAACAGTGACCTGCGAGTCTGGGAGGCTGTCCAGGTCGAGGACGGTGGTGGTGTCGGTGTCAAAGTAGCACGTGGCATCGGTGGCGTCTTTCGTGATCTTGAGCGTGCCGTCAACGAGGTCGTCTTGGAAACACTTGTGGTCCGCCGTGTACTCAAAGGAGCTGACGGAGGTGGCGGCGAGCAGGGCTGCGACCGCCCCGACGGAGAGAAGACGACGGGTGGTTTTCATTGTAGCAATGAATATGACTTTGCTTAATAGTATAAATCCTAAGCTTGAAACCTGACACACGGTGGTGGAAAGAAGACAACAGAAAAAAGTAAAATTCTTTACACACTATCTTGTCGCCCCGCTCACATGTATTGGGACACGGACAATCCAACGGGTAACAACAACAACAAAAAACGTTTGTGTGTTCGCCGTTCATCACCAAAATAATAATAAAAATAAAAAAATCAGTGTTTTTTCTCTCTCTCCTGAGAGTCTCGTATTCACCTTTATGTACATCGAATGAACGAACACATTTTTCCAAACAACACCAACAATAATAATAATAATAATAATAACAAAATGTCATTCACAGAAAAATGACGCGGGTGGAGGGAGTGTTTATAGTTTTTGTTTCTTTTCTCAAAATAAAATAAAACACATTTCAGTAAAGTAAACACAAGAGAAATTGGACTGGGGGGTAGCGCGTGCAGGTTCTAGTTTTACGTTTCGCGAGCGCTCGCCACCCCTCGTCGCGACACAGTGACTACGCGGCGGTAGACGTGCTGATGTCGCTTGCCGCATCATGACTGTTGTTGGCCCTTCTTTCTTTTGCTTGTTTCGCATATATACATACATGTCCATATTCACCGTCCTTGCCTATTGCTCTTTAGAGCAGAGCGGCGACCACGGCCGACACGACGGCGACACCGAGCGCGACGAAGGAGGTACTGGCCCTCTGCGCACCGTTACCGTCGGGTCTGCAGTAGCTCTTCTCCTGGTTCATGGTAAATCCGGTGTTGCACCTGGCGCAGACGGTAGGCTTGCCGTCCTCACAGATGTAGCAGTTGGGGACGGTGCAGGTAGGCAGGACGCAGTGGCCATCGACGAGATTGTAGTCGCCGTCGGTCTCACACTGGACACACTCACCCGCTTTGTTGCACTTTGCGCAGTGGGCCTTGTGGTCGTCATCGCACACAGGCTCCGACTCACCGCTGCCGTTGTCCTTCTCGACGCACTTTCCATCAACAACATGGTACGTGTCGGTCCTGCAGCTGCTGCACACGTTTGTGGCAGAGCATTCCTTGCACTGAGTACCGACGATGGCGGTATCGCATGTAATGCACTTGCCATCCTTGATGGGGAAGGGACACTCGCTGCAGACATTGTCAGCAGAGCATGCTGTGCACTTCTCACCAACCACGGAGACTTCGCACTTCACACACTTGCCCCCGACGAGCTGCAGCGTGCCGCAGTCAACGCACGTGTCGGCGACGTCGCACTTGACACAGTTGTCCACGTTGCAAGAGATGCAGTCACCGTCCTTGAGACTGTAGCCGGAGGGGCAGCGGGAGCACTTTCCTTCGCTGTCGCACGCGGCGCACTGCGCAGGGCATCCGCCCAACAAGCCAGCGAGGGGATCATCGACGGGAAGGCAGGCGGGGGCGTTGTAACCGGTAGTGCAGGTGCACTGGCATCCGCCCTGGCTGTCCTTCTCCGCACCGCTCTTGTAGCCCTGGAGACAGGAGATGGGAAGACACGTGGCGGCGTCCTGGGGGAACTGCCATCGCCGTTGACAATGTCGGTGACCGTGATCCCCTTGTTTGCGAAAGCGTCGATATCCTTTAGGACCGTTCCATCAACCGTGACATCACCACCGTACACCTTGGACTCTGGACCGTCCACGATGGTGGGAATGGGGTTGGTGCGGTCGGTTCCGGCGTGTGCGGCTTCCACGTTGACAATGGTAACAATAGATGCCCCATCGATGGTGAACTGCGCTGCGGTTCCGGGAATGGTGAAGATGCTGCCACTGGCTGCCTTGGAGTCGCGGATGATGTACAGAGACTTCCCGGAAAGATCAATGGAGCCCGTGTGCTCCACCAGCGAGGTGGAGGTGTCGGTGTTGCTCCTGGTGACACGGAAGATACTGTTGTCGGCGAGCGTCAGACCTCCGGTCGAGACGAGGGCGCCTGTGCAGGAGGTGCAGGTGTTGTCGTCAACGAGAATGCCAGAGCCGGTGAGGCTGACGTCCTCGGGGATACTGAGAGCGCCCTTGGCGTTGGTCAGCTTGTTGCTTGTCAGCTCGATGAAGACCTTGTTGGAGAGAGAGACGGGTCCGAGGAAGTCCACCAGGTAGCCAGGGGAACCGCTGGCCCACTCCAGTTCAGCGCCGGTGACGTAGAAAACGCTGTTTTCGCCGAACACGACGGTGTTGGAGAACTGAAGGAGGGACTGCTGGGTGGTCTTGGAACCAGTGGCGCCTTCCACGGCAAAGTACAAGTCTTTGGGCAGCGTACCTTCGAAGGACACCAATCCGCCGTCAGACACCTTGACCTGCTGCATCTGAATGTTTATTTTCGCGTTCGCGGGGTAGTCTTGAGAGGTCTTGCCCCTGACCACCAGAGTGCCCTTGAGATCGGTGTACGTGGTGCGAACAGTGACCTGCGAGTCTGGGAGGCTGTCCAGGTCGAGGACGGTGGTGGTGTCGGTGTCAAAGTAGCACGTGGCATCGGTGGCGTCTTTCGTGATCTTGAGCGTGCCGTCAACGAGGTCGTCTTGGAAACACTTGTGGTCCGCCGTGTACTCAAAGGAGCTGACGGAGGTGGCGGCGAGCAGGGCTGCGACCGCCCCGACGGAGAGAAGACGACGGGTGGTTTTCATTGTAGCAATGAATATGACTTTGCTTAATAGTATAAATCCTAAGCTTGAAACCTGACACACGGTGGTGGAAAGAAGACAACAGAAAAAAAGTAAAATCCTTTACACACTATCTTGTCGCCCCGCTCACATGTATTGCGACACGGACAACCCAACGGGTAACAACAACAACAAAAAACGTTTGTGTGTTCGCCGTTCATCACCAAAATAATAATAAAAATAAAAAAAATCAGTGTTTTTTCTCTCTCTCTCCTGAGAGTCTCGTATTCACCTTTATGTACATCGAATGAACGAACACATTTTTCCAAACAACACCAACAATAATAATAATAAAAATGTCATTCACAGAAAAATGACGCGGGTGGAGGGAGTGTTTATAGTTTTTGTTTCTTTTCTTAAAATAAAATAAAACACATTTCAGTAAAGTAAACACAAGAGAAATTGGACTGGGGGGTAGCGCGTGCAGGTTCTAGTTTTACGTTTCGCGAGCGCTCGCCACCCCTCGTCGCGACACAGTGACTACGCGGCGGTAGACGTGCTGATGTCGCTTGCCGCATCATGACTGTTGTTGGCCCTTCTTTCTTTTGCTTGTTTCGCATATATACATACATGTCCATATTCACCGTCCTTGCCTATTGCTCTTTAGAGCAGAGCGGCGACCACGGCCGACACGACGGCGACACCGAGCGCGACGAAGGAGGTACTGGCCCTCTGCGCACCGTTACCGTCGGGTCTGCAGTAGCTCTTCTCCTGGTTCATGGTAAATCCGGTGTTGCACCTGGCGCAGACGGTAGGCTTGCCGTCCTCACAGATGTAGCAGTTGGGGACGGTGCAGGTAGGCAGGACGCAGTGGCCATCGACGAGATTGTAGTCGCCGTCGGTCTCACACTGGACACACTCACCCGCTTTGTTGCACTTTGCGCAGTGGGCCTTGTGGTCGTCATCGCACACAGGCTCCGACTCACCGCTGCCGTTGTCCTTCTCGACGCACTTTCCATCAACAACATGGTACGTGTCGGTCCTGCAGCTGCTGCACACGTTTGTGGCAGAGCATTCCTTGCACTGAGTACCGACGATGGCGGTGTCGCATGTAATGCACTTGCCATCCTTGATGGGGAAGGGACACTCGCTGCAGACATTGTCAGCAGAGCATGCTGTGCACTTCTCACCAACCACGGAGACTTCGCACTTCACACACTTGCCCCCGACGAGCTGCAGCGTGCCGCAGTCAACGCACGTGTCGGCGACGTCGCACTTGACACAGTTGTCCACGTTGCAAGAGATGCAGTCACCGTCCTTGAGACTGTAGCCGGAGGGGCAGCGGGAGCACTTTCCTTCGCTGTCGCACGCGGCGCACTGCGCAGGGCATCCGCCCAACAAGCCAGCGAGGGGATCATCGACGGGAAGGCAGGCGGGGGCGTTGTAACCGGTAGTGCAGGTGCACTGGCATCCGCCCTGGCTGTCCTTCTCCGCACCGCTCTTGTAGCCCTGGAGACAGGAGATGGGAAGACACGTGGCGGCGTCCTGGGGGGAACTGCCATCGCCGTTGACAATGTCGGTGACCGTGATCCCCTTGTTTGCGAAAGCGTCGATATCCTTTAGGACCGTTCCATCAACCGTGACATCACCACCGTACACCTTGGACTCTGGACCGTCCACGATGGTGGGAATGGGGTTGGTGCGGTCGGTTCCGGCGTGTGCGGCTTCCACGTTGACAATGGTAACAATAGATGCCCCATCGATGGTGAACTGCGCTGCGGTTCCGGGAATGGTGAAGATGCTGCCACTGGCTGCCTTGGAGTCGCGGATGATGTACAGAGACTTCCCGGAAAGATCAATGGAGCCCGTGTGCTCCACCAGCGAGGTGGAGGTGTCGGTGTTGCTCCTGGTGACACGGAAGATACTGTTGTCGGCGAGCGTCAGACCTCCGGTCGAGACGAGGGCGCCTGTGCAGGAGGTGCAGGTGTTGTCGTCAACGAGAATGCCAGAGCCGGTGAGGCTGACGTCCTCGGGGATACTGAGAGCGCCCTTGGCGTTGGTCAGCTTGTTGCTTGTCAGCTCGATGAAGACCTTGTTGGAGAGAGAGACGGGTCCGAGGAAGTCCACCAGGTAGCCAGGGGAACCGCTGGCCCACTCCAGTTCAGCGCCGGTGACGTAGAAAACGCTGTTTTCGCCGAACACGACGGTGTTGGAGAACTGAAGGAGGGACTGCTGGGTGGTCTTGGAACCAGTGGCGCCTTCCACGGCAAAGTACAAGTCTTTGGGCAGCGTACCTTCGAAGGACACCAATCCGCCGTCAGACACCTTGACCTGCTGCATCTGAATGTTTATTTTCGCGTTCGCGGGGTAGTCTTGAGAGGTCTTGCCCCTGACCACCAGAGTGCCCTTGAGATCGGTGTACGTGGTGCGAACAGTGACCTGCGAGTCTGGGAGGCTGTCCAGGTCGAGGACGGTGGTGGTGTCGGTGTCAAAGTAGCACGTGGCATCGGTGGCGTCTTTCGTGATCTTGAGCGTGCCGTCAACGAGGTCGTCTTGGAAACACTTGTGGTCCGCCGTGTACTCAAAGGAGCTGACGGAGGTGGCGGCGAGCAGGGCTGCGACCGCCCCGACGGAGAGAAGACGACGGGTGGTTTTCATTGTAGCAATGAATATGACTTTGCTTAATAGTATAAATCCTAAGCTTGAAACCTGACACACGGTGGTGGAAAGAAGACAACAGAAAAAAAGTAAAATCCTTTACACACTATCTTGTCGCCCCGCTCACATGTATTGCGACACGGACAACCCAACGGGTAACAACAACAACAACAACAACAAAAAACGTTTGTGTGTTCGCCGTTCATCACCAAAATAATAATAAAAATAAAAAAAATCAGTGTTTTTTCTCTCTCCTGAGAGTCTCGTATTCACCTTTATGTACATCGAATGAACGAACACATTTTTCCAAACAACACCAACAATAATAATAATAAAAAAAAAAATGTCATTCACAGAAAAATGACGCGGGTGGAGGGAGTGTTTATAGTTTTTGTTTCTTTTCTTAAAATAAAATAAAACACATTTCAGTAAAGTAAACACAAGAGAAATTGGACTGGGGGGTAGCGCGTGCAGGTTCTAGTTTTACGTTTCGCGAGCGCTCGCCACCCCTCGTCGCGACACAGTGACTACGCGGCGGTAGACGTGCTGATGTCGCTTGCCGCATCATGACTGTTGTTGGCCCTTCTTTCTTTTGCTTGTTTCGCATATATACATACATGTCCATATTCACCGTCCTTGCCTATTGCTCTTTAGAGCAGAGCGGCGACCACGGCCGACACGACGGCGACACCGAGCGCGACGAAGGAGGTACTGGCCCTCTGCGCACCGTTACCGTCGGGTCTGCAGTAGCTCTTCTCCTGGTTCATGGTAAATCCGGTGTTGCACCTGGCGCAGACGGTAGGCTTGCCGTCCTCACAGATGTAGCAGTTGGGGACGGTGCAGGTAGGCAGGACGCAGTGGCCATCGACGAGATTGTAGTCGCCGTCGGTCTCACACTGGACACACTCACCCGCTTTGTTGCACTTTGCGCAGTGGGCCTTGTGGTCGTCATCGCACACAGGCTCCGACTCACCGCTGCCGTTGTCCTTCTCGACGCACTTTCCATCAACAACATGGTACGTGTCGGTCCTGCAGCTGCTGCACACGTTTGTGGCAGAGCATTCCTTGCACTGAGTACCGACGATGGCGGTGTCGCATGTAATGCACTTGCCATCCTTGATGGGGAAGGGACACTCGCTGCAGACATTGTCAGCAGAGCATGCTGTGCACTTCTCACCAACCACGGAGACTTCGCACTTCACACACTTGCCCCCGACGAGCTGCAGCGTGCCGCAGTCAACGCACGTGTCGGCGACGTCGCACTTGACACAGTTGTCCACGTTGCAAGAGATGCAGTCACCGTCCTTGAGACTGTAGCCGGAGGGGCAGCGGGAGCACTTTCCTTCGCTGTCGCACGCGGCGCACTGCGCAGGGCATCCGCCCAACAAGCCAGCGAGGGGATCATCGACGGGAAGGCAGGCGGGGGCGTTGTAACCGGTAGTGCAGGTGCACTGGCATCCGCCCTGGCTGTCCTTCTCCGCACCGCTCTTGTAGCCCTGGAGACAGGAGATGGGAAGACACGTGGCGGCGTCCTGGGGGAACTGCCATCGCCGTTGACAATGTCGGTGACCGTGATCCCCTTGTTTGCGAAAGCGTCGATATCCTTTAGGACCGTTCCATCAACCGTGACATCACCACCGTACACCTTGGACTCTGGACCGTCCACGATGGTGGGAATGGGGTTGGTGCGGTCGGTTCCGGCGTGTGCGGCTTCCACGTTGACAATGGTAACAATAGATGCCCCATCGATGGTGAACTGCGCTGCGGTTCCGGGAATGGTGAAGATGCTGCCACTGGCTGCCTTGGAGTCGCGGATGATGTACAGAGACTTCCCGGAAAGATCAATGGAGCCCGTGTGCTCCACCAGCGAGGTGGAGGTGTCGGTGTTGCTCCTGGTGACACGGAAGATACTGTTGTCGGCGAGCGTCAGACCTCCGGTCGAGACGAGGGCGCCTGTGCAGGAGGTGCAGGTGTTGTCGTCAACGAGAATGCCAGAGCCGGTGAGGCTGACGTCCTCGGGGATACTGAGAGCGCCCTTGGCGTTGGTCAGCTTGTTGCTTGTCAGCTCGATGAAGACCTTGTTGGAGAGAGAGACGGGTCCGAGGAAGTCCACCAGGTAGCCAGGGGAACCGCTGGCCCACTCCAGTTCAGCGCCGGTGACGTAGAAAACGCTGTTTTCGCCGAACACGACGGTGTTGGAGAACTGAAGGAGGGACTGCTGGGTGGTCTTGGAACCAGTGGCGCCTTCCACGGCAAAGTACAAGTCTTTGGGCAGCGTACCTTCGAAGGACACCAATCCGCCGTCAGACACCTTGACCTGCTGCATCTGAATGTTTATTTTCGCGTTCGCGGGGTAGTCTTGAGAGGTCTTGCCCCTGACCACCAGAGTGCCCTTGAGATCGGTGTACGTGGTGCGAACAGTGACCTGCGAGTCTGGGAGGCTGTCCAGGTCGAGGACGGTGGTGGTGTCGGTGTCAAAGTAGCACGTGGCATCGGTGGCGTCTTTCGTGATCTTGAGCGTGCCGTCAACGAGGTCGTCTTGGAAACACTTGTGGTCCGCCGTGTACTCAAAGGAGCTGACGGAGGTGGCGGCGAGCAGGGCTGCGACCGCCCCGACGGAGAGAAGACGACGGGTGGTTTTCATTGTAGCAATGAATATGACTTTGCTTAATAGTATAAATCCTAAGCTTGAAACCTGACACGCGGTGGTGGAAAGAAGACAACAGAAAAAAGTAAAATTCTTTACACACTATCTTGTCGCCCCGCTCACATGTATTGCGACACGGACAACCCAACGGGTAACAACAACAACAAAAAAAAAAAAAAACGTTTGTGTGTTCGCCGTTCATCACCAAAATAATAATAAAAATAAAAAAAATCAGTGTTTTTTCTCTCTCCTGAGAGTCTCGTATTCACCTTTATGTACATCGAATGAACGAACACATTTTTCCAAACAACACCAACAATAATAATAATAAAAATAAAAAATGTCATTCACAGAAAAATGACGCGGGTGGAGGGAGTGTTTATAATTTTTGTTTCTTTTCTTAAAATAAAATAAAACACATTTCAGTAAAGTAAACACAAGAGAAATTGGACTGGGGGGTAGCGCGTGCAGGTTCTAGTTTTACGTTTCGCGAGCGCTCGCCACCCCTCGTCGCGACACAGTGACTACGCGGCGGTAGACGTGCTGATGTCGCTTGCCGCATCATGACTGTTGTTGGCCCTTCTTTCTTTTGCTTGTTTCGCATATATACATACATGTCCATATTCACCGTCCTTGCCTATTGCTCTTTAGAGCAGAGCGGCGACTACGGCCGACACGACGGCGACACCGAGCGCGACGAAGGAGGTACTGGCCCTCTGCGCACCGTTACCGTCGGGTCTGCAGTAGCTCTTCTCCTGGTTCATGGTAAATCCGGTGTTGCACCTGGCGCAGACGGTAGGCTTGCCGTCCTCACAGATGTAGCAGTTGGGGACGGTGCAGGTAGGCAGGACGCAGTGGCCATCGACGAGATTGTAGTCGCCGTCGGTCTCACACTGGACACACTCACCCGCTTTGTTGCACTTTGCGCAGTGGGCCTTGTGGTCGTCATCGCACACAGGCTCCGACTCACCGCTGCCGTTGTCCTTCTCGACGCACTTTCCATCAACAACATGGTACGTGTCGGTCCTGCAGCTGCTGCACACGTTTGTGGCAGAGCATTCCTTGCACTGAGTACCGACGATGGCGGTGTCGCATGTAATGCACTTGCCATCCTTGATGGGGAAGGGACACTCGCTGCAGACATTGTCAGCAGAGCATGCTGTGCACTTCTCACCAACCACGGAGACTTCGCACTTCACACACTTGCCCCCGACGAGCTGCAGCGTGCCGCAGTCAACGCACGTGTCGGCGACGTCGCACTTGACACAGTTGTCCACGTTGCAAGAGATGCAGTCACCGTCCTTGAGACTGTAGCCGGAGGGGCAGCGGGAGCACTTTCCTTCGCTGTCGCACGCGGCGCACTGCGCAGGGCATCCGCCCAACAAGCCAGCGAGGGGATCATCGACGGGAAGGCAGGCGGGGGCGTTGTAACCGGTAGTGCAGGTGCACTGGCATCCGCCCTGGCTGTCCTTCTCCGCACCGCTCTTGTAGCCCTGGAGACAGGAGATGGGAAGACACGTGGCGGCGTCCTGGGGGAACTGCCATCGCCGTTGACAATGTCGGTGACCGTGATCCCCTTGTTTGCGAAAGCGTCGATATCCTTTAGGACCGTTCCATCAACCGTGACATCACCACCGTACACCTTGGACTCTGGACCGTCCACGATGGTGGGAATGGGGTTGGTGCGGTCGGTTCCGGCGTGTGCGGCTTCCACGTTGACAATGGTAACAATAGATGCCCCATCGATGGTGAACTGCGCTGCGGTTCCGGGAATGGTGAAGATGCTGCCACTGGCTGCCTTGGAGTCGCGGATGATGTACAGAGACTTCCCGGAAAGATCAATGGAGCCCGTGTGCTCCACCAGCGAGGTGGAGGTGTCGGTGTTGCTCCTGGTGACACGGAAGATACTGTTGTCGGCGAGCGTCAGACCTCCGGTCGAGACGAGGGCGCCTGTGCAGGAGGTGCAGGTGTTGTCGTCAACGAGAATGCCAGAGCCGGTGAGGCTGACGTCCTCGGGGATACTGAGAGCGCCCTTGGCGTTGGTCAGCTTGTTGCTTGTCAGCTCGATGAAGACCTTGTTGGAGAGAGAGACGGGTCCGAGGAAGTCCACCAGGTAGCCAGGGGAACCGCTGGCCCACTCCAGTTCAGCGCCGGTGACGTAGAAAACGCTGTTTTCGCCGAACACGACGGTGTTGGAGAACTGAAGGAGGGACTGCTGGGTGGTCTTGGAACCAGTGGCGCCTTCCACGGCAAAGTACAAGTCTTTGGGCAGCGTACCTTCGAAGGACACCAATCCGCCGTCAGACACCTTGACCTGCTGCATCTGAATGTTTATTTTCGCGTTCGCGGGGTAGTCTTGAGAGGTCTTGCCCCTGACCACCAGAGTGCCCTTGAGATCGGTGTACGTGGTGCGAACAGTGACCTGCGAGTCTGGGAGGCTGTCCAGGTCGAGGACGGTGGTGGTGTCGGTGTCAAAGTAGCACGTGGCATCGGTGGCGTCTTTCGTGATCTTGAGCGTGCCGTCAACGAGGTCGTCTTGGAAACACTTGTGGTCCGCCGTGTACTCAAAGGAGCTGACGGAGGTGGCGGCGAGCAGGGCTGCGACCGCCCCGACGGAGAGAAGACGACGGGTGGTTTTCATTGTAGCAATGAATATGACTTTGCTTAATAGTATAAATCCTAAGCTTGAAACCTGACACGCGGTGGTGGAAAGAAGACAACAGAAAAAAGTAAAATTCTTTACACACTATCTTGTCGCCCCGCTCACATGTATTGCGACACGGACAACCCAACGGGTAACAACAACAACAAAAAACGTTTGTGTGTTCGCCGTTCATCACCAAAATAATAATAAAAATAAAAAAAATCAGTGTTTTTTCTCTCTCTCTCCTGAGAGTCTCGTATTCACCTTTATGTACATCGAATGAACGAACACATTTTTCCAAACAACACCAACAATAATAATAATAAAATGTCATTCACAGAAAAATGACGCGGGTGGAGGGAGTGTTTATAATTTTTGTTTCTTTTCTTAAAATAAAATAAAACACATTTCAGTAAAGTAAACACAAGAGAAATTGGACTGGGGGGTAGCGCGTGCAGGTTCTAGTTTTACGTTTCGCGAGCGCTCGCCACCCCTCGTCGCGACACAGTGACTACGCGGCGGTAGACGTGCTGATGTCGCTTGCCGCATCATGACTGTTGTTGGCCCTTCTTTCTTTTGCTTGTTTCGCATATATACATACATGTCCATATTCACCGTCCTTGCCTATTGCTCTTTAGAGCAGAGCGGCGACTACGGCCGACACGACGGCGACACCGAGCGCGACGAAGGAGGTACTGGCCCTCTGCGCACCGTTACCGTCGGGTCTGCAGTAGCTCTTCTCCTGGTTCATGGTAAATCCGGTGTTGCACCTGGCGCAGACGGTAGGCTTGCCGTCCTCACAGATGTAGCAGTTGGGGACGGTGCAGGTAGGCAGGACGCAGTGGCCATCGACGAGATTGTAGTCGCCGTCGGTCTCACACTGGACACACTCACCCGCTTTGTTGCACTTTGCGCAGTGGGCCTTGTGGTCGTCATCGCACACAGGCTCCGACTCACCGCTGCCGTTGTCCTTCTCGACGCACTTTCCATCAACAACATGGTACGTGTCGGTCCTGCAGCTGCTGCACACGTTTGTGGCAGAGCATTCCTTGCACTGAGTACCGACGATGGCGGTGTCGCATGTAATGCACTTGCCATCCTTGATGGGGAAGGGACACTCGCTGCAGACATTGTCAGCAGAGCATGCTGTGCACTTCTCACCAACCACGGAGACTTCGCACTTCACACACTTGCCCCCGACGAGCTGCAGCGTGCCGCAGTCAACGCACGTGTCGGCGACGTCGCACTTGACACAGTTGTCCACGTTGCAAGAGATGCAGTCACCGTCCTTGAGACTGTAGCCGGAGGGGCAGCGGGAGCACTTTCCTTCGCTGTCGCACGCGGCGCACTGCGCAGGGCATCCGCCCAACAAGCCAGCGAGGGGATCATCGACGGGAAGGCAGGCGGGGGCGTTGTAACCGGTAGTGCAGGTGCACTGGCATCCGCCCTGGCTGTCCTTCTCCGCACCGCTCTTGTAGCCCTGGAGACAGGAGATGGGAAGACACGTGGCGGCGTCCTGGGGGGAACTGCCATCGCCGTTGACAATGTCGGTGACCGTGATCCCCTTGTTTGCGAAAGCGTCGATATCCTTTAGGACCGTTCCATCAACCGTGACATCACCACCGTACACCTTGGACTCTGGACCGTCCACGATGGTGGGAATGGGGTTGGTGCGGTCGGTTCCGGCGTGTGCGGCTTCCACGTTGACAATGGTAACAATAGATGCCCCATCGATGGTGAACTGCGCTGCGGTTCCGGGAATGGTGAAGATGCTGCCACTGGCTGCCTTGGAGTCGCGGATGATGTACAGAGACTTCCCGGAAAGATCAATGGAGCCCGTGTGCTCCACCAGCGAGGTGGAGGTGTCGGTGTTGCTCCTGGTGACACGGAAGATACTGTTGTCGGCGAGCGTCAGACCTCCGGTCGAGACGAGGGCGCCTGTGCAGGAGGTGCAGGTGTTGTCGTCAACGAGAATGCCAGAGCCGGTGAGGCTGACGTCCTCGGGGATACTGAGAGCGCCCTTGGCGTTGGTCAGCTTGTTGCTTGTCAGCTCGATGAAGACCTTGTTGGAGAGAGAGACGGGTCCGAGGAAGTCCACCAGGTAGCCAGGGGAACCGCTGGCCCACTCCAGTTCAGCGCCGGTGACGTAGAAAACGCTGTTTTCGCCGAACACGACGGTGTTGGAGAACTGAAGGAGGGACTGCTGGGTGGTCTTGGAACCAGTGGCGCCTTCCACGGCAAAGTACAAGTCTTTGGGCAGCGTACCTTCGAAGGACACCAATCCGCCGTCAGACACCTTGACCTGCTGCATCTGAATGTTTATTTTCGCGTTCGCGGGGTAGTCTTGAGAGGTCTTGCCCCTGACCACCAGAGTGCCCTTGAGATCGGTGTACGTGGTGCGAACAGTGACCTGCGAGTCTGGGAGGCTGTCCAGGTCGAGGACGGTGGTGGTGTCGGTGTCAAAGTAGCACGTGGCATCGGTGGCGTCTTTCGTGATCTTGAGCGTGCCGTCAACGAGGTCGTCTTGGAAACACTTGTGGTCCGCCGTGTACTCAAAGGAGCTGACGGAGGTGGCGGCGAGCAGGGCTGCGACCGCCCCGACGGAGAGAAGACGACGGGTGGTTTTCATTGTAGCAATGAATATGACTTTGCTTAATAGTATAAATCCTAAGCTTGAAACCTGACACGCGGTGATGGAAAGAAGACAACAGAAAAAAAGTAAA
This sequence comes from Angomonas deanei, assembly GCA_903995115.1. NCBI lineage: Eukaryota > Euglenozoa > Kinetoplastea > Trypanosomatida > Trypanosomatidae > Angomonas > Angomonas deanei. Next base: position 489,506 of record LR877152.1, on the reverse strand, counting down.
ATTCTTTACACACTATCTTGTCGCCCCGCTCACATGTATTGCGACACGGACAATCCAACGGGTAACAAAAAAGTAAAGTGTGGTCTGTTGGATATTAAAGGTAGGTTAAGGAGCAAATTTCAGTGGCCACAGAAGAACAGTGATAAGGCGAACAATTCCAAGGCTCCCCGTGTTGGCGGAGACAAAACAAAATACTCTTTTTATGGTTTTGTTTTCGGCTATACTGAGGTTGTTGAGGTTCATTCAGGCGAGAATGGTAGTTTATTCTTTTTTTTTTTTTTTTTTTTGTGTGTGTGTGTGTGTCGGATAAGGGAAATAATAACAATGATCTTAATGAATAATGTAGGCGTAAAAAGGATAAGACGAGTAGGGGTCAACACAAATCGTGGCAAAAAATGAAATGCAGGCGCCCTTCTGTTTCGGAGCTTCGCCAAGTGTGCGGCGAAAAACAAGGTACTGCTTTGACTTTGACTCAGGAAAAAAAACAAATGATGTGAACAACAGGTATCAAAGAAGGACAAACAAAAGTAAAAAGGGATGAAAGAACAGCTCACTCCGTATTCATTATTACCACTGTTCCTATTATTCTTTTTTTGTGCGTTTGCCCATTGTTTAAAGCAGAGCAGTGGCCACGACCACTACACCGAGAGCGACGAGGGAGGTAAACACCCTCCGCCCACTGCTACTATTCTGCTTGCAGTAGTCGTGTCTAGCATTGAGGGAATATCCCTTATCGCACCTCGAACAGTAGTTCATGCTACAACGGTAACAGTTGGGGACTAGACAGAGATTGTACAACGGGTCCTCAGCGCTGATGCAGGCAGGGACGTTGTAACCGGCAGTGCAGGTGCACTGGCATCCGTCTATGTCACCTTTCTTAGTGCCACTGCGGTGGCCTGGGAGACAGGAGATGGGAAGACACTCTGCGGCAGGTACCGACATACCGTACTTGTCAACAAGGTCGGTGACCACGAGTCCTTTACTGTAGAAATGCGAGGTAGTGTAAATGAATGCCCCATCAACCGTGACGTCACCACCGTACACCTTGGACTCTGGACCGTCCACGATGGTGGGAATGGGGTTGGTGCGGTCGGTTCCGGCGTGTGCGGCTTCCACGTTGACAATGGTAACAATAGATGCCCCATCGATGGTGAACTGCGGTGTGGTTCCGGGAATGGTGAAGATGCTGCCACTGGCTGCCTTGGAGTCGCGGATGATGTACAGAGACTGTCCGGAAAGTTCAATATCACGTGTATGCTCAACCAGCGAGGTGGAGGTGTCGGTGTCGCCATTGGTGACACGGAAGATACTGTTGTCGGCGAGCGTCAGACCTGCGGTCGAGACGAGGGCGCCTGTGCAGGAGGTGCAGGTGTTGTCGTCAACGAGAATGCCAGAGTTGCGGAGTATAACGCCTACGGGGATACTGAGAGCGCCCTTGGCGTTGGTCAGCTTGTTGTTTATCAGCTCGATGAAGCCCGTTTCAGAGAAAGAGGAGGGCCCTAAGAGTTCCACCAGGTAGCCAGGGGAACCGCTGGCCCACTCCAGTTCAGCGCGGGTAAAGTAGAAGCGGGTGTTTTCACCGAGCGAGACGCTGTTGGAGAACCGAAGAAAGGGCCCGTTGGTGGTCTTGGAACCAGTGATACCGTCTATGGCAAAGTACAAGTCTTTGGGCAGCGTACCTTCGATAGATACAAATCCATCATCAGACACCTTGACCGCCTGCATCTGAAGGTTTATCATTGTGTTCGAGTGGTAGTCTTGAGAGGTCTTGCCCCTGACCACCAGAGTGCCCTTGAGATCGGTGTACGTGGTGCGAACAGTGAGCTGCGAGTCTGGGAGGCTGTCCAGGTCGAGGACGGTGGTGGTGTCGGTGTCAAAGTAGCACGTGGCATCGGTGGCGTCTTTCGTGATCTTGAGCGTGCCGTCAACGAGGTCGTCTTGGAAACACTTGTGGTCCGCCGTGTACTCAAAGGAGCTGACGGAGGTGGCGGCGAGCAGGGCTGCGACCGCCCCGACGGAGAGAAGACGACGGGTGGTTTTCATTGTAGCAATGGATATGACTTTGCTTAATAGTATAAATCCCAAGCTTGAAACCTGACACGCGGTGGTGGAAAGAAGACAACAGAAAAAAAGTAAAATTCTTTACACACTATCTTGTCGCCCCGCTCACATGTATTGCGACACGGACAACCCAACGGGTAACAACAACAACAACAACAACAAAAAACGTTTGTGTGTTCGCCGTTCATCACAGTAATGGCAGTAGTGGTAGTTGTACTCGTACCCTAGCACAAACCATGTATGCAAAAAACAAGGCGTCCTCAGTGCATAAATGAGGTTTGTGCGGTGGCCTGTGCTCAGAAGCGGAGGAGCCTCTCCTGGGCTTCGTGTAAGTAGATACACAGGTTACACCGATAACGCGTTGCCGGTCAAGGACGAGCCGTACTCACGGCTGCTGTCCCTCACGCAAAGTGGCCCACCTCCTTCCGTGTCGATACCGGTGTTAAGAGTTGCTGCCGTACTCTACGCGCGGCTAACGAGCGGTTGCTCCATTCATTCGCCAATGACCACAACTATATTTTTTTTTTTTTTTTTGAAGTCTAAAATATCGTGTGACGGAAAAGAAGGTGAGTACGGGGAGTCCTTCTACATTTGTGTCTGTTGTCTTCCATATGGTGTCTATTTCCGTTAGAAAACTGTCTTGGTGTAGTGGTAGAGTGCAAGAGAGAATGGAGTGCTGAGGAGTCTTTCCCACGCAGACAAGTGTAAGATTCTCGTTAGGCTGCCACCAGAAAAAAACGAAATGGAGTATTTTGTCCTCATTCATACAAAAAAATGTCCAAAAACCCTTTTCTTTTCATCCGTTTTAAATAGGGGAATATGAAGAGAACTTTAAATTAAAATTTACGAATTAATTTTGAGAAGAAACAACCAATTAAACTTAAAAAATGAAGATAACTACGATTATATTAGGAACGATTAAAACTACTTTTTATTTTATTTTTATTTTTTTTGCCATTTCAATATTATTATTATTTTGTGGTGGTAGATTGAAAAACACAGAAAAGGAGAATAAAAGTAAACATTTCATATACGGTAAATTAAGCGAACCGACACAGCCCTGTTCTCTTTTCCCCTGTTCTCCCTTCTTTTAACGAAAGGTACGAGAGAAATTCGACTGGGGGTAGCGCGTGCAGGCTCTAGTTTTACGTTTCGCGAGCGCTCGCCACCCCTCGTCGCGACCCAGTGACTACGCGGCGGTAGACGTGCTGATGTCGCTTGCCGCATCATGACTGTTGTTGGCCCTTCTTTCTTTTGCTTGTTTCGCATATATACATACATGTCCATATTCACCGTCCTTGCCTATTGCTCTTTAGAGCAGAGCGGCGACCACGGCCGACACGACGGCGACACCGAGCGCGACGAAGGAGGTACTGGCCCTCTGTGCTGCGTCACTTTTCTGTTCGCATTTTCCATCAACAACTTGGTATGCGTCGCTCTTGCAGCTGGCGCAGACATTGTCAGCAGAGCAACCCGCGCACTCGTCACCGACAACGGAGGCTTCACACTTCGCGGTGGACAAAATGCAGTGACCATTGACGAGATTGTAGTCGCCGTCAGTCTCACACTGGACACACTCACCCGCTTTGTTGCACTTTGCGCAGTGGGTCTTGTGGTCGTCATCGCACACAGGCTCCGACTCACCGCTGCCGTTGTCCTTCTCGACGCATTTTCCATCAACAACATGGTATGTGTCGGTCTTGCAGCTGCTGCACACGTTTGTGGCAGGGCATTCCTTGCACTGAGTACCGACGATGGCGGTATCGCATGTAATGCACTTGCCATCCTTGATGGGGAAGGACACTCGCTGCAGACATTGTCAGCAGAGCATGCTGTGCACTTCTCACCGGCGACAGCGGTATCGCATGTGGTGCACTTGCCATCCTCGGTGGGGAAAGGACACTCGCTGCAGACATTGTCAGCAGAGCATGCTGTGCATTTCTCACCAACCACAGCGGTATCGCATGTAATGCACTTTTCATCCTTAATGGGGAAGGGACACTCGCTGCAGACATTGTCAGCAGAGCATGTTGTGCACTTCTCACCAACCACAGCGGTATCGCATGTAATGCACTTGCCATCCTTGATGGGGTAGGGACACACACTGCAAACGTTTTCAGCGGAGCATGCCGTGCATTGGTCACCCACGGCAGAGGCTTCGCACTTCACACATTTTCCTTCCACGACGCCGAAATCAGCCGTCTTGCAGCTGCTGCAAACATTGTCGGAGGAGCATTCCGCGCACTGATCACCAACCACGGAGACTTCGCACTTCACACACTTGCCCCCGACGAGCTGCAGCGTGCCGCAGTCAACGCACGTGTCGGCGACGTCGCACTTGACACAGTTGTCCACGTTGCAAGAGATGCAGTCACCGTCCTTGAGACTGTAGCCGGAGGGGCAGCGGGAGCACTTTCCTTCGCTATCGCACGCGGCGCACTGCGCAGGGCATCCGCCCAACAAGCCAGCGAGGGGATCATCGACGGGAAGGCAGGCGGGGGCGTTGTAACCGGTAGTGCAGGTGCACTGGCATCCGCCCTGGCTGTCCTTCTCCGCACCGCTCTTGTAGCCCTGGAGACAGGAGATGGGAAGACACGTGGCGGCGTCCTGGGGGGAACTGCCATCGCCGTTGACAATGTCGGTGACCGTGATCCCCTTGTTTGCGAAAGCGTCGACATCATTTAGGACCGTTCCATCAACCGTGACGCCACCACCGTACACCTTGGACTCTGGACCGTCCACGATGCTAGGAATGGGGTTGGTGCGGTCGGTTCCGGCGCGTGCGGCTTCCACGTTGACAATGGTAACAATAGATGCCCCATCGATGGTGAACTGCGGTGCGGTTCCGGGAAGGATCAAGATCCTGCCACTGGCTGCCTTGGAGTCGCGGATGATGTACAGAGACTTCCCGGAAAGATTAATGGAGTCCGTGTGCTCCACCAGCGAGGTGGAGGTGTCGGTGTTGCTCCTGGTGACACGGAAGATACTGTTGTCGGCGAGCGTCAGACCTCCGGTCGAGACGAAGGCGCCTGTGCAGGAGGTGCAGGTGTTGTCGTCAACGAGAATAGCGGACTGTCGTAGAGTGAAAGGCTCGGGGAGTCTGAGAATACCGTAAGCGTTGGTCAGCTTGTTGCTTGTCAGCTCGATGAAGACCGTGTTGGAGAGAGAGACGGGTCCGAGGAAATCCACCAGGTAGCCAGGGGAACCGCTGGCCCACTCCAGTTCAGCGCCGGTGACGTAGAAAACGCTGTTTTCGCCGAACACGACGGTGTTGGAGAACTGAAGGAGGGACTGCTGGGTGGTCTTGGAACCAGTGGCGCCTTCCACGGCAAAGTGCAAGTCTTTGGGCAGCGTACCTTCGAAGGACACCAATCCGCCGTCAGACACCTTGACCTGCTGCATCTGAATGTTTATTTTCGCGTTCGCGGGGTAGTCTTGAGAGGTCTTGCCCCTGACCACCAGAGTGCCCTTGAGATCGGTGTACGTGGTGCGAACAGTGAGCTGCGAGTCTGGGAGGCTGTCCAGGTCGAGGACGGTGGTGGTGTCGGTGTCAAAGTAGCACGTGGCATCGGTGGCGTCTTTCGTGATCTTGAGCGTGCCGTCAACGAGGTCGTCTTGGAAACACTTGTGGTCCGCCGTGTACTCAAAGGAGCTGACGGAGGTGGCGGCGAGCAGGGCTGCGACCGCCCCGACGGAGAGAAGACGACGGGTGGTTTTCATTGTAGCAATGAATATGACTTTGCTTAATAGTATAAATCCTAAGCTTGAAACCTGGCACGCGGTGATGGAAAGAAGACAACAGGAAGAAAAGAAAAGGCTGTAGTCATTTGTAGCGTCAATGTAAGGAGCAGTGAAGAGTTGGTCAAACAAGCAGTGAATCAACATTGAAATATGTGAGCGCTGCAGGATAAGGGAAAAGGGACGGGCAAAGGAGGAAAAGGGAGAAGAGAAACCTTAAAAAGGGTGTGGGAGGGGCGGACAGGAAAAAGAATGACCTGTGGTTCAGTTGCGACGCGCCTAGCGAATTTGCTTTTTTTATTTTCTTCTTCGTTTTTTGTCGTTTCTGCCCAACAACAACAACAGGATATTTTTTTTTTTTAGTGGGGGGGGGGGGGGGGGGGTGTTGTTTGGGGGGGGGGGGGTTTTTTTTTTTGGGGGGGGGGTGTTTTTTTTTTTTTTTTTTTTTTTTTTTTTTTTTTTTTTTTTTTTTCCCCCCCCTTCCTCCCTCCCAACTTAATTTTGGGGGGGGGGGGGGGGGGGGTGTTTTTTTTTTTTTTTTTTTTTTTTTTTTTTTTTTTTTTTTAATTAATTATTTTTTATTTTTTATTTAAAAAAAAAAAAAAAAAAAAAAAAAATTATTTTATTTTTTTTTTTATTTAAATAAAATAAAAAAAAAAAAAAAAATTTTTTTTTTTTTTTTTAAAAAAAAGGGGGGGGGAAGGGGGGGGGGGGGGGGGTTTTTTTCTTTCTTATCAAAAAGAAAAAATTCCCCCCCAAAAAAAAAAAAAAAAAAAAAGGTGGTGGCTACTGCGCGGGGACCCCCTCTTTAATGGTCGTGTCACCAGCCCCGCACGACTGGAGTTCAATTCTGTGCTTCCACAATTGCTCGCGAAATTGTGCCAGCGTCAGGCTGACAGGAGGTGTCCCGTTCGCGTTGGCTGGCGACGCGCTGGTCGTGGAGGTGGCGGTGCGCAGGAAAGAGACAAGTTGTTCCGGAAGGTGGGAAGGAATGCGAATGGGCTCCCCGGACGGAGAGGTGGGAGGGCGGGCGGTGAGTAAAGTAAGCAGGAGGGACCCCAGGGCGTAGCAAGGGGGGGACGTGGCGCAAGGATGGGGTCGCCAGGGGGCGATGCCGGCCGAGGGTCGGTTCGTGAAGAGAGGGGGATTGTACTTGATGGCGTAGGTGCCCCTGGTGATAATGGGAATATAGTGCAGCTGGTGCACCATACTTCTGGCGCCCTTGTCCTCCTGCGACTTGCCCGGCGTACCGAAAGGGCTGCTGTCGAGCGGATTGGTTTCCCCTGTCGTGTTGTCTGCAAAAGGGGCCCCGTCGGGTGCGAGGGCGATGGTGGTGGTGGGCACGAGAAAGGAGGCGACCGAGCTGCCTTGATGACCGGACCGCTGTAGGTCGTCGTCGTCGTTGTCGTTAAAGACGACGACGGAGTTGCCAGCGGTACGAAGTTGTGAATAAATGTCTCCCTTCTCCAGTGCGCCGGCACCGTCGTCCATATCGGCAAAAGCCGGGACGCACGCCACATACACATTCGACGGAGAGATCGTCATCCACATTTGCGAAACCTCCGGAGGGACTTTCTGCTTGTCCAACAGCATGTACTGTAATGCATCGGCTGTTTGTAGGGTGATATCGATACTCTCCACCAACGTGAACTTCTTCCCTTGTGAAAAAAGTAGTCTGTCCAGTGGCTGATAGTGTGTCGAAGGGGTCAGCAAGGTGGATCGGTCCTCCTCCGAGTGCTCCATCTCATCCTCCTCCTCGCTGTCGCTGTTGAGGTTCAGCTCGGCGGAGAGATCCTCCATGACCAGACCTAACGCCGTCCTCGGTGTGTTTCGGAGGTAATCGCTGTTGTACTGGTTCGACTTTTTGTTCTTCCCTCCCCACAGCCGCCGGCGGATCTCCGTCCCGCTCGCGAGGGAGTCTCCGCCGGCAAAAAGGTACTGACCAATGTCAATGTACCGCTTGTGCTCACACCTTTCCCCACTAATACCTTCCTCCTTCCCCAGCGGCGTCACCGAGAAGGCAAATACCGGCGACTGCTTATACAAGGACTCCAGGCTGGTCGCCGTGGACTGGATGGCGCTGCTGGTCGTCGAGGCGTTACCGTTGCGCCCTATTGGATTGCTGTCCCCCTCGCGGGCGTGCGTGGACAGCCACAGCAGTCCCTCCTGCAGCGCCTTCTCCTCCTCTTCCTCTGAGACAAACTTCTCGGTAAAGGCACCGTAGTACTGTGGTATGTCGGGGTGGCACCACTGCGTGCGCACTACCACATCCTCAATGAAATTAGTGAATAGAAGGGAATCTTCATCCATTTTTTCCTGCGACTTTCTTTTGGCTGTACTATTCGTCGTGTCTCGTGTGACACTCTTTCCCAGTTCGTACTCCTTCACCACGACGGGGTGGTTGCGATAGTAGTAGCCTTTTCGATTTCTAAACCCATCTGCCTCCACTCTCTTTTTTTCTCCCTCCGGCCCCAAAAACTGTCGTCGTTTTCGCCGCTTCGTCTCTCGCTTCCACGGGCGAGTCTCGCGCATGAGATCCTCATACGGTATCCTCCACCCGCCTATTTGCCGACGACGGAAGTAGTCGATCACGTCTTGCGCCGTGGCCGGCTGCCCCTGCTCCGCCTCACTCGCATTCTCCGCTAGCTCCCCTTTCAGTGGCTGGAAGAGCGCCAGGAAGAGGTCCGCGTCGGTCACTTCATCGCTCTCAATCGCCGCCTCATTCTCCTCCACCCACCGCGCCGTCGAGTGCAGCCGCCAGACGGAGGCGATCTTGTCGTGCATCGACTCGAACCAGTAGCGGCAGGTGAACTGGTCGCGTAGACAAAACTTCCACGAGTGGGTGTAGCGCATTTTTTTGATCAGATAGTCTCCTGCCCTCACGACGGAGAGGATCGCGGGGGTTGGTCGCGGGTTGGGCAGGTGACGGAGGATGTCTGAAATGAAGGAGAGTCGTTTTTTGAGCACCGCCACCTGCTGGTAGTTTAGCTGTGCGTGTGGGGTATTCTCCTTGATGGAGGCAATCAGCTCAATGAAGAGTTGCACGTCATCGTGCAGGCCGTCGTAGGCGGTATCTTGCGCTTCCTCCTGCTCGTCCGCCTTTGACCAATCTCCCTGTTCTAGAATACTCATTTATTTATTTATTTAGTTTTTTTTTTTTTTTAATCGTTAGAAAAATTAGGTTAACACTACGTTAAAGTGGAGAATTTTTTATTATTCTCGTTAAAAGGGTTTATAGCCTAAATGTACTTATACCTGTACCTAATGGAGGAATGAAAAAGAGGCAAAAAGAATAAAAGAGGGATTCGGTGCTGAAGACAATTTCGCATAAAGGTAACGAAAGAACACAAATACTATATTGATGAATAATAAAAAAAATTTCAGAGTACGCTGAAAACTGCACGAATATCAAAAAAGTAAATAATAATAAAAAACAGACAAAATAACATTGACACAGAAAAAAATAGTCTTACAGCGAACCGAGTACAAAATAGTTACGTAAGCTTATAAAAACAGGAACAGAAAAAAGGAAGGCACAAATAACTTTTGTAGATAAAAGAAAATTTTTTTTTTTTTTTTTTATTTCTCTCCCGTATTAAAAGCTATAAAAATCAGGATAGGACCACTCCGTTTCGTAGGAGAAGTCATTGTTGACTGGCTGGCCACTATTATTATTATTATTATTCTCCCGCTGTGGGGTTACCTTGGAAGGGGCCAGCAGTGCCGGGGGCGTGCTGGGAATACGAAAAATTGGCTGGCGGTTCACCACCGTCCCAGTTGGCGAGGGAGACTCCGGCGCGTCGACAGAGATGGTGTCACCCGACCCATTCTCCTCCAAGCGAATACCTCTCGCCACCACACTGTCTGCTATCTGCTCCATCCTTGTCGCATTATTACTATTCGTATTATTATTATTCTGAAGTGTGCATAAGGCGCTGATATGCATTACGACGTACTCGGGGGAGTCCCCTTCCTCGACGCCGGTGAGGGCGGAGAGTGGTACGAGAAAGTATTCCTCCCTCGCCGCGTCTGGTCCAAAAATTTTCTGAAGAAGCTTTCCTTCCTCGTCGTTGGAGGCGCGAAACCGAATTGGATTTCCTTTATGATCGACGCAGGTGTACCCTTTTGCCACCGCCGTCATCTAACTTTTATTATTATCGCTATTTTTTTTTTTTGAAACAATTTTTTTTTTTTTTTTTTTGTTCTCTCTCAAACAGGACTCGGGAAAAAGATGAAAGAAAGGAAAAGTACAGGTAATGAAAACGGAAAGAATACAGCGATACACTACAATGTTTTTTTTTTTTTTTTATTTCACTTTCTCTCCAGATCTTCCAGAACAATAAGAGTATTCGATAGTATACAAGTATTAAATTACATCCAATGGTTTTTTTTTATTATTATTATTTTTATTTTCGCCGCTTTAGACAAACCTAGTCCCTTTGGGTCTAAAACGATTGTTTTGGACACTATTATTATTGTTATTATTATTATTGTTGGTATCACTAAAATCGTACCGATTGGGGGAAGACGAACTTTCGTTGCAGGGATGCGCGTCTTGCTGTTTTTCCAGCGCCTCTACCTTGACGAGTATTGCTTGAAATTCTTGTTTGCATTCACCCAACTCGGCTTGTATGATACTCCATTGTTTCTCGCTATGGTTGTCGGGTTGATTCATACTGCTTTCCCACTTTATATTTATTTTTCAAAAATGATATTACCGTTCTTGTTGGGATACAATCTATAAAGAAAGTGTGAACAGGAGAGGAAAAAACGTATACTTTCATATTAGCACAAGAAAACATCATTTGTTTCCCTGCTTTTCTAATCCCATTTGTAACTTTTTTTTTTTTAAAAACTATTGTTATGGTTTATATGTTATTAAACTGTGATTAGTAAAAGTCACCATCAAACTCATTGTCCACCTTTCCACTGGTCTTGGCCTTCTCCTCTACGGTTTCCGTCTTCTTCCCCACTTCCTCCTGCGGAGGAGCAGGATGGTTGTACAACTTTTCTTCCTTTTCTAAAATATCCGCCGCCTCAATAAAGTGAATCACGCTACTCACATCTCGGTCTCCCATGTTACCGTTCTTGGCGGACCCCAACATGCGGAGGGAGGCGTCTAGCACCGGGTACGGGTCTTCCACCTCCCCCCCGTCCGCAGCGGGCGGGTGGGCCTGACGTAAGGTGTCGTCGAGGTACTGCAAGTCCTGCAGGAGGTGGTCTACGGTTAGTCCCGACGTAGGCGGGAGCTGGTCTGGATTGCGAATAATATCCTGCATCGTGGAGGCATTCCGTCGTAGCATCGTACTCGAGGCCCAGGAGGCATCCAGCACCTTGATCAGGGCGTTTTGGTTTAGAAAAGAGTGAGTGAAGCTGTCCTGACGGTTGGGGGCGTTACTTTTAGGGTAGGAGGAGTACTCCAGGTTGAGACGATGCGCCATCGTCATGGCCTCCGCGGCGGCACTATTGTGGGAGGCCACTAATGCCGCACTGACGAGCTTCGTCGCCTGCCCCGCCCCACTCTCCCCCATCGAGTGGATGTGATCGCAGTACATGTTCAGAATAGGATACAGTCGCTGCACCACGTCCTCACCGGCGTTAAGTTGGTTCGCGTTACTCCCAATCATGGTGACCAGCTGATTCTGGAAGGCCTGTCGGGGGGAGCCGGAGAGGGGCGCATCGAGGTAGTGCACCCCCAACTGCGCGGCGAGCTGACCGCAGTGCTTGGCGAAGGGGACCGCCGCGGTGGTGTGATCAATGATAATCTGACCTTGACGAGCGCTCTGAGGGGACAGCAGCGGGCTATCCTCGCCACCGCCCCCAGCGGAGAGCAGCACGTGCTCCGCCGCCGCCTGATCCTTCAGACAGAGAATGAGAATATCACACCACTTGGACATGGAACTATACTTATCGTGAAGGCGTAGGGCACAGGTGACGCCGTCGGCCTGCATGTCTTCACTAATGATCTTTAACTTGGACTTGGTGCGACTGTGGAGTTGTAGGTAGACGCTACTCCGTGCCTTGAAGGCAATGTTGCGGGCAATCGGCAGACCCATGTTGCCGAGCCCGATGACCCCTACGTTGAGGGATCTCTTCACGGCGGACATCCCCTAGTTTTTTTTTTATTATTTTTTAGTGTTGGTAAGAATGCTGAGAAGAGCAGTAGAGAGAGAGAGAGGGAAAAGGAGAACAATGAAACAATTTTAGTTTTTTCGTTTGGGGTTACGGCCAATAAAAACACAAAAAATGAATGATTTTCTTTTTTGTTGATTTATTATTATGGAGCACAACATCTTTTTCATATATACTTCTTTAAAATTGAATTTTAGGCATTGTAACACTATTATTATTATTATTAACATTAGTTCATTTTTTTCTTTTCTTTTTACGCCCCGAGGATAACGTTATTAATAGGAATGAAGATCAGCTTAATAAAGAATCCCAAGAAACCCATCATGAGGAAGCCCATCAGGGTTATAAAGGCAGCCCTGGTGAACTCGGTGTAGTTGGGCTTTTGGCACTTGCGGACGAGCATGCGGCTGTTCTTGAAGAAGGTGGTCAGAGGGTCCACCACATTTTCGTTGACGAGATCCATTTTTTTTTTTCTTAAGTTTGAAAATACTTTTTGAAAGAAAAGAGGAAAATTGATGGTAATACATAACTTAAAAACACTGTTTCAACAATGAAATGCAATTTTTCCGTTTTCCTGTTTTTGATTGTTTCGTATTTTAAATCACTATAACGTGTAAATTTCTATGCTTGTCATTTTATATATTAAGTTGAAAAGTTTCTATAAATGTATAAAAATGTATGCTATTTTTTGCTTTATGGCTAGTATTTTTTTTTTCTCTCTCTTTTCTAACCTTCAAACCAAAAAAAGGAAAAAAAAAAAAAAAACTCAAAACACACCAACACACAAAGATCAGCGTTAAGGTGTTGGCATCATATCCCCTGCATAAAACCCCTCCTGTGTATCCACGGCGGGATTGTCGTCCTGCTGCAACAAGGGCTCAATCTTGGCGTCGTGGTTGGGGAGGGCAAAGAATACAATACTGCATCGACTATTATTATTATGATGGCTCCGTGTCCGCACCCGGTGTGGGGTCGCCTCGATCAAACCGCCGGTCCACTTTTCTAAGAAGAGCCCCGCGTTGACGAGGAGCGCATCCTCGAGCACCGGCACCGCCACGTAATCCTTCTTCTCCTCATCCCAGACCTCCAGCCCCCCGAGGGCGTCCTGCGAGAGGAGGGTGAGGGTGCTGAGGTCCTTGTGGGTGTCTAACCGCACCACCGACTCTTTGGACTTGCCGGTTTCGTCGTCGGTGTCCTCCCCGACGAGCGGGGTCGTCTTGGCGCCCTTCCGTCGCAACACCCGCACCCCATCTGGATTCTGCGGGGACTGCTTGTTCCCAATCTCCACTCCCTGCTTCACCCTCGACGCCGTGCCCAGCTGTGGGTAGTACTTGGCCTGGAGGTCAAAGTCCTTCTTGTTGTGGAAGGAGGTGAAGAAGTTGTAGTCGTACTCGGAGGCGGGGTCGAAGCCGCCTTGGGGGATGGAGGGACGAATGCCTAGACCGCAGCTGATGTGCCGCAGGACATCAATGCTGACAATGCTACACAGTTCATAGTACGCCACCATCATATCGCGGAAGTCCGACATAAAGTTATTGTTCGGTCCGGTAAAGTGGGGAGCCCCTTTCTCCGTCGCGGGGTATGTGTTGACGTGGTTGAGGAGGACATCCCAGGGGTTGCGGCGGTTAATCAGAGGGAGGTACTCCTGCTCCTCCCAGCCGGCCTGGATGTAATAGTTACGGCGCAGCTCCGCGGGGTCGGCGGCGTCCTCGCGACCAATCGAGAAGCAGTCGATGGCGTCGTCGAGGCCGCTGGCCCCCACATACCGGTAGTACCCCCGGAATCCCGTCGGGCTGCGGATCCCTTCCAACTCATACTCCGACAGCGGGGAGCAGTTGTAGTTGTGCTTGTTGTTCCCCCGCTTCGTCCCACCGGTGGTGTCCGGCACGTTGAGGACGTACTGCTCAAAAAAGATGCGGCAGTCGCGGTGTAGCTGGTCTAGGATGCTCTTCTGGATGAAGGGGTGCTGGATGTAGCAGTAGCCGTGGTTCTGTAGGGACTCCAGGAGGGAATTGCTAGCGCTCTCGGTGATGTTCTCTACGCCTCTTCCGACCTTGACCAGCGTGGCACGACGAACCGCAGAAAAGCGCAACATGGACTTTTGTTTTTGTTTTTTTAAATGCTAGTATGCCTTTTTTGGGTTTGCTTTTTTATAGGAACATATAAAAAAAAAAAAAATAGATAATTATAGGACTTCCTGCCATTTTCAGAGATGCGTTGTTTCGAGAAAATCAATCAATTTTTTTTTTTTTTGTTTGTTTGTTTCCTCTCTTTTAAAGAGATCAAGTATACAGCGATAACGGAGAAATACATATACAGGGGGTTGTTCCCGTGCGCTTTACGAATTTTTATGATACAGCAAAAAACATATGTTTGGATGTTACTTTTTTTTTTAAAAATTACTATACAGTGATGCTTTTATTTTTCATTTTTTTAATAATATCTTTTCCATTCACCCTCACTTCTCTTGGTATCCTTATACCAATCTGGCTGGTCGATCCGCGACACCTTCTTCTTCTTTTTGCTCTCCTGAAGTGCCCTCGCAATGCTACCAGAAAAAGTGACGTTTGTATTATTATAACTGCTATTATTATTATTAGTAGTATCGTGCCTCTCCGCCTTCGGTGTTCCAGCGGAAGGTGCCACCGCCGCCTCCCGGACTGCCCCCACGGCGGAGGCTGGCCGCAAAGAGTTGCGCTGCAGATAGACGGTCTTCCCATACCCAGCCGGTGTCTTATACCGCTGTAGCGTCCACTTTTGGTACTCCACCGGTGGCGCCGTGTACGGGGTGGGCTGGGACAGTCGTGGACGATTATAACTCGTCTCCTCCACCGACCCTCTCTTCCGCTCAATTTCCTTCTTGGCGGTTAACAGCCCTCGAACCGAGTTCACCGGACCGCCATTGACGGCGACGGAGAGGAGGTTGGACTCCACAAAGTAGGCCAGCGAGACGTCTTCCTCCGTCGTCTCAATCAGCTCGACATTCGTCTCCTGGATGGGCAACTGCTCCTCCTCGGCGGCAAGGGAGGGCAACACACTTTCCTCCTCCGACAGCGGCAGTACCTCTTCCTCTGTGTGCTCACTTTGTTTCTCTACTTCGACCAGATCAGGAAAGTCTTCCTTTTCTTTGATTTCGCTGAGCGCATTGGAGACGGAAACACCAACCCCAGAGGCGTCTTCTTTTTTGGCGTCGTTTGGCTTCTTGGCGTGCTTCTCATACGTAGCAAACAGAGGTCCAATCTCGTCCAGCTCCTCCGCATCCTGCTGTGAGGTCTGCTCCTCCTCCACCTCGTAGGATTCTTCTCTCTCCTCGGAACCCTCCTCCTCACCCGTCGATTCTTCCTCCCTTTCTTCCACCTCGACTAAGTCGGGAAATGTTTCCTTCACTTTTATTTCACTGAGTGCGTTGGACACAGAGACACCAACCCCAGAGCTGTTCTCTTCTTTATTGGATTTATTCTCCTCCTGGGTGTCGGAGGGATGGTCTAGCTCACGCAGCTCCTCGGTTTCCTGTTGCGGTGCGAGGCCGTCGTCCACGGTGCGGAGGTATTCCTGCACGGCAGAAGCACGCTTGTCCTTCTGGTTCTTGGCGGAAGCACGGCGCATGAAGTTGGTGATCTTGCGACTCGCCTCATCCTCCACGTCGCGGGGGTCCTGCTCCTGCTTGGGCTCCTCCTCTTCCTGAGGGTAGGTGGCATTGCGCTTCTCCTCATCCTCATCATGATGGGCGTCGGAGGGATGGTCTAGCTCACGCAGCTCCTCGGCTTCCTGTTGCGGTGCGAGGCCGTTGTCCACGGTGCGGAGGTATTCCTGCACGGCAGAAGCACGCTTGTCCTTCTGGTTCTTGGCGGAAGCACGGCGCATGAAGTTGGTGATCTTGCGACTCGCCTCGTCCTCCACGTCACGGGGGTCCTGCTCCTGCTTGGGCTCATCTTCTTCCTGAGGGTAGGTGGCATCATCGTCGCGCTTCTCCTCTTCTTCCTCGTCATGGTGTGCGTCGGAGGGATGGTCTAGCTCACGCAGCTCCTCGGCTTCCTGTTGCGGTGCGAGGCCGTCGTCCACGGTGCGGAGGTATTCCTGCACGGCAGAGGCACGCTTGTCCTTCTGGTTCTTGGCGGAAGCACGGCGCATGAAGTTGGTGATCTTGCGACTCGCCTCGTCCTCCACGTCACGGGGGTCCTGCTCCTGCTTGGGCTCCTCTTCTTCCTGAGGGTAGGCGGCATCATCGTCGCGCTTCTCCTCTTCTTCCTCGTCATGGTGTGCGTCGGAGGGATGGTCTAGCTCACGCAGCTCCTCGGCTTCCTGTTGCGGTGCGAGGCCGTTGTCCACGGTGCGGAGGTATTCCTGCACGGCAGAAGCACGCTTGTCCTTCTGGTTCTTGGCGGAAGCACGGCGCATGAAGTTGGTGATCTTGCGACTCGCCTCGTCCTCCACGTCACGGGGGTCCTGCTCCTGCTTGGGCTCATCTTCTTCCTGAGGGTAGGTGGCATCATCGTCGCGCTTCTCCTCTTCTTCCTCGTCATGGTGTGCGTCGGAGGGATGGTCTAGCTCACGCAGCTCCTCGGCTTCCTGTTGCGGTGCGAGGCCGTCGTCCACGGTGCGGAGGTATTCCTGCACGGCAGAGGCACGCTTGTCCTTCTGGTTCTTGGCGGAAGCACGGCGCATGAAGTTGGTGATCTTGCGACTCGCCTCGTCCTCCACGTCACGGGGGTCCTGCTCCTGCTTGGGCTCCTCCTCTTCCTGAGGGTAGGCGGCATCATCGTCGCGCTTCTCCTCTTCTTCCTCGTCATGGTGTGCGTCGGAGGGATGGTCTAGCTCACGCAACTCCTCGGCTTCCTGTTGCGGTGCGAGGCCGTCGTCCACGGTGCGGAGGTATTCCTGCACGGCAGAGGCACGCTTGTCCTTCTGGTTCTTGGCGGAAGCACGGCGCATGAAGTTGGTGATCTTGCGGCTCGCCTCGTCCTCCACGTCACGGGGGTCCTGCTCCTGCTTGGGCTCCTCTTCTTCCTGAGGGTAGGCGGCATCATCGTCGCGCTTCTCCTCTTCTTCCTCGTCATGGTGTGCGTCGGAGGGATGGTCTAGCTCACGCAACTCCTCGGCTTCCTGTTGCGGTGCGAGGCCGTTGTCCACGGTGCGGAGGTATTCCTGCACGGCAGAGGCACGCTTGTCCTTCTGGTTCTTGGCAGATGCGCGGCGCATGAAGTTGGTGATCTTGCGGCTCGCCTCGTCCTCCACGTCGCGGGGGTCCTGCTCCTGCTTGGGCTCCTCCTCTTCCTGAGGGTAGGTGGCATTGCGCTTCTCCTCATCCTCGTCCTCATCATGATGGGCGTCGGAGGGATGGTCTAGCTCCCTCAGTTCCTCGGCTTCCTGTTGCGGTGCGAGGCCGTCGTCCGCGGTGCGGAGGTATTCCTGCACGGCAGAGGCACGCTTGTCCTTCTGGTTCTTGGCGGAAGCACGGCGCATGAAGTTGGTGATCTTGCGACTCGCCTCGTCCTCCACGTCACGGGGGTCCTGCTCCTGCTTGGGCTCCTCTTCTTCCTGAGGGTAGGCGGCATCATCGTCGCGCTTCTCCTCTTCTTCCTCGTCATGGTGTGCGTCGGAGGGATGGTCTAGCTCACGCAGCTCCTCGGCTTCCTGTTGCGGTGCGAGGCCGTCGTCCGCGGTGCGGAGGTATTCCTGCACGGCAGAGGCACGCTTGTCCTTCTGGTTCTTGGCGGAAGCACGGCGCATGAAGTTGGTGATCTTGCGGCTCGCCTCGTCCTCCACGTCACGGGGGTCCTGCTCCTGCTTGGGCTCCTCTTCTTCCTGAGGGTAGGTGGCATCATCGTCGCGCTTCTCCTCTTCTTCCTCGTCATGGTGTGCGTCGGAGGGATGGTCTAGCTCACGCAGCTCCTCGGCTTCCTGTTGCGGTGCGAGGCCGTCGTCCACGGTGCGGAGGTATTCCTGCACGGCAGAAGCACGCTTGTCCTTCTGGTTCTTGGCGGAAGCACGGCGCATGAAGTTGGTGATCTTGCGGCTCGCCTCATCCTCCACGTCGCGGGGGTCCTGCTCCTGCTTGGGCTCCTCCTCTTCCTGAGGGTAGGTGGCATTGCGCTTCTCCTCATCCTCATCATGATGGGCGTCGGAGGGATGGTCTAGCTCACGCAGCTCCTCGGCTTCCTGTTGCGGTGCGAGGCCGTTGTCCACGGTGCGGAGGTATTCCTGCACGGCAGAGGCACGCTTGTCCTTCTGGTTCTTGGCGGAAGCACGGCGCATGAAGTTGGTGATCTTGCGGCTCGCCTCGTCCTCCACGTCACGGGGGTCCTGCTCCTGCTTGGGCTCCTCTTCTTCCTGAGGGTAGGTGGCATCATCGTCGCGCTTCTCCTCTTCTTCCTCGTCATGGTGTGCGTCGGAGGGATGGTCTAGCTCACGCAGCTCCTCGGCTTCCTGTTGCGGTGCGAGGCCGTCGTCCGCGGTGCGGAGGTATTCCTGCACGGCAGAAGCACGCTTGTCCTTCTGGTTCTTGGCGGAAGCACGGCGCATGAAGTTGGTGATCTTGCGGCTCGCCTCGTCCTCCACGTCACGGGGGTCCTGCTCCTGCTTGGGCTCCTCTTCTTCCTGAGGGTAGGTGGCATCATCGTCGCGCTTCTCCTCTTCTTCCTCGTCATGGTGTGCGTCGGAGGGATGGTCTAGCTCACGCAGCTCCTCGGCTTCCTGTTGCGGTGCGAGGCCGTCGTCCACGGTGCGGAGGTATTCCTGCACGGCAGAGGCACGCTTGTCCTTCTGGTTCTTGGCGGAAGCACGGCGCATGAAGTTGGTGATCTTGCGACTCGCCTCGTCCTCCACGTCACGGGGGTCCTGTTCCTGCTTGGGCTCCTCCTCTTCCTGAGGGTAGGTGGCATTGCGCTTCTCCTCATCCTCATCATGATGGGCGTCGGAGGGATGGTCTAGCTCACGCAGCTCCTCGGCTTCCTGTTGCGGTGCGAGGCCGTCGTCCACGGTGCGGAGGTATTCCTGCACGGCAGAAGCACGCTTGTCCTTCTGGTTCTTGGCGGAAGCACGGCGCATGAAGTTGGTGATCTTGCGACTCGCCTCGTCCTCCACGTCACGGGGGTCCTGCTCCTGCTTGGGCTCATCTTCTTCCTGAGGGTAGGTGGCATCATCGTCGCGCTTCTCCTCTTCTTCCTCGTCATGGTGTGCGTCGGAGGGATGGTCTAGCTCACGCAGCTCCTCGGCTTCCTGTTGCGGTGCGAGGCCGTCGTCCACGGTGCGGAGGTATTCCTGCACGGCAGAGGCACGCTTGTCCTTCTGGTTCTTGGCGGAAGCACGGCGCATGAAGTTGGTGATCTTGCGACTCGCCTCGTCCTCCACGTCACGGGGGTCCTGCTCCTGCTTGGGCTCCTCTTCTTCCTGAGGGTAGGCGGCATCATCGTCGCGCTTCTCCTCTTCTTCCTCGTCATGGTGTGCGTCGGAGGGATGGTCTAGCTCACGCAGCTCCTCGGCTTCCTGTTGCGGTGCGAGGCCGTCGTCCACGGTGCGGAGGTATTCCTGCACGGCAGAGGCACGCTTGTCCTTCTGGTTCTTGGCGGAAGCACGGCGCATGAAGTTGGTGATCTTGCGGCTCGCCTCATCCTCCACGTCACGGGGGTCCTGCTCCTCCTGTGGGTAGGTGGCTTGCTGCTGCTCCGTGGGAGAGAGGTAGTCGTCCATGAGGGAGGCGCGACGTGGGGTGCGCTTTGTCGGTGACACCCGACGACTGGAAGTGGGAGATTTGCGGTGCGCTGAGTTGTCGGGCAAGTCTTCCGTGGGGTATTGGGGCTCTGGGTCGTCCCGCGGCGTTAATCCTTCTTCTTCTTGTGGATAGGCGAGCGTTTCCACCTTGAGAGAAGCGGCGGCTGGCACCTTGGGGTTCGCTGGTTCCTCTTCGTCATCGTCTAGCTCATCCCAGTCTTCCGCTGGAATGAGGGTGGTTTCCTGCGGTGGGGGCAGTCGTTGGCCGGTGGGATTGCTCGCAAATTCCTCCAACTCCCTCCACTGTAGGTCGTCGGGGTGTAGGGCGATGCCGCTGTTGGGACTACTGTCGGTGTTGGCAGGGTAGCGAGACTCGAACCAGATGGGGTTACTATCATCGGGGGAGATGTTGGTGATGGTATTCTCAATGGCAGAGTAGTTTGGGGTGGACATTTTTGTGGACCAATAATGAAAAATTAAATAGAATAATGTGTGTAGGGCACACAGTTTTTTTTTTTTTTTCCCTTTTGTTGGTGTGCGCACCTGATCCGTTATTTAAAGAATGATGAGAGAGAGAAAAAGAAACGAATAGTACACTTCAATAACACCAATCTGTAAAGTGACAGGACGGTAAACCACTTCTGTTCTTGTTTTTCGTTATTGGTGTGTTTTGTTTATCGGATATTTTATAGAAAAAGAAAACGTGGTTATAATAAACTGTAAATACTGGGTGTTGTTCCCTACCACTTGCGCATCACATAGGTGTTCCAATACTCCTTCGCCATTTGCTTATAGTTAATCTTACCCATTTCCAAGAAACCCATCTTATTCAAGTTGAGACGCGGTTTGGCTTCCGGGAACTTGCGCCGGGCACCGTCGGCTGCGAGGAAGCGCATCATGGTGAGACTCCGCTCGCAGGTCTGCACCGCGACGGCAATACGGTCCGGGTCCCGCAGCTCCGCCCCCTCTCTAAACTTCTGACGTACTATAATCACAAAACGCTCATTCATCTGGGTGTGCTCGTTCAGCTCGCAGAGGGCGCTGGGCGGGCAGAGAACGGCTAGCTTGAGCCACTGTCGGTACGACCGGCAGACACGGTTGTGGTGGGGGATGCCAGGGAGGTTCGTCCCCGCCTGCTCAATGATGGCATCCGCGACGGGGGCGACCAGCGCCTTGCTGCGTACGACATTACCGCCCACTGCCCGTCGTGGCACCGTCAGCCGTAACATGAATACTGATTATACTTTTAGATTTTTTTTTTTTTTTTTGAAGAAGAAAAAGAAAAATAGTGATTCGCAACTAATCGTATGGAAAGTGTCAACATCCCCCTTTGCCAAACAACATTTCTGTTTTATTCTTTTTATTTTTGTAACTAGTTTATACAGTTAATTACATAAATACTTCATACATTGTTGATTTTTATTTTTTTGTTGTTATTCCGTTTGAAAAAAAAAAAATCGAAAAAAAAAATCATGTTCTTACTTTTCACGTTGCATATGTAAATAAATTAAAACAAAAACAAAAAATTGAGCATTTTTTCTTTTTTCCTTTTCTATAAAAAAAAACCTTTCTAACTACTTTTAATCCGCATCAAAAATAAAAATAATAAAAAATTAATCTATGCTACCTAACAAACAGACACCACGCATGCGCCAGTAGGCGTCATCTTCGGAAACAGGGAGGTTGACATCAAAAATCCAGTTAATATCTGTTCGTGTGGGGTAGCGGTACACGGGGCACCTAAAGTACTCTTGCTTCGTCTTCTTATCCTTTCCAGCGGCAGCACCCGCCTTCACCGGGGCGGCATTCGTCTGCGGGGCATCCTTATTATAGGCGGAGATGAGCAGCATGGGGAGCTCCCGGAAGAGGTCGCCGGGGAGGGGGTCCTTCAGCTTCTTGTTGGTCTTGTCCCACATGGCACCCTCGAGGAAGAGACCGTAAATCACGACCTCGCCCTTCTCGCAGCGGAGGTCCTCCGACTTGGCGTCCTGTCCAGGGCGGTACTCGGAGGAGCGCACCTCGGTCTTGGCCTCCACCTTATCGAGCGCCCACGGCACCGCCTCGTTGGCATGACTACGGGTAATCTCCTGTCGGACAGAGGTGAGGAAACCTTGCGGGTTGAAGAAACCGGGCAGCCAGTACACCTGCGGCCGGCCGGTGGTCGCCCACGAGTTGAGCTGCTCGTAGCGTCGGACGACCTCGTTCATCCAGAGCGAAATGTTGGGGGACGGCCAGCCGACGGCAACCCACTGCGGAGGGACACGAGCGTCGTAGAGGTAGTCTAGCGCGTCCTGCAGGGCGGGGGTGAGAATAATCGTACCCGCGACGGCGAGCTTGAGGTCCTGGCAGGTCTTGCGCACCACACGAATCGTGACGCTGAGGCGGTCGATCTCTTGGCAGGCAAAGATGGAGAGGGGCTGACGGTCGGCGAGGTGCAGCTTGCGGTCGACGCTCCAGTTGTTGGGGAGCAGCTTCAAATAGTTGTCCGCCATGGCGAGCACCTTGTCCTCGCGCGTGACGCCACCGGTACTGGCGGCACCACGGGGCTGAATGTCTAGAATCGTGGCGAGGGCATCCTGCGCCTGACGAGAGCGGTACGTGATATCCTGGTTGGCGTGCATACGGAACACTTCCGGGGGGTCGACGTCGGGGTACGTCTCACGGATAAACTCACGGTGCTTGTTGATATCGTCAAAGAGCGGAATGCCGTACTCTGGGTAGAACTCGGTCAGCTCTTTTCCATCCTTCACCTTTTCAGGGTTGGTGATGTGAATATCGTACAAGAACTCGGTGATCGCCTTGAAGAGCGAACGATCGTTGTTATCGGTAATACGACCACCGTACTGGATATCGGCCACCATGTAGCACACGGTGTCGCGGTTGACGGGGTTGCGTAGCTGCTCGCCGATCGTGGTCATGTGGTTGATCAAGAACTGCACAGAGGCGGTCCAGTCACCCTGGTTGAACTCATACGGCACGCTGAAACCGATCGGGCCAAACTTACGACGCTCCACGACGACGGAGTGCAGGAAGCACTGCGTAAAGAGCATCGGGCGCCACTCGGGACGGCGGAACATCTCCAGGTAGTCCTGGGACATCCAGGAGTAGGTACGGATCAGACCCGCCTTGATACCCTGCGGGGGCTCGTTGGTGAGCTTGATGGAGAGCTGCAGGAGACCGATGGGAACGGCATTGTGCGGTTCCGCCGTCACCCACAGGCGCGCCTCCTCGTGAATCTCGGGTTTCTTTTCACCGGGCAGAGGTGGCATGAGCTGCTGACGAAGCTTCTCCTCCAACTGAAGCAGGAAGGGAAGACCCAAGTGGCAGTTCTGCAACATCGCCCAGTCACCGTTTTGCCACGCGGAGTCCACAATGTTCATGGCGGCCTCCTCCTGACCCTGACCCATCGAAATAGAGAACACCTTCTTTTTCATCTTCTTGGCGCACGCCTCGATGAGCGTCGTCGGGTCGGAACCCTGGGAGAGCAGGAAGAAGATGGGCTCCGTGCCCGTCGTCTCCTCCACCACCTCCTCGAGCTCCAGCTGCTGCGGCTCGGCAAACTCCTTTCCGAGCGACTTCGCCACGTACTGGGTCGCGGCGAGCATCGTTCTGTCCTCGCGGACGGCGCGGATCAGCAGCAGGTGCTCAAAAGCGTCCAGCTTACCTTCCAAATCCGGCACCGGCATGCGCTCGCTCGCCTCGGAGTCGATAAACGCCCTCCATGCCTGCTCGTTACGGGTGATGAGGTCGGGCAGCTGCTTGAAGGCACGAGGGATCTGCTGCGCGATGGCAATAATGTTCGTCCACGCCTTGTCCTTGATCCAACCGAACGGCTTGGCGCGGTCCACCTGGATGGCACCGCCACCCTTGAGGAAGACCTCAAACGCGACGGGGTCTAGGTTACCAGCCTTCATCTCAATCTTGCACGCCATAAGAAGAACGAACAGGAGCTTGTGCTTGGAGAACAACATGCGCACAATGTACTTGAACACGGAGAAGGTGAGGTAGTCGATCACGGAGGTAATGCGCTTCGCCGTGACGGGGTGCTGCTCCGACTTCATGATGCTATTGTCGAAGATGCCGTTGAACTGAACCAGCGAGGTTTGGTACATGTGACTCACGAGAGACATTTGCACAATGAGGAAATACAAAACGGAACCACGACTGGCCACCGGGCGGTACTCCTCCCGGGCGCCGGCAATACGCTTCTTGGTCTCCATGGCCGTCGCCAGCTTCTCCGCAATCTCCGCGGAGGCATCCTTCGTCTCCTGGAGGGTCGTGATCAGCTCCACATCATCGATGAGGTTTCCTTGCGACTCGCTCAACTGCTTCAACAGACGGTCCTCCAAGTTCTTACGACGCTTCTCGTTGCTGTTAATATCTTCAGAAAGTTTCGCACTCTCCTCGTTGAGCTCCGCCTTCTCGCGACTAATCACATGCGACAGCAGCTGCTGCTCCAGACCCTCCATCGTGACGGTAAAGTCAATCACCAGACACTTGGCAAACAACTCCGGGGTGAAGCTGGGGTTGGGCAGCTTGGTCGTCAGGAACATGGAGTAGGCCTCGTTGTACGTCATATCCTCGCCGTTCACCTTGATCAGCTGCGTCTTACCGCTCTTGACGATTTGCTTCTCCAGAATGGGGTCGAGCATGGGGTCCACCTCCTCGGGCACGTTCTCAATAATCAGCGGACGACCCTGATCGAGCTGCTCCTGCAAATTGTTGGTAAAAGTCCTGTCGTTGAGCTGCACCACCTTGTTCTGCTGCTGCTCCGTTCGCTTCCGGATCCAAATCAGTGCCTGACCCTGGGGATCAATCATCAGAGGGAACTTGTTGCTCGTCGTGATCATGATGGCATTCTGCACAGAGTGGTTATCGGCGGGGAGACCCTCCAGCTGCCAGTCGGCAATGGTGGTCTCATCCACGAGGAACTTGACCACGTTGAGGTCCGGCGTGACGGGCAGTCCCAGCTGCTTGCACTTGGCGTAGAAACACTCGTTCAGTAGATGGGCACGGAACTCCGCGTTAAAGGGACCGCAATAGGAAATGAAAGCACAACTCAACGCCACATCACCAACCAGTCGGTCAATCAACGTCTTGAATCGTTACTCTGCTGTGTCCACCGCTCACGCTCGCCGGAGAGGGCGTCAATGAGTCCGTTGGCACTGTCCATACGCTGCTTCGTCTGGTTGGCATCGTCCTCCAGGGCCTGCTTCTTGGCATTTTCATCGGACAACTGCTTGTTGTAGGCATCCACCTCCTCCGTCACCTTGGCCAGCTCCTGCTCCTGCTCCTCCTTCTTCTTGTTCGCGGCACGGAGCTTGATGGTGGCAATACGGAGCGCCTCCTTCTTGGGGGCCACAATCTTGGCAATGTTGATGTACTTGTACATACTGCTCACCCACGTACAGAGACCAGCGACGTTACCGCAAGCCTTTCGGGCCGCCTCGGCGTTAAAGCCCTCCATCCACAAGTAGGGAAGGAGCAGCTCGCACGTCTCCTCGTTGATGTTGTCCTTCTTGGTCTGACCGAACTCCTTCAACACATCCAGCGTACCAGACTCCGAGGCCAGCTGACGGCCGGAGAAGTCCCACGAGTCCGTGATCCACAGCGCCCCCTTCACCATCTCCGCCCCTGGCACGAGGAGGGGTCGGTGGAGGAGAATGGACACTGCATCAAAAATACGCTTAATCAGACTGGGCGGGTTGGCCAACTTCTTGAGCGTCACGAAGTCGTTCGCTGTGATGGAGTTCAGGGACTCGATAGCCTCGAGTAGGGCCGGCTCGGCCGCCTCGAGATCCTTCTTCGCCTCCGCCTCACCCTCCGCCACAATGGCGGCATCACGGGCGACGGACTCTTTCACCACCTCGACCTCCGCGCGCTTCTTCTCCGCCTCGGCGGTACGAATCTCAATCTCCTTCACCAACGCATCGGTCTCCTTACGCTTGTTGCCGAGCAACACCTCCTTCTCCTGCAGCTGGGTGCGCATGACACGCACATCCTCGCCGGCCTGGTGCAACTTCTTGAGACCATTGTTAATCTTCTTCGCCTCCTCGTTGAGCTCGTTGAACTTCTTGGTGTAGACGGAGGTGTAGGTGTCGATGAAGCCGAGGTACGACTTGGGGGTACTGTACACGGAGCGACGGTAACGGTTCAAGTACTCCTCGGACTTCTCCAGCATGGTGGAGTGAATATCCGCCATGAGCTCGACAAGCTTCTCCTTGTTCTTGTCGTCGGTGGCCATCTCGAACTCCTTGATCGTCCTGGAGGACACATCGAGCAGCGCCTGCTTCGGCCAGGGGAAGAACCAGTTGATGATGCAACTGGACACGAGCGCCGGGAACTTACGGGCACGGGTGCGGAACTTGTCACCGACGGGCGAGAAGCACAGCACAAAGTGGAGACGTTCACGAACACGGTTGATAAAGTACTTCCACAGGGACTCATTCATGTCCTCAAACTTGGCATAGGGATCCTTCTTCATGACGGGACGGATATCGTTAATCGCGGAGTCGCGCTGATCGGAGGCAAACAGACCGGCAATCTCACCATTGGAAAGGAAGGAGTTGATGTACTCGAGGAAGATTTCTTGCTTGATATCGTTATCGGTGAAGAGCATCGTGACAGGGCGCTTCGTCGCCGCCGATATGTACTGCTCACGAATGGCATCAAACAGCTGGTTCACACCGAAACCCTTGGAGATGGTGAGCATGGAGAAGTCGTGGCCGTTGACAAACGCGGCGAGGCGGGCGAGGGACTGCTTACCGCTACCACCCACACCGACGAGGAGCAAGTTACCTCGGGGGAGGGAGAGGGCACGGGAGACACGGCACACGTTCTTGAGTGCGGCGTCGAAGAGCACGAGGTTCAGCTTGCGCACACGACCAGTCGGGGTCTCGTTGTGCGCGTTCATGGCATTCATCAGCCGACCCAGCAGGGACGAGATGGAAGGGGCGGGCTCGTAAATGCGTGGCGCGGGCTCCACCTGCTCCCCGGTCTCGGGGTCGATGACGGGGTCTCGGAGGAAGTTGGCCATGTACATGGGGTCCTTCACTTCCTCAATGACGTCTTTGTAGGGCGTGTTGCCCAGGTGATCCTGGACGCACTCCTGGATGTTCTGATCGAACCACTTCTTATCGGGGACACTGTTCAACTTGTCGCTGAACACACGACTGCACTCATGCTTCCAAATGCGCACCAACGTCGTCGGGTCCTTGATGATCTCCCACGGGCGACTCTGCGCGCGGGTCTCTGGGCGGTCGGGGTCGGAGTTCATACCCGCCAGCATCACACCCTGGGTGATGAGCGACAAATCACGCAAGTTGAAGAAGTAGTGGAACTTATCGGGCGTGGGGAGCATACGCTTGCCAATCGCCTCCCAGAAACTAATCGACATGCGCGTCAACATCTTGGCCACATCCTGTACCCCTTGCGTGTAGTTATCGTTGCAGAAGCGACCCTCGAAGATGGTCCCGAAAATCTGCTGCACGTTGACCTCCTCGGGGAGGGGAATGTTGAAGATGGAGAAGTGGCGCTTGAGACGGTTGGGGATATCGTTCTTACCACCGGCAGGGTGAGACATGGCGGCCATAAAGACAAGACCCTTGAAGTCCTTGCGCATACCAGGCTTGGAAAGGTCGTACACCTGGTTGAGCTCCACGACCTGACGGACAATCTCGTTGGTGATCTGATCACCCCACTCGTTAATCTCGGGCATGTTGATATCATCAATAAAGATGGTGAGACGCTCGCAGTTCTTGGGACCGTAGTTGGAACCCATCTTCTTCTCCGTCATATCCTCCAGCGAGTTGTAAAAGTTCTGTGGAGTCGTCATGGACGAGAAGTTCACCTTACGGAAGTTGCTCTGCTCGTCATCCTGCTTCACCTTCACCAAGAATTTCTCCACCGTGACCGTCTTGGCCGTACCGCTGACACCAATGAACATGCTAGGACGTCCCTGGATAAAGTTACTCTTCGCGAGGTAGTGCAGACGGACAGAGTCGGCGGTGGGGATGAAGAGGGTGGAGAAGTCCAACCGATCATCACCGGGGTACTTCCATTGCTCCAGGAAGTTGGTCCAGTTCTCCCACTGGCCCGTCTTGCAGTTGAGCGAGAAGTCAAAGATCTGACCCTCCGCGGCGGGGGGTAGGTTCTTGAAGTTGCTGCGCACAAACTGATCAAACTTGGCACGATCCGCCGACTCCAACATACCACCGAAGGACCACGACATGGCGAACCAGTAGATCTGCTCCGCGAGACTGTCGCTGACGGCGCCACCTTCCCCAATCTCCTCACCGAGGGCAACGGCGAGGTGGAAGGCGTTGATGACCATGTGCGCGGCGGAGGTCTTGACAATCACATTGCACTGCTTGGTGTAGAAGTCCGCAATCTTGTTCGTCATGCAGTTGTCGCTCTTCTCGCCCTCGTCGGGGAGGAAGATGGTGAGCAGCTTCGCGGCGAGCGTGGGGTTGCACACCTTCTTGACATCCGCGGGAAGAATGTTGCCATCCGAGTTGACGGTCGCCTTCAGGCGGGACTCCAAGACAGGGATCCAACCGAGAATGACGTCGGAAATGTAAATAATACCCGCACGGGACACGGTAGCGGGAGAGGCATTGGCGAGGTTCTCCACCTCGAAGCAACACTTCATCGTGTCCGCCATCTGAATACGATCACCGTTGGCCAGCGTGAGCAGCTTGTTATCATCGAGGACGGTATTCAAGTTTTCAATCCAAATGGCATCGACGGGACCATCGCAGATCACCCACACGTTACGCTTCTTGGCAGAGCGCACGGCCTGACGCCAGAGGGAGGAGAAGACACCATCGTGCCAGTCACCGGCCACATCGACACGACCGAACATTTGGGGCGCGGTAATCGCCTTGGGGTTCATGCACAGCTGCTGATGAGGGACCGTGGTGCGGGAGAGCACCTCCGTCATCGCCTCGTAACACTGCGACTTACCGCACATGGCAGGACCCACCACCATGATACCGTGACGCACCAGCTTGGTCTCGTAGAGCTGAATGACCTTGCTGACCCACGGGGTCCAGTACACCAATCCCTTTCCTTCCACCACCTTCTTGAGCTCGCCCTCGATCTCGGGGTGGGAGCCCTTCACGAACTGACGGCCGGGGAACATATCGCGCAGGAGGGAGTCGAAGAGGTCGATATCCTCGAACACCAACTTGGACAAGTTCATATCACGCAGGGTGCGCATGAACAAATCCTCCTCGTCCTTGCCAGGACTGCGACGCAGCACCGCACCGGCGGTACGGAGCACGGAAAGAATGTTACGAAGACCAAAATCGTAGTGACGCTGCTTGGAGAGCTGCTCCTCACACAGCTTGTACAGAATGAAGAACTTCTTACTGAGAAGTTCATCCTGACTGTAACCCTGGGAGGCCAGCTTCACCTTCATAATTGTCTGACGATCGGGCACCATCATGGTCACGCCACGGAAGAGAATCTTCAAGTTCTCCGGCAGCTCCTGACGACCGGCGTAACCAGGGTTCATGGTAATGAAGAAGCCAACACCGGGCATGAGGTCCGTCACCTGTCCATCGATAAAGATGAACTTCTCCTTGTGTTGCTTCAAGGCCTGCAGCACGCAGCTGACCTGCTGCGCCACGACGGAGAGCACGGGGAGGTCGATACGATTGAACTCATCGAAGCAACCCCACGCGTTGGCCTGCGAGAGACCACGGATAATCTTACCCATGGCATGACGGTCGAGCTGATCGGAACAGTTGAACACGACACAGAACTTACCATACGTTCTCGCCAAATCCTTAGTCGTTTCCGTCTTACCAGTACCGGCGGGACCAGCAGGGGCACCACCCATGTACATGGCAAGGGCCTGGGAAAGGGTAATGTAGCAACGATCCGTCAAAGGGGTAATGACGAGACGCTCCTTCACACCGAGGTACTCGTTACAGTACTCCGTGTCGGAGTCGGCAATCGAGATGATGGTCAAGTCGCGCTCTGGCTTGTAGTAGAAACGAGACTGCTTCAACCAGTCAAAGTGCGTGATATCCTTGATACCAGCCTTCTGCAGGTCCATGAACACCTCCTGCTGATGCACCTGAATCGTAATGAGGGTCTCCACATTGGTACGCACACGCAGCGGCTTCTTGTCCAGCTCCGGCGACGTGGTGAGGTTCACGAGGTAGTTCTTGACGGCATCGCACTTGGCGCGGGCGAGGGTGGATTCCTTACCGCGTGCCTTCATCATACCTTTATTGATACAGTCGGTCACATCCGCCGTCCAGAAGAACTGCAGCATAAGGAGCGACACCTGCGCGGGGTAGCGGTCGATAATGGTGCCCAAGTAGCTAATGTTGTTCAACAAGGTACCGAGCTCCGTGACGCTACCCTTCACCACCTCTCTCACGGTATCCGTCATACCAGTGCAGAGGCGGTTCAACCAGTCTTCCACGTTACCCACACATGGGGTGGGCTCGTGCATCATGAGGGACTGTCCCTCCGAGGAGGCCATCTCCACAATCTGGAAGTACGGCTGGGAGTTGGCATCCTTGGGCTTGACGCGCTCAAAGGTGACCGCGGCGAGACCGTCGAAGATGGACGACAAGTGAGGCTGAATCGACTGCGGGTCGCTGGCCTGCGAGAGAATTTCGAGCAAGACAGTATCGGACACAAAGTAGAAACGAGGGAACAAGTTACGCTTCTGCTCGAGGTAGAGGGATAGCTTACGCTGGCATTCGTCGAGTTGCTCCTTGAGCGCGGGGAGGCCCTGAAGCAGCTCATTCTCATAACAGAACTCAATCACGTTGGGGGTCTCGTTCGCCTTGTTCATAATCTTCTGCCACTGCTTGTCAATCATGGCGAAGCGCTTCGCCTCCTGCGGCAGCTGCTTCATGATATCACCGCCAGCGAACACGGCCTCCAAGTACTGCCAGGTGAACTGCACTTCGGTCCAGAGACTGATCGTCTCGCTGGTCTTCACCAACTTCTGCAGGAAGCTCTGGATTTGTTCACGCATGAACGCGCAGTAACGGGAGGAAAGCATCGCGTTGACGGCGAGGGAGGACTCCTCCAGACCTTCGCGGATCGTGGAGGTATCATCACCCTTGAGGATGATGGGGCCGCGGTGCTTGAACTCGCTGAACTTGAGCTCCTGGTCCTTCCACAGCGCCTCCTGAAGACGGAACTTGCTCTCAATCTCCGCCTCACGCGCGGACGAGGAGGCAATATCGACCACCTCATCCACATGTTCCAGCAGGTTGGCGTCCACGAGGTCCTGCAGCTTGAACAGATCGGGGTCCGTGCGCCACTTGTGACCACTGACCTTCATAATCTCCTGCCAGTGGCGCTCCACCACGGCGGGGCTCTTCAGCTCCTCAATCACGGGCTGCAGCTCCATGAAGTCGTCGAGAATCTTCTTGAGCTCAATGTAGGCATCCCAGTCTCGGAGGGACTTGGGAAGACGCTTGCACTGGCCAACAAACACACTGACTTCATCGCAGACGGCGTCGAAGTCGAGGTCGCTCCAGAGAATATCATTGTAGCCATTGACCTTCTGAAGCACGTTGATGTACAGCGTGTACAGCTTATCGAGCAGCTCGAGCTCGCGCTTCGTCTTCACCAGCTCGGGGTACTTGTGCACAGGGAGACCGAACAGTTCCTCACCCGCCATGTAGGTCGTCCACATGCGGTACTTGCGTCGAAGAGACGCTGATACTTCTTCAGCCGCTCCATCGCGTCCTGTGGCTGCAGACCCTCCACCATGGGGCCGTTCGTGTCGTAGTCGTTACGGAAGGCCACCACCTCCGCGCTGAACTTCTGCACCTCCTGGGTCAGACCTTTCTTGAAGCCGTGCTGCATGCTGTTGATCTCGGTGGTCCGGTTGGACGCCGCCTTCTTCAGCTTACGCCACTTGAAGCGGAGGTCTTCCACGCGGTCCAGCTCCTCCTTGGAGATGAGGTTGGGGTTGTAGCGCTGCAGCAGCACGTACGACTGCTGCACGGGGGCGAACTGAAAGTCGACCAAACTTTCGCGGTCACGGATGTCCTTCAGGGTGTCCATGAGCACACGCAAGTCCTCGAGCTTGTCCTGATCGGGAATGGGCTGAGAGAGCTGATGCGCCTCCTCCTCCATCTTTTGGGTGTAGGTGTCGAGCTCGTGCTGCGCTCTGGCGTAGAGCTTGTTCGTGTACAACTCCTTCCACTCCTTCACCTTCTGCAGGAGGTCCACCTTGAGGGGCTTGTTCTGCAGAGACAGACTGCCAATGGCGAAGGACGGAGCCAGCTCCTTGATCTCCTCCTCTAACTTCATGTAGTACTCGAGCTTGGCCTCAAAGTCGTCCAGACTGGGGTTCGTCTGAATGAACTCCTCATAGGCGGTGTCCTTGTCAAGCTTCCACAGCGGCTCATACTTTTGGAAGTAGCTGAGGTACTCCATCACCTGCTTCTTGAGGCCGTGCACACCACCGGTAAGGAGCAGCACCACCTTGACGACTTCCTTATTCTTGGCAATCTCCTCATAGAAGGAGGCGGCGTCGCCGGAGAGTCCCTTCCAGCGGGTAATGTACTTGCTGCAGGAGAGGACGGCGGTGGCGCTTTGGTTGATGGTACGCTGCACCTCATCCAGAGAGGGGGAGAGGGCAATGTAGGGCTCCTGGTTGAGAAGCTGCACGTCCACGTCGAAGAAGGGCTTCTCCGCGTAGAGAAACGCGACACGGTTGCGGGTGCCCACACGCTTCTTCAAGAGGTTCAAGCTTCGCGTCGTACTGGTCAAGATGGCCTTGAACACCAAGTGGTTGAAGTGCGTCTTGATCTGCTGAATCTTGGACTTGGTCTGTTCATCGGCCTGCGAGATATCCGCGACACCCTTCGAGAGCATATTCTCTGACCCAACAATGGTGGAGACAATGTCGTCGACGGCGCACTCAATTTCCTTATTCTTGATGTCCATCACCTCGCACTGCTGACGAATGTGCTTCTCCTGCACGACCACGAACTGGTCGAGGGTGAAGTGCTCCTCAAAGAGGTTCACCAACAGCGTCGTGGAGACCGACTTGAGGTGCACCTGAATGCGGTGCGTGATAATGTCGTTCACCTTACCGACCAATGCATCCAAGTCGGCAATCGCGTTCCGGACGCGCTCGAGGTAGGTATCCACGTTCATGGAGGTCCAGGTCAGCGTCGTCTCTCCGGGGCGGAAAATGACATCGAGGGCGTCGACCATCGGCTGCAGCAGCGGTCGGGTGATACCCACAATCTTGGACTTGGCATCGCCGGGGCGACCGACGACGCGCTCGTACTCCGTCACGAGGTAGCAGAGCTCCCCGTAGAAGGTGCGGAGACGCTGCTCCTGCATGAGAATCGTCTTCGCCGCGGGAGGGACGTCCACGTCACCGAGCAGCATGAGGGAGCGGGTCTCCTTGATGAGCTGGAGCACCTCCACATCAAAGTTGACATACAGGCGTCCCTCATGACGCACTAGCAGGGTGGCATTCAAACCCGCCTTGCTGCTCTCAATCGACCGCTTCCACGCATCGACCCAAATCGCCTCAAACTCCAGCAGCGCCACCGACACCTTGTTGTAAGTTCGGATCACCTTCTTGCTGTCCTTGGTGTTCGCCATGATCATGCGATTGTTCTTGAACTTGTCCATCGGGCCCTTCATGTGACGCAGGAGTTGACGGGCCCAGCTGATGGAGCCGGCCACAGGGGTGGTGTTACGGGGAATGGGAGGATCGGCCTTGTAGTGCTCGTACGTTTTTTGGTCTTTTTCCAACTCTAGCCCGTAGCTGTGAAAGACGACGAGGTACTTGCTCTCGAGGTCGGCGGCGAAGGTTTCGGACTGGAGAATCTTTTGATACTTCTTCAACAACAGGAGGGCGTTGTCGGTGGAGGAGATGTTCTCAAAGGAGGAGTTGATTGCCACCTGCATGGAGGTCTCGAGCTCGGAAAGTCGCGTTTCAAAGTTCTTGAACTCCACATCAAAACGGTTGTTGTCGTGAATGTCGAGAATATCGGTCGTCTTACCGCGGAGGTGACCCAGGTACTCCTCGAAGCGAGGGATGAGGGGCTCCATCGGGTCTAGCTGATAATCCTTCAGCAGGGCGAACTGCTGCACCTTGTGGAAGACAATCATCAGCTTATCCACACGCTTCGTAAAAAGGTTAAAGTGACCCATGAAGCGAAGTTCATCAAAGTCGAACAGCTTTCCGCCCTTCTTCTCGAGCACCTCCTGTGCCTTGCGGTACTCCTGGACGTACGCGCTGTTCAGCTCGGAGCTGGCCTGCAGACGCTGGATGAGTTCCTTCAAACCAGCCGTCGTGTTCGCCTGCTCCCAAATGCGGGAACGTGTACCAGAGGGGTTGATGGACTTTTTGCACGCGTTAACAAGCTCGTTGGTAATCTTGAAAAAGAGCACCGTCATGCGCTCCTTGGTGGAGTAGTACCGGGCGATCGTGTACATCATGCGAACATTGACGATCAGGGAGGGGAGGACGTTGACAATTTGCTGCAAGTTGGAGGTGTATAATACATCAAAATATTTATCCAAACTTTGCAGGTATTTGACGTTTTCCTGTGCCTCCGCGAGGGCGTCGGTCAGGCCGGTCTCCATCTCCTGCCAGCGGACCACAATGGGGTTGCGCGCCTCCCGCAGGTACTGCACCGCACGGGGTGCCTGCACGCGCTCCAGCTGCTCCTCCATCAGACGCAGCTTGGCCAGACGGGTCTTCCAGGTCTCAATCTCCGTCTTGGGACCGGCATTCTCGTCCTGCAGCTCGGCCTCGTAGTTGGGCTCCTGCGCGACCACGTCGCCCACCGCCTCGATCCAGGATTCCACGGTGTCGGAGAGGGTCTGCACGGCCCCCTGGTCGCTCATCCCGCTGTGCTTGTTAATACCGCCGGACTGGAGCTGACGCCACGTGGCGTCCCCGACGGGTTGCAGCTGGGCAGTGGTGTCCTGCAGCTGTTGCAGCTCACTGACGCGGTCGGCGTAGCGGATGAGCGACATGATGAACTGTCCTCTCTCACCGCTGGTGTTCTTCCCCCATCTCTGCTGCTTGTTGAACAGCGGGGTGTAGACCTCGCTGAGGAGGTGCTCGTAACTGGCGAGCACATCGCTCTGCAGCTCACCCATGGATACCTCCTGCACAATCAAGTTGGCATCCTTATTGCCAATGGGCTTCCCATTCGCCTGGCGAATCACGTAGACACTCTTTTTATTTACATGTTCTATCGACTCGGTGGTGGGGTCCACCACCCGCAACACCTCCTTCTTGCCCCTCCTCATCCCCGGCGAGGGGCTGATAGGTGAAGAGCAGCGTGTTGGCGCCATCCCCCTCTAACAAGTGGTGTACCACCATGAAGCTGGGGGAACCGTCGGAGAAGCTGACCTCCAACTCGCGCGTCAGATCGTCCATGCGCTGGGCATCGCCACCGCTGAGGAAATCTTTCACACGGGAGAAAATATAGTGGTGACGAATGTCGGAGCGCACGGTGTGTGCGTTGTCTCCTAACTCGGGGTTGTCCTGAACAACTTCGTCAGCCATTTTTTTTTTTTTTAAAGAAGTTTGTATATTGGTATACTACTTTTTTGGGGGGAGAAAGTATTAGCGAGGAATACTTTTTTTTTATTTATTTGATTAGGATTACAGATTTTTCTTTTTCCGTTGATAAGGTATCAGTGGAAAAATAAAATGAAGTGAAAGGTAGGAAAACACAAAAAAGAAAAAAATGCTCAAAAATTAGTTTAAAAAAATTCTAAAACAACGTGAAAAAAAGAAAAGAAAAAAAAAAAGAACTTTCTAATGACTACAGGGAGAAATGATAGGAGAGAGAGGAAATACTCAAAGGCGCAATCTTTAGTAAACTCTGTAGCGAGAGAAACTCAAAAACAGTAAACATGAAAATAATAATAATTAAGGAAGAGATTATTATACAGGTACATAAGTAAGTAAAAAACAACAAAATACAACGATCATCATTGGTCCTAATCGTCTGGGGAAAACTCCACCGAGATGGCATAAAACCGATTT
Organism: Angomonas deanei; assembly: GCA_903995115.1. Classification (NCBI taxonomy): domain Eukaryota; phylum Euglenozoa; class Kinetoplastea; order Trypanosomatida; family Trypanosomatidae; genus Angomonas; species Angomonas deanei. The sequence continues at coordinate 453,850 of LR877152.1, read as the reverse complement.
TCATTCTTCACCCCCTCCGCCGCCTCGTCCGGTTTCGCCAGCGTCACCTTCACCGTCAGCGGCTCTGTTTCCCTGGAGACCCCCATCACCTCCGAACTACGCAACTCCTCCGGTAGAAGGGAGATGGTCTGCTTCCAGTGGGTCGGGGGACTAGCCGGGGAGGTATCGAGGACGACGGTCTTGTTGCCACCACCCACGGTGGGATGAGTGAAGGATACTTGAAACCAAAAGGCGAATCCGTCCAACAATACTTCTCGCCGTTTCAGTACGGCCTCGTTCATCTCGATGGCCTCCTGCGGTAGATGAGTAAAGTCAAAACACACGTGCGGGGTGATGGACTCAATGCGATCGAGGTCGCCCTCCTTCAAGGAAAGAAGATCCATCTCTCGTACGACCTGACCCGGGTGCAACAGACTGGCTGGGGGAATGGTGTAGACCACCGGTGCCCCGTCGTTCAGCTCGAACTGCTCCTGGTACTCCAACTCGGCTAAACAGTGAAACTGGATACCGTTTTCCTTCCTTGTGGAGTCCCTGTCCGTACCAGACGTGGAAAGTTGGGAAGTATTCTTCTTCTCGTCGTCGTCACTGTCGCTGTCGGGGAGCAAATTTTTATTGTACCGACTATCGTACTGATCGTAGAAACACTTTTTTTTGACGACATTCAAGTTCATGGGGGCTACCCACAGCTGGGCGTGGGAGGGAATGAGCTGCAGGGAGGCCTCTTCCCCATACTGTCGGTTAAACTGTAGAAAAAAATCACGCGCCCGTATCACAGACGATAACATGTCTTCATGTACTAAATAAAACCCCATCCACTCCGAAATGATAAAATCGATGGAAAAGGGGGTATCCACTATTTTGCCTTCCTCGCTTTCTCGTCGCAGCACGGGGGCCACATAGGTTTGGTAAAAACTTTCCGTTCCCTTCTGGGTTAACTCCTCCACGCGACACTGTAGGACGGTAATCTTCTCGGACAGGTGGTTGTCCGCTATAATTTTGCTTTGCACCAGCGCCATATCAGAGGCCTCAATCGAGTAGACATGCCGCGCCCCGTGATGCGCAGCCCACATGGCAATCACACCGCTACCACTCCCAACGTCCAACACAACTTTATCCTTCACGACGGCGGAGATGACACGGTGGTAGAACTTCATGCGAGGTCCGTCGTTCAACATGAGTTTGTGCACCTTGATGTCGGTGTAGCTGTCAAAGTACTCCTCGTGTTGCTGTTCTGTATTAGCAGAGGGCCGGAAGTCTTCGACGTGGTGCATGTTGGGGAAATGGGGTTACTGTTGTTTCTTGGGATAAGAAGAGGGAGATGGTTGTTTATATGTGTTGATTTTTTTGTTTAATGGTTGTTGTAAAAGTAAAAAAGACGGATTATATCCCATTTTTTTTTTTTGTATTTCTCTATAAGCCACTCTAGCAGATCTAATTTAATGTACACAGATACATTTATCAATTATTCTTTAAATATTTTATAATAATTATCGCAAATCACCAAGTCGCCCACCAGCTCCACGTAGGGCACAAACAATGGATCGTGTTGCATTTGCTTGACGACATAATTTCGTTCCAAAATGCAGTTTTGAATAATTTCATTATACGCTTCTACATCATTCTCCGTGCCATCATTCACGTTTTCCATGGAAAAAAGCGCCGGCGACAGTAATTGAAACCCCTTTTTAATATATTTCATATGCACAAAACCGGAATGATTATAATCTTTTTGGGTACAGTACGACAGTAATTTGGAATAGGCAATATTACTATCGTGGGGGTTTAGCTGTTTTAGAATATGAATGATGGGGAGCAGCCGCATGGTCTCCTCACTGATGGGCACGGCAGAGGAGGAGGGTGTCGCCTGGGATGAATGAAAAGAGGACGTGTGTATGTCAAATACCTCTGACGGGGACTGGTCGTGTCGCCCCATCCTCACTTCCTTTTTGTTATTTTGTCGTTTTTCTTCTGCAAACTGTTTTTCACTTTGGGAAACGTATTTATTATTCGAAAATGAAATTCGGACCGATTTTGGGGTATTACTGTTCTGATTTTTTCGCACCATGTCATTGTATTTATTTTTAAAATCATTCTCCGTCGACTCATTGGATAATTGGGTTAAATCTAAATGGTATGGATTCTCCTTCCTTCTTTCGTCTGGTTGAAAGAGACGTTCTTTTCCTTTTTTCGTCGATCGCTCATTCGAATTCGACAAATTCTTTTCTTTTATTGGTTTATTATTATTATTTACCACCTTTTTCTTTTTTGGTGGAGATACTTTTTTTTCTACTACCTCGCCCTGCCAGGAAGAGGGATCCCTCACTTGACGGATCACGGGAGCTCTTAACCGAGACACAAACAGACAGAAATCCGTATAATTCACAAATAACAAAGGATTGTTATCGTTATTATGAATATCTTGGAAAGAATCCGCAATACACTCTAACTCCTCCAACGTCACTACAGTGTTATGATGATTGCAGATTTCTAATAACTGAGACAATAAAAAGTCAATCGGAAGCAATTCTCCCTTTAAATTATTGTCGGCGTGCAGCGTCGTTAACAAATGAGTAAACACCTCTTTCAAGGAAAGTAGTCCCTCTTCCTGATAAGAAAGGGACCTGTCCAGTGTACTCTGTTCTTTCCTACTGGTATTAGTATTATGATTGGTAATATCCACCGTGTCATGGTGCACCACATACGGATCGGAGGAAGGATTGCTTGAACGAATAAACGTTGTATCGACTGGTAAATCGTTTTCTTTACTTTTACTTCTTGGATGATGACTATTATTATTATTATTATTATTGTTTACCGAATTCTTTTTCGCATTGTACAACACCATTTGCACAAAATTATTATTTGGCGACATTTGCCTTTTGGGGATGGGAATAAACGAAGGATATTCGTTATCATTATTATTACCTCATTGGATGGATTTCGCGGTAACGGACTACCCCCATTTCTACACTCATTATTATTATTATTACTGATTGGGTAGAACGCGATCTTCACTTCTCTCTATTGCACTTTTGCTACGAGAAGGCGTTCGACGAACTGTTTCATAATTCGTATTATTTATATGAATATGATTCGTATTTGGGTTCGTGGTGGAGCGGCGAAAAGGACTATCCGCCGTAGACGATGACCGCCCGGTGGTGGTCGACCGCTTTGAAAGACTGTCCTGACGCCTTTCCGGTAAGTTTTGCTGTTTGCGAATGTAGGCGATCATCTCTCTATAATTCACCTCCCACGCATTTCTATTCTTTTCATTGTGGTTGGGATTCTGTACGCCAAAGACTTTGACAAACCGATCGGCCTGCGCCCGACTGCTACCGTTTTTGAGGAGTAGAAATACAAATTCAGAGTAAGGGATGCAACCCGTCCGCTGCCGGTCCACCGCGGTACAGTCGACCTCTAGTTGATTGATTGTGTCCAGCAGCAGTCTCGTCTCATCCATATTTGTTCTTGGAAGTTTTTACTGTTGGCAATCTAATGTTTCGTGTCCTAAAAAGAAAGAGAGAGGAAGATTGGACAAATAGTATTTTTGCTGATATTTGTTTTGGTTTTTGAGTTAAGAACTTGAAATCTTGGTTTTTATGCTTTGTTTGTTTAATGATTGCTGTTTTTATATATAATTCTATGATTTGGATTCGTTTTTTTTTCCTCAATAGGATTTGAACAAAACGTGTATGTATGAAAAAAAGAAATGTATTCTGCCATATGATTCAAAATTCTATCATCATGAACTACCTCAAAAAGAAACAAAAGTCCGTCATCTATTAAAAATTACGAATATAGTCGGAGCTCTCACACGCCTTGTACTCCTGCACTAAGTTCTCCACCACCTCTCTACTATCCGTGAACTCATCCAAGTTCTCCTTGGTCGGGCCGTACTTGCGGTATTGGTCTAGATAGACCCCGCGATTGAACAACATGTCGAACTGACGCAGGGTGCGGGAGAAGAGGGTGCTGATACTGGTATGATTGGCCAACACCAGTCCGCTCACCCGGTGACGCGAGTCCACGTACGGGGACTTCTTGCTAAGGATGACTTGGATCGAGGCCGGGCCCCACGGGATAAAGCTGGGAGCACGCTCTCGGATGCGCTCCAAGCTGCGGTGCACCTGGGCGGGGTCGACGTCGCCTTGGATCAGGTTCAGCAGGGAGATGTAGCAGCCGCTCTTCATCGAGGTGGACACCATCATATTCTTGGGCAGCAGCAAACGGCGCATCACATCGTGGACCGACGTCTTGCGTACACTGGACTGAATGTTAGAGGTATCCAGCGTAGTCGGGGTGTACCCTGTGCAGATATAATGACACCGTGGGGTAGGGATGAGACTCGCTAGCATGGAGAGGAGATCATTGTTCATGTAGTTGGGGTACCGCAGGGTGGCAGTGGAGGCGGCCATCACCGTCGATACCAGTCCGTTCATCTGTTCCACCGTTGGGCTCTCAATGTGTAAGTTATCGGTGACAATGCGATTCAGCGCCGTGTTGTCCAGCACCACGACACAGTCGGCGTGCAGGGTCAGCCGCTTGATGGCCAACAAGCTGTTATACGGCTGCACAATGACATCACTCTCCCCTGTCTTACTCTGATTGGGAAACACACTATACGTCTGAATCAACTTTTTAGGAAAGCGATCGTTCAAATTTTCTAGCAAGTAGGAACCCATACCGCTACCGGTACCGCCGGCAATACTGTGGGTGAGGACGAACCCCTCTAGGCTATCGCTATTCTCACTCTCTCGCTCAATCATGTCAAACAGCTGCTCCTGCACACTGTCGCCTAATTCATACCCGTGGGACCAGTTGTTACCAGCACCACCGCCCTCCCCGTGAATGAACACATTTTCAGGGTTGAATAGTTTCTGCATCGCGCCTCGCTGGATGGAGTTGATGACACGAGGCTCCAGGTCTATCAATAACGCACGAGGGACGTAGTGGTCGTCGTCGGCTTGATAAAAGAAGACGTCCTTTCGGTCCTCCCCGCCGACCGCGAAAGGCTCCACGACGCCGTCTAGTCGTATACCATGCTCCAGGCACAGCTGACGCCAGAACTCGCTGCCCACCTGATTGCCGCACTGGCCGGCTTGCAGCGTAATGATCTCACGCGGCATGAGACTGTATGAATGTTTATGGAAGTGAACCTTCTGTAGGGGGAAAAAAAAAAAAGAGAGAGAAACAAAATGTATCAGAGTAAAGTCGCAATAACACGTATCGTTAAGAATCACACGCGGAGATTCATATTATTCTTTTCATCTGTGAAAGACAAAAAAAAAAAAAAAAACTCTATTTCAATGGTGTATGTGTAAAAACTCTATTCGCAGTTGGATTCACTTCCCACCACGGCTCGCCTCTTCATTTCCGCCGTTGTTATTGGTAGCAGACGCCGCGTAATGAATCACGGGACTCTCCCCATCAAACGTATTTCCCGCGAGCGCCTCCCGGAGCTGCCGAGTGTGTCGTGTGAGGGTCTGAAAGATCTCCGGACAGTTATGCCGTAGCCGACCGCTGCTGAGGGTGTGACGCTGGTAGAGCTGTTGGTCGGCTGGTGACAAGATGTGCTGCACCCCTATCAGAGGGGTTGTCCTCTGCAGGGGAGGGTTGGAGGATTCCTCAGCAGAGGAAATGTTTCGTCTGCGACCTCGTCTGCTTCTGGATGCGTTGCTGTGCTCCGGGGAAAAGAGGTTGCTGGTTTCCCTAGAGGAGGGTAGCGAGGTTACCAGAACGTCCTTGTCGGTTCTATCTTCTAGTGAGCTCTGCGCTTCGTCGGCTAGGGCAAAGGAGAACCGCTCCTGCGGTGGGTGCTCGGTGCTGGCGACGATATAATACGGATCTGCCCGTGAGAACACATCGCCCACGACACGCTTGGACGGCCCACCCTGTTCGTCCTCCTTTTGTGACGAATGTCGTCCACGCTTCTTGTTCTTTTTGCTAGGGGCGTGTGAAGCCGCATCCGACAAGGTGGACAGCCACTGTCGGCCGACAGGGGAGTGCGAGGACGACTTGCGCCGCTTCCCTCTTTCCCCAATTAACTTTCGCAGCTGGATCTCCCCATGGTACCGCCGCCACCCGCCCGCCACATACAGCGCATCCTCAGAGAGGTGCGACAGCAATCGGGTGAGGCGGGTGGCCTCCTTCAGTCGTGCCTGACGGGCTAACAGTAACTGCCGATAGGCCTCATCCTCCTCTTCCTCCTCGTCGTCCTCCTCGGACTTCACGGTACGGTGTGATACTTCACTGTGTTCTAACTTTCGTCTCGCGTGGGTCTCTTTCCCTTCCTCTTGCCCAGTGGGATTCTCATTTTTTATATTCTCCTCCTCATGATGGGGGTCGTAAAAGGCGGTAAACTTCTCTCTCAGATGGTTCGGAAATATCTGCAACAACTGTACTTGCAAAGCACGCTTGACCTGTTTGGTTTCTTCATCTAACTCGAAAGAATTCTCCTTTTTATCGTCCTTATCCTCGTCCTCTTCGCTACTGTCCTCCTCCCTGTCGGACTCCTCTCGTGCATGGGCGGTGGACTTTTCATGCAGCGTCACCTGTTTACTGACCGCTATCTCTGCTGGGATTGGGGAAGAATCTTGATTGTCTTCCTCCTCCCTAATTCTTTTATGATTCTGATTATTGTTAGTGTTGGAAATGACGTCCACGGCGGGAGAAGTGATCTCAATCTTCTTTCGTCCCCTTTTCAGGGGATTTAAACTAACTTCAACATTACTATTATTGTTATTATTGGGGAACGGTGCCAGCGGAGAAGGTTTGTAGAAACGCTTCTTCCAAGTTGTGCTGATTGAGCACAAAACTATTATCATTTTTATCCATTGTGGCTTCGCTAGGTGAGGAGGACGGCACGGGAATCTCCTCCACTGTGGTGTCTTCTGCTTTATTGTGCTCTGCAACTACCTGGGTTGAAGATTCCTCTTTTTCCCTTTCCTGTTCGACCACCTCCGTTGCGACTTGCGCAATGGTGTCTTGGACTATTTTATCTCCCGTACTGATGCAGTGTTGAATGATAGTATCCCTATCATTATGATTGTTTTCATTGGTCTCTTCCATTTTTTTTTTTGTTCTGTTCTAATCGTTCTGCTTTTATTTTAAGAATAAAAGAATAAGAGAACACAAAAATTGCTGCCACGTAAAAGATGGTTTATTGCCGATATTTAACGAGAATAATATTTGCGAAATCATAATAAGCAGAGTTTTTTTTTAATGATAAAAATTAAAAACAAAACTCACAAGTGATTCTATGATAAAAAGAAGGAGAAAATCTTAATTAACTTTTCTGGTTGCCTTCTCCTTTTTTGGTTTTAAATTTCTTTATGAATATATATATAAATACTTTGTTTCTTGGATTGTATCTGTTGTGCGGAACGCTCAACAAACAAAAAAGAAAACAAAGTCTCTAATTAAGGATTTTTTTTTTTTTTTAACTATATTGTATCTGGAAAAAAAAAATTGATCAGTTCGATGGACAGTAACTATTCTGCAAAATATCCTCTCCCTCGTTATTCTGGTAATCATTCTTATCGTGAATCACATCCGAAGAGAATAACACACGCTGCGGTTTCACCACCTCTTCCATCTCCACTTCATTATTATACTTATTATTGTTATTCTTAGTGTCGGTTTGGTATTCTGGCTTGATGGAAGGTTTGGCCAAGAACTTTTTGGGCTTTGTGTGATCCACACTGATCTTTTCATTTTCCTTCTTGTTAGGGTCCGATAGTAAGGTGACGTAGCGGGGCACCGTAGCGGGGTTATTGTTGTTATTATTATTATTATTATTGTACTTGGTGTACGTATTATTATTATTGGTAGTAGCAGCTGTACTCACCGCCGCGGACGCCTGTTGCTGCGCCATGTGCAACAGCGACTCATGCGCGGCCACGGCCCTACAGTAATGATTATAATCCATCGGTGTATTAGTATGATTCACATTATTCGTATGGTTGGGGGTGTAGTAGGGTGGGGTCGGCGGCGCACATGACTTTGACATCGTGTTGTAGTGCCAAGGGTGTGGCGGGTAGGGAGAGGCGAACCCGTTCGCTGGTGGCATGTACGGCGGCGCAAAGTTAGGGTCCACGAATACTTTATGTGGATGATATGGGGAACCGCTGGGCCCTCGCACCACGTGTGGTGGCACACTCTTATGATCTGTCGGAGGAGGAGGGAGGTCGCTGCGGCCGACAGAGGTGGAGTACGTGAGGCGTTGGGCCACGTAGTCCTCTTCTGCTGTATTATTAGCAGCGTACTCTGGTGCCGTCGGACGGGGAGAGGTTCCCTCTCGCCCCAAGTAGTGCGGCACGGTCGAGGGACTATTATTATTATTATCCTGCTTGAAGGCACTCATGAGGAGTTGCTGCTCCTGCTGCTTGCGGAGGACCGCAGAGGACGGTGCAATGTGTATCTTAATTCCCGCCGCGGATGGGCTCACGCTGTCGCTCCCTCGGGTGAGGGAACTGACCTCCTGCGGCACCACGTTGCGAATATCCTCAAAGTACTCCTCCCGCCGTAGAATACCTTTCAAATCTTCCTCTAGCGGAATCTTGGTGGGGATGATCGACCGGTGGGTGTGGCGGCACTGGTAGAGGAGCTCTAGCGGTCGCTGAATGCGGGACGACTTGGGCAATGACTGAAACGCCTCACTCACCCACTGCCGGCGTTGCGCCTCGACCACTTTTTTTGTACTCGGTGCGCTTGTACACGGGTTTCTTATTGGCCTGCTGCTCCTCGTCGTCGTCGAGGTAGACGTAGTCGAACATGTGCAGTGCACGGCGCCACTTGCGTAGTTCAATATCCCACTGCCGCTTGCTGTGCAAGGTGAGGCTAGGCGGGGCGATGGGCAGCAGTTTCCCTTCCTGCAGCAAGGGGTCGGACTCAATCAACAACACCATGTTGCGATAACCATCGGTGGCATAACCGAACTGAATTTGTTTCACACGTTGTGTCATTCGGCGGTCGAGATTGGGGGAGTTGCTGTTTTTATTATTGTTGTTATTGCACTTGTTGGCAGAAGTGGGTTTACGATTGCTGTTTTCATTATTATTATTTTGATGATGCTGTGGGTTGGTCTGCTTGGCTCGGTACGGTGTCCGCGTCGGTTTCTCCGTGCTGCGTGAAATGTACTTGACCGCGGATCCCATACTATTATTATTCATTGCCAGACTGTCCTCTAACTTCGAGTGATCGTTTCGACTCTTATTAGGCAGTGGGGTGCACTCCATTCTTGCTGTGTTATTGTTTGATTTTGAGTTTTATGAAAGAGTCTGATTGGTTAGTATGGTTATCTTTTTTGTTTTTTTAAAAAGCGCTTCTTACCTCTATGGTTTCTAAGGGGAAAAGTAAAAAAAAAAAAAAAAAGTTGCTTAGAGAAAAGAAGAATATTCAATATTGCAAAGCAAAGAAAACTAGTGAAGTTCACCCGATGAATAATACAACAGAGAATAATGTTTTTTTTTTTTTTTTTGTACTGATCAAATAGGATTCTTCTTCTACAAAGTAAAATAAAATACCATTAACCAGTGACACATTTTTTTTTTTTTTTGGCTTTTTTCGAAAAAAAAAAAAAAAGTTTTCCATTGAAAGAAAAACACACAAAAATATAATTTAGAGTTGTCCGCAGGCGGCAACGATGACGGGCCTGGGAAGGCTTGTCACCAGCATTCGTCTTCACGCCCTCCATCTTCTTGACGACGTCGTACCCCTCGAGCACCTGGCCGAAGACGACGTGCTTGCCGTTGAGCCAGTCGGTGGGGGCGGTGCAGATGAAGAACTGAGAACCGTTGGTGTTGGGACCGGCGTTGGCCATGGAGAGGGTACCAGGGCCGAAGTGCTTCCCCGCCTTACCGGCGAAGGTCTCATCCTCGAACTTGTTACCGTAGATGGACTTGCCACCAGTACCGTTCTGGTTGGTGAAGTCACCACCCTGGCACATGAAGTTGGGGATGATGCGGTGGAAGGGGCTGCCGGCATAACCGAAGCCCTTCTCGCCAGTGGCGAGGGCGCGGAAGTTCTCGGCGGTCTTGGGGCAAGCATCGGCGAAGAGCTCGAAGGTGATGCGACCGGCGGCCTGACCTCCAATGGTGATATCGAAGTACACCTTGGGGTTGGTGGGCACGGTGGCGTGGTGGGGCTTGTAGCTCATTTGTAAAAGAAGATAATAAACGGTAAAAACTAGGTGGAACAAAACACATAAAAAAAAAGAAAGAGGGAAGAGAAGGGAGGGAACAATAGATGGACGGTCTGCCGGTTCACACACACTAGAGCTGTTTGTGCCTTTCATTATAAACAATAATAATAATAAAAATTGTGTGCCTGTATATGGCAAGTCGTTAATGTCTATTTCTTTTTCTTTTCCAAAAGGGTTTCTTCCTTCGCTGGCGCCTCGGCCTCACTCCCATTCTCCGGCACCGAACTCCCCCGGCGCTTCTGGAGTGGCGGTTGACCGGACTGCATGAGCTTCTCCAAGTTTTTCAGGTTCGCGGCGGTGAGTTCGGCGTTGGCCACCCCACCGTCCAGATCGAAGAAGAAGATACCGTACAAGGACACCACCATCCCAAACAGGTTCACCAGCGTCACCTTCAGGTTCACCAGTCGCTCAAACCGGTAGATGCCCTCCGTCGGCGGGGCGAGGTCGTCGCTCATGCCAAAGACAATCTCCCACAGCACATTGAACATATTCTTGAGAGCGCCCCCCACGAGGACGAGGGAGCTCACCGCCTCCCCGCTGTCACCGGTGTGGTGGTTACAGATGGGAAGGGCACGCTGGGCCTCCGTCAGCCGTTCTTCACTGGTGTCGTCAAACATGGACTGTACGTCCACCTCCCTGCAGGGCTGCCGGGCCGCCTGCTCTCGTCGCTTGTACTCCTCCTCACTCACAATCTCCGCCCCACCCGGTGCCTGTCCTTCCACGTGTCGTTGGATCACCAAGGCAAACCGCAGCACGTAGTACAAGAGGGAGGAGACGAAAATGAGCACCAAGCCGACGGCGAGGCGTGTGGCGGGGCGGTCGGTGGGGTTCGCCGACATCAAAAAGCCCAACGAAATAACAAACATGAGTAGAAACACCGACACGGCAATACTTTCTATCGTCGCGAGATCACGGTTGTTGAGGCTGGAGGGGTACCCCTGCGCGAGCGGCCCGTTCGGGTTATTCTCCGCCTCCGTGAGGGAGGTCCAGGTGGACCAGAGGAAGTACGCCCCGCCGATGAGGACGAATATAACATGGACGATCGCTAAACGGTGAATTTCCACTTCGGTTATGCCGAACATTCCTGCTACTATTAATGATGGTGTGCTAAGGGGGAAAGAGAAAAGGAAAACGTGTTGGAAAGTGGTTTGGCGGGACAATGAGAATAGAAAGAACAGTGCGGGCAACACGGTGCTTTTGAATAAATGTTTATAAATGTGTAGAAAAAAGAAAAGTGTGGAATCTTTTTATTACTATAGTTACTGAGCTGGTACTGCTTTCCATTTATTATTTTTTTTTAAGAAATCTGGGCCTGTGGTTGGTTATCTGGCGTATCCTCGGTGCCCTTGATATGCTTAAATTCTACTACCACCGGCGAATCCAATTCTACTACCGCCGTCTTATAATCCGGGTGTGACTTAATCGTTCCCACCTCATTCTTAAACCGCTTCCCTCGCATATTGCGTACCCCGATCTGCGCAATGTTGTCAATGTTGTAAATATTCTTGAGGTAGTTGGCCAACTCCTGCTTGGACATGTCTTGGGGAATGGTAAACACCGGTCGTGTTGTTTCATTGTTCAACACACTATCGAGCACTAGACTCACCTCTACATCGGGGAAGTACTTGTCAAAAAAGTACGGAAAGTACTCCGGCGAGTGGCGCAGACCCGTCGGCGGTGGTCGTCGCTTCGGCCAGTCCCACTCCTCAATCTTCTTATTGACCAAACCAATCTTACCCGCAATGGGGTTCCAAATGCGCGAACGGCCATAGTAGTTATTGACGGCCGGCTCCGGGTAGGGGCGGGGGTCGGGCTTGGTGTGCTGGTACTGCCACGTGTCCCACCCTTTGTGCAGACGACCCATGCGTGCTCGCCAGAGGTTAATACCACTGTTGACGAGCGGCTTATAGAAACGATGGCGGCGAGCGGTGGTGAGCGTGGCGTCTCCTTCAGGAACAGCTAAGGGGGAGACAACGCCTAGCGCGAGGGCGTGTGTCGGGCGTGCACAGCGTCGCATGAAAGGTGTGAAAGAAAATAAATTTAAAAAAGAAAAGGATGAAACTACAATGAAAAGTATTGTAGTTTTCCTAATACGCTGCTTTTTAAAAGAGAGAGGGGGAAAAAAAAAATGTTTGTTTTTACACGAACATCAACTACCACAAATGGCCGCCATCACAATATTGCCGTATTCCTATAACGAGAGAGGTAAAGTAAAATAAACAAGTCTATCTCAATCTCTTTTTTTTAATCTTTGGGTTTGATTCTATATATTATTCATCTAATCGCATTCTTCTTCAGGGCGCGGCCTCTCCCATGATTTGAACAAACGTCTGCCACGTCTGTTTTTGTTTTTGCTTGTAACTTTCTTCCAACACGTTACACTTTTCTTCCCATTTTCGCTTTTCTTCCTTTAGTTGTTGCACCGACTGCTCCATCTCCCCCACCCGTCGTTGGAGTTGCTCTTCGATTGCCGCCGACCGCAGGAGCTGATCCCTCGCTACCGTCAGCCCCTGCACCAACTCCTGCCGCTCCAATCGCAAGGATTGCAGCAGCTTGTCTTTTTCGTTAATCTTCTTGTGGAGGGGTAACGTGGAAAGGAGCGTGGCGTTCGGGGTGCTGTCTTGCCAGGAGAGGGGCGGGCTCATCATTGGCTCCCCTTCGTCGGCCTGTCCGCTACCGCAGCACTGCCACCACACGACCTTAAACTTCTCTTCCAGCTCCGCCAGTTGTTTCTTGGTCTGTTCCACCTCCTCCTTGTACGCGACGGACTGCGCCACACTCTTCTCCCGCTCCTCCCTCTGCAGCGCCAGCTCCTCCTCTAGTAGGGCAATCCGACAGCGCTTTTCTTCCAACTTCTCCCTCGCTTCCTCCTCTAGCTGATCGAGTGCGTCGTCCTTGTGCTGTAGGTCGTCTTTAAGACTGTGGAGGGTGCGCAGCAAGTTCTCCTTTTCCTGCTCCGCCTGCTGCCGTGACGTTTGCTCCGACTGCAGGGTGTGTAGCTGGGCGAGCAGTCGGGTATTCTCCTGGGTGAGGGTCGCCTGACTGGAGAGGTGCGCCCGCTCCGCCGCCTGGAGCGACTCCACCTCCGACTGTAACCGAGCACACACCTTCTTCCAGTAGGCGTCTGTGGGAGAGACGTAAACCGTCGCCGTCTCCTCCACGGGAAGGGCGGAGGGTTCTTGCACAATGGACAAGGCCGTTTCATAGTGCACTTCTTTTTGACCAATAGGGTCACAGGCCACATCCCGTCCATGCGCGGCGCTGGAGCGAGGGGTATCCTCTTTTTTCAAATGCTCCATTCCCACTAGCAGTCGACTCACTTCCTCCTCTGCGTGTCGTAGGGCGTCATTGTACTCTTCCTGTAAGTCATTGCAATACTTCTCCCACGTTTTGTTTTGGACACTAAAGTTGGCTAAAATGGATTCCTTTTCCGTTTCCAGTCGCCTCACCTGACGCGACAGTCGCGCCACCAGTTGATGATGATGAACGGTGTGAAACAGTGCCTGCCGGTCAGCGGACTCCGTGCCTTCCAGCTGACGTCGTCGCTCCGTTTCTTGCAATACTACCGTATAGAGGGCATCGAGTTGAACGAACTGCTCCCGTCGTACCCTCTCCTGCTGGCGCTCCACCGCTAGCTGGGTCTCCTCCGCCTGCTGCTGGAGGCGACTGTGGAAGTACTCTTCCTGCTCCTTGCAGAAGACCTGAAAGGCGGTGGTTTCACGCTCTAAATCTAATTCGTGTTGGTGTCGTAAGGTCTCACGGGTCTGCTCTAATTCTTTAGCGTGCCTAGCGCGTAGGAGCTGTTCGTCCTGACTGGTTTTCCCTTGTTGGGTCCGTAGGGCCGCCTCCATCTCCCGCTGGTGTTTTTCTCGCAGCAAGGTCTGCTCCTGTCGCTGCCGGAGGAGCTCATCCTTGAGGGCACTGACCTGACTCCGCAGGGTCTGCCGCTCTCTACTGCTCTTCTCCTTGTACAGCTCGTGCTCCAACCGGTAGGCCTCCTTCTCCCGCTGCCAGTCCTGCTGGGGCTGGATCACCGCCCGCACCGCGATCTGCTCCTGTAACCGCTGTAGCCGCATCTCCTGGGCCGCTAGCCGCTCCTCCAGCTGGTGTCCTTCTTCTTCTTTCTGAGGGTCGGTAGAGGTACCTCGCGAGACCTGCTTCAGGCGCCATTGCTCCCCTCTCTCCGGTGTTGCCTCTGCCGTGTCTGCTGCGTCAGCGTCGGGTGAACTACCAGGGGAGGAGTCTACCGGACTCTTCTGACTGGCTGCCAGTGGGCTCGTCGTGGTCCAGGAGTGGCGAGGCAGAATGTGCAACTTCCCGCTAGCGGAGCGCGTCACCGTGGCGTTCCCTTTCAGGGTGCGAGAGAAACGGTTTCGGGGGAGAGAGGACCGGGATATCCAGGTCATCCTCGCTGATTACTGTATTATTATGAGGAGGATTGGTAGCTGGATTAGGATGCTCCACCAGCGGCTGGACATCGAGCGGCTTCACTGCAGGGGAAGGACGGCCCGGCTGTGCTTCCTTTTCTCTTTTAGGATTACTCTTACCGGTTGATTTCGATTTCTTTGATGTGGGTGAGTTGGTCCTTCAACTCCTCCACATCGCTCTTCAGCGTGTAATAGTAATTCATCTCGTCCAACAACTTCTTTTTTTCCTCTTCTTCCTCCTTTTTCTGTGTCTCTTTTATTGTCGTACCAGTTGCACTATTGATCGTCGCCAATGCCTCTACCTTTCGAGTATTTTCCTCCTCGATGGGGTTGACCCCATGCGACTGACCATCAATGACTTGAAGGGAAGGGAAGTACTCTAGCAACTCCTCCACATACATATTATTATTAGTATTGATACTGTTTTGAGAAATAAATGGATTTTCTCTTGTGAGTTGGTCCATCCACGCCTGCTGCAGATCCTCTTCCTCTTCCTTCTTGTCGTTTGGGTGGTGGATCGCGAGTCGAATGTCTTCCAGATTCCCTCGCTGCAGCACTAAGCTTTCCTTGACCTGTGCCAAGGAGGCAATCGCGTTGCCACTCAGATCAATCTTTTTAAAATACGACTTGTGCTGTTTTTCATTGTTTCCCCCACCTGTCGGAGGAAGAATACTCCGCAGCCCATCCAAGTTCTCTACATGATTAAACGATAAGTATAATATTTGCAATGACTCTAACGGGGCAAAAATTCCATCTTTTATCCATTCCGTTTTATTGGACAGGGGACTATTTTTGGATTTGTGTTTTCGTTTGTTGCCGTTTCCCTTTTCTGCCTCCTGTTCCTCTTCCTCCTCGGGGTTCAGATGCACCAAACAGTTACTACTCAAGTTTAATACCTTTAACTTTGTCAAACCCGAAAAACTATCTTTATGGAGTGTCCCAATCTCGTTGGCACTTAAATCCAACTCCTCCAAGTGGGTCAAGTGGGAGAGGACCATTGGGGGTATTTTTTTAATATTGTTCATGTGCAAATTCAAAACGGTCAGCTGCGTCAGATGGCCCAGAAAACGGATTTGCTGAATGGAGAATAGATTACGGCAGCAAATGAAAAGAGACGTCGTCTCCCGCAGTGTTTTCTTTTCCTGCGGGGATAAGCTGTCATAAGCACTATTCGTATTATTATTGTTATGGTGGCTCGCTATGATTTGGTTCGCGATGTTGTTGTTGTTATGGTCTTCGTATTCCTTGAACAGCAGCTGGCGTGCTGGGCTACTTTGCCTCATGATGAGAGTTTTAAAAAAATGTAGGTAAATCTATTTCTATTTTTTTTTTTGGTGTTTAATCTATACGCGTTTTCACTCTATTTTACCTTAAAAAAAAAAAAGGGAGAAAATTATGATCATTCGAAAAAAAAAAAAAATAGTACACATATTAATACCAAAACACCCCAATAATGTTGCCGCTATGCTTTGTTTATTTCTGTAACAACAACAAAAAAGGTCGCTGACTATCCCACCATACTTCTCTTACGACCACGCGCCCGCACTGCCTCCAGTCGCGTCAGCGTCGCCTTCCACTTTTGTCTCCTCTCCTTCTCTCTATTATGATTGTTCGCAGTGGCTGCCACGGAGTGCACGGCGCCCGCCTGATACCCCGCTAGCAATAATAACGTGGAGGTATGTTCTAGAAAAGGATGGGTAGACAGTAAGGCACGCTCGAGTACGTAGAGATCTACCGCCCGCTCCTCCTCATTGTTCTTCTCCGGTACTAATCCAAAATCTAAAATGACAATGGACGCGGGGGAAACACGAATGGAACTATGATTCTCTGTGTTGTCGGAAATTTGCGCCAGCACCTCTTGTGGTATTTCTAACGGGATGGTTTCACTAGGAGTTGAGTTGTTTTGGAAAAAAGTATCGTCCTCTTCGCAGTACATGAAGTTCGAGGTGGTCAAGTCGCCGTGGACGACCCCAGCGCTGTGCAGTCGGCCAATCACAAATCCCATTGACAATAATAACTTCACCGTCTGCAATGTAATCTTTCCCGTGTTGGCGATCTTTTCTTCCTCCTCGTCCAGACACTCCTTGATGGTTTTACCACCCTCAATGTACTCCATCCAGATCGCACACTTTTTTTTATCCACCGCCAACACCGTCGGCGTGCGTAAAAAGAACTTCTCGCGGCACTTCACCAAGTTGCGTGCCTCGCGGGTGGTCCGCTGCTCCCGTAGTCGTTGGTCTAGCAGTGGGGAGCGATACGCCTTTGGGAAGCGTTCTTTGCAAATGGCTGGCATGCCGTAATAGAGGCACCGATAGACTTTACTTTCCGCCCCTTGGAAGACTAACTGTCGCTCCTCGGTAGCAGTCATTGACGTGGGTGTGTTGGGGGGTAAAGGATACTACTTTCTTTTCTCTAGCGGAGAGAGGAGACAATATACTAAACCACAACAAAAAAAATTCATTGATGTTCATTTGTTGAATTCCACAGACCCACGCAAAAACACTTTTCTCGATACTGAACAGCCGAAAAAAAAAAAAAAGTTTGTTCAATAGTTTCTTTTCACCTGCAACTGTTTGTCAAATATGAGTCACTTTTATATCTAGAGAGAGATATACGCTCGAACACACACACAAAGGAACGATAAGCCGATATAGTTTTGAATAGGTGTAAAAACAAAGAAAATCAACAATCATAATAATAATAAACAGAAAAAAAAAAAAAGTAATTCTTCCTCAACATAAAAAAAAAAAAAAAAACATCTCGCCTCAGGTACCAGGGGTGAGGAGCTTCCCTGTAAAACGGGAAAGAAATATCGAGCAAATGGGACAGGCCACCAAAATTCCCAAAATTGCCACATTTTTCATTTTTATCCCATCCGCCATTCGCTGCGTCGCCCAGGCGTACTCCTCCGGGGTGGTCGCCTTCGCCCGTGCCTCCACCGCGTAGTTGTAGCACGTGCTGCCCAACGCTCCCTGCACACTGCCTTTGCCAATCCACCCCACGCCGCAAAAGATCAACTCCCGCCAGTTCAGTCCCAGCCGTGTCATGAGAGGAGTGCCCATCGCGGCGAGGGAGCGGACCCCCATGCCAATGAACACCAACGCAAACGCCTGGCCAATGAAGGAGCGGTCGAACAGCTGGTGCACATTGACGTTGGCCCCAGATAGACCGAACAGTGCTGGCATCGCAATATAGTCCCACAGGGTGGTGAGGGATTGGGCCATTTCCGCCTTCACCTGTAGGTGGTCGCGGGTGCCACCGCGTACGCAAAAGTAGTTGAAGGAGCCGGCGGTGAAGACGACGGCGATCGCCGACCCACCGATGCAGTTAAACCGGTATCCAATCGAGATTTCACAAAACGCAATGAGCACCATGAAGAGAATGGAAATATAGCGAATATGGACGGAATGTCGAATCGTCAGCTTGCGGTCGTTGCGCACCGCTGGTAGTCGTTCGCCTTCCATGAAGAGAATGAAAAAGGTTACCACGAACACCACAAAACCGAGAATAATACCCCCAATGATCCCGACGAGGATTTGCACCGGGGCAAGCACAATAAGGAGGGCCGTGTTCATTCGCTTGAACTCGAGGGCCAGCAGGAACTGTATCCCCCAGATACACAGCGCCGTGTCAATCGCGATACTGCAGAGAATCATCATCGGCGGTCCATCCCGCACGCCGTACCCTTTACGCTGGTAGGAAATAATAATCGGCACAATGACACTCGGGGCGATGGAGGCGACGAGAAACCCTTCCGCGAAGCAAATTTTCCAACTGTCGTAGTGAAAAATGTAACGTGCGCAGACCCCATGTACCACCATCTCCACCGAGGCAGGGATACAGGAAAAGCAAATGAAGTGTTTAAACTTTTGTTTAAACCGAATCACATTGAGGGAAAGACCCGCCCGCACGATGCCAATCGACAACCCCAACATCCCAATGAACTGCCGCATGTCGGAGTTGATCCCGCCGGTGAGTCGCCCCACGTAGGGGACATTGTTGTACAAGATGCCAGCCCATATCACCCCAACAATCGTCGGCACCCGCACCACATAGGCGCCGAGGGTACCGACGAGCCCGGCGAAGATAATGGTGGAAAAGGTGTCGAAATAGAGACCGCCTGGGCTAAAATACTTCCCCAACAACATGTTGAACATAATGACCCACATGATAAAAATAACGAACCCACGAAGGAGGTAGGAAAAGAGAAAGACGCGGAAGCGCCGCTTGAACACCGTCACGTAGAAACAATAACGGGTGTCGTCAAATGCGATGTCAAACCACTTATCCACCGCATCTCCGTCCACCAGACTGTTCCAGTTATCCCCGGTGAAGGAGGCATTGTTCTCGAACGGGGAGACATGTGCCACGTAGAAGGCCTCTAGCATCTCCAGGCGGCGCGTCTCGGAGGAAAGGGCGTTGAAACTATCAATCACATTCTCCTCCAGCGCCACATCGGACGCGGGGATCGGGGTCTGGAAGAAACAACCCATGTTGAGGTACGTACCTTTCCCTTCTTCCTCCTCTTGTATCGGTGGTGCGGCCCCCGGCGGGTCCGCCGCCTTTTCCGTCCCTGTCTCGGAGAAGTGAACCTTCTTCTTTTCACCTTGCTTGCCCCGGTGGCGCCACCGGCTGCGTGTCTTCCGTGGGTGGTGGGGGCGCCAACTCTACGGACTGAGGGGAAGGCGGTTGGGGGTGTGGCTTCTTTCGTCTTCCATGTTTCCCTTTTTTATTCTTGTGGGAGCTGCCGTGACTCGCGTGACTACCGTCCTCGGAGGGCTCCGCGGTGGAGAAGGCGCTCGTCTCCTCGCTGTCACTCTCGCTGGAAGCGGAACTGCCGTGCGCCTTATTCGAATTGTTATTGTTATTATTATTACCGGCATCGGCGGCCTCCCCAATCACAATATCCTCCACGTTCACATGCGTCCCTGTGGTAAAAGGGGGTGGTCTCTGATTGAGGCGTATGTTATACCGAAATACATAGGTGCGTGGTATCTCCGGTATCATGTTGCTGCTGCTATTATTATTCAGATTCACACTGCCGTGCAGTGCGAGGGAGGTATTCAAGGAGGGTCCGCTATTATTATTATTATTATTATTACTGTTGTTATTTCCTACGTCAAAAGAGGACTTTTCTAAATCCGACACGTCAAAGTGGTGGCTGGCATTGTTGTGGGTGCTATTGAGAAGGGTAGACCCCGGCTCCGGGTTGTCCTGCAGTACAAAGTGTGCCTCCTCATTGCTGTCCTCACCGACCAGCAGTTCGTGTCCTAGGGTCTGTCGCACCGCGTTCTCCAGCGCCTCATCCTCCCCTACTGGATGACGAAACGGCTTCGTGAGAAGATCAAACGCTGACTTGTGGCGAGCCACGCTGCTGTTATTCTCCAAGCCAAAACTAATGTTCGCGGAAGGGGCGGGGAAAGACATGTACATGCTGCTGTTGCGGCTGCTCTGTTGCAGGGCGGCGGTGGGAGGAGCCTCCCCGGGGACGTCTCCTCCTGGTTGGGGTTGACCACGGTGTCGTCGTGCATTGGCACCCTCACCTCTTCCTCTGCGTGTGTGGGCTCCACGACATTATTCTTATCACCACTACCTGTCTCCGACATTTTTTTTTTTTTTTTTGATTATTGGTGCGTGAACGTGGGTGATTCGCTCTTTTATAATAATACTTTTTTTTTTTTTTTCGACTTTCGGTATCATACGCAAAAAACAACGCATGACACAAGGAAGAGAAGGTATGTTGCGGTTATTCCTATAAACAGCTAAAGTGAACAAACACCAGCAGCACAAACAATAATAACAACAAACGTTTGATTCTGTAAAGTATTACCGTTTAGCGACCTCGCCGAAAACCGAAGGTTGTGGTTTGGTGAACGTTTCGAAGACGACCCCCTGGCCTTCAACTCTTCTTTTACGACTAACAAAGATGAATGTGTACTCCAATCCTTTCATGTACAACAATGGGGAGAAGTTTGAAATGTTTTGGCAACCACAGACGTTAATCTCTGTGACAGACTCGGGGAGGGAGGAGCATCAGTCCATCGTGTACACCGATATCCTGGTGACACGCTCCATGAGAGGTACGACCGTAGAGAAATACTCCTTGAGAGAGATGCCCTCACACTGCAATGTATCGAGCTGAGGTTGAGTGCAGGTGTATTCTTCCTATGGCTGCCCCTTACATTTGCAGCTGACGAATATATGCGCTGGAAACACCGGTGGGCCAGTCACACGATGCAACTTTAGGCAGAGCCGGTAGGACGGTATAGAAAAATGTCTCAAGAAGTCGGCGCGGATGTGGCTTAAACCCTATATTAGCCGGGAGGAATAGCTTCGTTCGCTTATCGAGGGAAAAATAGACGTTTCGCAGCGTTAGGAGAAACCGTATTATCCAAACACCACTCGTATACTTCCGGCAGATCATCGAACCGACCACTGTAGAAAATTATAACGCTTCGTGGTCATTTACCGTCATGAACCACACACCTCTGAGACGATACGATAGGTGAAGTGAGGTGAATAAGCAGAGAAGTCCCACTGGGGTACGAAATAGAAATAAGAAGAAGTTTTTGTTGATCATAAAGTGGTACATTGAATATCACTTTTTTTGCATCTTTCTCATTTTGTTTGGTAATAATTCTAAAATGATTCACATTATTCGAGCGTATCTTTTTTTATCTTTTTATTGTGAAGTATACTAATAGGAAAAGCAAGATCCTAACAATCGTTACCAAAAAAAGCGAATACGAAAAGAGGCAACTGTAGGGGCAGGGCATGCGCAATCGTTTATAAGCAAAAAAAAAAAAAAGTATGTTTATCTATACAGAAGGCGAAATATCTATTCTCATTCATTGTTTTTTCACCGTGGTTTGTGTTTTGATGCTCCAAAAAACGGATATGAAAGGGGGAAAAGAGGAGTAAAATAATAATAATAATATTAAGATAAAAGGACAACCAACCTTCCTGTTATAAGAGATATTCGTTTATTATTTTTCGATGATGATGACTGATCTCCTCCATCCAGTTCAATACAGAAAGAGTAGGTTTCTATTTTTACGATGATTTGTTTCCATTTATATCATTTTTTTTTGGCCGGTGACGCGTCGTGGTCGGTAAAACAAAGGCCAAAAAAAAAAAAGGGAAATGAAGAGCATCGAAAAATATTGACTATCCTCATTCTGTATTTTGTTTTTTTTTTTGAAATCGATTAGAGAGTGAAATAAACAACGAAATCGTAATAAAAGTACGCCGTTAAACATTCGTGAAGATGGCCTTTATTTTCTTTTTTAATATTTTTTTTTATTTTTTTCCCTTTTCCCCTTCATTATACGTTTTCGTTCGCGTTTCAAATACACATACACACGTTTTCCCACCCGTCATACGTTTCTCAGAAAAGAAAAGAAAAGAAAAGAAAAAAAGAATAATTAGCGTAAGAAGACCGTCAATGAAAAGGGGTTACGGAAATCAGATTTACTATTGTTGTTTTAGAGTTGGAAAAAAAAAGAGGAAAAAATAAAATAAAATAGCCTTTCAAAAAAAAAAAAAAAAGGACTTGCGTCGTGACGTTTTCACCCGTTCCTCTTTTTTGTTCTCATTCCACAGCACAATACACAAAAAAAGAACGGTCATTCTATTAATAATGCACTACAAGTACATACTTTTTTTTTTCTTTTCTAAAAAAGGGTTAGGGTATACATCGACGACAAAAGAGGGACATTCAACCACAGTTTGTATATATATTATATATATATTCCTGTAATAGTATCATTATCACCTCTCCCTGACGTGGCACCATTCTCTCTCTGCATTTGTGATTTTTTATGTGTGGAGGGAAAAAAAAAAAGAGGGGGGTGAAAACTAAACGAATAGTGTGTCCTCTTTTTTTTTTTTTTTCCATTTTTGGCTTATTTTATTGTTATTCTTTTCCACTGTTCTCTTTTTTGTTTTACAACCGTAATAAAACAAAATATAAATATAAATCTGAAAAGTGTGAACTAGTTTCATATAATTGGTCCTCCACTGAATTATTCCTGATTTCCCTAAGAGAGACGGTTTTTGAAGGGAAAAAATCAAAAAAAAAACTATAGAATAGGTCATTCCGCATGAATAGATAAACACACGCACCGTATTTAGTGCTCTTTTTTTTTTTTTTTTTGCTTTACTTCCGACCGCAGCGGTACCGTCTACAGTGACCCCTCTTTTCAACTTCACTCTTCGACCGCATTGTCTGTTTCTCGTCTGATGACTATTATTATTGCCTTTCCACTCTGAAAAAAAAATAAAATAAAAACCGTTTTTCGAATATTGTTCATTATTCCAAAGAAAGAGTTAGCGTGATTTGTCCAACGATTAAAGGAATCATCTCAACTTTTTTTTTATTATTTTATCTTTTTAGCGCTCCACACAGAAATCTGAAAGTCTAACTGTTCTCTTCCGTCTCTTTTCATCTTTCATCAGTGTATAATGGCACTGGTCGAGTTCAGTTTCTCCTCTCGCAAGGCTGTGTTGTCATCCTGCAGCTGGATGACCTTCGCTTGTAGAGCTGTCACCGTCTCCTGAGACATACCGTAGGTAATGAGGAATGGGATATACGAGAAGCGGGGGGAGAGGTGTATATATGTGCGTGCGTGTATAGGGAAGGAATACAGAAAGGAAGACCAGAATGTGCCTCACGTGTGTGATGACGGTAGGTTTGAATCAGGTTAAAGAAAATAAATATAAAGGACTACTGTATAATGATTGGATATCATTAACAGATAGTAGTGGGGGTAAAAGTTAAAAAAAAAAAAAAAAGAACTTTAAAATAAAATAAAAAAGGTTTGGTCTTGACGAACGAGAAAGTCGTTCACTGTTATGCGTTTTCGTCTTCCTCTTCAGTAACTTTCGCTTCTGCCGCTTCAGGATGATCCTCGTCCCGCACTTCCACTTCCTTGGACAGCAGCTGGCCTTTTATGAGTTCAAAGGAGGAATCAGTCTTTCCATTGTACACCACTTTCTTCAAACCTTTCATGTACACCAGTGGGGTAAAGTCCGCAATGTTGTGGCAACCACAGATGTCAATCTCTGTGATTGACTCAGGAAGGGAGGGACACCAGTCTAGTGTGTCGATATATGTATCTCGCACCGATATCGCAGTGACACACTTCATAAGAGGTATGACCGTTGAGAAATACTCCTTGAGAGAGATGCCCTCGCACTGCAATGTATCGAGCTGAGGCTGAGCGCAGGCGCACACTTTTCGTGGTGACTTCCCGCAATGTTCTTCAAACACTTCTTTAGACAGTCCGTAACGTTTGTAGCTGACAAATATCTGCGCTGGAAACCAGTCTTGGTCAGTAATGCGCTGCAAATTTGGTAGAGCGGGCAGGACGGTATAGAAGAACGAGTTGAACACTTGGGTTGTGACCCCGCCAGCTTCACCTGTCATATTGTTGCGATAGACAAACCGCGTGCGGGTGTCAAGGGAGAAGATGTATTTTATCACATGCGGAGCGATCTGATGCTCCAAACACCACATGTATATCTTCTCCAAATCATCGAACTGACAACTGTTGAAATTATACCGCGCCATAATCATTTCTTGTGTTTCAGGCGTTTGCATACTGAGCACTCTGCAGAACTTCTTACTTTGGTTTTCCTCCTTTCCCATTTGTTCACGCAGCCACTCGCAATCGGCCCGCAATTTCGCATTTTCCCTTTCCAGCTGCTTGACCTCATCCTGAAAGTTTGCCACGGCATTGCTGTAATCTTCCTCCTTGCGGTGGAAGGCGGCGATGGTCTCCGCCACATACGAGTCGTGCTCCTCTTTCAGCGCTGTGAGCTCCTTACTTAACTGATTGTTTTCGCTGGCCGGGATCAATTTCTCCAGTAGTGAGTCTTTGTCGTCATCCTGCAGCTGGTTGACCTTCGCTTGAAGGGCCGTCACTGTTTTGTGAGACATACCGTAGGCAATGGAGAATAGGGGATATACTAGAAGTGAGAAAGAGAGAGAGAGGCATGCATGTGTGCGTACAGGAAAGTAGATATGTTTCCCCTCTACACAGCGGGCTTCACTTCGACACCAAGTAGAAAAAAAAAAAAAACGGATGTGTTTCACTCCCAACCAGGACAGATAGTCTAATGATACCCGTCAGCAGATGGTGAGAGACTTTTACTATTCATAATAATACTTGGGATGGCGGACCGCCCACCCTTACGTAAACGCCCTCATCATTTCGTCCTCGGAGAGAATGTGGTTGTACAAGGTGAAGCGACCAGCCGTGCAGTCACCCGCTGGATGAGGGCGGCTGTCCTCACCAGGGGAAGAGACGGTAGCGGCGCCCTCCGCCTGCCTCGTCGCTCTTCGTTTCAGCAAGTTCTCCAACGTGTGTTTCATGTCGTCTGTATCGTCAAAATTATTATTGTGATTGGTGTACGAATGTTCAATACTACTGTTGGATTCACTGATAGGATCATACTTCAGAAATACGTTGAACGTTTCCGCTTCGCTGGTACGACTGTTATGTCCATGAACTTGCACTTCTTCCGTCACCGTGTTTTCCGCCACGGTGGAGGCCCGCGAGGAGGGTCGGGGTCCCTCTTCTATTTGAGCAGGCTGGCTAGAAGTAGCGGAGTGGGCCTCCGACGCACGACACGACTCCTCATTGGGCGACACATAAGAATAGTAGTAAGCATCCTTGTTTGATGGTGGGCACTGCAGGGGAGACGGACTGCGATAAGAGCTGGATGATTCCGCCGTCATTCGGTACGCCTCTGGCACCGCTTCTCTTTCCCCACGGAACAGCTCCTTTTGTTTATTCCGTGCCGGTTTAGTCGACGTATGACGAGTGCGGCTTTGACTTCCATCCGTGAGAGACGAAGGTGGCAACCCGTGCGGGAAGAGCGCCATCACCTCTACAAGCGCCTGAGCTAGTGCGTGCACTTCTACATGGGTCACCACAAGATGGTCATCGTTACTAGTAGTATTATTGTTATCCTCGTTCCCATGATAAAGAAAGACGGAAGGCAAGACAACAGTCTCTCCGTTTTGTGTCTCATTTGTCTTTTCCTGCGGTAGAGGGTGGTCGATCCACTCCTTGATGTGCTGGAGGACGATGTGTAGCGCCTCTGGAGACAGGGCGGCAGCAGGACGGTGCATTTGTTGTACCTGCTGCACAATGTTGACCAGCGGATTAGGATTGGTACCGTAATCGCCCATATTTTCAAATAGACTGGAAACCGGAAAATAATACTCCGTTGCGGAAAACAGACTTGTTGTATTCTTCTGTTTTAGGATCGAGGCATGTTTCGCCAGTTCCGTTGCCATAAAACTAAACCGTTTAAAATTCTGCAACGAAAAAACACAATTATCATCGCGGGCACCTCCGTTATTATTATTATTATTGGAGGTATAGTATTGATGAAAAATAAACGTGAGTGTCGACGTATTTTTGTACAGAAATAGATAATACGTGAACTTCTTGACCTTTTCTTTCCACGTATAAATCCCGTAAAAATCTTCAAAGAATTGAAAGCAAAAGAAGATTAAGCTGTTATTATAAGAATTGTTATCATTATAATGGAGTTTGCTATTTTTCAGCTTTCCACTTTTAAACTGCACGCCACACTGGTTCAGTATGTGCTGGATCATGTGTACGACAAACGAAGGAGATCGGCCGGGGTGACTTCTCTCCTTCGTCGCTACCCGTCCCTTCCGCGGAGAGACTACGATACGCTCATGGTCCCTCCATTCATCACCGGCGTGGTGTCTCCCATCAGTGGGCGAAGGGTCACGGAGGGTACCGGTGGGAATAGGAGAAGTATCCAATGAACTAGTCGTATTATGATGGTTGGAAAGTAGTGTATTTTCTTTTGCCGTATCGATCGTCATTTTGGACTCCTTGACGGACACTAAACTTTCCTGCTGATTATGATGATTCGCCATTTCGTCCTGGCGTATTTCTATTTTGTCAGTTTCTATCCCCTCCATCGCCGGTATATCCGTCTTTGGAGAAGGGAGTTGGTGAAAGTGTTCCGTGCTGGTCCAGCAGTCTACTTTAGAATGAGAAAGATGAAAGTACGGGTGCGCCGCGCGGTTATACTTTTCTTGGAAATTATTCTCCTTTTCATCGCTACCCTTTTGATGACGGTCGTGACGGTCCAGCCAATCTCGTGTCATTTCTTTTACGAAGTCCAGCGTTGTATGGTGATGATGATGAACAGGGTCGGTCAGGTTCGATGGGCTGTGAACGACACGACATAAAAACGAACTACTATTACTATTATTATTATTTGGATTTGAAAATGAATGAATTTCTTCCCTTCTGCTATCGTTTTGATTGGAGGCAATTAATCTATTTTTATTAGTAGTAGTATTATTATTATTCTCTGTCAAAAGGGACTCCCATGGAATTAAACCAGTAACGCTAGAAGCGGTTTTACTTTTATTGTTACGCTTCGTATTGTAATTAGTATGATGAGGATGGCTGCAAGGGACGCTACGATAGATAAATTCTTGCTGCATTGTGATAGTGTGATCCAAACGAAATGGACCTTCTTCCTTCTCAAAATAAAAAAAAAAGAGAGAAAAAAAAAAGAGGGTTTATATGCTCTTCGCAGGGTTTCTCTAATGGAGCGGTCGAACAAATAATAATAGTAATCATCATAATAAAATAGACAGTAACAAAAAGTGAATATATAAAGCATTGGTTTTTCTATTCATATTCCTCCGAATCGTGAGGCATAATGTTTGGCTTCTTCCGTCTTGTTTTGCTTGTACAATAACTTTTCGTACTGTTCCTTGTAATAATAATAACCACCCTTTCTGTTATTACTATTATTACTGTTCTGAAGGAGGGCGGCTCGTTGTGCTTCATAGTACTGAGTGGACAGCAAAGCCATTTCCCGTCGGATGGAATCGATTAATTCTGTTTTTTCATTATTTTCCAGTTGTAACCGTTCCAGTGCAGATTTCATTTCAGCCAGACTATTTTTGGTCTCGCTCTCGGTCGAGCTGACGTGTGACGAAGATGATGAACGTTGGGACAGTGGGGTGGCGTCATGCTCCTTATTATTATGATTCTGATTCCACCACTGCTTTTGTTGCAGCACCTGCACGACGTCACGAAGGACTTCGATTTTATCGTTATTATTATTGTACGGACGTGGATGAGGTAATAACAATCCTATTTCCGTTAAAAGTGCCTCCTCCTCCTTTTCATTATTGTTATCGTTGCGGACAACGTTTGTCTGTGGTATAGTCGTGGGCGCAGGTTTTATTTCACTCACTATACTGTTATGATTATTATTAATGCTATTTTCATTAAACATGAGAAAGGTTTGTTTTGCGAAACGTAACGCGGTAGAGGGATCATTCTCTTTATTTCCGTAATCAATACGAATCGTATTCTTGTTCTTGTGAATATAGTTGAGTGGGGTGCTCTTCTGAACAACGGGGGGACCCTCAGTGTGGGCGGAGGGGGATGACGTATCGGTTGGTTTAGTGGCAAAATACG
This sequence comes from Angomonas deanei, assembly GCA_903995115.1. Taxonomy (NCBI): domain Eukaryota; phylum Euglenozoa; class Kinetoplastea; order Trypanosomatida; family Trypanosomatidae; genus Angomonas; species Angomonas deanei. The sequence goes on along the minus strand of LR877152.1, from coordinate 425,729 downwards.
ATGCAGCAGAAATGAAATGTTTTTCATCTTTATGCTCATCCGTTTTCGTTTTTTCACATTCCACAGTTGTTTGTTCTACTTCCTCCACGGGAAAACGGTTATTGAGCTGACTGTTCTCCTTGTTACCGGATGATTCAATTTCACTGATTGGTTCGTCTTCTTCGTACTGCCTCTCGCTATGGGTACTATCGTTCTGCTGTGGCGCCTCCCCTTCCAGGACGGTTTCTTCTCTACTGTGATTGCTCATGATACTGCTAACATTCTCAATTTCTTCGTCGCTTTCCTCGGATGTATCTTCGTTGAACAGCATATTATTATTATTATTATCCTCCGTTTTCATTTCCGTGTCTTCCTTTCTACTATCATCGTTGGTAGTACTATGATGACTACCACTGCTGTTTCTCTGATTCTCCGTTCCACCTTCTTCGGATGTGGCTTCGGTGTACACCATTTGATGAGGATTAATGTTATTATCTTCCGTTTCGGTTTCTTCTCCCGCTTTTTCTTCAACATTACTACTGCTGTTCTGCTCTTCTTCCTTATTATCTTCCTCGTTCATGCCGACAACCTCATCGATTTCTTCCTCGCTTTCCTCGGAAATATCTTCACTGTACAACATGTTATGATTATAATGGTGACTGCTATTATTCATATTTTCATCCTCTGTTTTTGTCTCTTCTTCTTCCCCCTTCGTACGGTCGTTATGTTTTTCATCATCGCTTTCCTCCGATATGGCTTCGCTGTACAACATATCGTGAGGAGGATGGTCGTGCTCCTCTGCTTGTATTGCTTCGTCCTCGCCGAGGTGGTGGTCGGGGGTATGGTGGCTGCCACTCCCATCTCCCACGTCTGTCTGATGTTCTGTTCTATTTTCCTCCTCGTCACTTTCCTCCGAAATATCGTCACTATACAGCATGTTATGATGATGATGATTATCCTCCTTTGGATTCTTCCTCTTCCTTTTCGTTCTCATCGCTACCATTAGGGTCTTCTCCCTTATCATCCTCATCGTTTGCACTGCCGGCCTCATCTACTTCTTCCTCGGTCTCCTCGGAAATATCTTCACTGTATAGCATATTATTATTATTATTATTTTGGTGATTGCCATCATTAACACTATCATCCGCCGTTCTGGGCTCCTCCTTCTCTCTATCACTATCCGTGTGGTCTTCTTCTCTTTTCTCTTCCTCCACAACACTACTGACGTCCTTCACCGCCCCATCGCGTTCCTCGGGTGTACTGCTGTTGTGTGATCTACTGTGCTCACCGGCCTCCCCACCCGCTGTACTGCTAACTTCCTTTTCCGCTGATAATGCATCATCCTGTGAGACGATGCCGTCTACTGCTTCTCCCTCCGGAGGGTCCTCCACCGTGTTCGCCGACAGCGTGGGGTCAAGGTGGTGCGCGTCCTCTTCCCTTCCCGTATCCTCCGTCTGCTCCGACACGGTTTCGCTATAGAGCCTGTAACGGCCCTCGTCCTCCGGGTCGGTCCCTAATAATCGTTTGATTCTGTCCTCCGAGGAGCTATCGTCGGCCCCACTGGGTGCGTTCTGATTCCTTTGCTTCATAATGACGTTGTCCTCTTGTTCTGGCTCGCTGCCGTCTTCCGATGTCCCGTCCTCCTCATCGCTGTACATCATGTTCACGTAATTGTTATTTGGATGACTACTATTCGGTTGGTCTTCCTCGTCCATAGTCAGCAGTCGACGGACTCTTTCCTCACTGCTATCGTCTTCCGCTGAGGACTGACGCTGTTCCTCTACCTTCTGTACTCCCTTACCACCTTCAGAGGAGATGGTCGCCTCACTTGGGTGCGACGCTGACTTCACCGGATGCGCCACTCTTTCCTCGTCTGCTTCCTCCGAGTGATTGATATTGCCAGCCGTCCTGTTGTCGTTATTCGTTGTTTGTAGCGGTGTATCCTCGGAGCTGTCGTCCTCACTATCCATCATGGTCATTCGATGTGCCAGCAGACCTCCCTGGGGTACTTGGTGGTCCGTAGGACGGTCTCGCTCCACACTAGTAGGTGCATGACCTGTTTCCATCTTCCGTTCAGCGCTCCTCTCTGATACGCTAGTCGTGGTCGTTGTCGTCGTCGCCGTGCTCCCCTGGGACAGGTCGACCCTCCTTCTCACCTTATCCCCGCCATCGCTGCTGTCGGACTCGCTGGAGGAGATTCTATGTAATTTCTTAATAAGTGTTCTATCCGGGTGAGCGCTGCTCGCACGGCTCTCCGGTGAACTAGAAGAGGAGCTATGCATCATCATTGTCGTGGAGAATTATTCTCTTTGTTTTATGAATGTATATAGGTGTAAATAGGTCTATAAACTGACGTTGTAATCTATAGAAAAACGTTTTTTTCGTTTTTTCAACGTGACGTTCTATTTGTGCAAGTTTACAAATACTTTTCGAATAAAAACAGATAGGGAGAAGAATCAATAAGCTTTTATTTATTCTCACACAAAAACTACACCAAGTTATTATTGTACAGCATGCTTGGTCCTAAAAAAAAAAAAAAAAAGTAGTGAACGAGAACAATTTTTAGTTAGGAAAAGAAAAATGGAATTGAAAAATAGTCCGGATGAGAAAATTATTCTTTTTTAAACTTTTCCTTTTTCTTCTTTTCGGCTCCCGTTTTCTTTACAGTAAATGCTTTTTTTTTTTTTTTCAAATGTAAATGTACAAAAATGAGCAAAGAAATCATATATATGGGAACAACAAAAAAAAGGAGGAAAGCATCCCCCAGAACACTGAGGAAAACACAACAATAACAACCTTACTATATCTACTGATGTTACACACGAAATTCTTTTTTTTACCATTATTGTTAATATATTTTTTTATTCCTGTTCTCTACGTGGGGAGGCCGGAAACTAACCTACCTGCCGAGGCAGCGTCGACATAATAATAATAATAAAAAAAAAGGATACCTCTCAATAAACAATTTTCGTTCATTCTTTATTCAATCCTTCCTTTTTTTTTTTTTCCTGGCCCTCCGTTCATTCCTCCTCCTCGGTAGGATTACCCCTGTCTGAAAACACCTCTTTAGGGGCGGCAGCTGGCTCCACCGCCTCCTCCCTCGGACTGTCGGGCTCCTCCCGTATCGTCTCCTCTAGCTCCTCCTCCTCCCTGCCGCCCTTTCGGTCGTACTCCTCCTCCGGGACGGACACCCCCAGCACATCAAACTCCTTGATCGCCTCCGCCAGGACTGTGTCGGGATCGACGAGGATGGACCCCGCCCCTTCCGCGGTTACCTTTTCCTTTAGTTTCTTCGCTAATACAATCTTGTGCTTCACCCGCGCCGCCTCCCCCGCATCCCAGGAGAGCACCTGCCGCCGAATGCTCTTCTTCTCACTCTCCATGCAGGGGTCGGGGTCCTCCGTGTACTCGTACGTGCTGGGGTAGTAGTAGCCTTTCCCATTGTTGTTCTTAACGTTCGCGACGGGGGAGCCGTACTTCTTCACGTGCATATCGACCGGGATTGGCTTTTCTACTTCGAGGGGGTGGGCGACAGGGATGAGGGTCTGGGCACTGCCGACGTGGACGTAGATGGGGAGATAGGTGACAAAGTTGATGTAGGTGGAGACATCACTGGTCCGCAAGAAGAGCATGTAACGCTTCTTGTGTTCCTCGAAGGTGAGGGCAAAGTAGTAATGCATGCACTTGGAGGAGGACGGAACATCGCCCCCCACTGTTGTCTCAGACATCATGCAGCATACGCCGTCGACGCACTTGGTGGGCAGGTCTGGGTGACCGGTGGCACTCACATCGCGTATGACATACACCGGCAATAGACTAACTTCATTGAGGAAAGAAGCAGACCCACTTCGTTTCTTCTTCTCAAACGGAATGAACACTTTTGCATCCGCCGGCCGCAGGTGACGCACCCCGGTGGAGGCGGCCCCCTCTCGCGGGTTCTTATGCCCATACCCAAACCCCTCCCGGACCACAAAGCAGTACCGCTTCTTCCACCCTTTGGCGCTAAAAAACCCTCGGTTCAACGGCATCTTGTCTAGCCACCCTTCACAGATGGGAAACTTGCGTGGTGGGGCGGTCGACATAACAGCGATGGAGAAATAGAAAAGTGTTTTGTTGAGTGAACCGTGATACGACGAATAATATGTTAACCCTCTTTTTTTTTTTTTTCTTCCTTTGTTTTTCTACTGGTGATTACTATTGCAAGGAGGGGAAAAGAGCAACTGCTAGACGGAGCGAAGGGGGAGAGAGGAAAGAAACGTGTCGGGTGAACATAATGAGATTGACAGAGCCAACACAGAAAACAGAGAGACGGTAATAACAACAGAAACAGCATCGAATAATAAAAAAAGCCAAGTAACTTTGCTTTCACCGCATTCCTACAACGACTTTTCGTCCTGAAAGTCAAAGAAGAGAACACGAGCAGTACGCCATATCAATCATCAAATACCTCCTTCAGTGATTCGTCCTCGTTGCAAACATGTAAGTTCAAGGGAACCTACACCGTCACCAGTAAAAGAAAGCGTAAGAGTGCCTTGGCGTTAAAAGAAGCGAGGGGAGGGAAGAGAGAAAATAAGAACATACGACTGGTGGGGCCACGACACCAAAGCACCACTAGTCCTCACAGCGGAGCATCCGCGAAAAATTAGGCGAAGCGCGCACATAAATAAACAAAAATCGCAAAAAAAAAAAAAAAATACATTATTTCAGCATTTGTTAGCTCACTTCACTCAGATGGTAAAAAGGTAAGTATAACGCAGGGAGGAAATGAGGGTAGACACTTGCTACCTGTGCCTTTACCACCTAAGAATCGCAAAGGCGAGGGTACTGACAAGAAGGGCATCCGCGCCGGGAAACAGGGTCACTTCTGACAGACACATCCCTTTCGTGCTGGCTGTCATGGAGGCCGGGACGAGCCGGATCTCCGCCACCAACACCTCCCCATGATTCGTCTGCTTGTTTATCTTTGGCGACAATACCACATTGCTGTTGTTCGTTGTCGCGTTTTGATTCATTTCCGCAGGGGCGACGACCGCCCCGCTGTATCGGTTGGGTCTCCAGACCGAGTACACCTCACAATGCTGCATGTAGGGAGGGAGTGGAAGGGCGGTCGAATTATTATTGCTATTGGTATTGTTCGCTTCGCCAATGATAGCGGTGTTTAAGGGGGTTGGGGTGCTCGATGTCTTTTCATTGTTGGCGCCCGTGGTACTGCTGCTTTCAGCGATGCCGGTGAGCGAGGTGTTGCTCACCCCTGGAGAGCTCCTGTACATGGTCTTGCCTTGGATGACCCGCTTCGCGGTATCCGCGGAGGTCACCACGCTTCCTTTGGTTATCTTCGCCCCGTTGCCCGGGACGTTGATGTCAGAGCGGCGTGCAATGTAAAAGACGTCTCCTTTATTGTTAGCGGCGCCCACGAAGGGAATGAGAACTCGAAAAGTATTGCTGGAGGTGTCATTGTGCAGACTGGCGAACGTGCGGCCCTGCATGGTGTTGAGATAGAGTGTGTTGCTAAAAGGTACCCAGCTTTCCTTGATGGTAAAGAAGGCTGCGGTGCGGCTGCCATGGCACACTGTGCTTGCCACCCGAGATTGGGAGTCACTGTTGAAGAAGAGATTCCACTGTCCGGTGTGGTGCTCTTCGCTGATGGAGAAGTCCTCGTGGTCAAAGGCGCGTCCCTCAAACTGCAGTCGCCACCGCACCGGGGTCTGGTCTCGCACCACCCACGGATTGTGCTGGAGATCACCGGGGAGGATGTAGTCCGGGTAGGTGTACCGCGGGGCATCCGCCAGCAGCGGCGGGGGTAGGTGACCCGTCATGCGCCTCCAGTAGTGGTTCACCATGCTCAGCTTCTTCACCACTTTTCCCCCGCCGTACTGAATCGCCAAGAGGGACTCCACCGGCCGCAGCTGGATGGCAAGCACCTGGGAGAGGGCATACAGCGCCACATTGGCGCCGTTCATGGAGGTGAGCTGACTACTCGCCTTGAGCACCCCCTGTGAGGCGAGGTTAGCGGTGTGCGATGGGATCCAGGTCTGCGGCGGCGGCACCCGCGTGGCGCGTTGGGCGGCCTCCACCACCTGTGGCGTCCCCTCAAAACTCGTCCCACCCTGTCGCTTCGGGTTGTAGTTGGCGTTACGCGTGCTGTCCAGAATGTTCTGTTGATGGTTGTACTCCACCATTGCATTGTAAAGTGCGTCTGCTGGGATGTTTGTGAAGCGGACCCCCACCTTACCGTTTCCTATCAGGGGACTGTCGAAGTAGAAGAAGCAGCACAGCCGCGGCTGCACCTCGTAACACACCATCGCGCTGTACCCGCCCCAGGAGCGGGGCTGCAGCAACCCCAACCCACAACTAAATTTTGGGATCTGGGTGGGGAAGGTGAAGTTCTTGGTGTACTGGGCATCAGGGGCCACACAGCCAATCAACTTCATTGTGTAGCATGTGTTGTTGTTGATGGCGAAGGTGGCACTGCCGCGGATATCCCCCACACGCCTGGAGAGAAGGTTCGTCGCGGTGTGGTGGGCGGCATTGGGAACGGCATGGGCGGACGACATGCGCACCAGCGCGTGGGACTCCTCCCGCTGCTCCCGCCACATGGCATTCTCCACACCACCGATTCCGTAGTTTTGAAAGATAAGTTCTTCCTGTAATAACTGCATTTTAGACTCGCACACCGTCACCCGGGCGTTATCGGCGGGGGTCAACCCAAAGCTGCTGTTGCTGTTTTGTTGTGCACGGGCACTAAAAGATCCCTCCCCATTGGGGGACTTTGGGGTCTCGTCCATCGGTTGCGGTCGGCTCCCCCGACGTGCCGTGGCCGCCGCGTGACGCTCCTGGGCGACCAGGTGCTCCTTCGTCAGTCCCATCTGCCGTACGTCGTCCATGGTAAATCCCCTCAGCGCCCAGAAATCCTCCTCGCGCTCGTTGTTGTCAAAGGTAAACACCGCCTTGTTGCCCGTGGACGGCTGTCGCGGCTCCTCCTTGGTCGGGGGGCTGGTCTTTGTGCCGACGTTCCTGGCGGGAAATAACAAGGAATTGAGGGTGTCAAAGGTGACGTTGGTGACCGTCACCCTGGAGACGGTTTGGCGAATGGAGCTGAGGATCACCTCCGCGGTGTCGTACATTTCCTGCGCCTCATTGATGCGGTACAGCCGCATGTACGCCCTGCCCGCCATGTAATAAGCCTCCGGCAGCTGCCCTTTCCCAATCTCGATCACCGTCAGTGTATCGTAGAGGGCGTGTTCGTAGGACTTGAGGACATCGAAACACTCGGCCCGCAGGAGGAGCAGCCGACACACCTGCAGTCCGTTGAGTGCGCTGGCACCCGCATTTTTTGGCCCCGACGCGGTGTTGGACGGCCGCTCACTGGGAAGGTCCGCGTAGGCCCCGCTAACGGCATCGTTGAATAATCCCCCAGGGCCGGACCCTACCAGCATCGACGGGAGATTTCGCTTTCGCTCTGGTAAGCCATCCGCCGTACCATCCTTCCTCTTCTCACCGTCCTTCCCTTCGAAGGTGGTGACGTCGGGGTACACGATGGAGCGGCCGGAGACCACCTTTGGTAGATTTGGGCAGTGCTGGAGTGTTTTGGTAATGAGATGCACGCAACTATTCACGTTATTATTCTGTTTGATGTCATCAATCACTTTGCGGATGTTTTCGTGCATCGGCCCACCTGGTTTTTCGAATAACATGATGTGTAGTTTTTTTTATATTTAGGTTTACTAATAAGGAAAAAAAGAAGAAAAAAAAAACGATAAAAGCAACTAATACTGCTTTAAAAAGAAATCGAAACAAGAAGTGTGAAAAAGGATGCTGAACGGTGGACGGAGATGTAGAATACAACACAAAAAAGCAAAAAAAAAAAAAGTAGCACATCAAAAGAAAACTAAAACTTTGAACTTTTATTCTCTTAGTGTGCTTATAAATTACGGGGGGTGCCTCACTTTTATTATTATTATTATTATTGATCGTCCAAGTAAATTTGGTTTCCGAACTTGGCGTACAAGACCGCCTTCAGCGACGCGAGCTCCTCCTGTCGGCTCGCCAGCTCCTTCTCCACCTGGGCCTTCTCCTCCTCTAGCGTCTCCTTCTCCTTTTCCAGCAGCTCCGTGATGGTGTCATTGCTAACAGCCACAAAACTTTCGCCAAAAACGTACTTGACCTCATCCTCGGCGGAAATCATCACCTCCGTCGCGGCGTCGTCGAGTTTCTCAATGTCGTCGGCCAACAGCTGGGAGAGTTGCTTCAGGTAGTTGACGCGCTTATAAAAACGAGAGAAGGTGCATATTTTCAGCTGATCCTCTAAGCTGACATCGACAGGGACGTCGTCCTTCTTTATTTGAGCAGCGGTCATGGGCGAGATGTATGTGTGTGGAGTATCTAGAATGGTGATGAAAAGAGAGAGAAAGGAGGAAAAAAAGAATGAATCCTCGGCTTTCGTGAGATTACCCAGAAATGGGGGTAGACAATAACAAAACAAAAAAGGAGTTTTTTTTTTTTTTTTACATAACCAGGACGGAAAATAATAACCATTGTAATATCACACTTTTTTTTTGTTTTTTTAGAATACATACATTGAATGAGCATTGAGTTTTTCTAGAAGCGAAACTGTGCTCCACTAACTATTTTTTTTTTTTTTTGTTTTTGTCTATTATTCACAGTTTTGTCACGATTCACATTTACTTGCACCTATCGCTCAACAATTACTACCGCCGCCACAACAAAAAGAATATTATTATTATTTTTTGTGTATAAAGATAAAAATAACTCTGAAAAACAGCAAAGGTAAACCTAATTTACATTACAATTAAGGAGAAAGAGAAGAAAAAAAAAAAAGAAAAGTGATGCATCGTATATATCGATAGATAATAAAACAAAAAATGCTCCCTACTTTGAGCTGCCCTGCTGTAGTGGACGTAAGAATGGGTGTGCCGAGAGCTGTTCCGCTGTCAGTCGCTGGGAAGGAGAAGGTAACGACAGTTTCCGCATAATGTCCAGCACCTCCGGTCGCACAATAATAGACGGATCTAACAATACATTATTATTATTATTATTGTCACTTTCCTTTTCCGTTTCATTGCTGGCACTTTTTTTCCCCAGTGAACGGAACATGCGACTAAACTTTTTGATCGTCCCTGTGCCACCACTACCAGTCGCGTTGGTGGGGGCGCTATTGTCATTGGTGACCGCGTGCACCCCGAAAAAGTAGTAATAATAATAAATCCAGATGGCCAGCGTGTAGAGGTCGATGCTGGTGTCAAAGCACACCTTGACCTGGGCTGGGCTGAGCTGGCCCAATGCACTATGCGTTGTCGTCGTCGTGTTGGCCTCTGTTGCGAGGAGGTAGGTGACATAACTGCTATCTTGGTTAAAGCCGGTGACGGACTCTACCGGTGGCAGCAGTTTGCTACTCTGCAGCTCGGGTATGCTGGCGACGGTGGGATAAGTATTTGTCAGGACAAACAAGGGACTGCATTCTTCAATTTTATTCTGATACGTCACATACCAACTGGGGCAGTCCCACCCTTTCAGACGCAACGCGTTATGATTATGATTATTATCATTATTATTCTCCTTGTCGTGCTGGACGACGGTCAGGATGGAGTGTGGGTGGAGCAAGCCCCCGAAGAGGAGGTGCAGCTGACGGTCCGTCCGCTTTACACTGTGGTTAAAGTCCTCATTGTGGTAGTACCGTAAGGTTTCGTTGATGAGGCACAGGTGTTGGGTGAACTTGGCGTCGAACTGCTTCTTCCGCGTCTCCTCGTTCGGCTCGTGGGTGACCAAGGGCTCGACGTCAAAGGGGAGCGTCTCCTCTGTGAGATAAATAAAGATGGGGACGTCGTAATCTAAAAACTCATTCAGTGAGTTGACGTTGAGGACTTTCCGTCCGTCCAGCGCCGCATTGGGCGTTTTCCCTTCCTCGTCATCGTCTCCGGTGGTGGGTTTGCTAATAATTTTATTAAATGTATTTTTATTTCCCGTCACGCTCACACGAGAGCGCCGGCGACGGAGGGCTGGTTCGATGAACTCCAGTGCGTCTTCTTCCTCCTTCTTCTTCCCGTCGCCCGCCTTGAACAGCGGCCGCAGCCGGTGCACGGTATCCGCCACCTCCCGTGCATCGGAGGTGTAGAAGGTATTGTTGTAAAAGACGTGATGCACTTTTACCACCGTAGGGCACTGACAGGTGAGCAGTGCGACGACGGCCTGCTGCAGAAAGTACGGGTGCACCGCCCGCTTGTGTTCCCCATCCTCGTGCTTGGTCATCCGCGGCGGAATGAGGACGTGGGCGGCGTAATAGTGTCCGGTCGACTTTTCCTTGACACGGAAGATTTCCATCGAGTACTGTACCGCGCTGCCACGCTTGTTGGAGGCGCACTCGACAAAGTACTTCTCCTCGCTGCAGAGGTGGGCGTCTGTCGTGAAGTGCTTGCGGAAGTCATCCATTGGAATGAGTTTTTGCCTATCGGTAGCGAAGAGGGAAGCCGTGGAGGCCCCTTGAAGGTTGGTGGCGCTGTTGACACGGTTAAACCCTTTTCCGATTTGCTTCTTCTTGGTCGTAGGGTTGGTATTCTCATTATTATTAGTATTCGTGTTACTAGTCGTGGTGGTGGTTTCATTCTTCTTTTCCGGCTCGCTGGGCTCGAGTGGTTCATAACAGTCCATATCAATCTCAAACCCAAACACACCGCTATCCAGCATGGAGATACTCGTGTCCCCATCCTTCTCCGCCGCGTAGTTGCTCACGTCGTCATCGTTGTTGTTATTCTGCTGATGGGCAGCAATAATGTCGTGCAGCACTCCCATGGAGAAACTAACCAACTCTGGCGAGAACAGTCCATTATCCTTATCCTTACAATTATTATTATTATTACTTGCACTTTTGGGCATATTGGTGTGACTAAGACTAATGCTATTGTTATTCTCATCGTTGAACTTGGCGAAACTCACAATGTTGCTGTTGCTTCTACTTTTATTATTGCTCGCGGATGCCTCCTTGACTTCTGTACGGAAAGCATCCACCATCTTTTTCGGTAGTGGAGTCGTCTCCACGGAGTAGGAGGCATTAGGGGCACTTTCCTGTGCAAGACCCTCCTTCTTATTCTTATCAGGATTGGCCTCTCCAGTTGGTTCGGCTGTGTTGCTAGGGGGAACCGGGGTGACTGCCGCGGTATCCTTTTCCTTGTGATCGCTCCTCGTCACACTATTCGTCGCCGTCGTGGGTTGGACCGTGCCAGATATCAAGCTGCCGCCTCTACTTCTCATCTTTTTCAATCCACCATTGCTACTGCTATTGGGGTGGTTGCGGTTGTAGGCGGACCCCTTCACGAGGGATTTCATCGTGGAGTCAAAGTGCAGTGGAGAGACTGGCTGGGGAGGGGTGGTACCGCTGTGGTTGGTGGTACTGAGGTTCGCGGTGAGGGCCCCCAGGTCCCCTAGCAGCGAGTACATGGACGCCTTGGATTCAGCAAAGTCTACCCGTAGGAACTCCTCGTCCTCCTCTTTTTTGTCCTTATTGTTATTGTTGGCATTGGTGGCTTCGTTTGGCGTGGGTTCCTCTTTTGGGGCATCCGGGTCGTCCGCTTTTTTTTCAGTGGCGAGCATTTTTCCTTTTTTTTTTTTTTTTTAACTGATAGCGGAAAATAAACAAAAGAGCTTTACTAATACTTTTATTCTCTTGGTAGATGAAAAGGAAGAAAAGAGGGAAAGATTATGCGTACGGAAAAAAACAATCATAAAACGTCAAAAAAAAAAAAAAGAATAACATAATTGTCGTTTTTTTTTTTTTTAATGGAGTTGAACTGATTAAATATATATATATAGTTAGTTTTTTATTCTTCTTTTTTAAATAACTTTATATAAATGAATGAAAAAAAAAAAAAAGGGGTCCAATCATAAAGTAGTCATTATTCTTACTTATACTATTCCTATTAATTATTATTGGACATCAAAAAAAAAATTTAAACATACATGAAAAAAAAAAAAAGAAACCGCGCAATTATCATTTTTTGTGTATACTTTCTTTTTTTTTTTTTAATTATTATTGTTTTTACAGAAAACATTAACAAAAAAAAAAAAAAACTCTATATTTATAAAATATGCATGAGACACAACGAGGAAAAACAAACATCAAAAAAAAAAAAAAGAAAGAAAAAAATTATGAAAAAAAACTAAAAAACGCTAATGACTACACAAACGTTTTGAGTACTTACAAAAAAAAAAAAAAAAGAAGGCAGCCCATTCATCACCGTAACATCATACGTGTATACACACATTAGGCCAGAAATCTTACGATTATATCCCTATTTTTTTATTATTTTGATTTTTTTTTCCATGAATATATATAGAGATTGTCATTTTTTTTTTTTTTTTTTTCGTTAATGACTTTAGGGAATTTTATTTTTTGCCTTCGAGGTCGAAACGAGGGGGAATAGTCAAAAAAAAAAAATCAAAATAGTGGAACACAAGTTTTAACAAAAACATGTCATCCCATTTTTTTGAATGAAAAAAAAAAAGGGTATAGATGCACGCATATATACCAGAAACGTTGCTCAAAAAAAAAAAAAAAAAAAAATTGAATTGGCTTTGCGTAAATAATTAACAAAAAAACGCTGAATGCCAAAAAAACAAATTTTACGATGCTAAGTGGGGGGCAAAAAAAAAAAAAAAAGAACTGATGTGAAGTGAAGTGCAGAGAAGGAGCGATATTAATCATTACACTTCTTCTTTCACTCTTTTTTTTTTTTTCTATTATTATTATGATTATTATATTTCTATTGTGGTTCCGTTTCCACCTAGGACGAAAGAATCGTCTTACGATACCGCTTTCCTAAGAACTCCATCGACCGCTCGTCCGTCTTTTTCAGCTTGAAGGCACTAAAACAGTTTTCCACCTCGATCAGGGCGGTGTTCATGGCGGCAGGGGTCCCCAGCTGGGTCTCCTCCAGCAGATGGGCGTAGTAGTGCAGGAGGCAGGCGGAGTGACGCTCATACGTCACGGCCCGCGGCTCAGCACAGGGGAAGGCCCCTCGCAAGTTCTCTGGCAACACCCGCAGCAGTACCGGCGGCAAGGCGGTGGCGGTCAGCTTCGCCGTGTACAGGACAATCGCCAGCGCCATCACCGGGGCCGGCACGCCGTGCGCCTGCCGCTGGTTCTCCTTATTCTCGCCGCTCGCCCCGCAGTGGCCGCGGACGACCAGGTCGCTGAGGAGGTTGGCAATATTCCCAAACGCGGTCCACGGTCCGCTCTCACCGCCGTCGGCCGCCCCGTCTGGGTGGTACGTGGCGTGGTGACGGCTCCTGGCGTGGTGGATGCGCTGGGCGGCCTGCATCTCCCGCAGTTCCTCCTCGCTATAGTCGCCGTACTGAAACAAGACCTCTTCCGCCTTCTCTATGTGGGACAGGGACTGCTGTTCCTCCCCACCCAGGAGGGCGAGGAGCGTCTCGAGGTAGACGAGGGGGGAGGCGGCGCGGTGGAACTCGAATTTGAGCGTCGTGCAGACGAGAAATTCTAACATGCTAAAGTCCTGGATGGATGGGCGGTCGCTGGGGTTGATGCACAGCAGCACCTTGGAGATACGCGGGGGGTAGGTGTTGTAGATTTTGCAGCTAATCATCGCGCAGACAATGACGACCTGCAGAAAGAGCGCCCGGATGGCCTTGGGACCAAAACAGTTTTGTGCGGCACCCTCTAGCGGGTAGCGGTGTTCTGGAAGGCAGCTGGCGTACTTTTGGCAGGTCTCCCGGACACAGTCCCCGGTGAGGGCGACGAAGCGGTCGAGGAAGAGGACGCTGTAGTAGAAGGCACGGCGGTCACACTGACAGTAGTGAATCACCTCATCAAGGGAGTTGACGACAATGTGGCGCTGCAGGTCGTTGGCACAGTGTGCATTCCATGCCCGCCATCCCGCCTCTACACGGGGCGCCGACACCAGCGTGTACGACTGCTGAAGAAAGGCGTTTTGATAAAAACACGCTCCCTTCTGTTGCGTTGGTTGGTGTGGGTCCTGCGGGGTGTACTTCTCCGTCTTGAGGAGGACGTCGTCGGAGGCGTAGAACAAGTGTTTTAGGGCGGACAGCTGCCACTGCGTCCGCATCGGTAGTTGACGTAACGACTCGGAGGAAAAGTGGACAGGGCTTCCTTTTGTGGCGGAGGGGGCAGCTTTGTCTCCTAGCGGGTTTGTCAGCGGCGCTCCGTTTCGTGCCGCATTACTGTCTGACGTGACTAATTTCTGAAATAAAACATCTTCTGGACGGTCTAGTCCGTCTTTATATCGATTTATGATATTGCTATGATTATGATTCGTATGATTCTGAACGATGAAGGCACTCTGATTGGTTTCATTGTTATTATTGTTATAACTATCTGTAATATCGACCAGCAAGTTGCAGGAGGGAAAGCTGCGAGGCACGCTACCTTGAGGATAACTCATCGCAAGCTCGTCGGAGGACATGTTGGTCGTGGCGGTCGAGGTGAGCCCGTTGGACCAGTGGGTGAGCTCATTACTGAAAGTCTTCTCCAACGAGCTGCTCGCCGAGTGGCGGTTGACCTCATCGTCATTGTTATGATGATGACTGAGCACCTCACTGGGATTGGCGGCTCTGAAGGGATCCTCCGACGCCTCAATGGAAGAGGCCATGGAGTTATTTCTGTTTTCATTTTCACTTTCTGAGAAGGTCATTTTCTGTTTACTATTACTCTGCAAATCACAAATCTGAATTGATATTTTGTTCCATTCTGAAATTTTAATCTGTTTATTTTCGCCTAAAAATGGTATCGTGGACTTCAAAAAGGAGTAGTTTAGACTGCCATTCTTATTGTTATTCTGAGGGGTCGCGAAGAAGGCTCGCGTGGTGGCAATGCCCTCCGTGACGGGGTGAGGCCCGATCATGGTGAGTGCCCTGCACACCGTGCTACCCAACCGCAGCGCACGGAAGAGCAGCATGGGCGAGTTCTTCACCTCCTTCAACAAGTCACACAGTTGGATCACCTCCCACTCCTTTGGCTGCGGCGGTAGGGCGGCAGCGGCTGGGGGGAAGGTGGGCAGCAGTAGCGTCTGGAACCGCTCGAGCGCGAGGCCAGAGCCAATCACTTCATACCGAGACCACACCTTCAATTCCTTGTAGTGGGTGTACTCGCTAAAGTCCTCCTCGGTGAGGTCATTGTTCTTATTCTCGCTTGGCTGCCGGAGGTGGAAGCGCTCCAGCACCTCCTCCCGTTGAACCGCCTTGGTGGACAGACACAGCACGTACTGGCTGGTCAAACAGAGGGGGAGAGTATCCGCAAAGGAGGGCCAATCCTTGTTGATGACCTCACGGAAGGTTTTCTCCACGTCCTGCGCGGTTAGATAGCGGTGGTGGATGCTGTGCTCGGCTTGGTAGTTGGTGGCG
The DNA here is from genome assembly GCA_903995115.1 of Angomonas deanei. Taxonomy (NCBI): domain Eukaryota; phylum Euglenozoa; class Kinetoplastea; order Trypanosomatida; family Trypanosomatidae; genus Angomonas; species Angomonas deanei. The sequence continues at coordinate 410,360 of LR877152.1, read as the reverse complement.
TAGAGGGAAAAGACAAAGGGGGCAGTACCGGCGGCAGTCTCCTCCTTCAAGGAAGCCACGGAAGGGAGGCGCGTGTACAGCGGCACCGTCTTCTCACGAGTCTGCTGGTTCACCGTGTGGCGATTGCTATTATTATTATTATTGTTATTATTTGCATTGTGGTGATAGATGTTTTCCAATATGGTATTGAACGAGTCCATATTCTTGTATGATTGTATAAACTTCTCTTTTATTATTATTTTTTTTTTCTTTGTTTGTTTGTATGGAAAACTGTTTATAGGTTGCTATTTTTACTTTTTAAATTCTATTATAATTATTATCGAAAAGCGGTAGTACGTTTTTTTCGTTATGGTTGATATGGTCTGCTATAAATGTGTTGAATAATACGTTTATAAAAAAAAAAAACAATATGAACCGTAATTATAATAAAAATTTTAAAAAAGCGGAATAACAAATGATAACTAATTATTTCTATGTTCAGCTAACTCTATACTAGAAAGGATAATAAAACGGAAAAATAAATAAAATTAAAAAAAAAGTGGAAAAATAAACAATAAAAATATAGAATGCTGATAGTGGAAGGTGAAGTTGTAGAAAAGGGAAGTAGAAAACGGTTAGTTGTCTTTTCCTCTTTTTTTAAAAACTTTCAGATGTTCTATCTACTCTGTTTTTTGATTCGCGAGCAAATAGTTTACTACGGCAAAAAAGCTAAATTAAAAAAAAAAAAAAAATTATTCCTATTTTTAGAATGTGTGGTTTTATAGCTCTGAAAATAATTGGAAGAAAGGAAAGAGAAAGGTGAAATCTTCCGTATTGGTAGTTCAATCAATAAGATGGATTGAAGTGAAAGCACGCTCCTTTTTTTCTTTCTTTTTTAAAAAAAAAATAATATTATTAGCAAAGAGAATTATTTTTCGAAAAATCAAAAAATGTAATGATTATCATAATAATTGTAGAATAAGAAAGTGTAGGGAATGGAATCAGTCCAGCTGCTTGCTAGGCGCGCTGGCCTGCTCCTCCTCCTCCGGCTCCACCACAAAGTCCACCGACCCGTCCTCCCCTGTAATACGAACAAAGTGCTCCCCCTTCTCCCGGAGATAGTCCTCCACGTTCTTCTTATCGTCCTCCAGCCAGCCGAGGTTGTCGGCGATGAGGTGACGACTGCGGCAGTTGGCGCACTCGACAATGACGATCCCTTTTGTGTAGGCATGCTTGGAGAAGCGCTTCACCATCCGGTGCTCACAGACACCACAGGTGAAGGCGGCGGCCATGTCGCCCCCTTTCGGGCCTATCCCAGCCCCACCGAGCACCGACGGTTTCTGCTTCTCGGGGTGCAGCAGCGCCTCCCGAATGAGGGTTTGGTCCTCCTCGGAGAGTTGGGAGAAGGCCTTTTCAAACGCCTTCCGCTGCTCCTCCGTCACGCTAGCGTCGTTGTGCTTATTATGATTAGTCGTGGTAGTCGTTGGGGTTTGATTCGACTGGTTTGAATGGCAGAAGCGGTGGGCGTGCGTGAGGGTGGCACATCGTGGGAGGGCGCTTCGCTGGAATAAAAACTGCCGTGCGGGGGCAAGGAATATTTTTCGCATCACTATACGGTTTGTTATTGTTCTGAAAAAAAAAAAGGAAGGAAATAGAGATGGTGGATAGTAGATATCGCAATGGAAACGACGAATCAGCCGTCAAAAAAAAAAAAATGTGTACACTCGCTTTTCGCGCCTAATCACACACACATACACACACCTCATCAAATCAAATAGCTATGAAAAGGTTCGTCCTCGGCTCTGCGGTTCTGTCGACCAGAGAGGAGGGATCCCTTGTCCGTCCGGCGAAGGGACAGATACACCACCAGTTGAATACCACCGCAGGCAATCGAGCAAATGAGCCCCATCGCACAGGTCAGCAACAGTAACACCTCCGCCAGCCCCTTATCATTTTGATTGAGAATCGTCGACGGGTCCTCGGGGTCGGTCTCCACCCCGCCGGTCGGGAAGAGGGAGAGCAAGTAGACGAACACACACGTGGCGGAGACACACAGGCGGGACAGCGAGAGGGAGGAGAACAACAAAAAGTAACAACTACGCAACACCAAATTGGGCCGACTGGAGACGTCCCGTACATTGTAGTTGCACTCCCCTAACAGCGGCAGGTTGGGGTCCTTGCGGTATACCTCCCGCGGGGTCTCCGTGGGGGTCGCCGGGATCAGGTTGAAGCGCACCTTCTTCTTGAGTGGCTTGCGAGAGCGGTTCGGACTGCTGGAATGTGCATCCCCACCGTGTCGCCCTCCTCCACATCGTCCATCAGCCGCCGTAGGGCACGGGCGGCACCGACGGCAGGGAGTGGGCGAGAGAAACTTTCATTGGTGATCTCCCCGACCTCATCGAGGTATTGATCGGCCTCGGGGTGGGCGAGGAAGGCCCTGATGTTGGAGAGGAGCGGGCTGCTCAGCCGGCGGCCCCGCTTGGCGTCTGGACTGCTCACCCGCACCCCATCCTCGTCGCTGTCCTCCTGTCGCTTGGAGGGGTGGAAGCTGCTGCCAGTCTTGTTGTTCTCGCTGTCGGTGGAGTGCGCCGTGCGATAGGGGATAGCAGACCGCTCAATACGAAAACTCAAACTGTTCACGTCGTCGGTGTCGCTGACTCGGTCGTCACCTCCACCCGTGTTGTTGTTGAGGTTGCTCACCGCCGCGAGCTCCTCCTGCTCCTGCATCGCTCGCTTCAGTTGCTGGATATTCTCCGCCGTCAGCGGTGCCACCGGGAGTGGTTCGTCCTCGCAGGAGGACATATCCGTCGGGACAGGGGAGGACTCGAGGGAGACCTCGCGCTGGGGGCCCACCGGGAACTCGTACTCCCCCTTGTAAAACTTCTTTCGCCTCCAGTCCGTGTTGATTCGCCCAATGAGTTTACGCATTATTTCCAACCGTTCCTCGTCGTCCTCGATGATGTCCCGTTTCTGCCCAACACAGCTATTGTAGGTGAACATGATGCACTCGGCGACAGGGAGGATGGGAGGTATGGCAAAGGTAAAAAAGACCAACGACTTGCTCACATTACTTCTAGGGTTGTCGTCGCTGTAGCACAGATACTCGGCCAGGTAATGAAAGACATTGACCCGCGTGTCGATCGTGCGGGTGTTGTTTCCATTGTGGTGGCTGGCGTCTTGAGGGAGGAAGTGCACCGTCTTTTTGCGCTGTAGTAAATAACCGACAATCCCTACAATGCCGCTCACCGCATACATGACGACAAATATCCGCGTGAGACTATTGTCCAGCACGTCTTTGGAAAAGAAGATCCACAAGGCCAGGTTGCACAAGCTGAGGACAACGTAGGTGATGCTTCCCCACAGGATGCACTGACGCCGCCATCGCCAGCTCCACCCTTCCCACTCTAGCGGACGCAGCACGGCGAGGGCCTCCATGAAGGGAACGTGGTCCCACTGCCAGGGGTCTCGCTCCAGCTGGTGCTGGAGTCGCTCGGTCAGCCGCAGGCGGGAGTCGTGCACCAGGAGGGAGAACATGCTAGGGTTGCGGTGGTAGAGGGCGAGGTCGAGCGGGGGCAGCACCAATCCTTTCAGCTCCTCGGTCGAAAAGGTGTGGTGGCGCATGGAGGCGAAAGACTCCCGGAAGCAGTCCGCCGCGATAGAGATGGAATTAGGGTACAGTGTAGGGTGCAGCAGGAGGAGCTGCACAATCTCCAGACACCCCTCCTTGACCGCTAGCTGCAGTGGGGTCATGGCATACCCCTTGTTGACGTCAATGGACGGCTGGGACAGTAGGACGTAGAGCATCTCCATGCTGCTGGCCAGGCTGTGGTAGTGGATGGAGCCCCTGTCCGGTAGGGCGCCCCCTTCCTCCTCCTCGAACGGCACCCCGCAGTACTCCTGCTTGTACAGGTGGGTGGCCTGTCGTATAATGTTGGTGAGCGGTGTGCTCCCTTCATTGTTGGCAAAGTGATTGATGTTGATTTTACCGCGAGGCTTGGTGATGAAGCCGCCGGTCGGCCGGGACTCCCAGCTGCTGCTCTCCAGGAAGAGCAATACGGCGGCCCGGTTGCCGGTGTGGACGGCCTCGTAGAAGGCACCGCCGTAATTCGGTTTCACCCGATAAGATTCTAATAGCACACGCACCACCTCATGCTGTCGCCGACGGACGGCGATGAGGAGTGGAAAGCCAGAGTTGGGGTCGACCATCGACTCCGCTAGTAGGGCCATCACGATAGGGACGTCCCCGACCCCCGCCGCGACGGCCACCGGCGCACAGCAGTCAAAGTTCCACAGCGTGGTGTAGTTGAGCAGGAGGGATGTCAGCGGACGGCGGACCTTCGCGAAAGGGTGCTGGATGGCGACCTCAATCACAGAGGCACTAATGAGCAGCCGGCCGTTGCGACTGAGGTGCTGTCGCCTGGGGTACACGGAGACAGCCGCCTCGACGGTGGTGGGGGAGCGGAGGTCCGTGTAGGCGACCGTCAGCTGGTCCAGGTACGTCCGCAGGGGGGTAAAGCACAAGTTCACCTTATCCGCAAAGGGCCACTCCTTCTTGAACTCTCCCTTCTCCGTCGTGCTCTGTTTCTCCAAGTGTTGGTCTACTTTGGTTTCGCTCGTGAGGCCGTAGAGGTCAATCACCAGCTGCCACAGCTTCTTCTCCACATCGTTACTTGGTAAGGGGGTGACATAATACGTGTCAGAGACGCTCAGCCGGGTGTTAGCCGACATGGTCGTTCTCTCCTATTGATTTGAAAAACTATGAAAACAAATAATGTAAAGCTAAATCGTTTTTTTTTTTTTTTCGTTTTTGATTTGGTCTATTCGGTATGGCGTTCTACGTAACGCGCACACGCACCCACACCGGTATCGTTTCTTTTTAGGAAAAAGAACGCGGAAGAGAAAGAGTTTTGCTGTGGGTTTCATTTTACACTTATGACAGAAGAGTAATCGAAAGAACAACATTTTAGTGATTCACAGGTTGTTTTTTTTTAAAATGTGTATAAATATTTACAGGTACCGCAGGGGCAAAGGCGAATCAAGCACTGGAAATTAAAAGAACATCAAATGAAGTATAAATCATTTATATAAAAGAAAGAAAAAAAAAAACGGATTGATTCACGGAAACGGAGGGGGAAATTAGTTTGTGTATATACATTAAATTATAATTTTCGAAAAAAAAAAAAGGTACAAAACAGCAAAATCAAAAAACAAAAAAAATCTACACTTGATTCGCGTTTTTACTTTATTAATATCTTTTAGTTTGGTTTATTTCCTTTTTATTATTATTATAGTTCCTCTTTATGCAAATGCTTTTTTTTTTTTTTTCTACTTTCCACGATCGCACAACAGAGAAGGGGCGCACAGTCATACATACCTTACAAGGGGGCTGCCTGATTGGAGTAGTTATAATAGTTCGGGGTGGCGGCCGGAGCGGGGTTGGTGGCCTGCGGGGGCATACCATACCCTTGCGTGTTCGTGTTGGTCGGCTGCATGGGGTTGCTATACCCTTGATTGTTATAATTATTATTATTGTAGTTGGCATTATTGTTGTTGCCGTAGTTGTTGTTCGCCTGGTTATAATTGTTATTGTTATTATTACTATTATAATTATTATTATTGTTGTTATTATTGTACTTGTTATTATTATTGTTGTTATTGGTCTTCTTGCCCTTACCAGAGGCCGCCGCACAGCAGAGGACGGCGGCACAGCAGGCGACACAGGCACCACAAATCGCAATAATACAGCAAATATCGTCCATCCCGTACAAGTCCTCGCCCTCCTCGGTGGTGTAAAACAGCAGCAACTCTCGCTCGCCCACCACGCAGTGGAAGGAACTGTCGGGGTCCATGAGGTCGGTGAGGGCGAGCGTCTCGCTGACGAGGATGAGCTCCCGCGACACCACGCCGTCCTTCTGGCGGGGGACGTAGAAGTGCAACGGCTTCTGCTCCTCCGACTGCGTCACCTCCTCCGTGGCGGACTCGCTGGTGGTCTCGACCGCTGGCTGACGCTTACGGAGGAAGTCCTTCACCCCAGCGACGGTATCCTCCCCCGTGCCGCTAAAGACCGGTGCCCCCAGGGACTGCAGGAAGGCCTCTCGTCCGTTCTCCTTCTGCCACAGGGACTGGACGAGCTCTAGGTTGGGCCTGGAGATCTCCAGGCAGTACACCTGCACGTGGTCTAGGGGGTCGTGCAGCTGCACAGGGGCAGGGCAAGTCATCATCTCGGTGTCACCGGCGGGGGTGGCGGTGGTGGTGGAGGCGGATTGACCCATTCTGTTTTGTTTGTTTGTTTTCGGAGTGAAAAGAAAAAAAGAAATAAAAACTAAAAGAAGGTTTCTAAAAAAAAGGTGGGGATGGGAGAGGAAAGAGTAAAAGAAAGGAACAAACATCAATGGGGTAACAGTGTACGCTAAAAATACAAAAACCAAAAAAAAAAAAAAAACATTTTTTTTTTTAATATTTATCACTTTGGAACAATCGTACATCTTTACAGTTTTAGCGCGTAAAAAAATTAGAAGAACAACCGTTTACTTCATTTTTTTATTTTTTTTTTTAATAACTACATGAAAAAAAAAAAAAAAAACACCACACCACCACACAGACGGGGAAAACATTGGTAAAAGGCAACAGAAAAAAAACAAAAAAATTCAAACCAACAACCGTTAATATTTCATAATGTAAATATCGTCTTTATGTAAATTATAATCATGTTTTTTTTTTTTTTTTCCTTTTTAACGAAAACTGGGGACAGCGTTCAGAAAAAAAAAAAAAGTATAATTACATAGAAAAAGAATCTTCTTCTCGCAGTTGGTGTTCGTATTATTATTATTGTTTTCTGTTTTCATTCGCGTTTCTGCGTCCGCTCGTGCTGTGTGAAGGTGGGAGAGGGGGATACCGAAAAAAAAAGAATTTCAAAAAGAAAAATAGATACGGATTGCCTTTAAAATCTACAGCAAATCCCTTTTCAGAAAAAAAAAAGAAATGGGATTACAACAACATAAAATCACCATTAATCACAACGATTATTATACGCTTCATTCGCTGTGCATGTCTTCTTCTTATTATTGCTGTCTCTCTTAGTTGTTATTGTTGTTGTTGTTGTTGTCCCCCTTGTTGCAGCAGCAGCAAAGGACGCCAATGAGGCACGCACAGCAGGCGGCGCACATGGCAATCAAGCAGCAGGTCTGACCATCCACACCAAACTCGGCGTCGGCGGAGTAGAGAATCACGACAGAGGCGGAGCTCTCATCCTCTCCGTTGAAGCAGACGAACTCATCGGAAGCGAGGTAGGACAGCTGGGTCTTGGCATCCAGAAGGGCGATGCTCTCCTCCGCCTTCTTGGGGCGAATGGCGAAGAGGTTCACCTTCTTGGCCTCGGTCTGCTGGGAAACCTCCTCCAAGGGGTTGGCGGCCTGGATGTGGGCGAGCACATCGGCCACGGTGGAGCTGGCCTCACCCTGGTAGACCACGTCGGCGAGCTGGGCGAGCACGCTGTAGTCACCGCTGGTCTGGGCGGCACGGATCTTCTCCATGTTGGAGTTGCTCACTTCGATGCAGAAAACGTTGACGGAGGACATGGTTTGGTAAAGAAAGTGTAGAAAGATTACGGGGGTAAATGAAACTAGAGAGAGTGAGAGAGGGGGAAAAAAGATTGGTGATGGGGAAGGAAACGGACCGACTCGGTAGGCACGTACCACTCTACAGGAAGCACACAACGACAGAAAAAAAAAAAAAAAAAACAGCCGTCTGATACACACGCAAACGAAGAAATGCAAAAACAAGGCAATCGAAAAAAAAAAAAGAGCAAATGGGATATTTGAATAGTTAAACTGAGTGAAAAAGAATTAAAAATACGTAAAATGTTTGGTATCTTAAAGACTCAAAATAAAACAAATGTCTTTTCCCGGGTAAAAAAAAAAAAAGAGGGAGGGAGGGAGAAACTGATGGCCACTGATTAGCAGCAAAAACAACAGATGAGGTACGCGGCACAGTATGCCGCGCAACAACCCATTCCAAAGCAAAAGGCGGAACCGTCGTCCCCCAGGTCCGCATCGTGCGAGTACAGCAGTACGACAGAGACGGTATCCTCGGTACTACCAGGGAAGCAGAGGAACTCGTCCTGCACGAGGGCACACAGCGCCGTCTTCTCCGGCAGCAGCAGCAGTGGCTTCTCCGTCTTGGCCGCTCGGTACACAAACAGGTTCAACTTCTTTTGGTGCTGCTCCGCCTCGGCCCCTTGCTGCGCCTCCGTCTGGGGGGAGAGGGGGTTGCTCGTGTGCAGCTTGGCGAGTACGTCGTCCACCGTGAGGTTCGGGTCCATGGTACACTGCAGGCTGGCTAATTCGCGGATGGCATCGTAGTTACCGCTCGTGTACGACTCCTGCAGGCGGACCAAGTTGTCGCTGGTGACGTCGACGCAAAGGACATTGATGGCGGACATTTCGCGAAAAGGACTTGGTGGGCTGTAAGAATGGAATTCTTGAAAAGAAAAGAAAAGGAAAAAAAAAGTAGTGAGTAGGGTGTCTATTTCATACAACATGGCGCCACAACACACAACATCCATCAAAAGGAAACCTCACTGATTACTGTACATGGCATACTACTGTTCCTTCCCTACGCGGACTGGGGGTTCAGGGCTGGAAACTTCTGGAGTAGCTCCTTCCGCCTCTCCGGCGTGAGTGGCTCCGCTCCTTTTCCTTTCGTAGAGACGATGTTCTTCAACTTGTCGTTGCTCACGTCGACGACCGTGTTGGCAATGAGGGCCCCGCAGAGGGCCGTCAGACCCTCCACCCCCAGCCGCCTAGCCCCCTCCAGCACCTTGCCCACGTGCTCCACCACGCCCTGCCGCTCCGGCTCCGTAAGCTGACAGCCACCGGCGGCCGCCCCGCCCATCGCCATCCACCCAGGCCCCTTGCTGCGCCCAGCGGTCGTACGTGGCCTCCTGGCAGACCTCCCCCCGCCGCTGCAGGAGGGGCTCCAGGCGGAGGAGCTGTTCACACACGTAGCGGTGCTCCCACGGCTGCAGCTGATAGAGCTCCTGCACATCCACCGGGGTGGAGAGGGTGGTGGGGGTCTGCTGCTCCACAGCGGTCATGGAGGCACGGCCGGCCGCCACCCGCCCACTGGGATGATAGGAGACCGCATAGAAGTGTTCCATGTACAGTGCGATCCGCTCGAACACATCAGGGCTAAGATAGGGAAGGGGCACCGTCGTCGCCCCCGCCGCCAACCCTTCCGTGAGGGCTCCTTCCATCAGGTCCGCCAGCAGCTCGCGCAGGGCGGTGGCGGCGGACTGCAACAGATACAAGGGACACTCATACAGCCGCGCCTCCACGTCCGGCCGTGCCCCACCGACCAGCACGTGAACCTTCATACTACTATCACCAGGGTCTGCCGTGGTCGTGCTCGTGGCCTTCTCCTTGAGACGGATAATGGCCAGCTCCATCTAATTATATTTTTATTATTATGTTTGCTAGTTGTGATTTTTGGTGCCTGCTTTTTTTTTTTTTTTTTTTGAGATGAGAGAAAAGGGGAGTTGGGGTTTGATTTTCTCTAAGAGAGATGTGCGCACGCCATCATTACAGATCAATGAATCCACTGTGAACAGTGTTTTTTTTTTTTTTTTTTGTATATATTTATTAATTCATAATCATTATTATATGTCATTCTAGCGTGAAAAGAAGGGAAAAGATGAAATAAACACTAATTAAAACAAAGAGGGAAAAATTAGTTTTACATTATAAAAAAAAAAAACTACCTCATTTCTTTTTTCCTTCTTTTTCAACTTTTTTTTTTTTTACAATAAAAAAAAAAAAAAAGAAAAGGAATTGTTAAAAGGACAGGAAGCGCCATTTTCTATTTTTCGATAGGTCATTTACTTCTCCTTTTCCCTTTTTTTTTTATATTTGTTTCTGTGTTATTTCGACTATTTTTATATATTATTTTTTTTGTCATCGGAATTAATTCCTTTTTCTTTTCGTGTTTTTTTTTTTTTTAAAAAAAGATCTGGTTTTTGTTTGTTTGTTTTATTACGTTATATATTTTTCACTTTTCATTTTTTTTTTACCTTTTTTTATTATTATTTTTGTTGATTTGGTTTTTTTCATATACTTTTTTTTTTTTTTAACGGTGTATTGCGCTACATCAACCTTCTCACTTCAGTACGTACGACAAGGGGGGTCCGCTTTGAAAGAAATTAATAAAAATAAAAAACAACGGGGAACAGGAAGAAAAAAAAAAAACCCAGCGGGGATAATAATAAAAAGTTCCATGCGTTATGAGTCGTTCTTTACGTTTCTTTTTATCCTTATTTCCGTCTCTGGTTTCCTTCTTCTCTATTTTTAATCTTTTTTTTTTTTTTCCCTTCCTTACTCCGTCCCCGGGTTGGACTCGTTCATGAGGGACATGAGCAGCGACACCGGCAGACCCATGCGCTGCTGCAAGTACTCAAACCGCTCCATCTGGTCGTTCTGCGCGGTGGTGGCGGTGCTGAGTCCCTCGAAGAGATCCTTGAACCACTTGGTGCGGCCCTCCGTCCCTTTCGCAGGGGGCGCCGACGCCTCGGAGAAGAACTTGAACTCCTCCTCCTCCTCGTCGTTGCGCTTGGCCATCGCGGCGAGGGTGTCGTAGCGCTCCTCGAGAAGATCCCCTACCGTCCGCTTGCCGCGCTCCGCCATGAGCTGGTACACCTTGCGGAAGTTGGCGTTCTTGGGGGCGGCGAATGGACCGGGCACCACGGTGAGGGGGGTGGGGAGACTAGCGTAATCCATTCCTGGCTTGAATTGCACTATAACACACGAAATGTTATCTCGGCTGCCACGCTCGATGGCCTCCCTGCACACGTCGCCGGCGATCTCGGAAAGATCGGACTTGGTCTGGAGGGCATTCTTGATGAACTCAATCACCTCCTCGTTTTCAAAGTTGCTCTCAAAGACACCATCGCAGCAGAGAACGGCAAAGTCGTCACTACCGAAGGTGACCTCCGTGTGCGTCACGTCGGCGAGGGCGATCACCTTCTGTTCTAACTGCCCACCAGCGGTGTTGGTCTTGTAGTCCTTGTCGCCGAAGGCGCGGCTGACTGCTAAGCTGCCGTCCACGCGATTCGCCTCCACACGGCCGCCGCATTCCTCAATACGGATGCGCTCCTTTTCATTGTTGGGCTTGTGGTCCTCGGTCATGGGGTGGCACTTGCCGTTGATGCAGGCAATCACACGGGAGTCTCCCACATTACCGACCTGCAGGGAGACGGTGTTGCCCTCTTTCAAGGCTATGAAGAAGGTGCCGGTGCTGCCGCCCTCGCGGCCGGTGTCCATCCAGTCTTGGTCCACCTTGAGGGCAATCTCCTTCAGTCGACTGTCGGAGATGGGAATCTTGTCCTTCTCCTTCTCCAGCGCGGCGTGCCAGGCCCCTTCCAGGTAGAGGGAGCACTGATCATTGACGTGACCGTCGAAAACACCGAAGAAGCCCCAGTTCTTCTGCATGTACACCAAGTGGGCGTCTTCCATACTCTCACGATAACCATTCACACAGCTAGAACCACATCTGAAAATTTCACTTCCATATCGTTCCTGTAACTCTGTTAGGCACGGCTTTGGTAGAGGGATACCCATTGAATCTGTTTCTGCTGTGTTATTTTATTTTTTCTTGTTCAATAAAAAGCTAGTGTATTATAGTAGTACGAAACGAAGAAAAATGAAAGTGGCTAAACAATATACAGTTAAAACAAACAAAAAAAAAAAAACCAAACTAAAAGTTACTAAAAAAAAAACTTGCCGGCGCAGAGAAAGAGGGAGAGAGAAGCGTAGTTTGACGTGAAACAGAGGAAGGCGGCGAAAAAAAAAAAAAAAGGAAAAGCCCGCAACAAGATCGGCAGCTTTTCATCTGGACGAAAAAAAAAAAAAACGGTAATAATAATAATGGAAGCAAAGCCAACCACAAACCGTGTATTCGTCATCTCCTCGTGGGGGTTCCTCTGTGCTATCGTGTGAAGAGAAACTGAAGATCCTCGGAGGACAGCTTGTTGAGGGACTGCATCTTTCCATCAATCGTCCCCTCAAAGACGAGCATTTTCTTATCCTGCAAGTCCACCATACGCTCCTCCACGGTACCGTCCGTTACGAACCGCACGGCGTGCACCGGCTTCTGCTGCCCAATCCGGTGGGCCCGCTGTATCGCCTGCATCTCCACCGCCGGGTTCCACCACGGGTCGATCAAAATGACGTGGTTGGCCACCTGCAAGTTGAGCCCCTCCCCACCAGCCTTGAGGGAGATGAGGATCACCTTCACCTTGGGGTCATGGAGGAAGGCCTGCAGCACGGCCAGTCGCTGGGTCAGCGTGAGGGAGCCACACAGCTTTACCGATTTGATGAACCGACGCTGCAGCCAGTACTGGGTGAGGTCCAGCATGTCGCCGAACTGGGAGAAGACAATCACCTTATCCTCCGCGGGTGTGGCGGCAATGTAGTTGGAGATGGCATTCAGTTTCGTGCCGTGCAAGGTTTGGGTGGGGTCGAGGCGAGATAAGATGGGCGGTTTCTTTCCGTTGCACTGCCGCCGCCACCGCTGGGCGACCTCGCTTCCTGCCTTGTGGGTTGGTGCCTCTTCCGCCACCGGTGCCTCCTGCTCCTCCTCCTCCTCCTCTTCCTGCTCTTCCATCTCCGGTGGCATCGCGGCCACCCCGGCGTCATCGTCGTCATCGACGTCGGTGCGCAGCTGGCGCAGATCGACGTTAATCTTCACATAGCAGGTGGGGCAGTGGTAGTCCTTGTCTGGGGCACTCTCCAAGAACTGACTGAGACACAGTCGATGAAACTTGTGACGGCACGGGCTAGTTTTTATAAAACTCTCCCCCTCCAATCCCTCCCCGCAGATGCCGCAGACGCCCTCCTGGTGCCGCACCACCCCCACGTTCATGTTCTGCATCACCAGCAGGGGGTGGTCCAGGGCCTGTCGGAGGCGACTCAGCAATTGGAAAATGTGCGCATAGTTGTGCAGCACCGTTCCCTTGCTAACAAACGTGTCAAACTGGGCGGTGGTCTTCTTGTAGAGGGATTCGTAAAAGTTCAGCTCCTCCGGGGTGAGGTGGATCTTGTGGGTGGAAATATTCAGCGGTGGTAGGTGCAGGTCTGCCGCCCGCTCCACCTTTGTCCGACGCAGCATGGACTTGCTGAAGACCTCGTTGGCCAGCATCATCATTCCACGGCGCCCGTCGCCAATGTAGCCGTAGCGGTTGATGGGGTTCAGTATGTATCGATTAAAGTAGGCGTAATGCTGCACCGGGCCGTGCCCACAGAAGACACACTGCCTCAAGTTGGTCCCAGAGAACGGGTGGGAGAGGGAGCAGCAGGAACACCCATCGGTCAGACAGTAGTAGTTGGAGAAGGGGGAGATGCGGAGGAAGCGCAGCAGACTGTAGACGTCCCCCACTCGGTTCTGGAGCGGCGTCCCGGTGAGACACCAACGGTACTCCGCTTCCAGCGCGAACGCCGACCGCGCGGTGTTGGTGGTCCTTCCTTTAATACGGTGGGCCTCGTCCAGTATAATGCGTGCCCACCGGATGGAGTGAAAGATGGACTGACTGAGGTCCACATTGTCACCGCCGGTGTCATTGTCGATAATCTTCTTCTGCTCTTCCGCCAGTACGTGGTGCTGGCCTGTCTTTGGACAGAAGGGGAAGCGTAGCAGTTGAAACCCACATTGGTCACACCTAAAGCTCGTCATTAGTTCATTTTCCTGTTCCTCCTCCTCCTCTTCCCCTTCGTCGTCGCCGTCACTGTCGTCGTCCGATTCCTCTTCACTTTCCTCCTCAGAGGACTCGTCCGATTCGCTGCTATTTTTTTTAGAGGGGTCCCATCTACTGCGGACCGTCCGGCCAGCCTCCCGCATCAGCTCCTGATACATGCCTATGGGGCCCACCACCCCTTTTCCCTTCACGTTGCCTTCCTCCTTCTCAGATTCCTCCTCGTCATCCTCCTCCAGTTCGACGTGGAGGGTCTTTAGCCCTTTTCGGATGGTTTGTTTGGACTGAACGCGATGATTTGTCTGTTTCGCCTTTTCTCGCTTCATTTGCTTCTGGGTCTTTTTGGCTTTTGGGCCACAATAGTACTTGTTATGTACAACGAGCTGTCGGGGTATAAACAGCTGATCACAGTACGGGCACGGGACCTTGATTTTATGAATAAGCGTCCGCCACGCCTGCTCCACCATGGGATACGTGGTCAACACCACATCTGCGTCCTCCAGCATCTGCTTCGTTATCTTTGTCGTTTTGTATACTACAACAATAGACAACGTGCCTGGTACTACATGCTCCTTAATTTCCGCCTCCCACTGCATCATGGAGCTCACCGGACACACCACCAGCGTCGGTCCTTGAACCGTTCTCGACAGCATGAGCGCAATCGTTTGTATCGTTTTCCCCATGCCCATCTCATCCGCTAATATACCACCCTTGACCTCGGACTGTTCCTGCCGCACCATCCACGCAAATCCTTCCTTCTGATAAGGCAACAGGGGGCGCAGGAGGGTGGTCGGCGGCTCGGATTCCTCCAGCTTACCGCGTTTGACAAGATCGTCGGGCTCGAGCGGCTGCAGATGAACCGGTAATTCCGTTGACGTGAGGTGGTCTACCACGAGTTTTTTCGCCTCCTCGTCCAAAGACTCGTAGTTTTTGACGGACGTTTCAAAATCAAAAGCCTCGTCCTCCACCCTCGTGCAGGAGAGGTGCTGCCACGCCGAGATCCACCCAAACTCCCCCGCTTGGTGCTTTATCGGAATCCCACATCGCAGATCGCCTTTATCGACCAGCTGGGAACACTTGCGACACCGCGCCCTGTTGGTGGGAGATTTTTGAACCACTAATTTGTACACCCTGTCGCCATCCTTCGCTGGTTTCCAGGTCAGCTTATCCGTTATGGTGAGATCTACATCGTATTTGAGGTTACTCATTTCGCTATGTATTTCAATATGTTTAGTTTTGCTTCTTCCGCTTGCTCGCCTTTTTTTGTGTGCGCTACTTACACTACAAAAACGGACAGCCGATAATAAACTATACAGAACAACAATAATACAAGCGCTTCGTCCGTGTTTGTCAAAATAAAAACACTTCAAAGAAAATGACAGGAAAGGGAGAAGACTGGTAATCAAAGAAATAAAATGTTAAATGCACAAGCGGGACGACCTGAACTTCATTCATAATTTTGAGAAGAAACTTTATAATCAAAAATTAGAAAATGAAAAAAAGAGCTATTCTTTTTCTTTAATCTTTTCTCACACAGAAAATTAATTCTGGGTGGCGTTCTTGAAGCTGAGAACCTGCTCAATGCCCATGGCGCTCACAACGACAACGTTGACCTCCTTGCCGGCCTCGAACTGCTCCTTGATCTGAGCAGCAAGAGTCGCATCAGGGGGGAGGTCCAAATCCTCACGGCTCTCACCCTCCTCAGTCATTAAGGAAAGGTGGTCGGGCTGGGAAGAGTCCTCGTTGGGTTGAATATCGATGACACTGTAGGTGGCAGTCTTGACGAAGGGAGCCTCAACGTTGTGGGTGGAGGGGGCCTGATCCTCGAGACGGTTACCAGTGAAAATATCAGTGGCAACAATACTCACCTTAGCGTGACCGTGCTTTCCAGTCTTGGAGACGGAGAGATCGATCACCTTGCAGGGACGGTTGTTGATGCACACGTAACCTCCCTTCTTGAGGGCTCCGGCGGGAGTCGGGTAGGTGAGGGTACCGTGCTGCTCGTGCTGAGTAAAGTCGTGGTCTTCGTCGGACATTAGGAAAAGTGAAAAAAAGTTTGCTCTTTTTATGAAATGCAGGCAAAACAAAACAAAAAAAAAGGTAGGCGAAAGAAAAAAAATAAAATAGTAGCCAAACGAAGTTGAAGAGAAACATATTAAACAGGAAATGCATTTCGATTTTTTTTTTTCTCTTGGAAAACTGTTTTTTCTTTTTAACTGTTAGGAAAAATAATTAAGTCGTAATTTTTAAAATGCGAGAAAATAATTTAACCGGATACACGTGTGTTAAGTCGTAAAACTTCGGAAAATTAATTCTGGGTGGCGTTCTTGAAGCTGAGAACCTGTTCAATGCCCATGGCGCTCACAACGACAACGTTGACCTCCTTGCCGGCCTCGAACTGCTCCTTGATCTGAGCAGCAAGAGTCGCATCAGGAGGGAGATCCAAATCCTCACGGCTCTCACCCTCCTCAGTCATTAAGGAAAGGTGGTCGGGCTGGGAAGAGTCCTCGTTGGGTTGAATATCGATGACACTGTAGGTGGCAGTCTTGACGAAGGGAGCCTCAACGTTGTGGGTGGAGGGGGCCTGATCCTCGAGACGGTTACCAGTGAAAATATCAGTGGCAACAATACTCACCTTAGCGTGACCGTGCTTTCCAGTCTTGGAGACGGAGAGGTCGATCACCTTGCAGGGGCGGTTGTTGATGCACACGTAACCTCCCTTCTTGAGGGCTCCGGCGGGAGTCGGGTAGGTGAGGGTACCGTGCTGCTCGTGCTGAGTAAAGTCGTGGTCTTCGTCGGACATTTTAGCGTTCTTTTTTAAGAGTTATTTTATCAAGCAAGTCGGTCGACTGGATGACTCTATATCGAGTTTTCTGAGGTTGTTGAAAATATTTCGGACTTTTATATTTCAAGGTGAAGAATAAAAAAAAAATACCAATTGTTGAAGGTGTAAAAAACAGTATCAGAAAAAAAAAAAAAAAGGGCAGAGGGGAAAGGGTAAATAGTGCAATTAAGTGAAGAAAGGCGAATCCTATGAGAAGCAGTCACTATACGACTCGGAAAAATACAGTACATACATATTTTGAATTTTACTTAATGAATTGTTTAACAAGGAAAAATAAAACAAAAAAGAAACATTATCATTTTTAGTGCCTCAACAGTCGCTGCCACTTTACGGATTGGTATTAGATCAATCGCCGTCCACAACTCCGCGTCTTGGAAAAATAAATCTACTTTCTCCCTTGGCTTTTGCCATTTTGTTCCGCCTCGAGCTAATAGAAAACACAGGAACAAAAATGGCACTTCTCTTCCGTCAAGTCTCTGCAAGGACAAATGCACTCGATTTTTTATTATAATTTTGCCAATTAGTTCTGGGTAGCGTTCTTGAAGCTGAGAACCTGCTCAATACCCATGGCGCTCACAACAACAACGTTGACCTCCTTGCCGGCCTCGAACTGCTCCTTGATCTGAGCAGCAAGAGTCGCATCAGGGGGGAGATCCAAATCCTCACGGCTCTCACCCTCCTCAGTCATTAAGGAAAGGTGGTCGGGCTGGGAAGAGTCCTCGTTGGGTTGAATATCGATGACACTGTAGGTGGCAGTCTTGACGAAGGGAGCCTCAACGTTGTGGGTGGAGGGGGCCTGATCCTCGAGACGGTTACCAGTGAAAATATCAGTGGCAACAATACTCACCTTAGCGTGACCGTGCTTTCCAGTCTTGGAGACGGAGAGATCGATCACCTTGCAGGGACGGTTGTTGATGCACACGTAACCTCCCTTCTTGAGGGCTCCGGCGGGAGTCGGGTAGGTGAGGGTACCGTGCTGCTCGTGCTGAGTAAAGTCGTGGTCTTCGTCGGACATGATTGGTATTTCTTTGTTAAATTCGAGTTGTAGTATCTAGAAGAGACAAAAAGAGAAATTAAATATTTTTGGTCGTGTCGTGGTGTGGAGCTGTGGTTGAAGCTGGTCCTATCCTCACAGACAGGGGGAGAAAAACATAACAAATACCTAAGACCAGGAAAAAGAAGGGGTGATATGGTCGGAGCATCCTTTATCTGAGGGCTACTGAGAGATTGTTTTTTTAACAAGGCACTCAAGAGTTATCTCCCCAGTTTGGGTGGAGATATTTAGCTTATCCAAGCCGAAAAGCAAGTGAAGAAAATACATTTTAGAAGCACTGAAAATACTTGTTATAGTTGGATAAAAAGCACTCCTTATCTTTACTTGTATTTTTTTCATTCATTTAGCAGGGTGGACGAGACTAAAAATTAAACAATAATCATCACTCTAATTTGCGGCTTTCCAATGCCCGCCACCGTCGCACAGATTGATATGAAAGTAGTTGTCTTATTTTTATATTTTTTTTCCTTTTCACCATCCCTCTTTCAGAGATGAGGGCAACAGCATTTTGGTTGCCAGATTTCTTATTTCTCCCGCCTACAAAGTGAAAAGAATAATTAAAAAAAAAAAAAAATGAAAGCCCTCTCCCGTGGAGTCCCCCACGAGAATAGCCGGACAGAAAGAACTATTCTTTTTTTTTTTATTCCCATTGTCACTGATTTTAGCAGCTAATCTTGGGCGGGGGTGCCAAGGCTGAGAACCTGTTCAATGCCCATGGCGCTCACAACGACAACGTTGACCTCCTTGCCGGCCTCGAACTGCTCCTTGATCTGAGCAGCAAGAGTCGCATCAGGGGGGAGATCCAAATCCTCGCGGCTCTCACCCTCCTCAGTCATTAAGGAAAGGTGATCCGGCAGAGAGGAATTTTCGTTGGGTTGAATATCGATGACACTGTAGGTGGCGGTCTTGACAACAGGAACCTCAATATCACCACCTACATAAACTATCCGCGGTGGAGCAGGAAAACCTGTGAAAATTTCAGTCGCAGTAAGGTACACCTTCCCATTACCTATTTTCCCCCGTGGCGGGAGCCCAACGAAGTCAACTTTGCACGGGCGGTTGTCGACGCACACATAAGCCCCCTTCTTGAGGTCCCTGACAGAAATTTGGTAGGTACAGCAACCGCCTGGCACGGCCGGTATCTCCTTCTCTCGTCGGGCTTGAGTGCGGTCTTCGTCAGTCATAGTCAGCGTATTTTCTTTAGTACCTAAATAGTTTTTAAGTGGAAGAGAGGCACTTAGACGGTCGGCGGCTCTGGTAAATCCGTTCGATTTGCCACAGCCGGCCAAGTGCTGAAACGGGGCAGAAGGCCGGACGTCGGATAAGAAGCTGCGGCGGTTTTCGGGGCCGCCTGTTCCGGTGGGGGTTCGGCTGCTGGGCCAAATCGCTGGGACTGGGGCGGGCGCTTAAGCCGGCGGCCACTCGTTTCGGCACCAACCGGAGACACCGCCACCCTTCTGGCGGGCGGAGGAAAGGTCCGCAAAATCCACGAAACATCCCCCCCCCCCCTCACCAAGTTCGGAAAGCCGCCAAAATGTCCTACGCCACGGGCGATTTCGAGTCCCCCGGGCGACTTTCGGCCGAAGAGCCCCACGACAAAGAGAATGTAGAAAACCTCCAGCTGCTTCTCAGGGAACTGGAACTTCGCTCGGGCGCCGCGAGCCAAAGGGAAGAAACGGCGCCGGACGAAAGCCTTTGGGAGAAACATATTGCGAACAGGAAAAAGTTTCGCGAGGCCAAAGAAAAAGAGCAGCGTGACTATTTGGAGGAAAAACGGGAATTTAGACGCCGAAACAAAAAAGTGGTTGCAAGGGTTGCCAAACCCGAAGAAGATCCCTCGGTTCTGAAAATAGAAGACTCAGACTTTCGCGAGTTCTTTGATACTGCGACTCTCTACAAAGCTTAGAACGGTGTCGCTTAATTCCCTCCGCTTTATATCCTCCAACTGGCCTGGTTTCAGCAGTTGAACCTTAATCGCGAATATTCGATGCCCAAAAAACAAATAAAAAAAAAGGAAATGAGAAAAAACTCAAACGACGTTGATTGTCGGTGGACAGTCAATTTTTTTTTTTTTCTGTTTGTGGGTGTGCTTGCGCCTCCGCGGCGCGGATATTCGCCCCAGCAGCACCGTCCGTACCAGCAAATCAGCAAAGGGTAGATGCTATAGCACAGCATACGGGCCGAATTGGTTGGTAACTGCTTACCTTGCACCGTTATGAATTAATAAGTATATACACATCCGCAGCTGCGAGCATTCATAAATTTAAAGATGTCGCGCATTTTTGAATAGATTGTAGTTCAACTTTTTTTTTTTCTTCCGACATCATCTCATTTTACATGTTTTATCACTGTCACATTTTGAGGTTTGTGTATAAATTCTTTCCCCTTTAATGTTTTAAAAAAAAATACAAAAATAATATAATAGTAGAGTAAAGCATTTTTTTAAAATCTTTTTATTAATATAATATGGAGTACCAGGACGAGAACGCCGCTGCGTTGTCGGGCGAAGAAAATAACGAAGAAAGCTACGAAGCTGCTGAAGTGGAGGAAAACTCTAATGACCAGTACGAAGAAAAAGCTTCAGAGGACGGCGACGAGATCAATCACGATGGAGACGAAGAAAACGAATATGAAGAGGAAGGTGCGGAAGAGGACAACTACGCCGGCGAGGAAGGAGAAGAAGAACAGCAGTACGCCGAAGAAGACAACGGGGAAGTGGAAGAGAACCCAGAAGAGGGCGAGTACGGTGAGGAGGGTGAGGAAGGCCAAGACGTGTTCCCTAACGACGGGGAAGAGGAGCAGTACGAAGAGGTATCCTTCACGGACCCCAAGGTGCTGATTTCGGAGACGCACCGCATCGAGGAAAGTAAGATGATTTTAATGCGTGGCTTAAGCTCCCTCCATGAGCAAAGAGATGAGGAGATCAGGGTGAATTTACTGGATATTTGCGCCGACCTTGCCGCCGAAGAAGAGATGCTCTTCTCGCCTGCGCCCGAATTCGTCTCTAAAATCCAGGCCAAGCAACAGGCTGACGCCTTGAAGCAAAGGCGCAAATCAAAGGGACCTAGTGAATACCGCCCGTCCGGCGTGGCGAGCTCCGACTACAGCCAGGAACGCCGTGCGTTCGTCGATCCCAGAGTACCACTGAAATTGCCCTACAGCGCCAAGCGCTATAAGAGCGAACACCCCGAAAGGAGCCAAGCTCGGGGGACGTACCACGAATTGTTTTACGGCGACCCAAATGCGGTGGAGTTCAAGGCTCCCGCGGACAATAAGAGGAAGCTAATTGAAGACAAGAAGCGAGAGCACCCACCTCCCGTTTCGAGAGATAAGCCCGTGTACGAGGCGAAACCGATAAAGGCTAAGAAAGTTTCTCCCGATTTTGTGCCATCTTGCGCGAATGTTGACAACTCGGAAGCCAAGAAAAAATTAAAGGAACGGAAAGTTTTCAAAAATACAAGAATTTCATAGTGTAGTTTTTTTTTAAATTTTCAATGAGTGTCATACAATTAAAAAAAAATTCAATTTTTTTTTTTTTTTACGGGTATTTCGGTTGTGCACCCCGTTATTTGACAGAATCACATAGAGCAAATCTTTTTCAATTTTCGATGTCTATACCTCCCATCCCTTATTTTCGTTATCAGAGCCGTGTTTAGTTATTAAAAAAAAACAAAAAAACGGTAGTTCTAAATGAGCGTTAAACTAGTGGCTAATCTTAACGAATTGCGGACGTTTATATCTCAGCCGCGCCTAACCGTGGTAGATTTTTTTGCGACGTGGTGCGGCCCATGCCAAAATATTGCTCCGCAAATGGAAGCCCTGGCTTCGCGGAAGCCGCATGTAAACTTTTGTAAAGTGGACGTGGACCGCTCAGCTGACATTATGCAGGCGTACCCAGTGCGCGCAATGCCCACGTTTCGTTTTTTCAAAAATGGATCTGAGGTTGAGTCTTTTGAGGGAGCAGACATCAACCGCCTGACTTCCATGGTGCAAAACAACGAAGTACTACCGCCTCCTGAAATTCCTTCTGACGATGTTTTGGATTCCATGAAGCCGAAGGAGCTGCTCACTTTGATGCGGCAACACCACATTAACAGTACAGGACTGCTTGAAAAATCCGAGCTGATTGCTGAGATCAAAAAATATCGCTAGTCCGCCAATTTCTTATACACCTATTATTATTGCTCGCATCAATCAAGCGTCTGTTGATGCGTGAAAAAATAGTAATAATAATAAAAAAAAAAAATTAAAAAGTTAGAAGGTGTGACGCGGAAATGAAGTGCCGGCGGTTACCTCTTATTTCTCCTTCTTTTTCCCGTTCTTTATTTTAGCGGTTACAATTCGACTTTTCTTTTTATAGAACCATATTTATCCGGGGAAGTTCAAGATACTCTGGTAAAAATTGTAATTTTTTTTTTTTTTGTTTATTTGTTTTCTGTATATCTATTATATTTGCTTATTAGTTCCCATGGACGAAGAACCTGGGAGGACCCGACAGGCTAGTGGACTAACGTTTGACGATTCCGGTTTTGCCGATAGCGATGCTAGCTTTACCGCGCGGAGAAGAAAAAAGTCTAGCGTCGCCCACGAATCGGATCATGATGCGTGCCCTTACATTTCCATCCGGAGGTCGGCCAAGTGTTTACATTTGATAAAGTCGTTGCGTAAAACAAGTCCGTTTTCGTTTCCCAATATTTTAGCGAGCTTTAGTGTGAAGAACGACTTTATGTTCTATCCTCCGTATCCGACGTATTTTTTTTCAAAGCTCGAGAACGGGGAACTGGGAATTGGGAATAGGGAACGATACTCCTTAGTGAAGGACACGGGAAACCCCAAATACACCGACTCTTACGTTGTTCCGCAACTCCGTGTTGGTGCAGTTCACGGTTTGCCGACTTCACAGGACCAGGTGGGCGGGGCGGCTAGTTTCGAAATTGTCTTTATACCGTGGAATTTCGAATTGCAGTGCTACAGGGTGAAAGGTGACGAGGTGGTCATGGAGCAGAAATTTTCGTTTCGGTCGAAATTGTTTGCCTTTAGCTTTGGCTGCTCTATGCCCTGTAGTATTATTAGACCGAAGCACCGAATGTCCAGTCATATAGCTATATTTTTCCATTGTAACGGGGAGGATATCGGGAAATCATCTAGTATGCGCTTGTTGTCGTTAGCAAATGCGCTCCACATGACTGTTTTTGCCCCGGAGTATCCGGGTTATGGGTTGTTCGAAGGAAGCCCATCCGAGACGTCCGCAAAGGCGGCCGCGGAACATTTTATACAATATTTATTTGCGGTCAATCCAACCCTCACACCGTCGCGTATAGTGCTGATGGGCCATTCTATCGGGACCGGGTTTGCGATGCACATCGCTGATTACATTAACACTATTTTTAATAAAATTCAGGACAAATTTTGCAGGGGGTGTGTTTGCCCGTTGGCGTACCTCAGCGATTTGAAGGCTCAGAAGAAGAAGAGCTTTTTTCATCCTGCTCACAAGTACCACTGCACGGGCGAGGAGAGATGCGGGAGGGAACCGTTCGCGGAATCGGACGACGATTCTCACGCGGTGGAAAAGGGAGGCAGAATCCGTTGTGCGCACAATACCCTAGCCGGAATCATTCTGCTCTCTCCGTTCGCGTCAATCCACTGTGTGGAGTACAAGAATACGCTGCGAAAGTATAATCTTCACCCCAGTTCGCTCGAAATGAGAATGTGGAACTCGCCGAATAATATTGTGTTCCCCGCGCCGGGGAGTTGGGCCGATGATTGCAGCACATTTGACAAGTCGCTGGAGGGCGATTTGCCCCACCTGATCCCGGATCCCCCTTTGTTGTTTCGCATGTCCAGATACCTGTCTTTCAACCGTCTTCCCACGTTGGAGGTGGCGGCCGAACTGCAGGAGAAACAGGAGTACTTTAACTACACACCCCTTCTGCTCGTGCACGGGACGGCGGACACACTAGTACCGGCGTACAACTCCGTCGCCATCGCGACTAAGCTTCGACAGTGCTCCAATGGCCAAAGTGCCAGAGTCTTTCTCTCACTCTTGAAGGACAACACACACAACAATTTGGAGTGCCTCAGCCAGTGCAGACGTTTTTTACAAATCAGAAATACTGGAACCGCATCTGAAGCGCCAGAAAGAATTCATGAGGGACTTGTACAACGCCGCGAGAGGGTGCGACAACGTTTCGGAGGACCACTTCGGCCCGCTGGAGTTCAGCATGGGCGAAACAATGGAGGCCAGCCAGAATTTCACCATCCACATGACCCGCGAGAACACCGGTGACCCTGACGAAAACGCGGTGGCTTCCCGACCATTGTCGGTGCGGTCTGACTCATCGGATGTGGAGACAATGCTGAAGCGGGAGTATTTGTACTTTATGAATGTTCCCCGGCAGCCGAGCGTTCCGGCTGGTGGAGGGCAAACAGACCTCGGAGACTCTCTGCTTGTCTCTCGACAGCAGTCGATGGTCAGCGAGACGGTGTCGCTGAATAGCTCCCTTCTACACACGGTAGGGCGCACGTACCCGGGGGACTACGAGCAATGTTTGGTGCCCGCCGCGACGGCGATCCACATTACCATGTACTGTCCACCGGACTGCTTTGACATTGGTAGTATCGCGGTCTCCGCTGTGCAGAAGTATTCGCTCTCTCTGGAGGAGGCGAGACACTTGCGTAAACAGCACCTTCGCCGCAAGACAACGGCCGGGTGCTTCCGCTCCCTATTATACATTTTACCCGCCATGTTCGTGCTAGGGCTGGGCGTCGCCCACGCCGTCTTGCTGCAGGAGAAGCGACTGGAACAGTATATGGCGGAGAATGGTATTGTCGGTGTGACGGCCCAACAGCTGTCACTGGACAGTCGCGTGGTGGTGTGGGCCGTCCTGGAGTCGGTGGTGCTGTTCGTTTTATTCGTGCAGCACTGCCTCAGTCCCCTCCTCAGCCTGGGTCACAGGAGTCGCCGCTCCCCGCACCGCCCCATCGCCGTCCGGGTGTATGATATTACCGTCATTCTGAACATCGTCTTGTGTGTGGCGGTTGGCGTGTTGATGGGAATGATCGTCTCCCTCACCCCTCACAGCCGCGGAGGGGTGGAGTGGTCCAAGTGGACGGTGTTGCCTTACAGCAGACGGGTCTGGGTGTCGTACCTGCCACGGTGGTGCATGCTGGCGATCGCCTGCTTCCACCTGACGTTTACCTTGATGATTATCATCATTAATCATTGATGACCAGGGGAAAAGCAATATATGTAAAAGCGAAGGGACCGAACGCTGTCACCGGGCGGAATACAAGATGAGCACGGACAGCTCAATTTCGAATGCCCTCCCTTTTTTTTTTCTTTTCGCGCTTCCCTCTATTAGTATATCATATATCTGTGATTTCCCTCATTTTTCGACCAAAAAGGAGAAACGGGAAATCGCTGCAATATGTACCGAAAACGTTTTATTATTACTGTTATTGTTACTCATTACCATCTTTTTTTTTTTTTTTTTTGTATTTTACGTTGTTGCTTCATTTACTATATCACATGACACTGTAGCTTAGTTTCATTGCCGTCTTCCACCAAAATTAGGCTTTGTGTTTGTTTGCTGTATTTGCTGTCCAGACAGTCTCATCGACTGCCCCGCATGCCCAACCTCTTCTTCTACCCTTTTTTCTTTCCTCTAACAGCTGTCTGACAAATATAGAAATGAGATGTCGGAAAACAACCGAAAGAGTAGTAGTAATACAAGCGGTGGGGATCAGAGCAACAACAACACCCTCTACGTGAAGGTGCTGGAAATGTGCGCCCAAAACCCCAAAAGCAGCACCACCCACCGGCGTCTGGCAAATGTGTATGAACTGCTAAAAGGCGTGGTGCGGTCGCTGTCGGGGGAGGAAGGGTTCCAGAAGGACTTGAACGAGCTGTTCGGCCGATTCTGCATCTCCTCCCTGAGTTGTCTCGCCGATTTGGAGGAGGCGGTCTTCGCCTACGTGCACCCGGACAAGGTGACCCTCAACTCGAATGGGGCAATCGAGGCGAAGGAGGAGGTGCCCTTTATTGAGGATATGGATTTCTTCCGCCAGATATGCCGATATTTGAGTAACGTGAGCAACGGCGTGGTGAAGGCGCTCTATTTGGAGAATATTGCCCAGAATGCATTGAAAAAGCACAATAAGGAAAAGAACGAGGCGACAGCCCCGCCCCCCTCGACGACGGCGGCCCAGAAGAAACGAAAGCGAGAGGAGATCAGTACCGCCAAGGCGGAGGAGGTGCACACCGGTCCGACCAAGATGCAGGTGCCCTGGAGCCTCCTGACCCCACAGCGTAGGATATCCTTCAATCGAGATAATCTGATGGAAACCATCCAAAACGTACGGAGGAAGCGAAAAGAGGGGGCACCGACAGAGGAAGAAGACGACAGTGTCATTGTCAGCGACTTCTTCAAGGAGTCTCTCACACCATTTGAGCTGCTTCTGCTGTGGGAGAAGCGGGAGAAACAAATTAACCCGGAAGGTACCTCTGAGGTGAATTGGATCTCCGCCGCGGAGGAGGCGCCCGTCGTCCCTCCGTCCCCGTCACAGACCGAGGCGCCCATAGATAAAGGAGAGACGAAGGAGGAGGCGGATTCCTCCAAAATGGCACTGTTTCCGCCGAAAGGTAGCGTGCAGGCGGCGGTGGCCCCAATGTTATTTGTCTCCTCGATGCAGCAGTTTGGTGTTTCTCATGTGAAGTGGCTTTACGGTGAGTTGGAGTAGCGGAAGAGGAGAAGTGGTCGGAGTCTCTTTCACAACAGCTTTTAATAATACCCGATTAATTTTTTGACCTTCTCTTTGATTGATTTTTTTTTCGACTAAATGACATCGTACGCGTCGTACGGCACTTCTCCTGCCAACGTCTCTTCTATTTTTCTTTTTTCTTTTTGTTGTTGGTTGAAGAATTCAAAAAAGAAAGAACACGTAGTGACACCGTTGTAGTAGATGCCTAACCATGAACGATGCGTGTCGGAGGATTATTGACCTATCACGTCGCTTTATTGGTAGCGTGCACAGCGAAAAAGGAATCCTTTTAGCATTAAAATCAGAAACGGAACAGGGCGGCGTAGTGGATTATCACATCACATACTCCCTTTTGGATGCGCTGCAGCTTCTGCATTTCAACAATGATGGGGACGATAGTGAACCATCCCGCAGTGAGGCGGAACAGGCCTTCTCTTTCATGACCCACCACGTGCTGGAAGTGCTGCGGGAACACAACAGAGTGGTGGGGATGAACAGTAGTCGAGACACATTTATTGTATTCGTCGCCCTTTCTGTGTTCTTCCCGCTGACGGTGGAGGCGAAGGAGCGCGCGGGTCGGAGTAGTGTTCCGGAATGCGGAGTGCACACGCTGCGTGCGCGGCGGCAAGAGGTCCGCTTGGCCGAGTACGTGGAGGAAACGTTGGACAAGCGGGAAGACAAGGATGACTTTTCCTTTTTTAGAGAAGACGCATTTCTACAAGAGTGTTTGTCTGCCTTCGCGGGACCGGACGACGATCTAGAAGACCCGCTGCGTCTTCCTTTCCTGTGTGGTGATTTAGTGGGGGAGGTTCTCTCCCAAACGGCGTGGCGGGAAGGCACCGTGTTACATGTGCGTGAAATTCTGCGCCCAGTGGATGTGTTTTCCAGTGACGTGGAGGCCAACCAACGATTTCTACAACTCTGTCTGTTGCACATTTGGCACTTGCAGCCTCATTCTCCACCCTTTAACGCGCTGTGTGCTGCCGTGACGGTGTTCTCTGTTATTGGCAGGTCTCTGTTGGCGCCGCTGGTTCCCCTACTCGATCAGAGGGACAGGGAGGAGGCTACCACTGTAAGTGAGGTAGTGCGCTTTGTCACGGAGGCGGTGCAGGTGGTGCCCACGTCCCATCGCACACTGGAGGTGGAGGGCGAGGAGGGCGACACCACCGGGGTCAACGGGTACTGGTGGACGATGCACGAGCCCTATTCACCTAGCAGTGTCCGGTGGAAGGGGTTCCACCCACAGAGAGCGTTCGTGGTGGCCCCCGCGCTAGCGATTGCCGCCACCGTCTGTCGGAGCACGGTGGGTGCCACGCACAGCATGAGCACCTTCGCTGTATTTCCAGGGACCCGAGAGGATACCCTTTTTTTATCGCCGGACAGTGTGCTGACGCACCAGTATCCTCTGACAACGGACCCCATCGACTCCTGTGTGCTTCGTGTGCCCCCCACTTGCTTCAAACCGTGCAAACTGGCGCTGCTGTTCAGTTCGTTTCCCGAGGTCCTCGCCGACAACAACGAAACTTGTCCGCCGTTGTCGCTGGCGGCACTGCGAGACCGCGTAACGCAAATTCAGGAAGGACTCGTCTTGTTTATTATCCAGTCCCACCTCTCTGACGATACGATGCGGGTGCTGGAAGGGTGGGGGACGGCGGAGCGGACGGTGGTCGTTGTCAGCTCGGTCGGGGAGTGGGCCCTAACCCAGCTGTGTCTCCGGTATCAGATGATGCCCAACACTTGCTATGCTCCTGTGGATTCCCTACACGCCGCACACCCGGGCGGCGACAACGTCGTGGGGGTGTTGGCCTATCGTGTGGACGAGGCACGGGTGAAAGGAGAGCAGTGGGAGGAGCTGCGACAGCGTATTGTGGTGTGGGTGGGGGCATGCCCGAACACGGCGCCACCGCCGACGCCGACCACCTCAGGGATGTACCCATCATCCGAGAGCAGCACGACGTCAGGGGACGAGTCTGCCGGCGAGGAGGACACCCATTCTGGTCTCCCGCCCTATACCACTACGGTGTGTAGCGTGCTGCTGGGCGGGAGCGTGCCGGCGCTGCAGCACCAGGGGCTGACGGTATTTCGTCGTATCCTCCGTACACTCGTACAGGCGACGGTCACACCCGTTGATGAAATGCTCCCCGCCACTCCTGTCGCAGAGGGTAGCTTCATTGCATCCCTCGATCACTATCTTAGCAGACAGGCACACGCCCGAAGCAACCGTGAATTCCTGTCGTTGCGGGTGGCTTCCCTCCTACGAGAAGGCATGTGGACCTATTCCGTCTTGTTTCTCCAAGAGCGGGACGGACTGACGGCCGAGGATGCGTGGGCGTGTCTTGTTGCCGTCGTGCAGGGTGATGGCTCGACTACGGAGCACCAATTAGAACCGCTGGCGGAGGTGGAAAGTGCGATCCGTGTGGTAGGGCAGCTGTTGGATCGACTGCTACGATCGGTGGTATTGGGCTGCACGGTTGAAAATGAGGCGCCAAACTGGTTCTGCTTTCCTGTGGTGGAATAGAGTACTGACCGCTGCGTGACTGGCGTTTCCTTGTACATTAAGCTTTTTCTTATTGTTGGCACTTTGGTCAATTTTGCCTTCTTCTTTGACCATCACACGCTATTAATTTTCACTCCGCTTTTTTCTCCTTTTTTTTTTTATCGGTGTTCAGAATAATTTATTTTCATTTATTCAATTAAGCGAGATGGCGGATTACTACGGTGTGCTAGGACTGGCCCGACAGGCCGAGGACGATGAGATCGCGAAGGCCTACCGCCGTTATGCGTTGGCGTACAACCCCCAGTGTCACCCGGACAGTCCCAACCAAAAGGAGTTGATGCACAAGTTCAAACTAGTTGGTCAGGCCTACACGGTTCTCTCAGACCGCAAGACACGTGCCATCTACGACCAATACGGCGAGGAGGGCGTGCGTCACGGCGGGACGGGCAATCAGGGCATACCAGGCGGACTAGACTTGGATACCATCAACCCCAACCGCGTGTTTGAAAAGTTCTTTGGCCTCTCGGACCCCTTTCAGCAGATTGGCGACATGGGCGGCGCACAGAACAACAGCCACGACTTTTTTGGTACGACCGCGGTGCAGCCCAAGGCGGTGGTGAAGCACGCCCCCGTCTACGTCACCCTCCCCATCTCCCTCGAGGATGTCTTCTACGGCGCCTCGCGTAAGGTGACGTGGACCAAGACGGTGACGTCGGCCGAGGGTGGCTCGCTCATGTCCTCGGAGTCGTACGAGATAAAGGTAGAGAAGGGTGCCAAGACGGACGATGTCATCACCCTCGGCGGGCGGGGCAGCGTCGCCCCCAACCTACTCCCCGGCGATGTCTTTGTCCGTCTAGAATTACAACCACACAAGCTGTTCAAGCGGGAGGAGGACAATCTGGTAGTCACGGTGCCCGTCTCCCTCAGTGACGCGCTCTGCGGTACGACCGTCACGGTCCCCACCATGGAGGGACGCGAGTTGCCCGTGCTGATTGACGAGATTGTGCACCCCGAGTACCGCACGACGATCAAGGGGGAGGGCCTGCCGCTGCATGGAGACCACTCCTCCCGAGGAGACCTCATCGTAGAGTACAAGGTCAGTTTCCCCGGGTTCCTGACGCTAGAGCAGAAGTCGGAGCTGCGCCGGGTGCTGGAGGCGAATTAAAGGGGGATTCCACTCTTTTCTTTGTTTCTCGTTTTAGAAAAAAAGACTGACGATGTAAATACATTTGCAAATATATGTAACCGTACATTTATTATTATTATTATTATTGATGACACTTCATCCCATTCATTTTATTCTACCCCACGGTTGCAGCATTACAACTCTTTTCTCTTACTTTTCAGTAGTTTTTTTTTTTCCAAACTTTTCTTTTTTCATCCATTATATATATATATATATATTCATTCCAGGTTTTCCGTTTTAAAAGTTTTATTTTTGCAGTTGTGTGTTTGTTAAAAACACGTGCTTGTGTATAAGCCAACGACTTAGTATTCCACAGTTTTTACAGCTGCTTGCTTTGCGAAAAAAAGAAAAAAAAGAAAAAGAGACAGAGCGTCCATTTGCTTTTTTTTTTTTTTCTTGAATTGTATTATTAGATGTCCAACGTAGATGTGAGCAGAGCATTTCATGGAGTAAGTAATGAAAAGCTGTCTAGAGCCGCCTCCGCCAGCGTCGGGGGGAGGAAGAGTCATGCCGACATCACTGGCAGACGGGCGGGCAATAGTAACTCTGCCCTAGGCTACGCCACCCACGACTCCTTTATTAGTGCCGAGAGCAAACAACCACTGTCCACCACCGCTCTGTATCTACCCCCAAAGGGACACGACAGCGCGTCCAACTCCTTTCTTTCTAGCGGCACCGATTCCCCACCGGCCAGGCGGCGGGCGGATACGGTGATCCCACCCAGGACTCAAGTTACCCCCCACCCCGGCCGAGCCTAGTGGTGTAGTCAATGTAGTGTCGGTAGAGGAGAAGGCGATGGAAAAGAATAGCTCCCCCAGCGCGTCGCCGCCCCCGGCCAAAGATGTGGGGGAGTGCTCGGTAGGTCCACTGACGACGACAGGGGTGCTCATGGTCCAGGATGTAGATCAGGTGACGAGCGGAGCGTACGACAGCGCGCATAGCCGGGCGAACTCCAACCTACCGCTCACGCCAATGCTTAGTCGGGAATTTAGTGCCTTCTCCGGGACGGACGCCAAGACAAACGCGGTCCGCTCCGTCGCGCTCCCGTCCAACCAGCGCGATAATAGTGAAATACGCAAAAAGCAGCGGCGCAAGATGAAGCGGGTGAGGAAACGCAAGTCCAAAATGACATCCACCGATCGAAAGAGACACGCTGAGCGACGGGAGAAGCGACAGGCGCGGCTCAAACACCGCCCTAGTGCCTCCATGCAGAAGTTACCTGCTGTACTGCCCAAAAGTGAGGAGATCACCCCTCCGCTAGCCAACTTCACGCGACCCACCTCCGCGGCACACTTCTCCCCGCCACCCAAGTCGAAGCAGGAGCCGGAGCACTTCACGAGGTCGGTGTCTCCGTCCCTCTCGGAGCCGAGGGAGGTGGCCAAGAAGGACGAAATAGCAGCCGCACGACAGCCGTTAGACGAGCCGAAGGAGGTGGTGGCTGGGGCGGGGGCTGCTGCGGTACTAGCACTCCGACAGGCAAAGGCGGAACCAGGCAAGCTGAGCCTATCCTCCTCTCGCACGTCGTGCTCCTCGGCGGAGGAGCGGCAAAAAGGACGGGCGGACCAGTCTCGTTCGTGCTCCTCCCGCTCCTACAGCTATAGTCACAGTCGTAGTCTACACTCCGATCGATACCAGGCCGGCAGCTCCTACTCCGACTCGTACAGTTATAGTTATAGCGATAGTGTGTCGTTTGACCCTAGAACAGCGGTGCTACCGTTTAAGAAGGGGTTCACCAACGCCCCACCAAAACGCCTCTTCACGGATGTAAAATTTCGTTTACCCCAAAAATTGTATTTAGAACCGTACGCTGAAAATGCGTTTATTTACGAGTGGAACCTGCGAGAGGGTTGCTGGAATAAAGTACAAACCACCGTTGTCCTGTTTCCGGAGCCGTTCTCCCACGGCAATATGCGGGCGTCTTACTACATTATTGACATGAACCGCCTCAATTGCCCACTCGTGGCGAAGCGTTACCTAAAGAAGACCGTCGACGACTCGCAGTACTTTGACGATGTTTCCATGCATAGTATATCCGGCCACTGGGCGAGGCTGTTCAACGCCGCTGGCCCACCCAAGAAGGTCAAATTCATCCCAGCAGCCGTGCTAGAGTTACCCGATAGACCTCTTATCCTGGCGTTAGAGCCACAGCTGGATGGCACGTTTAAAAAATACAACAATAACTGCGGCTATGTCCCTCGTGATGCCAGGTGGACCCCACAGGCCTTCTCTCACTTCACGTACCACGCGAGCAATCATGAGCTGCTGATCGTCGACATTCAAGGCGTCGATGACATCTACACCGATCCTCAAATTCTCTCCCCCGACGGAGAAGGCTACGGACGAGGTAACTTGGGGGCGAAGGGCATTCAGCGGTTTATTGAGAGCCACAAGTGTAACGGGGTCTGCAAGCACCTAGGGCTGCCCCCCATCAACGCGAAGCCGACGGACCCCAAGACCAAACAAGGGGTCGTGGAGGGCGGCAAGTCCAAGGATGTGGTGGCGATTGAGTCGGAGCGACTACCGCCAAAAGTGTACGTGAAGTCGGAGCAGCATATTAGCACCTCCCCCACGCCGGTCGCCCAGCTCGCCCCTTACCCCGCACGGTCGCCCCTGCTGGGTACCCCGTCGGCCACGATCCCAAGTTTCTGAATCACATGCGGAAAGCCCTCACGCGCACCCAGTCCACCTACTTTGGCCACCAGGCCGGCATGGTCTCCGTCACTGGCGTCCCCAGCTCCACGACGTCCTCCTCCCAGTCGCCCAGTCTACCCACGACGATTAACATGGGCGTCATGCTGCCAGGGCGCTCCCCCATGTCCATGTCCGGCGGACAAATGCAGTTCTCGCCGTCCCCACCGGTGGAGCGATACCCTTCCAGCCACGGCAGCAACGGCCGTCACTACCGCTCCGCACCCCCAGTGCTCATTGCGGTGGAGGAGGGAAAGAGCAGCGAGGATATTTCCATCAAACGGATCCGTAAGCATAAATAGAAGAATTTGGCCGGTGACGTCCACGGGGCCACTTCACGGTCTGTCGATTTTTTTTTTTCTTGTATATATATATATTTAATAACAACAACAAAAGGAGAAATGATTATTAATTCAGAAAAAAAAAAGTTATCACATTATTTTTAAATAGTTGAATGCTTTACGTTGAGAAAAATAAAGGCAATCTTAAACAAACAAACAAATAATAAAAGAGAAAAACAAAACCCGCTCTTTTTTTTGTTTATAGTGAATGCCAAAAGTTCTTCAGTTTTTCTTCTTTGTTGTGCTATGCCTTAAAAAAAAAAAAAATACTTACACTGTTCGCCATTAACATTTGTGTTTTTCATTTGTTTTGGCGCGCTTTTTGTATGTACAGTCTTTTTTTCCCCTCTTTCATGTGTGTATTGAGAGTGCAGAAAAAAAAAAAAAAAGAAAAGAATATTATATCAAAACAAAAAAAATAAAATAATAATAATGAAAAACCCCGCGTTTAATGCCGTGCTTTTTTTTTTTTCTTCCTTTCTTTTTTAAATTTTACTCCCGTTCTTATCCTTTCCACACTTTTTCTTTTAAACTCCCTGTTATTCCAAAATTTTATTCCCCGCGTGTATAATTATTGTCGTTGCATCTAATTTTCTTTTCTTTTCATTTTTCTTGTTCCGTGGTTGGATGATTTGGATTTTCTGACGATGCCCACCTTGACCAACAACACCTCTCTCTTCTATTCTCTTTCACTCTAGAAAGTCTTTTTTTTTTTTCCCCTTTTCGCTCCCTTTTTTTTTTTTTCCAATTGAGTGCTGTGTTGAATTGTTGAAATGAACTTCACACAACAAATCTGGGCCGCGAAGGAGTGGACCCGAGTACAGGCGACCGGCAATGAGTACGTCGTGCTCATCCACGAGGCCACCAATGAGGATAAGTGGGGTCCCACTGGACCGCAGATGGACGACATCTGCCGTGCCTTCCCCCGCGGCGGTCGTGACATCATGGACGAGATCCGCCACCGCCTCAAAAACAGAGACAAGTCGTGGCGCATGTGCTACAAGTCTCTGCTGGTGCTAGACCACCTGGTCCGCAACCTACCGGAGCAGTACGTGCCGGAGATCTGCTCGGTGGTGGGCACCCTCCGCACGATAGCTTCCTCCTTCTACTACACTAACCCGAAGGGCGTGGACCACGGCGTGTCGGTGAGGGAGCGGGCGAAGCAGCTGGCCGACTTGATGAGCGACGGTCTGCTCCTTCGTGAGGAACGTGAAAAAGCGCAACAGACGAAGCAAAAGTTAGCGCAGGACTCCTCCAGGGGCGGTGGCTACGGCTACAGCAGCGGCGGTTACGGCGGCGGCTACGGTGGGGGTGGCGGTGGTAACCGTTACGGCGGCTACGGCAACCAAGGATACGGCGCTAGGACCGGCGGTGGCGGCGGTGGTGGTGGTCAGTACGACCCTTACCGCGCCACGGCGGCCGCCCCCATGCCCAAGGCACGGACGAAGGAGGAGCAGGAGCGGTACGACCTGGAGCTAGCGCTCCGCCTGCAGCGGGAGGAGGAGCGGAGAGGTAACTTCTCCGCGAATGAGTTAGAGGCCATGTACGCCAAAAAGGCGGAGTCGAAGAAGGCGGTGAAGAACGAGGACGAGGACCTGGCCCAGCGCCTGCAACGAGAGGAGGAGGAGCGCGCCAAGCGGCTAGGACGGGACCTACCTCAGCTGCGCAGTGACACTGCTGGGAGCGCCCCTGCCCCCGCGAGCTCCGCCCCTGCCGTCGCGCCCACCCCGCAGAAACCAAAGGTGGACGTGCTGGATGACCTCTTCGCCCCAGCCCCTGTCGCGCCCTCCCAGCCACAGGGTGGCGCCCCTCCCTCCTCCGGAGACCCCTTCGATGCTTTTATCGACAACCGCGCCTCTCAGCAGAACCAGTGGAACCAGGGCCCACCGCAGCAGAGCAACAATAACAACTGGAGCCAGCCGCAGAACACGAATAGCAATAACAATAACAACTGGGGTCAACCTCAGCAGCCGCAGCAGAACTGGGGACAACCGCAGGGACAGCCGACCAATAACAATAACAACAATAGCTGGGGCCAGCCTCAAGGGCAGAGCAATAACAACCAGTGGGGTCAACCACAGCAACCGCAGCAAAACCAGTGGGACCAGGGCAGCAATAACAACAACAATGCGAACAACCAGTGGGGTCAGCCTCAACAGCCTCAGCAGCAGCAGCAGAACCAGTGGGGCCAACCGCAGGGTAACAACAATAACAATAACAATCAATGGGGGCAGCCGCAACCACCCCAGCAGAACCAGTGGGGTCAGCCTCAGGGAGCACCGGAGAGTCAGTGGGGACAGCCCCAGCAGCCGCAGCAGGCACACCACCAAGATGTGTTCAACTTTGCGACGGCCCCCGCCCCTTCTCTGGGTCAATCCATGAATAGTAATACCGGTAACCAAAACTACAATAACAATAACTTTGGCTACAATAACAATAACAACAACACGAACACCAGCAAGAGCAATTACAATAATGATCAGGATATCAATGATATGTGGGGTGCCCCTAGCAACCAACAAAGAAAGTAATAGACAAAACTGTCGTCCGTTTGCTTGCTGTACATCTTTCTCGTATTTTGAAAAAAAAAAAAAATGGAAATGTTCGTTGGAGTTGACGTAGTTTTTTGTAGGAGTTTTTCTGTGCCCGCATTTTTTGTTTCTTTTTGTTTTCCCGAATTCGGCCAGTTCCACAGAAGTGTTTTTTGAAATTTTTTTTTTTGCCAAGGAAAATAAGAAAAAAAAAATGTTTAATGTATAAAAAAAAAAAGTGTAACAGAAGAAATTATCGAACCATTTATTTATCGACTGTTGATTTCGTGTGAGACATTGAACTAGTTAACCAATAATATCAAAAAAACAATTGAAATTTATCCTGTTGTTGTTCTGTTTGTCTGCGATGCATTCTAGTGAACGGTTCTCCTTTGTTTGACGCCCTCCTCGGCCAAAATAAAAAGCATCTTTCTCTCTCTCCAACAATCATAACAATAAAAAAATAGAAACCCACTAGCACGCACTTGACCCCATGCTGCGCACCACTCTCGTTGCCAGAGGTCATGCCACCTCCAACATGTTTGCCCCCTCCCACTCCGGCCGTTGGTTCAACCCCCCGCACCAGTGGACGATGAGCGATACCTTCGTCCCTGCCTTCTTCCTAGGATTCTCCCCGATGGCCATTTTGGTCTATCTCTACCACGCCGCCTATATGCCGCACTATTCGCACTTCCAGGAACAGAACTACTACCCTGCCCAGCCGTATACGAAGGATTTTATCCACAAGTATGAGCGTCTCGAGCGGTGGCGTTGGTATTAAAGGAAAGAGAAGCGCGATGACTTCGTGTCATTTTGTTTGTTAGTGGTGAAACTTTTA
Organism: Angomonas deanei; assembly: GCA_903995115.1. NCBI lineage: Eukaryota > Euglenozoa > Kinetoplastea > Trypanosomatida > Trypanosomatidae > Angomonas > Angomonas deanei. The sequence goes on along the minus strand of LR877152.1, from coordinate 373,903 downwards.
TGTTTCACGTGTGCATTATGATCTTTTTTTTTTTTTTTTTTGTAACTATAGGATATATTTAGTAGCAATAGTGTAGATTAGGATGAAATAAACCTTGATAAGGAAAGTGATACAGGGACTTTTTTTTTTTTTTTCGGCAACACAGCAAAACAGACAGGAATATAATGCTTTTCCTCTTTCCCCTCTTTCTCTTTCCACAGTTCAGTAAAGTAATGGAGTTTAACGACTCTGGTGATGTATGCATGGAGTGCGGTGTATTTGACTTCCTCCCAGGTACCTGCCCCCGCTGCCAGCAGATCTTCTGCAGGGATCACATGGCAACACACCACAGGAATCTCCCTTCACTGACGGTACTACTCGCAGGGGATGTGGCGGCCCAACTGGAGGCCCTTCCTCTCTGCGGCGATGCCAATCCCTCAGAGGGCCTCACAGTGCCCCACACGGATGCCGACCCCACTGCAGCGGAGCGCCCGAGCTGTCACAGCTGTGGGCAGCAGTGGTGTGTGCTGAGCCCATGCGAGCAGTGTGGGGAACGGTTCTGTCCTGTCCATCGATTTCACGAGCATGGTGAGGATAAGAAAGGGATGACGCAGACCACGAAAGGGCGCTCTGAACCAGTCCCGCCGTCCCCCGGAGAGGAATCCACCACAACGCACGCGCTTTGTCAACCGTACACAGTCGCCAATCCGGTCGTCTTGGCACCCAGCGACTACAAGAGTCGCATGATGGCCTGCTCCTTTTTCGTGTTGGACCGGTCCACCTCCAGCTCCGCCGTTGAGCTTGGCGTATGCAGTGCGAGTGTGGCAACAGAGAGTTCGGTGGGTCAAATCATTGAGCGATGGATGGATCGTGTCTTACCCAACCGAAAGGAACTCACCGCATCGGTTTCCCTCTACACGGTGCGCGCCGCAAAGAATCCCGCTGTCAAGGTCCCGCAGGTAACGCTAGAGCCGTTCACATCCCTGGGCACCATCATGCGGGAGGCGTTGGCGTCCTTTGATAGTCTGCTGGTGTGCCTTCCGCCAGTTGAGGAAGAGGAGGCACGTCAGTATGTCCAGACGCTACTCTTTAGCAGTTCACCCCAACTGCTACAAGTCCGGAAAGACCCTCGCGTGCGGTCTCTCACCGCTAAATTGTACATTTCAAGTCAAAAGCGCATCAAGCCGGAGGAGCCCACCGTCGTCGACACAGCACAACCGGAGGACGCGACACCGTCTGTAAAAGAGAAGACAGCGCTCTCCTCCTGCCGGGTGGCCATTCAAGTCGCCTCCGCCCCTCTATGGACACACCTTCAGCAACACGAAGGCGAGCCCTGCCGGCCTACAGCAGGCGGGGCCTGGCCGTGTGGTCGTCGCGCTTTATATGGAGGATAGAGATGAACCGAAAGGTGCACTAGCCCCCTTCTGTATGGCGCTGGGGAAGGAGTGGTCGATTGGGAAGGTGAAGGATCGACTGCGAGAGGAGCGAGGCCACCTCCTGTCGGACGCGAGTCGGTATACCTCGCTGTTCCTGCTGTCCACCACGGGTAACGACACCATGACCCGATTGGCCGATACGAGCAAGGTGTCTTCCGCCGGCATAAAGGATGGCTCCGTCTTGTGGTGGACACCCTCGGCGGAGGGGAACGCGGAGTTGCAGGCGGAGGTGGACCGTCTGAAGGGGCTGAAAGGAAAAGAAGGGGCGGAACTGAAAATGAATATGATGAAAAAGTGTGCCGTCATGTGATGCTACGTGAACCGTGTGTTCGTCTGCTAGGGCGTATTCTTATCCATAGACACAGAGGATCTGTAAAATGTTTTTCACCATTGTAGGTTGTCGATGCCAATTTTAGATGCATTTCGTCTACCCCTTTCCCCCTATTCTCCTCATCCTAGACAGAGAAACCGAAACCATTCATTTATGTCGCAGAAGATACATGAGGCGGAGCTGGCCCTGCAGGCGTGTGTCACCGCCATGCGTAGTGCCCTGCAGTGCGCCGTGGAGGATGCCCTTCCCCGCAGTGTGCTCGACGGAGAGACGGAGGAGGAGGACGGCAACATTCCTGACACCCTGCAACAGCGGCGGGAGGAGGAACTGCGGGTCGAGTCCAAACGCATTCGTGTCCTGTCAGATTCGGTACTGAAAAGTTTTGACGACCTCCGCCGGTCGGTTATCGTGCTCGGCGGCGGGATGGACGGTGAGGGCCGTATTGTCGATGTCCCCATCCCCCTACTAGACCGAGAGATTGAAATGCTAAGTATTGAGTGCAATAAACACGGGGCGGAAATGTTAAAGTTGTACAGCGAGGCGGAGGCGATTGAGGCGCGATTGGTAGGGGAAATGAATGCCATAGAGATACCGCCCATGTAAACCGGAGCCGACTGGTTTGTACATTCACCTGCACATTATCTATTGATGTTATTTTTTTTGTGTACGATCTTTTTTTTTTTTTTTTGTGTGTGTGTGTGACGGACGAAAGACCCGGGTACTTCTATTCCTCTCGCTCCTATCAAAACTAAACGCTTATTTACACTAGAAGGGAAACACTTCCATAGACCGTTACTGGTCTACGAATAATGCTGCGGAGAAGTGTCTGTGGCAGACGGGGTAGCGTGCCCATCGAGCCGTGGATGGGGACGTATCACTATCCCATTTCCCCCAACCTGACAGGTGCGGTGTCCTGCGTGCAGCCTGGACATGATCACTGGAAGTATTTGAAACCAGGGAGACCATTGCGGGCGATCGGGATTGATAAACCGTTACCCCCGGTGCTGTTCAACCGAATGGATCAGATCATTCTCATTGAAAACGCCCTTGCCCTACAGCGGGTGGAGAACCAAATCTCAGTGACGCTCTCCCAACTCTCCTTGGGGGTGCGCAATGCGGAAAACTTTCTAGAGAATCACCTACTGAATAAGGAGGTGCGGCCATCTATTCACACGCTGTGGTTTCACGAGGAGGGCCTCCGCCACAGTGCGCACGTGCTCTCCAACCTCGGCGCCCACCACCTGGTGCCGCTGTTTAGTTTAGTCAGCTACGACGTTGAGCGTGGCAAGATGACCATGTACGAGGCGGAGGAACTGTATGAAGAGCTGATGGACTGCTCCGTGGCACAGCCCAAGATTGTACAACGGGAGTTGGCGAACCAAATGATACGAGTCTACTGCCTCCACGACGAGTACGACAAGTGCTTCGAGGTGTTGGAGGAGATGAAGGCCAAGGGGATCCGCCGTACGTTTGTCACCTACGCCCCCATCTTCCGCTACAACCGTCTGAAGGAGGATGCCGAGAAACAGTCCGAGCTGCTTCAGTTCATGTACAAGCTAGAGGGAGGCCGCATCAACAAGTTTGTCTATATTGATATTCCTCGCATGCTTTACATGTACGGGGTGTTTATTCGGTATAACTGGGTGGCCATCAACTTCCTGTTTTCCACCTTTGTCACAGCTGTTCTCCTCTATTTGTACAATGTCCGCGATATGACGTATGAGTTGAAGTAAGAAAAATAGTCACAAGTAAACGATTCCGCAGCGTTCCTTTTTGTTGTTGTTAATTCGGCCACTGGTTTCTTTCACGTTATACAATAAAAACAATGAAAACGTGTCGTTTCCTGAACTGACGTTTTTGTATTTTTCACCCCCTTGTTTTTTTCTCCACTATAGTAAAGCCGATTTTTTATTTTTTTCTCGAAAGTAAGGTCCCATGTCTGCGAAACACTCGCTGACCTCCTCCGCTGGGGAGACCATATCCTCCACGCACAGTTCTGGCTCCTCCCGCCGCCGTAAGTTAAAGTTACCACAGGAAAGGATCCCACCACAGTTCATGGGGAAGGAAGAACGGTTGATGCACATTCGTAATGCGGTGACGCGACTGAAGTACGTGCAGGAGCGCATCCTGCACATGGTGAGTCTGGACCAAGCCGGCGGCGACGACGTCAATGAGATACTGGGACAGCTGCAGTACCTTGTGCCGCTCCTAGAGTCCAACCCGCACCCCAACCCCGTCGATCAGAAGGACGGCCCCAAGCAACTAGATCACCTCGAGACGGAGGTAAAGAAGCTGTCCAAGGTGGTAGAAGAGGCAATCCGCATGGCTGAGAAGACACCGAACGAGGAGAAATCCGTCTACCCCGGTCTCAAACGGAAACTGCTCCTTGAGAGTCAGCAGGAGCTACACGAGATACAGGAGCTGCTGACCCAGAAGGATGGAGAGGTGGTGAGTCGGGTGAACACGGACGGCCTACAGGATATGGTGTCCATGCACATTAACGATTTCGACGCGCTGTTTGACACACGCCTGACCGCTATGGTGAACGAACGATTACGCGAGCACTCCTTTTTTTCGGCGACGGTGCGGGAGAGTTTCTTTCCCGGGGCTGAACCGAAGGGTGCGGTGTCGCCCATGCTGCTGGATGTTGTGGTGGGGGTCCGCCCCTCCCGGTGCGCGTACGGTGTGCTCCACAACGCGGTGAAGATTATTGAGAAGATCACGGAGCGTATCGAGACCTCGAAGCAGGTACTAGAATCCTTGGAAGGGAAGGAGGGCGAGGATAAGAAACTGGTCGAGTTCAACCTGGAGAAGCACGTGCTGCTGCTCGAGAAGACCAGCACCGGTCTTCGCCACTTGGAGAGTCTTCAGACGCGGTGGACGAAGGAGGAGGAGGAGATCTTCAAGAAGGTGTTTGTGGAGAAGGATTTGACCAATTTGCTGTACGCCAAACGCCAGTCGGAGGATGATATAGTGACAGAGGCTGTTCGCATCTGCGATGAGCTGCTCTATGAGGCGCTCCCTTTTGCCTCCCCACAGTACTGTCGCCGATACAGCGAGACGTATAGCAATCCTTGTATGCTCCGACTCGGGTTTAAACTCTCTTCCGACTATGCCCAGAAGGACGAACTGAACGGAAAGACGCATGTCGCCCTGTACAGCACGTCTGCGCTGTTTTTGAAGTTAATGGCCGATCGCAGCATTCCAGAGGACAAACACCGTGAGTATGACTATCTTGTCCCTAGCTCGGAACAGTTTTGGGTTCCCTTCGGGGACTTCCCAGAAATTGTCGGTGGTGCCCGATGTGTCCTACGCGGGCTGAAATCCAAGCACGACAAGTTTCGAGCGCTAGATGAAGTGAAGGAGCTGGGCGGGTACTTTATTGTCAACGGTGGAGAGCGTATTTTGCGTGCGTTGCTCATGCAACGATGCAATGTACCCCTCAACGTGGAGCGTGCCTCCTTCGCTGATTTGGGCGTCAAGTTTTCCGAGAAGGCGGTGACGATGCGCTGCAAACGTCAGAGTGGTCGCACGCTTTACCAATACTTTTACTACTCCAAAACCGGCAACATCCTCCTCAGCTTCTCCCGTCGGACGACGTGGCAGGTGCCCGTGACGCTTCTGACGCTCTGCTGTGGGGTCGATAACCCCTCCACCTCCGAACTATTCCGTCTACTGAGCGTTGGTCTGAATGTGTCGGCCAATCACAAGGACCGCGTGGAGACGATTCTCCAGCACCACTTATCCCAGCCCTACGGCAGCCTCACCCACTATGTGGACTACCTGAGTGTGCTCGGTCGCCTGTACGCCAACTACCACGAAACCAGCATGCGATTCCGTTTCCTGCCGGAGTTTGCCGCGAACACGCAAATACACCACGATGCGTGGTACGGCATGTTCATGCTGCGGGCCCACCTTCTCCCTCACCTCAATGCGCCCGTCACCACCCCGCCGTTGGCCCCTGACGCCACCCCTGAGGAGCTCCGAGCGTGGCTGCCGGAGGCGCTGCAGACCGAGTTGCGCAACAAGTTCGATGTCCTGATTGCCGCCATGCGCCAACTACTCGTCTTTAACGACGGGGGGAGCTCGCACCAAGGAATGGATGTACCTTCATACCAGGAGATCTTCACTGTTTCCCAAATCTTCATGTGTATCTTTGGCACCGCGACGAGCATCTTTGAAAAGCAGATTGCGTCCCGTTTGGCCGGTGTGTTGCCCTACACGCTGTTTCAGGCACTGTTAACGCAGAACCACAAGGAGATGAGTAATTCCATGAAGCAGTTCAGGGAGTTTGCCACCGACGCGCTACGAGGCAAGACGGCCCCCAACTACATGGCCCCAGTTCAGAAACTACTGCTGACCGGCACCATGAAGCTAGAGGACGACCGCGACTTCTACAACCCACAGAACACTGGGTGGAGTGTGCTGACCGATCACCTGAACTTTTACCGCTTTTTTGAGCAGTTGCGCTGCGTTCATCGCGGGACGGTCATTGCCGGCATGCGCTCCAGTGAGGTGCGGCGATACCCTGGCGAGGCGTACGGGTTTATTTGCATGGTGCACAGTCCCGACGGTGCCGACTGCGGTGTGCTGAACCATTTAAGTGTCTCCACCATCCTCTCCAAGGGACTCTACCCCGACGACGAGGACACGCTCCATGTCTCCGGGAAGGATAGCATGAAGACGCTCGAGAAGTGGATCGGGAAGGCGTTCCCCCAGGTTCGACCCACCAGCAGCACGGCGACGGTGGACACGTATGTGGAAACGGTTCCCGTGTGGCTGGAAGGCAAGATTCTAGGCTACACCACCCCAGAGGAGGCCGAAAAGGGTGTGACGATGTTACGGAAATCGAAGGCCATCACGAAAAGGTCCATGGTAGGAGCCGACGGCCTGATTGCACTTTCTAGCCTTTCCCCACTGCACACGCTGGAGGTGGTCTACATCCCACCAGAGAACAAGGAGCCAAAGGGCGTGTACTTGTTTTGCGATAGCGGCCGACTCATGCGGCCGATTCAGCACATTGCGGGTTTCGGCAAGGAAAGTTCTACCGACTTGGCCTTCCCCCACCTGTACGTCGGCACATGGGAGCAAATGTGGTTAGACATTGCGGCGGTGCCATCGGATCTGAAGGACGCCGTCGTTCAGCTGGGCAAAAAGTACGAGTACATGGAGCAAAACGGGTCCAACATCATCTCCCTCACAGCGACGACGATTCCCTTCTTTGAGTACAACTGTTCCCCACGAAACTTGTTTCAGTGCGGTCTTAGCAAGCAATCTTCCGGTACACAGCTACAGTCGATGGCGTGGCGCCGCGAGGCAAAGTTATTTCGAACCTATTTCCCGCAGCGTTACATTTCCCGCACCTTGCCGATGGATTACTACAACCTCGATGACGTGAACCTCGGCGTGAATGCTGTCGTGGCTATTCTGGCCTACACTGGCTTTGACATGGACGATGCCGTCATCCTGAACAGCTCCGCCTCGCAGCGTGGCATGCTCAATGCTGGCATTACCATTGGAAAGGTGATTACCGCGACCGGTGTTGGTAGTGACAGCGACACGTTTGTGTTTCAAAATTTGCTGGCCACAGGGGAGCGCTTCACGCCGGCGTTAGAGGCGAACGGCCTCCCGCCGAAGCGCACCTTTGCGCACCTAGAAGACAAGGTGAACTTTACCACGGATCACAAGTACCCCTCCCTCCACAAGAACACGGAGGTGTACTGCGTGGCGAAGCGGGTGGAGAGCGTGGACAACTTCACGAACCAAAAGAAGTTTGAGTACTCGGCGCACAAGACGGTGTCGTGGGGTCACTTTGACAAGGGTGAGGACGCCTGGGTGCACTCGGTGATCCCCCTCGCCTACAACGGCCCCGACCCCGTCTCTGTCCTCGTTGTCTTTCGCATTCCCCGTCCGCCGGCGGTAGGTGACAAGTTTTCCTCCCGTCACGGCCAGAAGGGTACGCTGCCCCTCCACATCCGCTCGCACGACCTCCCCTTCTCCTCGCAGACCGGCATCACCCCGGACGTGATTATCAACCCCCACGCCTTCCCGTCCCGCATGACGGTCGGGATGGTGCTAGAGATGATGACAGCCAAGGTGGGAGCGGTGGAGGGCCGCTTCGTCGACAACAGCGCCTGGAGCACCGTGGACGAGTCGACCCGACTCGCGGAAGACATTGGGGATGCACTGACCCGATCCGGGTACAATCGTTACGGAAGGGAAAAGTTCATTGACGGCGTCAGCGGAGAGGAGATGGAGGCGGATGTATTTGTCGGCATCTCCGGCTATCAGCGTCTGCGACACATGGTGAACGACAAGTGGCAGGCACGTGCCCGCACAGATGCCCGCAAATTCCGTGCGGTGACAAAGACAGGCCAGCCGGTGAAGGGCAGAAAGAACCACGGTGGCATCCGAGTCGGGGAGATGGAGCGTGATGCGTTGCTGAGTTATGCATGAGCGAGGTCGTCCTGGATCGACTCGTTCGCTCGTCCGATGAGACACGCGCCTACGTGTGCACCGAGTGCGGCAGTTTACTATCGATTGTGGAGCGTTACGCCTCGGAGCACAACACGTGGCGCTGCTGCACGTACTGCGGCGCCGGAAAGGAAGAGTCCACCGACACGATCGCCATGGTCACCATTCCCCAGGTGCTTCGTCTGTGGGTCGCAGAGCTGGCGAGCATTGGCGTTCGCGTCGTACTACGGGTAGAGTAGCCAAGCATTTCTTTTTCTTTTCGGTCTTTAAATGCATATATAACTATCTGTTTTTCTATAAAAAACAATCCTGATTGTAATTTTTCGATTAAATATAACCGTGATAACTCTATTAATATTATAATTCCTGATACTTAATACTATTCGCAAACGAACGGACAAAAGTGGTACCTTTTTTGTTGTTGCGTCATCCATAGACCACAGAGCAGTGGTTCAATTTCTTCTTCCCTCGACCTCATCTTTTCAAAAGTGATCATAACCTTAGTCATAATATTAAAATGATTCGAAGACGTCAGCCCAACAAAAATAAAACTAGTGCCTCCGCGCACGACGGCGACGTATCGACGACGGAGCAAATCGTGGAGGAGCGGATAAAAGTGTTTTCTCCTTTTCCACTTCCATCCTTAGTAAATGATCATCACTACGAGTACTACAATGTGTTTCTTAGTGAAGAGAATAGCAGTAGTAAACAGGTGCGGGTGCGCATGTCACACATGGTCATGATGTTGTACCTGCACGTCGGGCACGAACCGCCGGACCGGCCACGGGTGGAGCCATGCGCTAAGCTAGAGTGCTGGGTGGACCCCGCTATCGCGCAGGTGTCGCAGTACGCGCCGCAGGGCAGCCGCGGGACGGGAAGTGAGGGCATTGCCGAATTATTAGAAAAGCAGTATCGATCGTCCATCTTGCGAGACAAGGACATTAATGTGTTTCGTGTGGTGGAGAATAGTATTGACAGCGCACGGTCCGCCTTGGCCAAGTCGCGGCGTCTGGCGCGTAGCGGTCGATTGATTATGCACTACAATGGACACGGGATGCCGCAGGCGACGGATCAGGGGGAGATATGGATGTTCAACAAGGAGCGGTCGCACTATGTGCCACTGCATATTATTGTCATGGCGGAACTGGTGGACTCCCCGACGGTGTATGTGTTCGATGCGAACAGCGCCGGCTCCATGCTGCAGAGCTGGTACAACAATAAAATGCACGAGGAGCGACCGCACGACTTTTTCATTTGTGCCTGTTCCGCGGGGGAGACGCTCCCCCTTAGCCCAGCACTGCCGGCCGATATGCTGACTGCCTGCCTCACTACACCACTGCGGATGGCGCTGGAGTGGTATATTGGGTTCTCTCACCACAAGGTGGTGCTCCCGCAGGTGTCGGACGAGATGATCCGCAACATTCCAGGCTCCACGACCGACCCCTCCACCCCACTGGGGGAGCTGCACTGGATACTGACCGCCATCTGCGAGTCCATTGCGTGGTGCACATTGTCGTTAGACCAGTTCCAATACCTCTTCCGCCAAGACAGCGCGACCTCCTCCCTTTTTAGGAACGTAATACTGGCCGATCGTCTCCTGCGAGCGGCGGGCTGCACCCCTGTGACGCACCCGCCCATGAGTGAACTCGCCCACCGGCACCCGCTGTGGGAGCTCTGGGTCTACTCCCTCGAGCGGGTCGTGAGTCAGCTGCCCATCCTCCTCGCCCCCAACCCCACTGGAGAGTATGTTCGCTCCACCTTCTTTGATGACCAAATTGCGGCCTTTGATATTTGGATCGAGTCTGGCGACCTGAGTGGCATACCGGAGCAACTCCCGTCTGTTCTGCTGGCGCTGTACCAGCCACGCTACCACATCCGCGTCTTCTTGTTGCTGATCAAGTACTTGGACTCCTGCCGCGCTGCCGGTCACTACGCCATCAAGTGTGGTATACTGCAGTACTTGGGTGGGTTTACCGTAAAATCCCCAGAGCTACTCCTAGTTATTACGCCTCTGTGGATGCAAATGGTGCGAGCGGACCCCTGCCGGGGGTGCGCGGAGCTCCAGCAATATCAGGGGGAGAAGCACCTCACCAATCTTCTCAAGCTCGACAGCTCCACCATACAGTGTACCGTGGCTGGGGAAGGGTTCAACCACGTGGAGGATGCACCGCAGACGAGGGACAGCTCCCCCAAAGGCTCTCCGACCACTAGCGGACCGACGGAGAAGGTGGAAAAACCTCAATTTTACTATTTGCTCAAGGATTGTAGCGTCAATCGGTGCAAGTCCATTGCCTGCTACATTTTGTGCCAATTCCTCCTCCGCGGTGAGAAACAGTGCACGCTTTGCTGGAACAATCGGCTCCTCAACGCCGCCTTCCCGTGCCTCTCCGCCGACTGTCCAGAGCTGCAGTCCTGGGCGTGCCTGCTGCTCTCCACGCTCTTCTCTGGTCTGCGGCATGCGAAGCGGTTCGCCGCGAAGGAGTGCACGACGCGGTTTAGCTTGTTCACCGCCCTGCTGGACAACCCCTCCCCCATTGTGCGGAGTTCCTGTGTCACCCTGCTGGCTAGCATCGTTGGCACCCGCGCCGATTTGCTCCCAGAGGACCAACAGTTGCGTTTCCTCCAAATGGAAAAGACACTCCTCATTAAGCTGCGCAATTACTTGTTTGACGCCAGTGTGAACGTGCGAGAGGAGATCATCTACTTTTGCTGCCAAATACTCTACAGCTACAAGGGCGCCCTCCCGTCTCGGTACATTGGGATTACCGCGATCCAGGACTACGTCGCCGATATCGGCAGGCCCTCCCTGTCGTGGACGCTAGAGGAACCGGAGGTTGGGGTGAAGTCGCAGCTGCACGCGGCACGCCCGACCGTCAATGCGCACTTCAACGACGCCGTGGTGTTTGAGACCACTTTCCTCACGTCCGACGATCCCTCGCCGGAGTCCCCCGACATTGCACCCGAGTCCCTGTGTCCCACGGCGCTTACCATCGTGGAGGGACTCCTGCACGATGCGGCGCAAATGCTATGCGTGCTGTCGTACAACTGCGACGCTGGTCTGGTCTCTACCGCTCTCAAGAGGCTCTCCAATGGTGGCGCCCCCGTTTCCCAACGGTTTGCCTTTGAGGCGTTTCGCAACATGTGCTCCGTGACGTCGGTGATTGTCACCCTCACGGAGGCCGATCGCACACGGGCGACCAGCAACACGGATATTATGCGGCAGCTCGTGTTGGATCTGAAGACGCGGAAGATTGGACAGCCCCACGGCGGCGATCTAGGAGGAGAGGAGGACCCGACGGAGATGACCAACTACGAGCAGCGCAAGGACCCGTGGTCAGTCGGGGCGACCTCACTGAGCTCCGCGGCCAAGTATCAGATTATTTCAGGGGCCGTGCAGGCGGACATGGTCGTCTGCGCCGACTTTCGCGCGTTGGAGGCGTCCATGGTGGTGGCGACCCGCAAGCAAGTGGTCCACTACATTTCCTATGACAGCTACAGCTCGCAGGAGATTGTGAACAGCTTTCCGGTCCGTCTGCCAGGGCCGGTACATGATGTGAAAGTGATCAACGACCTCTCGGAGCAGTCCGGTATCCTACTGGTCAACAAGAAGGGTGGCTTCAACTTGCTGAAGAACTGCTGGGAGGCTGGACAGGCACCGGTCGAGGTGGCCGTGTTCTCTGCCTGTCCGCCGGCTGAGAATCGATGGATTGACCTCAAGACGTGCTACCGCAGTAGTGACGCCACCCTTATCTTTGGCGGCCCCATCGGCGCCTCCGGTGGGACAGAGATTCACACTTTGTCCCTCGCCACGGAGCAGGTGGGACAGCGGATTGGGGTCCCAGGGTCGGCGGTGCTCACCACCCTCGCCAGTGCCTCCGCTCAACGGGGTCTCCTCGCAGGCTTCTCCGACGCCGTAGTGCGCTACTACGATGACCGACAGGGAATGTTTGGCATGGTGGGTGTCCTGCAGTGCGGGACCGATCCGTCCACCCGCGCGATCGAGCCTCTGCTGGGGGTGGGGTCGCTGGAGTCGGGGGCAGCCACCTACATTGTCGCAGGTAGCCGCTCCGCGATACGTCTGTTTGATTTGAGAAAGATGCAAAGCCCCGTCACGACGACCAACAGTGAAGCACTCTACGGCCCCGTCCGGGACCTATCGAACCCGCCGTTTATTACAAACTGCACAGTGGGGGCGTTTACGGGGCTGATTGGCGTCTCGTTTAACAACAACACGTACGCGGCGTATAACAGCCGAGCGCAGATTTTGAACGATCGACCAATCCCAGTAAGCACTTACGCCTCACCGCCATTGGATCCCTCTTCCATGAAGCCGGTGACCCTACAACCGCTACTGCCCAAGAGCTGCATTACGCACCCCCCTTCGACCCTCTCATGACCTTTGGTAGTGACTTGATGATCTTGCAGCCGTAATATAACTAGTTCTAATCGGTATTGCTGTTTGTAATTTTTTTTTTTTTTTACCTCTCTTGTTTTTTTTTCCTGTTTGGCATATTCTTTCTTTATGCGATTATTTCATTATGGACTACTTCCTTCCTTTTCCCTTTACTGCGAAAGAGTACACAAGACCCTTTACTTTTCTTATTACACACACACACACAAAATGGGACAGGCAGCAGATAAACAGACGCAAAACGCAAAGCTAAAGACCACCACGAACATTGTGCTGAACACTAAACGGAAAAAGAGCACAGGAGAGGAGGAAGGGGATGACCCGACCATTATAAAAGACAATTTATTTCAAGGTAGTCTCACCAATCAACTATTCGAGTTGCGCCCCCCGTCCCTCTCGGAGGAACAGAGCTTGATGGAAAAGGAGTTCTCGTCCGCCTACATGGATGCGTGTTATAGGGCGTTGGCCAGCGATGACGCTTGTCGGTGTTTCGCCCCGAATGAACGGTTTCAACTGACCTTGGACAGTGTTGACTTTTCCGACTTCCACGAGCGCCAGCTACAACTGAAGGAGGTCATCTCCGTGTACCACTACGATGTCGTACGCATCGCCAAGACGGTCATTGACTGGGAGGATTCGCTGCGACTCCATCAGGATAGAGAAATGAATGAAATGCGTTCGTTTCTGTCGAGCGGCCCTCTTTCCATCTCTGGCTCGGCCACCATGTACTCGGAGTACTCGTCGCAGGTGTCGGCCTCGATGGATTGTCCGGTGATTAGCGAGGCCCTCATGTCTTACACCATGACCTGCGGTCGTGTGCTCGTGCGCAACGGCTTCTTCTTTATCTTTTGGCACTGCCCCATTGGCGAGAAGCTCGGCTACCTGGAGTGCCGGGCGTCCCGCTGGGTGCTAGAGGCAGGGGTGCAGAATCTACACGTCCCACTCCACTACCACATCCGGTACAAGGGGCGCGGGGTGACGGTGGTGGCGCTGTCCCCCGTTAGCGAGAGTTTGACCCTCGTCACGGAGCAGAACATGGAGGTGGCGGCTATGGCACAGCAAATCACGTCTGCCTTTTCCCTAGTGCCCTATACCAGCATGGAAGGCGACGAGACCGGCGACGGAAGGGCCACCAACGACAATAACTACGAGCTCATGAGTAGCTTGTTCTTTCTGCCTAGGAACGTGCAGGCCCACTTTGGGCGAGACGGTCGCTACTACTTTTTCAACAATAGAAGGTGGTTCCCCCAGTGGCTCCACGGACGGCAGCAGGCGCACATTTCCCCCGTGAATCAGTGCCTCAGTTGCGTGAACCCACTCCTCCTCGCCACCCGGGACGCCAAGCTGTCGTGCCGCACCTACATGCAAGACGCTTTTATTTTTGAAAATCAGCTGACGTTGGAGTTTATGAAGAATGAAATTGATGTGGAAATGTTCAATTTAATCGCAAAAGTTCGAGAGCGGCAGTTGGAGAAGGTGAAGCGCAAGCGAATTGCGAGGGCCATCGCAATTCGCCAGGAGCGACGGAGCCGGAAAGGCACCTCGACGTTTTTGAACGGGAGTGTGACGGTGGAGGTGGCGCAGGACAACAGCAACACCAATAATGCCAGCAGTCGGGTGGGCGATATGCCCTATTCCCCTAGCTCCCCAAACATCAATAATAACCATACCAACACCATGATGACAAACACCAATACCAACACGAATACGAATACCAATACCAACACGTACACGACGACGAACACCTTTGCCCAGTCGGAGCGGACGGCGGCGACGGCGAGCTGCAGCATGCCGGAGGAGTCCGATTTTTCCTCCGACGATGAGTTCGCCAAACTGATGCCGGAGGACGCCATCAACCTGTTCGCAACGGGCAGTATTATTGAGGCCTTCACGAAAGCCGGCTACCCCAAGAGTTTGTTGGGTATTCTGTACCTCACTCTCACCCAGCACGCCTCACCGCCGGCGCACATGGTCCGTGAGGTGAAGCGGGAGATATTCTTCCGCGGCCTCAAGGCATTCATCACGTGCCACATTTACGAGACGCGCTTCCCCAACGTCCACCTCCAACCCCAGCCATTGACGAAGGAGGAGTCGGCCGCCTCCCCCGCCAAGGATAGCACCGCTCCGACGGGATTCTTTGACGATGAACCAGACTTTATCCCCTCCGACAACGACTACGGCGAGGATGACGTGTTCCTGTCCATTCGCCGACCCGAAAGCGTCACCAATGTGTTTTCCTCCTTTATGGGCAAACTGAAGCGGGCGGCGCTACTCTTTATTGGCCAGCCAAACGTGGTCGCCAATGTTGGGCAAGACACCAAAGGCGAAAATGACGTCGGCCGGAGTAGGAAAGATGACATCCCGAGCGCCTACGTGGAGGACACCACCCCGTCGCTCAACCCTCTCTTCGGGGGCATGACCGTCGGCGGGCTCTCGAACCCCAGTGGCCAAAAGTCTTTTCAGTCCATTATTGAAAAAGCGTTGCTGGCGTTCATGGAGTACTCTGGGGACGAACTGTCTGATAATGTGTACTACCGCACGAGCGTCGAGGATGCCATGATATGGCCAGAGGTGGAGCGGCTGCACGGGACGTACAAGGAGTTCGTACTGCCGTTTATTTACCGAAAGTTCCATCTGACAGCGAGCATGGCGCCGGAGCTGAGCGAGCCAATGAACGCGGAAGACAAGCGGTACGTCTACGACGCCTTGTGCAACGCCTTCGGGGTCTCCATTGTGGACGGTTCCATGGACGATGCGTTTGCGGTGGTCAAGGACTTTACCCCAAAGAGTCAGGTGAAGGACTCGGTGGAGTATTTCACGGTCCCTCGTTGGGTAGAGGTGCAGACACGGCAGCTGCTGCGGAACTTGTACTACCGCCGGGAGGCAACCCACCGGGAGTGGGACCTCTACGGGGCGTCCCTGATTCCTTTTCTGAGCATGCAGCGCTTCCGGTGTGGGGACCAGGAGGGATACGGCGCCGGTGGTAGTCGACGGAAGCCCCTCCCGCCACTCAAGAAGGTAGGGATCGAGTTGCTTAATAAGGTCACCAACATGACGTCTAGCCCCGCCATTCTGTGGATCGCCCTGGCGGAAGACTGCTTCCTCTCCGACGAGGATCACGTGAAACAGCTGTTCCGTCACAACCGGGTGGCCCTCGCCAATATCAATGCGTTTGGGATGGGTAGTGGATTAGACCTCGCCATCGATCTTCGCCGGGAGCGAATTCGCAACTTTAGCGACCGCTGTACCCACCTACAAATGCTCCGACGTCAGACCAGGTTGGTGTTGCAAGAGCTGAACATTCCACTCTTGAGGGTGCAGGACTTGCTGGAAGAAGCCGGCCGGTGCTTCAAGCCGTTCCCGCTGGTGGAGCACCCTGTCGGTCTGCCCGAGTACGCGGAGTCCACCATCGCGGAGGACATTGTCTATGCCATGAGTCTCATGCAAGAGGTGATCACCGAGGCAGACAATGTGCTGCAGCATCTGGGAAACAACTTCAGTGTTCAGTATCACCGCTACACGTCCGAGTTACTCTACGTGCTGCGTCAGGCCCCTCCCGGCATCCATCTGTCCGATGATGGAGAGTTTGCTAGCGCGGAAAGCTGCGTGCAGCACATGACCACTCTTCTTAAAAAATACTGCACACTAGACATTCTCGCCGCCAGCGACTCTCTGCACAGGGGTGTGCTGCTGTTTGAGCGGGCGACCGCCCTCCTGCCGCAGGAGGAGGACCCCGTCTTCGCCGGTCGACTGCCCCCAGACCCTGAAATCGAAAACTGCTTCCACTCGGCCGCAGAAGTGTTCTCCACCTACGCCGGCCAACACAACACCAAAACGTTGCGGGCCTTGGCCAACCTGGCGCTCTACTACTTTGCAGTAGGGGATCAACAGCAGTGGAAGGAGACGATCTGGAAACTGCGCTCGGCATGGACTGACGATGGACCGGAGGATATCCGGGCACTTCTGTCCTCCTCCCAGCAACCTGGGAAAACGTGGGGAAGCATGTACTCCTCCCGAAGTTCCTCAGCGGCGGAACGAACGGCGACGATACCGGTGGTGTTTCGCCCCTTTACGACGTAAATCATGTAGATTATTCTTACACTATACAATTATTTTACTTGCTGTGATGACATTACACTGGAGTTTTTACTTTCAGGTTGTTGGTACGGGAGGAGTATTCAAATCGGTTGAATTTACTGTTCTACTAAATGCCCGTCTCTTCTCTCTTTTCTTTCCACCGTTAGTAAACCGTTTCGTCTCTCATTACAAATGTCTTCGAGGGTGAAAATCTTAACCAAGGAGGAGCTGGCGATCGCGAGACAGAATGCGATTCCGGCGGTCGATCACGTGATTGATCTACTCTTGCGCAGTGGCCCGAGGGGTATCGTAGAGTTCCTAACCGTGATACGAAAAGAGTGCGAGAAAGAAAAGACCTCCACCTCTCATAGTAGCCAATACGAGCACATCAACCCGGAAGGACTAAAAGACGTCTTCAAGCAGTGTGGTGTGCTGCTCTCCGCGGAGGAGTACCACACGTTATTTGTTGCCTATGGCGACCCCGTGGGCTTCGTGATGTTGGACCCACTGCTGGCGGATGTCAACCCCTCCATCAACCTGCGTGCGGCCCAGGTGAGGACGCTGCGAGGGGTGTTCCCTGCCGCGGTTAGCGTGAGTGAGTCCCCGGACGGGACGACGGTAGAGAAGCTGCCGCCGGTGACCCTGAACAGTGTCCTAGATCTGCTCTCCTCCCTGTTAGCGCCGTCCGCCGAGGACACGGAGGGGGTGACCGAAAACAACTGCAGCGCCGCGCTACAGTCGGTGTATGAGGAGGCCGCCGTCATCTTCACCATGGAGAATTACCCACAAGAGCAGGTGCCCGCCCTGGATGTGCTGAGCTTTCTAGCCGCCTTCCTTTCCCTTCTCCCGAACCAGACTGGTGGTCCTGACGCGGTGAAGATGATCCTGCAGCGACTGCAGTCCTCCGCCCCGCTGGTACAGGCCAGCACCGCCGCCAAGGGCGCCAACCAACCCGGTGCCACCGCCGGCCTCTCCTGCATGACGCACACGGGCGTGCGCACAGAGCGTAAGTTCGATACCTACCGTACCAATGATCGCCGTGATGAGTGGCTGCGGGGGCGAGATGAGCAGGACGCGCGGCCCCAGTATCAGAAGCACGTGGTCGGTTACGGCGGCCACCTGCCAGAGTACCGCTACCACTTTGGTCGCACCTTCCACGTGATTGAGGAGGACTTGCCAGCATTAACGAAACCAAAGGAACAAAAGGAGGCCATTCCACCGGACGCGTTTGGAAAGCCGATTGAGCTCAAGTACAGTCGCCAGAGCGAGCACCACCACAAGTTTGCGTAACGTAGAGGGAGGATCGTTAGGACAAAACCATTATGTAAATTTTCAGGATGCAAAAAAAAAAAGGTAGCAGAATAGAGCAGAAGAATCAAGTTTTAAAAATTTTGAATGCCGTTACCGTCTCTGTTTTCATTCCGTTATGAATACTTCACCCTCCCCCCCTTTCCCCCCCTGTTTGATTTTTGTACAAGTAGTCTGCTTCAATGTTACACCGTACCCGTGTTGCCAGAGCTGCGTCCTCCACGTGGTTCAGTAGCGGCCCTTCCGGCGCCACCCTCATCGGCTGTACGAAAAGCCTTATTATCTGTTTAGTCGGGATCGGCATGATCAACTTTGTATTCCGTGGCAATGTGATGGGGGTCGTCCAGGATGAGAAGGAGGTGATCGTCCCTGCGCGTCACTTACTGTACAAGAGGGAAAATCCCGCCGTGTATGGCTTTGTGGGGGACGCTGTCCCATCGGATGAGGTGGAAAAGGCCAAAGAGAAATAGGCCTGCGCACAAACGACGCGTATGATTACAGAATATTCATCTCGAGAACGAGAGAACCAATGTTTTGTGTTATGCTAGTTCCCCTTTTCGTATAACTGTTTTCAGTCGGACCCCGTTCTCTACTTTCCCTATTCATTCTATTTTTCTCCATCACACCTCTCCAGTAGTGTTTATTTTTATATATTAAGTTTCCCACATGTCAGCGGCTCCCAAGACCCTTAACCAGTTCCGTAACTTCTCGTATATCGTGGTAGCATGGTTCGGCCTCAACCGCGGCTTCCGTGAAAAGAGCGAGAACGACGCCCTCTGGATCCAGTATCAGCAGGAGGTGCGTAACGAGAACGCCAAGGTCCTCCAGGAGCGCGAGGCCGCCAGAAAGGCTGCTCTCCCCCCTGCCCCTGTCCCTGAACTGATTTCCAACATCTCCTCCGAGGCGGTTGATCTGTACAAGGAGCTGAAGAAGTCCATCGAGTAAAGTGCCGCACTTTTTTTTTTTTTTTGATGTTCCATCGATAAAGAATACCTGGTGAAACTTCTATAGTATTTGTAAGTGTAGATGTGAAAGTTTTTTCTTTTCCACTTTTTTTCATTATAGCGTAATCTTCGGGTAGTATAACATAAAACAACAAAAATAAAACTAAAACTAAAAGTCTGACCATTAAGGTAACTGTAGAAAGTGAGTTGTTTACTTTAACCTATCCACTCAACACTACACTGTTCTTTTTCTCTTTCCCATTTTATAGTGGCATCAGAGAATAGAAATGAAACGGTTATTCAATGCTAGAGTTGTACCAGCCTGCGTGTGGTGCACCCCCCGTCGCACGGTGATCCCTGGTCAGCTACCGACAGAAGGGGAGAACGGCGTCCCTAGTAACCCTTTAAGCTTACGGAAAGGGCACCACTTGCAGAGCAGTGTGGGACTGCACACCCCTTACAAGACCGCCTGTGGCCGCATGTTTGACTCCCAGCTGTACTATGAGGTGCTGCAGGCTTGCTGCGATCAGCAGTGGATGATGGCAATCCAGCGAGAGGTCCGCAATGACGAGGAGTACGTCAACTACCTTCGCCAGAACGGTGGCGCGGCGAAAGACCTACGCGCGCTCACGGACTCCGTCTACCACGACGACGAGCTGATGGTCAAGCTGAAGGATCGTCTAAAGACGGACGTCGGCATGTCCCTCGCCCTCTGTGCCTTGCAGGAGAGCTACGCACGTATTCGAGAGAAGCGGGACCAGCACGAGACGCAGGTGGCGGCAGACGGTGGGCGAGACCCTTACGCCTCTCTCAAGAGTAGACAAAAAGACAATTTCGGCATGCAAACGCC
The DNA here is from genome assembly GCA_903995115.1 of Angomonas deanei. NCBI lineage: Eukaryota > Euglenozoa > Kinetoplastea > Trypanosomatida > Trypanosomatidae > Angomonas > Angomonas deanei. The sequence continues at coordinate 354,093 of LR877152.1, read as the reverse complement.
TCAGTTTTAATCGGCTTTATAGTGAATAAAAAAAAAAGTTTTTTGTTTGGAAAGTGTGACAGAGTTTCATCAATGCATTGTAGCACACAATTCTTTCTGTCGTTTCATTATTACTTCCTCCGTTTTCTCTTTAGAGCTAGATGAAAATAACGCCTCCCAACTTTGGGTATGTAGAGGAACGCATCTTTCGCTGTGGATCGCCGGAGCCGCGTCACTATAGCTTTCTGTCCTCCCTCAACCTCAAGACGTGCGTCCTCCTCACCGACACCCCCGACGAGGCGTTTGTTCGCTGGCTGCAGGAGAACAACATTATGATCTGCTGCCCGATCCAACCGCCTCAGTCGGGTGCCCAGGGCAGAACCGGGGACTCGTACACCCGGCCGGAGGAGGCACCCAATACGACCGTCGTCAATAGCGGATTCCCCTCCACCCTCCCCAATGATCTCACCGTGACGGCGGAGGAAGGACTACAGACGGAGGGCACCTCACAGGCGGCGCCGGTGTCGTACACCCCTTCGGTCAACCAGTCCTTCTTCCCCCGGGCGGAGGACTCCAGCAATACGAATATGGTCTCCTCTAACGTGGGGCGCTTTCTACGGGAGAACACCACCGACGACGCGCGTCACTTCATCTACACCTCCCCTGTCACCTCGCTGGTACCACAGCGCCTCAATAGTGAGTTCGGCCCTATTATTTACACCACCGGTATGACCAACCGACACCGCGGCCTCATGACCCTGTCGGAGCCCATCGTCGTCAGCACCCTGCACCTTCTCCTCGACCCCAAGTTCTACCCACTCCTCATTACGTGCTCGATGGGCCGTTATCGGACAGGGATTGTCTGTGGCTGTCTGCGGAAGATTCAGGGATGGTGCCTAGTAAGTATCCTGGAGGAGTACCGTCGGTTCGCGGGAGATAAGAGCCGGGCGGAGAATGAAGAGTTCATTGAGCTGTTTGATCGCGATTTAGTCAGTTTGGAGCTGGAGGGTGGACGGAGGCCGTCCATATTGTATCATTAACGCTTATCTATCATATTATACGAATTATTGTTGTTGTTTGTTGTTATCGGAATGTAGTCAAAAATAGGTTGTTTCCTTCGAGAGCGCATCTTGATTAATTTTTTTTTTTTTTTTTTTACTTCCCCCACCCTTTCTGGTTTCTTTCATTTAGATACATCGTATATAAATACTTCAGTGTTCAGGAAATGTTTCGTAGCCGTCTCTTAGCGCAGCCGCTACAGGTCTGCACGAAATCTCTGCTGCCACGCGTGACGTTCATGCCCTCCGCCCGTCGCGCCCTCATCGCCTCCTCGGCGGGCAACACCTGTGGTGCCCTCACCCTGCAGCGACGCACGCAGTACGCCCAGTCCGGTAACCGTGATCAGGAGGCCTTCCTCTCCCAGTACGACCCCATGGAGGTGCTTGGCCTCTCCTCTGACTGCACAGTGGAAGATATCGATAAGGCGTTCGAGGAGCGGAAAGCGTTCTACGGCGCGAACGGCGCGAAGCCCAACCCTCAAATGGTCGACCGCGTCTTCCGTGCCCATGAGATTCTCAAAGACCCCGAGTCCCCGTACTACATGAAAGCCCATAGCAGTCAGGTGGATAGACAACGTCTCCAGTTCCAGCTGCTCCCCAAGTCGAAGCGACGCTTGATAGAAGTGCAGGTCGGTATCTTGATGTGTGTCGTCGTGGGTCTTGTGGTGGGGACCATCCTCATTTGCTTTCAGCCCGTGAAGAAGACGAAGCGCGCTGCTCTGCGATAAATGATTCAAAAAAAAAAAAAAAAGTATAACCCTTGTAGTAATAATAAACAAGATGAGGTACAACATTTCGTCTATAACAAAAAAATATTTTACATTTAGTGATCACATTTGAACTGTTCTCTTTTAATTGGAGAAATGTTTTATGCGTATCTGTTTCTTTTGCTTTGACCGATTTTTTTTTTTGTGGCTTAAACTGCACAAACACATTTTTCTTCCCTTTCAATCTATACGGATAGCAACCTCACAGTAGATTCCACCCACTAGTAGAAATGAAGCGGAGCACAACGACCACCACCACGGCAGGGACGAAGCCGAAGCCAAAGGCCAAGTCGTCCATGAGTGTAAAGGAAAAGCAGGAACAGCGGCTGCAGGAGGCAATGGATCCCTCCTTACATGGCCGCCGTGCTGAGTACTTTGTGGGGCTGTGGGACAAGACCAAAGTAGTACGACCACGACTGTTGATGGCGTTCTGCCTGTTGCATGAGAATAGTACTATTGGGGAAGTAGAGGCGGACCTCGGGGATGGCGCCCCGCTCTTCTTCACCCGCGTCACGTCGTGGTTTAGACTGAGCTACAAGCTGCCACCCAACACTTCGACCGACAAGGGTGAGGAGGCGTCTGTTCTGCTGTGGATGCTCCGGTCCTTTTCCGTTTTTATGAAGGGCACTAGTTATATTACTTTGTTTTGTGAAAGTGGCATGAACGCCGCCCTCACCGACTGCCTAGACTCGGAGACCCCCGACGGTGCGCCGCTCATCCAGCCTGTGGACCGATTAGAGATAGTGCGACTGCTTCTCTTTATCGCCAACTCCGGCCGTGTGTACCGTGAGATGGTGTGCGATGAGGAAGGCCTGACACAGGTATTGCACGCCTTGCAGAGGGAGGATGTGGCGGATGTCGTTTCCCATACGATTGACCTCCTCGTGGTGATTGCCCAAGGCAACCCCAAGATGGCCCCCCTCATCCATACCGCGATGCTGCGACTGGTATACTACCACCAACCGAACGTGGCGCAAGGGGTGCGAGGGGCGCGCACGACGCGGTCGGAGGAGACGGTGCTCCAGATCTCACACGCCGTGCGGGATATTCAGCTGACAAAGGAGTCTCAGTTCTATCAAAGCTGTACCGACGAGATTCGCTCTAACCTGCTGCCCATTGTCGGCCTGAACCTACTCCCCGCCGGTACCACCGTGTCTTCCTCCTCTGGTGACCCACTACTAGAGGAGATGAGCAGTGAGGAGTATCTGGAAACCCTCATGTACCTCAATCTGCACGACACCAATGTGAGCTTCCGAGTGGAGGGCAATGAGCTGCTCGCGCTGGCTGCCAAAAACACGCTCCTCACCGCTAGGATCCTCAACAATTGCTTTGATATCATGGATGATGACTTACTCGTGATTGCGGACACCGACGACGTCAGGGCCATCGCGGTCCGACAGCGCCGTCAGCTGTCCTGCGGCCGTGCCGTCGTGGAAATCATTCTCTCGCAGCCCATGACGGAGGAGCGGAAAACAATCATACTGAACCTCATCGCGATGCGCTCGGCACACATCACGCTGCTGAAGTATCTTCGCATGTCAGACGGGAGTGATGTGTCGGCGGTCATTGACTGCTGCCGCACGTTGCAAATATTAGCCAAAGCCGCCGATGCACAGCGGCGCAGTGTGGATCAGTTGTCCTCGAATGTGGTTTCCCTAGAAAAGGTGAGTCAGCTGCTGCGAGAGGCGGTGGGGGACTCCATCTTTCAAATGATCCTCTTCCAGGAAATATCAGAGGAGGAGAGTTTTGCCATTCTGCGTGCGGCGCGGTCGTCGACGGCAGGAGCGGCCACCGGACTGTACCACTGAGAACGGTAAATACACACACAGACACACATTTATTGCATGTATAATAAGACTCCGTGAACAACATCACAAAATGAAGAAGCTGACTTTTGACTGGATGTACTCGTTTTATCCTTCTAAAAAGGGTGACGGCACGTAGTATTTCATCCCCCCTTTTTTTTTTCTTACATTCCATATACATCAACAGTAGTTCTAGCAAATACAAAAATAATAAAATAAAACCAATATTTCTATAAATAATCTTATTTAAAAGATAATCTATTATTCAAAATAACAATGGACGGAGATACCCCGACTATCGGAAGTTTCCTTTCCCTGACCAGTAAATCAGAAATCCGCTACGAGGGTTTGCTCGACAGCGTCGATGCCGATACTAACACCGTTACCCTGCGCGATGTCCGTATTAGGGGTACCGAGGGACGCGCCAGGGGTGGCAACGAGGTCCCCTCCAGCGAGCAGGTCTACGCCAATATCGTCTTCCGCGGGTCTGATATTCGCAACCTCACCGTGTTCAAGCAGCCCCACGGGGACCCCGCCATCGTGAGCTCCCAGCCCGGTAGAGCCGGTAACAACCGCCCCGCCGCGCGCGACTTCTACGACGAGGCCCCTAGTACCCAGCACGCCCGCGGCGGCGGTGGCTACCAAGGAAACCGACGCCACAACAACAACGACAACTACCACCACGGCGGTTACCGTGGTCGTGGGGGTCGTGGCGGCGGTCGCGGTGGTGGTTATCACCGTGGTGGTGGCGGCGGCGGCTATCGTGGTCGTCGTGGTGGCCGCGGTGGTCACGCCCACACCGGTATGGAGTTCGAGGCGGCCGACGACAGCCGCAAGGAACGCTTCAAGGAAGACTTTGACTTTGAGAAGAGTCGTGAAGAGTTCGAGAAGAAGAAGGACGAGTTCCACAAGGCCAAGGAGGAGGCCAAGAAGGATAGCACGTACGACAAGTCGGCTGATTTCTTCGACACTATCTCCTGCGATCAGAAGGACCAGCGAAACCCCCGTCAAGACCGTGATGACATGAAGCGCGCGGACCAGGAGACCTTCGGGGCGGACATGGTAGGCAACATGCGCTTCCGTCGTGGCGGCGGTGGGCGCGGCCGCGGTGGCCGTGGACGCTTCAACAGATACTAAAGAGAGAGTAAGGAAAGTGTTTTTGTTTTTTCATTCGATAGATCATCACATCTTTTTGTTTACTTATCTCTCTGTTTTGTTTTGTTGTATAGAAAACGCTCTTCTGTCAGAATAACCTGTTCCTTTGTTGAACGACTCCTTTTTTTTTTTTTTAGTTGTTATTGTGTTCGGCTTTGAAATAAGCAAATGACAAGGCAAATCGTGTAAATATTTCCAAAAAACGAAAAAAAAAAAAAAGTGAGATAATTAAAACAAACAACAGTCCTCCACGAAGAACCATATTTGATAACGTGAAAAAAGATGTTTGATTTTTGAGGCATAAAAATACTTAAACTTTCAAAAGAACCCGACGAGTATCGAACAACACAGAAGTGAGTTCATTAAACATTTTTTTGTTTTTTTATGTTTCCTTTTCGTTTTCTGTTTCTTTTTAAATATTCTAAAACAATTGTTTAAAAGGAAAGGAAAAGAAAAAAACGAGCATTTCGCGGATATGAAGCGACCAACACCCTTTTTTTTTTTTTCATATATAAATCTTATTTTTATCTTTATGTTTACTTTGATTTTTTTAGTGTTTATTCATAAGAAGAAATTATAACGAGAAATTCAAAAGGAAAACCATTTTGGGGTACGCTTAGTATAATATATATATATTTCTTTTTGAACTTTGTTTTCTCTTCTTTTGTTGAACTTTTTATTCATTGTCGTTCGCCACGTACATGGGTGAATATTCATGTTTCTTCCACGAACAAAAGTGGAGGGAAAGGATCCACAAGAAGAACAATGAAAGTTAAGCAAAAAGCAGGCAAAAGCTACACTATATATGGATGACAAAACTAATATCTGATTTTCTCCTTTTTTTTTTTTTCATATTGCGGTCTGAATTTTTTTTTTTTTGGGTGTTGTTTCATTTGAAGCGTTGTGAAGTGTTGCCCACTCAAACGTGGTGTTGTTGTTTCCACCTTTTCTATTCCTCCCTCCTCCTCTAACAATAGAGTACACCTTTTTTTTGTTTTCACGCGTTTGCCTTTTCTTTTTCATTGGCGTTGTTTCTATCGATGCGTTCGTCCCAGTTAGTATGGAGGCCAATGGTGCATTCGGCCCTGCGAGACATTAGACGATTCACCTCGCATGTAAAGTTACAAACCGACTTTGGGGCCGCCGTCCCCTCCCAGCGACCAAAGGCCTCCCCCAAGACGTTACTGTACGTGACGGAACCAGAAACCCGCCAAGGTAGCTTCAAGCGGTACTTGTACGCAGCACGGGATCAAGCCCCCCAGATCGCGGGCGCCGTCTGCGGTGTCTTTCTGTACAGTGCGGCGACCCTCGCCATCCCTGCTGGCTTTGGCTCTCTGATCGACTATGCTAGTAAAGGTGAAATGCCGATAGGGACCTCCATGCAGCTCCTCGCCTGGTTCACCGTGTGTGCCGTCGGTAACTACACCCGTCTCTACTTCATTGGCAAGTCCGGCGAGAGCATTATTGCCAAACTTCGTAAAAAGCTGTATAACAGTATTCTGAAGCAGCCAACCGCTTTTTTTGACACCCCCGAGAACCGCACCGGTGCCCTCGTGCAGCGTCTGTCGATGGACTGCAATGTGGTGGGCAGTTCCCTCACGGAGGCCGTCACGTCTGGCAGCAAGAACCTTCTGCAGACGGTGGGTAGTGTGAGCATCATGCTCTACTTCTCCCCCCTCCTGACGAGCGTGATTGTGTGCATGATTCCCCCGCTGGCCATCTTCGCGGGGTACTACGGCCGTTATATTCGCAAGTTGCAGCACAACATGCAGGACGCGATGGCGGAGATGGGCACCGTCGCGGAGGAGCGGCTGTCCAACATTCGCACCGTGAAGGCGTTCGGGTCGGAGCTACAGGAGGAGTCGTGGTATGGGAAGAAGGTGGACCGTGTCTTTGACCTCAGTATGACCATGTTGACCTGGAATGCCGGCTATGTCGCCTCCCTTCACACCGTCGGGTATGGCGCCATGTACTGCGTCATGTGGGCGGGCTCCATGCTCGTCGCCTCTGGCAGCCTCACCCCTGGTGTCCTCTTCTCTTTCATGCTCTACTCCGTGTACTGCGGGATTGGTCTCATGGGTCTCACCAACCTGGCGACGGACATCAACAAGGGGTACGGTGCCTCGCTGCGCTTGTACGATATTCTCGACAAGGCGGAGGCGCTGGCCAAGGCGGAGGAGTCCGCCAAGCAGCTCGTCCCCAAGGTGGACAACTGGAAGATTACGTTTGACAATGTCAGCTTCGCCTACCCCACCCGCCCGGAGGCGCCCATTTTCGATAAGCTGTCCCTCACCGTGCAGCCGTCCATGTGCACCTGCGTGGTCGGCCCGAGCGGGTCTGGCAAGTCGTCTCTCGCCCTCCTTTTGCTGAAGCTCTACGAGCCCAACGCTGGGGATGTGCTCATTGAGGGGCACAAGGTGTCGGACATTAAGAGCAGCTGGCTGCATAGTAAGATTGGCTATGTGGGTCAGGAGCCCGTCCTCTTTGGTGGCACTATTGCGCAGAACATTGCCTACGGTGTACCGGAGCGTCAGTGGGGGGAGCCGATCGACCGTTGGCTGTATGCCACCATCGTGGAGGCCGCCGTGAAGGCCAACGCACACGACTTCATTTCCTCCTTACCCGATGGCTACGACACCTTTGTCGGGGAGAATGGTAGGAGTCTGTCTGGTGGGCAGAAACAGCGTATTGCGATTGCCAGGGCGTTGGTGCGCAACCCCCATATCACCATCCTTGACGAGGCCACCTCCGCGCTCGACAGCGAGAGTGAGATTGTCGTCCACGAGGCCATCTCTCGCTTGATCGAGGAAGCCAAGACGAACAAGAAGAGCCAAAAGACTGTTTTGATGTTTGCGCACAAGCTGAGTATGATCCGTAAGGCAGACCGCATTGTCGTGCTGAATAACGGCGCCGTCGCCCTCGAGGGGACGTTTGAGGAGGTCTCCAAGACGAAGCTGTTTCAGCAGATTGTAGGGTTACAGCCGGACGCCGAGGACGCGGAAACGACGAAGGAGCTGCCACCCAACAGTGAAGAAGAAAAGAAGACGGCGTAGTCAGAAAAATAATAAAAAAGAAGAGAATCCATACTGATAAAAGCTTTTTTTTTTTTTAAATGAAGTTTTTCTTTACATTTCCTATAGTTTATATCGAACACTTAAACAGTCTATAAATATAAGTAAAAAAAAAAAATAAATAAATAACGGAGTATCACTCCTTGTGGTTGTTTCGCTACCATTTTCGCAGCATCTATCGGAGGAGGAATAATATAGTATACATTCCCATTTTCTTTCTCTTCTTTTCCTCTTCTAGGTATACTATTCTATTTCCGTAGTACTTGTCAAAATTATTCAATCCGTCTTTATTTAAATCGATAATATTAAACAACAGAATTTTTTTTCCCCAAATTTTTTTTTTCCGTTGTTCCCTCCCCCGTTTTAAAGTAAAATAACTTTCTCTAACAAAAAAAAAAAAAATCAAAACACGAACCTTAGTCAAAAATAATTTGTTTACTTTTAGCACTTCCATTATCCTTTTTTTTTTTTTCGTATTTAGGAGCCGTCATTTATTCTTCCATTTGAAACAACAATAACACACATCAAAAAAAAAAACTTATTTCTTTGCCGAACTACTTATTGAGAGCATGTCAAAGACCAGTAGCAGTTCCACCCCCCAGCTAAAGCCAGTAGGGATGGAGGACGGAGAACTCACCCCCGCCACTAGCCCTACCCCTAGCAGTAGTCATCCGCACGCTCCTCCAGCCCAGCAGCAGGCCCACGTCCCGGCCTCCGACCCGGACGCGCTGCGAAACTTAATTGTCAACTACCTCCCCCCCTTCATGGACGAGGTGCAGCTGATGAACCTGTTTGGCCAGTTCGGCCCCATAGAAAAGGTGAAGATTATTTACGACAAGGTGACAGGGGAGAGTCGTGGGTATGGATTTGTGTTGTTTCAATTCTTCTTTTCCGCCACGTACGCCATCTCCTATTTAAATCGCTCCACGATAGCAGGGAAGAAGTTAAAGGTGGGTTATGCGAGCGTGACGGCCGCGAAGGAGGCGTACGAGGCAATGAAGGGATCGGCCACCGCGTTTAGTGCCCCGCAGCAACAGACGTTGGAATACATGTACCGGAGTCAGGCCGCGCTGACCGGCGGGGAGCAGTATGGGGCGTCGTACAACCAACCCGCCTACGGTGGGAGCGCCTACGCGTACACACAGTAAAAAGAGAAACAAAAAAACAAAAACCAGAACATACCATATAAAATAAGTAGAATAACAAAACTTTTTTCGATTTTTTGTTTTACAATCCCGTTCACGTCTATTTATTAGTGTCACTCCTTTTTTTTTTGGTGCCGTAGTTTTGTTTATTGTGCTTTGCAAAAAGCATCTGCATCTTCCGAACTAGTTATAGAAATGAAGGGAAAAAAAGGAAGAATAATCAAACAAATCTTTTTTGAATTGCCGAACACATTATGAACTTTTTTTTTTTTTATGAACCGTGAAGCATTTCACATCAATTTGTATACATTTTCCACTACATTATTGTTAATGCTACATTCAAACGAAAAAAAATCATAAAGTCCCGTATAGAATAAAAGAGTTGTATTCCACTACAGTGAAGATAATGAAATGTCTTTACCTTCCCCCTATTTTGTTTTTTAGATTGACACGATACCCAGCTCAAAAAAAACAACAAATTTTTACCCACCACAAACAGAAATGAGTACCCTTCCCCATGTGGACCTCAGGACCGTCACCGTAGAGCATCTCCTCAGGACAGATCCCTCTGAAGAGGCCTCTGCGTACTTGCGGTCCTTACCCATGGCGCACCTCTTCCACTTGCTCTACTGCCAAGAAAAGGAAGACCATAATGTCTTGCGCTTTACCGATTCACTGTTTCACCTATTTTCCACGATTTTAAATAGGGTTGGGGACGGGGAGGACCAGGGATACGACGTGTCGTCCTTGTGGGCCGGCATGGCGCATATCGGTCAAGTGTACCCTACACCAGTACAGTCCTCCGCCCCACTATGCCAGCTGCTCATTTCACTAACCACAAGGACCGCAAGCTGTGTGGAGGGCGCACCACCCCCCTCGCTGTTTCTGCTGGTGTGCAGACGGTTGATCGAGTTGGGGGATGCGGTGGTGGTCTCCTGTCAGGACGATCTCACCCAGCTGCTACAGGTCGCCCCTCCTTTCCTCCGACAGCTATCTGCAGAGGTACAAGATGGTCCTAATCTCCTCTCGGTGCGGGTGCTGCGCTCCCTCCTGTGGTGGTGTGCCCGTACCCTCTGCGCTGTCTCCCGTCCGCGGTCTTACTTTACTCTCGCCCTGCACTTCCTCTACCGTCTCGCCTCTTCCCTTCCAATGACCGCCGTGACCGATCCTCACAGCAAGCAACACTTGCGGCAGTGCTTCACGGTACTGAGAGAGTTTGCCAGACGCAGCATGGGGGCAACCGGAGTGACAGAGCGGGAGAGGGCACAGGTGCTAGAGTTCACGAGTTGGTTCAAGGAGGGACAGTCGGAGGGTGAGCTGCCACTACTGAGCTTGGGGGAGGAAGAAGGCGTCCTGGCGGTTACCGTACAGGCATACCTGGAAGGTCAACAGGAAAAACTTTCCCTTCTGGAGGAGACCTACAATGACAGCCTGCGGACGCTCACGAGAACTATTCAGGGTGCACAAACAGAGGAGGAGAGGGCGCAAGGTTACCGGACTGGACAGTACGCATCCATCGAAAGGGAGTTGTCGTCCTTGGAGGATAGTGATGGGAGTAGGACAGCGGTGCTGCTGGCGCTGCTGCGTCGACTGGTGTCTCTCCGAACAGAGTTATCCACTCACTGCTGATCTGCTATAAAAAATGAAATCATCACTGTTTCTCATTAGTGAAGTTTTTTTTTTTTTTTTAGTTTTGTTGAAGCCGATTGCTTTCGGTTATACTATCATCTCTTTTCCCTCCATTCACCTTTTTTTTTTTTTTTTTCATTTTCACAGTTAAAATTTGCGATTCAATTCGTTACTTTTTATACTTACTCTTTTCAAACCCCCCAAAACACCCATACAGTGACAGATGCAGCAGATGCAGCAGGACCCCCAACAACAGTATAACCCACAGCAGCAGCAGGAGGGACTAGAGCCCGATGCGCTCCGAAACCTTATTGTGAACTACATCCCCATCGACCTTGACGAGTCCAACGTCAGTTCCATCTTCGAGCCCTTCGGTGAGATCGAGAGCATCAAAATTATCACCGACCGCTCCACCGGACAGAGCCGTGGCTATGGCTTCGTCAAGTACAAGCAGTCGGCCAGCGCGCAGGCGGCCATCCAGAAGCTCAACGGCTACGAGGTCGGGACGAAGCGTCTGAAGGTGGGTCTCGCCGCCGAGGGCAACCAATCCCGTGGTGGCTACAACAACAACCGCGGCTTCCAGAACTACAACAACCAGCCCCGCGGTGGCGGTGGGTTCTACGGTCAGCAGGGCGGCTATCCTCAGCAGCACCAGCAGCGTATGCCTCAGCAATACATGCAAGGTCCTCCCGGCGCCCCCATGGGCGGTAACTATGGTGGCTATCCTCCTCAGCAGGGATACCCCCAGCAGGGCGGCTACCCTCCTCAGCAAAAGTAAAAGACAATGGACAAAAATGAAAAAAAAAAAATATATAAAAAACGGAAAAAAAAAATGGACAAAAAAAACGTGAAAAAGTATAATATAAAATACGGTAACTGCAACATTTAATGAAAGTAAAGAAATGTGGTAAAAGAAAAAGTAGGAAAATATATATATTATATTTTAAAACTAAAAAAAAGAAACAGAACAGAAAATAATATATATAAAAAAAAAACAGAAAATAACAAAAATAAATAGGGAATAATTGTGTAAGAAGTATACGTTGATAAAAAAAAGGAAAGACGTTGGCCAAAAAAAAAAAAATGAGAAACAACAACAAAAGATAATTTTAGTGAATGGAAATCACGCGAAGACGGGAATATATATATATAGTAATTAATAATAACAAACAAAAGAGGGAAAGACACCAAAAGATGAAAACTAAATCAAAAGGAGTAAAATTACAAAAAAAAAAAAAAGTGTATGATCTATATAAAACAGGCGCGTTAGATCGTGCTTCTGTGCAAGAAAACAGTGTTGTAAAAAGAAAACTAAAAGGCAAACATGTTTTGCTTACTTTTTTTTTTTTTTTCATTTTTTTTTGTATAGGCCGTGATGTCAGTATTCTTTCTAGGATAGTGGCGGGCGGTGTTAGATTTATACACTTGCTTTTTTTTTTTTTCCTCTCTTACTTTCCGATGATGTTTTTTTTTTTTTTTTTAATCTTTTCGAGTTTGTATCACCGTACTGCTGATCGTTCCACACGATGAAAGAAACAACATCAAAATAATAATAATAATAAAAAAAAAACAATACAGTAAATCGAGCAAAGGAAAAAAAGAGAGAAGTGAGAGAGCGTAAAAAAAAAAAAAAAAGAATTTATATATTTTAAAAAGAAAAGACAGATAACGTAAATGGCGACACGACAATGGATTGAACCTACTACAGACAATCGAGAAGTGTAACGAGAAGAAAAAAAAGTAAAAAAAGGAGAAAAACTGTAAAACCATATATTTATAAAGTCTAAAATATATACGACAGCGTTTCGCTCCTCTTTTTTTATTTTTTTTTATTTCGTTCTCTTTCTCTAGAGAATCTGGTTGTGTGTTATATGATTTTCCTTATCATTTTTTTTTTTTTCGTTTCTTTATTTTTATTGTATAGTTAACGAGTGTGATCACCTTATCTCTACGTGTGTCGTGAAGAAGAACAATATACGTCTACAGGCGTGTATGATAATAAATAAATAATAATAATAAAAAAGGAGGGAATAATGCAAAAATATATCGATTCCATTACTTTCCTTATCCATGCTTTCCATTCAGCTTTAATGCATCTTCAAAAAACATATTCTTATAATTCATTATACTGTTGAGACGAGTTTTAAAAAGAAGTTTAATTATTATTATTTTATTATTATTATTGTTGTTTTCGGATGGTCCTCACACCAACTGCATCAAAGATTCATAATCTTGCACCATCCTATTATTTCTCTTTTCCTTTCTCTAGTTTCTTTTTTATTTTTTTGCACGTCTTTTCTCCTTTTACTATCTTCCAATGGCCCAACAGCAGCAACCCGTCGCCGGCGCCCAGCAGCCCTTCAACCCCGAGCCCGAGTACACCCGCAACCTGATGGTGAACTACATCCCCACCACCGTCGATGAGGTGCAGATCCGCTCCCTCTTTGAGCGCTGCGGCCCCATCGAGAGCGTCAAGATTGTCTGCGACCGCGACACCCGCCAGAGCCGTGGATATGGCTTCGTGAAGTACCAGTCCGCCGCCAGCGCCCAGCAGGCGATTAACGAGTTCAACGGCTTCAGCCTCATCAACAAGCGCCTCAAGGTCGCCCTCGCCGCCTCTGGCAACCAGCGTCAGCGCAACAACAACGGCGGTGGTGCCCCTCCAGTTCGGCAACCAGATGAACATGGCCGCCGCTGGCTACTATGGCAACTTTGGGGGCTACCCTCAGCAGGCCGCCTACAGCCCTCAGCAGATGATGGCCATCCAGCAGCAGCAGTACATGATGCAGCAGCAGCAGCAACAGCAACAGCAGCAGCAGCAGGGCCAGCAGCCCCGCCACTAAGCTGGGGGGAAAAAACCTGAAAAAAGTAAAGAAAAAAAAAAATATATTTTAATGGAAAAATAATAAAAATGTATTTTTAAACTTCAGCGTGCCTCAAAAACAAAGAACAACAACAACCGGAATTATTCGGAAAATAGTATTCGTAGCAGAACAGTAGCGATTTTTTTTTTTTTAATGTTTCCTTAGGGAACTACCATAGCATTCACTTCCCCTACCCATAAGAAAAGAACAAGGAAATGATCCAAACACATAACAATAATAATAATAATAACATCTTTTGGTTTGCTTTTTTTCAAACCAGCAAAAAAAAAAAAAAAAGTCTCAAGTCTCTTTCATCGATTTTTTCCATCTTTTTACCCCGTGATTTGAATTTGTTTTTGTTCTTTTCCTTAAGAAGAAAAAAAAAAAAAGTAATTTACCTGCTCTGAATTTTAAGTTCTTTCGTTTTTCTCCTTTATCATTTCTGTCTTTTTTTTTTGTTTTCGTTTACTGAAACCGTTTTTTTCTTTTCTTTTGAGCGTCCCTTTTCCCTTCCACGAGAGAAGTTTCAAACGAACTAATAATAATAATAATAATAATAAAAAAAAAAAAAAACGATAGTAAAGAAGAAAAATCGTAACTTTAATAATAATAATAATAATATTAAGAACAACACTTTCCACAGAATAGTAATAATAATAATAATTTTCCTTTTTTTTATGTAAATGGAAAATCTCTTTAAAAGAAAACTGAAAATATGTAATCAGTAACGCCCTTTTAGTTTTGTGTTTTTTTACTTCTGTTTTCATAATTTTTCATTTTTTTTTGTTTCTATTTTACATTGCACTTTGGTACTTTTTAACGATAATAATAACAAACATAATTCTTTCAACGATAGGCATTTTTTTGTTTTTTTGTGTGCGCGTCCCTTTCGGTTTTTGTTTTTGTTTTTGTATTTTTAAAAAAAACAATGGAAAAACCAGAAAAAAAGTGAAGAAGAGAAGAATAAGCCAATAAGTAATAATAATAAGAGATTTTAAAATTTAATTTTTTTGTGTATTTTTTTTTTTTTTCGGTAGGATAAGGATGTCTATGGAGAACTTTCCAGTATAAGCTACTATGGAAAACTAAAAAAAAAAAAAAAGATGAAGACTTTCCTTTTTCTTTTGTTGTTATTCTTATTTTTGAGCACGCGACGGGATAAAATACAAATTGGTAATATTTATTATGAAATTATATTAAAAAAAAAAAAACATAAAAAAAATCATATAAAAAAATGTAAGAAAAAAAAATTAAATACAATGTTTTTTTTGTTTTAAATAGTGAGAGAATGAAAGTACTAAGTAATAATTCCCTTTTTTTGTGTGTGTTTTCGGTTAGTGGTTTATCTTTGGTTGACTTGTGTGCTCAATGAAATTCATGTTGGGTTGACCGACGCACCTCTCCCTCCCTCCATCCTCTACCACCAAAGGATTCTGTAAAATAACACACAAAAAAAACATAGAGAGAAATTACAATCGTACGATGGACTCCACAGACGTGAACGGTCGTCTCCATCATGTGAAGTTTGTGTCGGTGGATTACTCCAGCAGTGAGGAGGAAGAGGAGGACCGTGGGACGGTATTATACGGTGCGGCAGAACAGCCACCACCGCCGGCCTTCCATGTATATGAGGAACTAGAGGATGGACCGAGCGAGCAGGAGTGTCTACCTGTCTTACGGCCTTGTGTGACAGAGGAGGTGGAGGACGAGGGGCTGTCCTTACTGGAGGAGAAGCTAAGGGAAGGGTGGTCTGGGCAGGCGTGCTGCACTCCTATTGGGTCTAGCGATGCACTGTACGAGGAGAGGACCGTCCGTGTAGAGGAGTCACTGCTGTGGGGTGGTGCGAGGGTAGACCACCGCCTTCCGTCATCTCTCATCACCTCCTCTACCCTCCTCCTGTGTGGTCGTCCAGCTGTCCTTTTTCACGTCGTGCGGCAGTGGTCGGAGGCGGGGGTGACACCGTACCTCGATGTGCTGCACGCTATGATGGGCCCGTGGTGTGTGTTCTTGTGGAAAAGTATGGCCGTACTCCGTGGGAGTGGTCAGCTGGTCCCTGTGAAGGGTAACGGTGATGCTCTGGAGACGGTAAAGGCAGTGGCCCACACACTAGCGTTAGACGCCTCGTGCGACATACCGTGCCTAAAGCAGGACTCGTGGGGCACGGCACCAGCATTGGTTTCTCTGTGTGATCGCATTGGCGACGACGTGCTCCCCGCAAAAGCCGTCTCAATCCTCCAGCTACTCGCTCTCTGGCGCTCGCTGGACCTTGGGGTAGAGCAGTGGACCACAGAGACGGAGGGGCAGTTGGCCCGGTGGCTAGTAGGGAAGGAGATCGACCAAGCAGACCAGAGTCTGGCAGAGCTCCTTCGCCGTTTTTTCCACCTAGACTTTCCCTCCGCTGCGTACTCTACCGAAAAGAGGATTGACATTCGTCGGTGTATCGTCGCGCAAGTGTATGCCAACACCGTTGCCCCCATTCTGACGCACTTGCTGCAGAAATTAGAAAGTATGGTCGCACCTCCCTCGTCCAACAGCGTACGGATACACTTTATCGGCGTGGAAGAATCACCTCAGAAGGAGGACAGCCCCCGAGTGACCAATTGGGTTTCCTTCTTTGAGTGCTTTGCCTATTATGAGATGGTAACCCAGGTAGAAGAGGGTCGGCGGGCGTACCTCTCCCGAGAAGCGTTCTTGGAGGGGATAGAGGGACCGCTCATCCAGCGGGAAGAAGAAAGCAGGGCTGGGCAGGCTAGAACATGGTATGCGGCCACGGTAGACAAACTGACCTCGAAAGGGGAAGAGAAAGTCGCAACGTATTTGTTGGGCGAGTTGGTACGGCGGTGTCCACAGTGTTGTCTTACACAGAGCGTAGGAACATTACCAGATCGCCTTGCACTACTCCGGAAGCGACACACAGATAGAGCAGCGTCCTTTTTCGCGGGCAACACACATATTCTTCACGCCGAGAGTGGGGAGAGGATATCCTCCTCCCCCGAGGTTCATCTGGCGGACGTGTACCCAACGGCATTTCATTCCCTTTCCCGTTACGCCCGTGGCGTGACAGTGGAGATGTCGGTTTCTAATTTTGTGCGAGATTGGCTGACGCCGGCGTTCAAGTACTTTGTGTTCCGCGATGAGGATCGCGTGGATTTTTCAGCGGACTGCCTTCCCCAGTACAAGCGCAACCCTCACAGGGAGTACGGGGAGCACTACTGGGCGTGTCGCTACACGGACTGCTGCCCCGTGGCACTGCCGCACGTGCTGCTCCCGCCATCGAGCGAAGTGGTAGTGGGCGCCACAAAAGTGTTCCTGAATGAAAGTGCAATGAAGGCGTTGACGGAGCGGAGGGCGCAGCTTCACGATGCGGCGGTGGGTCTGCTGCAGTCGGTGGGAAAAGGATTCTTCGGCCGACAGAAGGCGGCGGAGCGACGGTGGGCGTCCTATGAAGAAATTGCAGCAGCCTCCAAAAGAATAGCGGAGAAGGAGGAACAACTCCAGATGGCCAGGCTGGACGCCCAGCGGGAGACGCAACTGCGTGACAGTGCGGGCCGCCTGGGAGCGACGCAAAGAGAGCTAGGGGAGCGTTATTTAGAGGCGGCAGTGTACTTTACCGATCACTTCTCCCACACCTACCTTTCGCTACAATCCAGTTTGGAAACCTTCTTTAACGCTTATAGGACGGCGGAGCGTGAGCGCCTACAGGCGGAGTCCTGCGCACGACAGGAGGCGGCGGCACTCAACCATGTGCGGCAGTCCACCTACCAACGCGCCATGGGCTCTCCTCACCGCCCTTTGACGTCTGCGTTGCCTGCCAGTTGTGTGCCGATTCTGGAATCGACAGATCACCAACAGGCGCGGCGAACTCAAAGAGTGCAGCGTGAGGCGGCACTACGGGTACTCCAGTTCGTGAAGGATAAAACCCTACGGCAGCAGGAGAAGAGCATGGACGCACAAGTGAAACATCACCTCAAGAGACAAATGAAACGATTGTCCGGTGAGTCGATGCAGGCTTCTCTTCTCTCGCAGCGGGCGACGGCGGACCTACCCAACACCTCCAGCCTGCACAGTGTCGTTTCCAGTGTGGATGGCCGTGGTGGGGCGGCAAGCCTCGACGACACGTCGTGGCAGACCCAAAAAGATATGCTAAAGTTGTGGGAGTTGAGCGAACTGTGTAAGCGTTCCTAAGTTTACGATAGGCTCGAAGAGGCAGACGATTTGTCTTGAAGGTGCTTTACGATCGGATGTTTTATTTAGCGCTGTCCTTTTTTTTTTTTTTTTTTAGTGCAACTCTCCCCCCACTATCTACTCTTTTCCCTACCCCCCTCTCATTTAGTTTTCTCTATCGACAGCGTATAGTTCTAATAATAAAGAATTGTACACGTATATTTATTTACAATAGAAAACCGTTCTATCAGGGACGCCTTAAAAAATAAAAAAAAAAGTTATTGAAAGGAAGAGCAAACATGCCCCGACAAGGTAACGGTCATTCCGCCGGTAGACATTGGCACATTGCCCTTCTTGTAGTGGCTCTCACCCTCTGCGCGGCCAGGGCAGACACGCTGGTCAAGCTATGCGACGCGGTAGAGGGGTATATCCGGGAGGATGGCAAGGACTACAGGGGTACCGTTAGCACCACTCGCTCCGGCTACACCTGTCAAAAGTGGACCTCGCAGAGTCCGTGGTCGCACGAGACGGAGATTGACCCGGCGGACGGGATTGGGGACCACAACTATTGTAGAAATCCAAAAGGCCTCAAGAGCGGTCCAGGGTGCTACACGACAGACCCTATGGTCTCCTACGAACCCTGCGACGTGGGTCCGCCGTGCGATGCAGCGGCGGTTCAGCCCACCATCACGTTTGAGCCCCCCACCGGCGCCCATCTCAGTGCCAAGACCGGCAATGACTATGTCGCCGTGGTGTGCTACCCGCCCCCATGCAAAATCTACTACACCATCGACGGGTCTGTGCCGACGGCCACCTCGACCGCCTATGTGAGGCCAGTGGTGCTGGAGACGAACTCCACCTTGATGGCCTTTGCCACTTTTGAGGATGGCTTCACAGACCACGAAAAGGCGGTGTACACGGTGGAGGAGGCCTCCAAGTTCCCGAATAAAATTTCCTTTTCTCCCGCCTGGGATATCGTCTACACCGCTCCCGTGCTGGTCTCGCTCACGAATGTGATGCCAGAAGACAGCATTGTGATTTACCTCAACGGCGCAGTGGAGGGCTTCCCCTACACGGAACCTTTCTGGATCCACAGCACGACGGTTGTCACGGCTGTCATTAATGAAGAGGCCAAAAAAGAGGTGACCTACCGCCTGGACTACACCCCACCGGCGATAGAAGTCTCTCCCAATTCGGGCTCCTTTATTGGTGGGGTCCGCGTGTTGGTGACGGGCAGCAGCACGGCCAAGTATTACCTGTCCCGTAACGGTGGCCCCTTCATCGCACTAGACGATGAGCGTCTGATAGAGATTACGGAGGTGGGGAGCAACGCGATCAGCGTGAAGGCGGTTTACCTGGGGGGCGCCACCTCCTATGCCAACGGTACCTACCAGGTCGTCGCCGCGGTGAACCCACGCATTCACCCGGACTCCTCCCCCACCTACGCACGACCCATCAATGTCTTCTGTGAGGATCCCCTGCAGCGACCGCTGGTCATTTTCACCGGGGACACCCAAATCGGCGGCGAGGATGTCTTTCAAGTCACACTAAGAACACCAGGGAAGCACGTTGTCGGCTGCCAGTACGTGGACAATCTAGACCAGCTGCATTCCACCACGCTTGTGTTCGAGTTGGAGTCGCGCATGCTCCCCCCACCGGCCTTCACGCCGAGGTGCAACGATACCTTTCCCAGCGTCCCTCTTTTGCTCGGGTTTAGCGTCGTCTGGCCGCTTTACGAGTGGGCGGAGACGGAGCACCACGACGAGCGCTTCAGTATTGACTACGCGGTCACGGACACGGTGAGGGTGGACTACGTCACCCGTACCGATTCGTTAGGTTATGATTACACGGTGCGCCCAGTAGACCCGACGCGCCCATCCAGCTTCACCTTTTCCGTCCGTGTGAGCTCCACCGACCCTCTCGACGGTAGCGTCCTGGATTCGTGTACACATCAACTCGTGCCGCTGGGGAAGCTCACAACGCCGCTCGTCGTGGCGCAACCATTGTGCTACGGCTGGGACGCCACAGGTGACCTCACCATCCCTCCCGCGTGTAAGAAGCTGGTGACGTCGGAGGTGCTGTCCTGCCTTCACTTCTACACGTCGGAGATTGTATCCGTCAGCACCTTCGGCTCCTACATTGCGTTCGCGATTGAGCAACTGCCAGAGTCCCTCCACATGGAGTACTACAACCGACTGGGCGCGTGTGTGAAGGCGGCGGTGGTGGAGAACTTTAAGAATGAGACGAGTGGCCTCATCCAACTCGCCACGTCATGGAAACTGGCGGTCAACTATGGCGAGCCGGAAACCCCTACCGCACAAACCGTCACGTCGGACGTGCCGTTCACTGTCGAGGTGCGCGGACTAGATATGAAGAAGGGCACCTACCACTTTGTGCAGGACACGTA
The DNA here is from genome assembly GCA_903995115.1 of Angomonas deanei. Taxonomy (NCBI): domain Eukaryota; phylum Euglenozoa; class Kinetoplastea; order Trypanosomatida; family Trypanosomatidae; genus Angomonas; species Angomonas deanei. The sequence goes on along the minus strand of LR877152.1, from coordinate 334,049 downwards.
TAGTTGTGAAAGTATCGGGTACTCTCCCGTCTTCGGTGCCATGACGGCGGCGGCGGGCCAGAACCTGGATCACTTCCCGCTCTGGTTTAACGTGGACGCCCCCGGGTCCTACAAGCTGTGTGTGCATATTGGGGACGACGTGTATGCCGTGCCGTCCACCTCTCTCCTCACTGTCAAGGCCCAGCCGCTGCCCACGCTCCTTTCCAGCGCCCCTTGCGGTGGTTTATTGCCGCCCTCCCATCGCGAAAAGGAGTTGACCGTCACATACGACAGCGCGCCTCGCTCGCTTTACAGTAGCATTTATTACTCGATCAACGCCAACGCATGGCGTGAGGTCCTGACAGGCAACCCTGTTACGCTGCCAGCCGTTTCCTCCACCAACAATCGTATTCAAACCGTAGTGACCTCCGTCGGTAATGTCACCGGCACCACGCAAACTTGCGTGTTTTATGCCCCCAGCGTCGACCCAGCCATCAACCTTACCGTCTCCTACCACTACTACATAGCGAAGGGCAACTCGACGGACGGTAAGCGGGGTGTCTTTGTCACCTTGACGGGTAACTTTAGCGAGTCTGAACTAATCCGCCTGAACGTGACGGACCCACTAACGAACAGTACGGTGGGGTACAGCACGGCCAAGTCGTCCGCCGCCCTCGGTGCCCGCACGGTCGCCCTGCCCGAGGCGTCCATCCCCCTGCCGGCCGGCCGAACGGACCTCCCGTATGCTGTAAAGGTGACATTGGACGGTGAGAGCGCCGTCACGGCGACCCCCAGCACCGTGGCCCTGTCACCACTATCGATTGCCATGTCCGCCTGCGGGAACTGCACTTCTGGTTTTTGCTACGCGGCAAAGTGCGTCTGCATCACGAATAAAACGGCCCACATGTGCGATAATGAGGATCCCACGCCGGACGACGACGTACCGACGACGAGCATGTTCGCCCGCATTATGGCGTTAGTAGGCTACTTTGCGGTGCTGGCGGTGATTGCTGCCGTCATCTTCTACTTTATTAAGAAGGGCTCCGCGAACCCGATAGAGGCGGAGGAGGTGATCATTGATGCAGACGAAGAGCCCGAGGGGGAATCGGGTGGGGAGGAACACCAACCCGCTAGCGAACCCAGTAATGGTTCCGAACGGTCGCACGCCACGGAATCCGATGAAGAGGACCAAGTCAACCGAAGCTGGTTTTAACGAACAATTCTGTAATAACGAAAAAAAAAAAAAAGTAGCGTATGAAAATGCAAGTAATTTAAGTATATTATTCTATCATTAATTCTGTATCCAGACCGATGAATCGTATTGATGGAATGGTGACGCGCGTACACACGCACACTCTGTTTTCAGTTTTCTTTTTGACACAACTTCGTCTCCTCCCCACTTTTTTTTATTTTTATTAGTCAGAACACATGTCAAAGCAGGGTTATTCCGTTAATAACCAGTACTTTAATCCTCGTCGTGAGTGGGGCAAGCTAGACGTATCGGAGCGCCTCCCGACGGACAATGTGATCGACGAAAACGCCAGAGAAGTGTATATTGATGATGTATCCAACTTTGGTAGCAGTAGGCCGCCCACGCCGGTGGCGACACCGCGTGCACGGACGGTGATGACTTCAAAAAAACAATTGCGCCTCTTGGTTGTCGTGTTTATTGTAGTCCTACTCTTCGTTATACTTCCCACGAGTACGGAAGAAGAAAAGAATGAAATTTTCGAGGCCTTTGGAGAGAAAAAGGTGCCACGGGAGCCAGAAGAAACCTTAATAAAACTTACTACCCTTATCTTATCTGCTTCCTGTTTAAGAACTTTTTTTTTTTCAGGTTTCAGGACTTTTTTGTTTCATTCTGTTTTTCCCGTTCAAAGTACAGCTGCTAATTTGATAGCGAGCTACAATACCAACGTACCAGTCTCTACTATACCCTTTTATCCTCTCTGTTGTTTCATAGTTTCATTTTTTTATTTTAGGACCGATGTTCAAGAAAACATGGGCATTCTTGTCTCTTCAAAATCGTAGGCGTTGGGAGCAGCGGGTAGCATCTGTGCTCTCCGAGAAAAAGGAGGCCGAGGCGGATAGTGCGTCGCGTCGGTTCGAGCGCATCTACAAGGAGCGCCAGTTCACGCCGGTGGAGGAGGTGTTTCCCTTTTTGCGTCAAAATAGTGTCGACCTGCTGGAGCGAAAAAAGAAGATGGTGGATGAACCTAAAAACCCACGTGTGCTGCGGGTGACTTTCCTAGGACCCCAAAACGCTGGTAAGACGTCCTTGGTGAATGCGTTAGCCCTCTCCCATGTCGGGGCGGTGAGTAATCGGCACGGTACGACACGTGACTGGACCAAGGCGGTGGCGACGGTGCACGATACACAGTTGCTGATGGTGGATACACCAGGCATTGTATTGATCAATAGTGAAAACGACCGCCGCCGTCATGGCACCCACTCCTCCAAGGCGTACGATTCCCTTTTTGTGTGCGACGTGGCGGTGCTCACCTTGCCCGCTGGTCTCGGGTTTGTCGAGCCGGAGTACAAGCACATTGCCCGGGAGGTGGTGCGCCGCGCGATGGCGAGGGAGATGCCAGTGCTGCTTGCCATCACCATGATGGACAAGGTGCAGTCCCCCAAGCACCGCGAACTATATTTTGCGCTGCGCACCGACTTGGAATCTCTACGACTCCCGTTTGCCGTGGTGAACGAGACGAGTGTGAAAGGGGCTACTGGGCTGGTGGAAATGAAGGATCACCTCTGTCGGTACGCCAAACCTGGCAAGTGGCAGCACTTTCGGCGGGAGGCGACGGACCTGTCGGTGGTGGACATTGTCAGCGAGCTGCTCCGACAGGTCTACTTCGAGATACTACCGCACGAGATACCCCACAAGATGAGCCAAAAGATTATCGGCTGGACACGCAAGCCGTCCGCCACGACGGAAGTGGTGGTGGAGGTGTTTTTTGATCGACCCGCCTACATGTTCACCTTTTACGCGAAGCTGGAGGCCATTTGCCTCCGGGCACAGCAACTCACAGAATTGGAACTAAAAGCCAAGTATCGCTTCGTCTTTCAGGCTTTTATTACCCCTGGTGGCGTTGCGTAATCGGCTACGATAAGAAAAGAAAAAAAAAAATCCAGCAAACAGAAAACATGTAAATACGGTCTTTTTACCTTTATTCTATAGTCTTTTGTTTTCACGGCATTCCTTCCCTCTCTTTCATCTCTGTTTTTTAAAGGAAACTTGAAAAGCACATTTTTTTTCCTTTTGCTTTTTTTAGTCATGTCGGCGTGCAGTCACCCAACGTCCGCCCTGTTCAAGGACAAGGATAGCAACATCACGCACTGCACACTGTGCGGCGTCGTCGTATTTGATGAGCAGTACGAGATGGACCCCGTGTTCGCCAACGCCGCGGCGGGCACCAACACGAGAGTCAACTACAGACCTACGCACGGTAATATTACCTCCACGGTGAACAGCTCCAAACCGTCCATCGAGGCGGCGCGGCGCGGACTGCATGGGATTGCGCGTCGGTTGGAAATTAGTGACGACATTGTGGAGATTGCGCTGGGTATCTACAAGCTAGCCCACAACATCAATGTCATCTCGGGGGCCCGGTCGGCCATTCTGTGTGCCTGTCTGTACATTGCCACGAGACTGGAGCGAACGGCCCATATTATTTCAGACTTTTGTGAAGTGAACAACGACGACACCCGCATTGTCCTCGCGTACGTGCGGCACATTTGCAAAGGCACCCACACCAAGATCCCGGTGGTGGACCCCGCCTATATGGTGCAACGGTTTGCTTCGCTGATGGACCTCGGCGACAAGTTGAACGATATTATTATTTGCGCCCTCAAAGTGTTGCGCATTATGAAGGAGGATTGGATTTCATCCGGCAGACGGCCGATGGGGGTCTGCGTCTCTGCACTTCTGGTAGCGTGCTACATGTTTAATGTGCCTCGTGGTCCGGACCAAGTCTGCGGTATGGTGCGTCTGACCGCCAACACTATCACGAAGCGACTGAACGAGTTTGCCTCCCTCCCAGCGGCGTTACTCGAGAGAATCGATGACTACCACCATGACAATAGCACATTACCACCCGCCTTCAATGAGAGCAGCATGCGCTCCACCGAGGAAGACGTGAATGCCGATATGCGCGCTTTTGCCAGGGTGTACTATGAGCTGGTGTCAGAGGCCAAGATGTCCGAACCGGCCACCGAGGAGCGTTGCGAGAAGTGGCGGTGGTTTATCCAAAAGCACTGCGAAATAGAAGGCAAGACCCCAACGACGGAGTCGCTGAACCTGGCTGGTATCTCGGCGGAGGAGCAGCTCCACATTTTGGGCCTCAAGAATGCGAAACCAATCCCGCGCGACCGCGTGGAGGAGAGTTTAAAGGAAGAGGAGGAGAAGCTGATTATCAAGAAGGAGATGACAGAACTCTCCCAGCTTCCTCCGGACGCCTCCCTGGATGACCCCGACACGGTGCAGCGTATGACGGAGCAGTACAAGGAGCTGCTGGAGAACCCGGCGGTGAAGGACATTGGGAACGAGTTTGACTTTGGGGAAGAGCAGGACAGTGCCCCCAAGGCGAGTGTGTCCCACCGCAGTGCGTCCAGGGCCTTCTCCCAACGAGAGGAGGGGTCCATGCTGCAGTCCGCCCTCGAGGACCCCGACGAGCGCAAGGAGGTGATGCAAGAACTGCTCCACGACCCCACCCGTCGCTTTGCCGCGCCTTGGGAGATTTTAGTACTGCAGTCTGCCGAAGAGGAGAACTACGGGGATATCCTGCAGTACATCATTACAGACAATGAGGCCAGGCTGCGTCGCTTCAAAGTGGGGGAGCAGCTCCACGGTGAGCGGTGGAACCGGGGTCGGGCACGCACGGAGGAGGAGCTACGCCAGCTAGAGGAGAACCGTCGCTTTAAGCGGGCGAGGCACGCGGACCCCGTAAAGGAGGCTACCAGCGTCCCCAACGCGTTGGAGCGCGCTCTGCGGAGTAGGGGCGGTCTCGGCGTGATTGACGTCTCTAGTATCAATGAACTGCTTCCTGGGCTGGGTGCGGACGACATGCAGGAGGAAAACACGGAATGGGAGTTATGAACGCAACCTGTCGTCTCTTTATTTTGTATATTATATGTAGGTGTATTTACATCTGACACTGACTGTATATAAATGCTCATTGTGTCTTTTTTTTTTTTTTTCTGTTGTTCTAGAGCAGACATGTTGCCCCACCCTTAAAACAATAATCTTACTTGCTTCCCTCTGCTCTCTTTTGCTTTATGATTGTTATTATTATATTAGAGTAGTCCATTCATAGTAACAGTTCAAGAATAATGGAGGGAAAGAATTGTTTCCGTACGCAGTGGAAGCAAAACCCTATTTATAGTGGCGGCAACATTGCCACTGTCGCCCTCCCCACCGCGCCGAATACGAGTGGTGAAAAGGGAACCCCGTCACGTCCTTTGACGAGTTCTTAGTCATGTCCTGCGGGGACACCATAAACGTTGTGAGTGCCGCCACCGGCATTCCAGTCTGCTCGTACACGCTCCCCCTGGAGGATCTCATCCTCTGTTTAGATGCCGTTACGGTATGCAACGAGGAAAAAAAAGGCGAAGCCGGAGGAGAAGAAGAAAAAGTCCAACAAGAGGAGCAAGCCCGATCCGGAAGAGGAGCCACCAGCGGAAAAGGATGAGACATCGGTCCCTAACGGGTCGTACGTGGCCGTGGGCACACGTCAACTTCAAGTGTACTTGTTAAAAATCGAAGTTGACCAGAAGAAAGCGGCAGACGTAGTGAGCGATGACGAAGCGGACAGGGAAGAAGAAAACGAAAAAGAAACGACAGAGGAGAACGACCGCCCAGAGGAGGTGGTCTACTCGCTGAAACCAGTGTTAAACTGGACCGCAGCACAGCACGCCGTGTCTACCGTCTACTTCTCCCCCTCCGGCCTCTACCTCGTCGCCGGCTCCACGGACGGTAGTGTGAAGGTGTGGAATGCATTTCACCACCACTTGACGCACAACTTGTACAATACGTTTACGGCGGTGATCCAGACCGTGTACATGGACAACACGGAGTCGTACTTGGTGGTCGGTTCGATGGAAGGACACGTCGCGGTGTTTGACTTTGTGAATAAGAATCTCATCGCCACCTGCCGCTCGCACGTGCAGGCGGTGGAGGCGGTCGTGATGAACGATGCCAGAACGCACTTTTTTTCCATCGGTAGGGATCGTCGGCTCTCCATATTGGCCTTTTCGCACAAGGACAAGACGCTACAGGAGGCGAGGGCGGTGGTCGTGAAGGAGTACGTGAGCGCCGCCACCTTCGAGGATCCCCAGACGCTGCATCTCGGGTCGCTCGATGGCATTGTGGCTACCTACGGCGTTAGCGAGACCGAGACGGTTCAGCTGCGCTACCGTCTTGCCAAACCACCGGCCTCCGATGCTACCGACAACGACGAAGAGTTCCTCGTTCGATCTATAGCGGTACGCAATAAGCCGAAGGGTATCCGCCACAAGGTGGATGATTTCCTAGTAGACGACAACAAGGCGCCCAATACACTCTTCGTGGCGTACTCGGGGTATAATATTGGCATTGTGACACCCAAGTCGGATGCCAAAGCTGTCTACACGACCGTCTCCACCCTCGTCGGCTACTTGGACCAAGTCCTCGACGCAGAGGTGTTCCCTGCCGAATCGCCGTACGAGTATGCCATCGTGACCAACAGCAAAGACGTGCGCCTCTACAACACCAGTGGCGGCTGCCTTTCCTCGCAGGCGCTGCAGGGGCATGAGGATATCGTCCTCACTTGCGCCGTCAGCCCGGATGGACAGTACATTGCCACTGGCGGAAAAGACAAGTCTGTCCGGATCTGGTCTTGTGCGACGTGGGAGTGTATTGGGATAGGGGCGAAGGGACATAGTGGTGACGTGACAGCCGTGCACTTCAACGCCAAGCAGACCGACACCTACTTTTTACTCTTTTCTGTGGGCATTGACGAAAACTTACGTCTCTGGGATGCGGGGGAGGTCGCGAATATGAACTCTGCGAACGCTGAAATAGAGCACCGCGCGGGCGTGAACGTGGCCCACAGTGGCCCCATCTTCGCACTTGCGGTGGCCCCCAACGATCAGTACGTGGCCACTGGTGGAAAGGACAAGTCGGTCAATCTGTGGAACGTCACTGGCAAGAAGCTATTCCGGGAGGCGTCCCTGAAAGGTCACCGAAGAGGCATCTCTTCCCTTTCCTTTTCCTCTGCGGATAGGGTGTTAGCCTCTGCCTCCAACGACGGTAGTATCCGACTGTGGTCTCTTGTCTCCCTGTCGTGTGTCAAGACACTGCAGGAGGACAGGATTCCCGTTTTGCAGCTGTGCTTCTTCAACCAAGGGACGCAGGTGGTCACGGGTAACGCAGAGGGCGTCCTCCGCGTCTGGGCGGTGGCGACCTCGGAGTGCGTCTGGTCTGGCGAGCTGCACGACGAGAAGGTGTGGTCTCTCCGGGTGATGGAGACAGAGGAGAAGACCGTATTTCTCTCCGGCTCGGCGGACGGTGTTCTGATCGCGACGGAGGACTACACGCAGGAGGAGGTGACGCGCATTCGGGAGGAGCGGTCGGACATGATCCTCAAGGAGCAACAGCTCGCCAATGCCATTCGCAAGAAGGAGTTCTCCCGGGCCTTCATGCTGGCACTGCAGCTGAACCACCCCAGACACCTGCGGCAGGTGATTGCGCAGTGGAGCGCGAAGGGGACGGTGGAGTGTGAGAAGGCGCTGAAGGAGGAGATACTCGTCTCTCTCACCCCAGACCAACTGACGCGCCTACTGCAGTTCACGCGGGAGTGGATCAGCAACAGCCGCCATAGTGGAATTGCGAGTTTAGTCGTCTACTGCTTCTTGGGGACGTTTCACTATAGCGAAATTAGCAAGTTGCCCTACGCACGTGACCTGGTCGCCCCGCTTTTAGCCTACACACAGAAACACAGTCAGCGACAGCACAGTACGCTGGATATGACCTACTACCTCGACTACCTCACGCACACCATCGCGCCGGAAGCATTGACCACTAGCTCACCCTTGCTGACGGTGAACGAAAAGCGTCCGCGTGAGGAGTAGGCTTGTGGTACGAACTAATATGAATAATGCATTGAATGATAGGCGAACATGTAAAAAAAAAAAAAAAACAGTAACATGGTAGCATCCATTCATACCCATCTCGTTTAATAATAACAATAATCAGTAAACCGTTAATTTAATAATCACGTTAAAAAGTACAGTTAGTGGTTGTTATCAGAATATTGATTTTTTTGAAAAAAAAAAAAAAATGGACGAATGCTTTGGACCAAGACGATGAATTCTTCTTCTTTTCCTTCTTAGAACTGTTTTATTTCTTTTTATAGAGGTATTCCAATTCATCTTTTATTATTATTATTTATTTTGGTTTTTGTTGTGATAGAAGTTCCTTTTTTTTTTTTGTATATTTATCTGTTCTGAAAAAATATTATTTGAAACCTCATGAGTGCAGATGTTATCAACAACTTGCACAACCGGTGTGCTTCATTAGAAGACATTATCCGCCAACAGGAACAGACGCTGAGCGCTGTGCTGGGTAGACTAAGAGATGTCGAGCAGCGCTTCGGTTCGGAGCAGCACGCGAAGGAAAACACGCAGCAGCAGATTAACGCCCTACTCAACGACCGCAGCGCCACTGCGGCGCAGATTGACCATCTCAACAACGCTTTAGGAAACCAGAGTGACCGCCTCAGCAATGTCGAGGCGGGCCACCAGGGTATCCAGTCTGCGGTGCAGGGTGTCGACCAGAAGTACGACGCGGTCTCACGGGGTCTGGAGAATCGCCTGCAAGGGGATATCCAGGCCGTGCAGCAGAGACTGCAGGCGTCGGAGCAGGCGACCGGAGAGGCGATCCGCAGTGTGCAAGGCGGCGTGCAGGGTAACACGAACGCGATCCAGACCGTCGATACCAACACCAGGGCGTCTCTGGAAGGGACTGCAGCAGCAAATGACGGCGGAGGTAGCAAACATGCGGCAGCGCGTCGAGCAGCTGGAAGCCGGCATGCGACAAGCGCTCCAGGAGGTACATGGCGGCTTGACCAACGACATTCGGACCGCCAATCAAGCGACCGAGAATCTTCTGCGGACCGCTCTGCAGAGTCAAAACGAAGCTCTACTGGCGCTCGATGAGCGGGTCAGAGGAGAGTTGACGCAGTTGAATACACAAGAGCAGACCGACGCCGCTGACCTCCGCCGCCGCATTGAGGACTTGGACAATACGTCCAGACAGTCGGTGCAGAATGCCCACACCTCACTGAGCAAGGATATCACGGATGTATCCCAACTGGTGCAAGCGCTGGACAGCCGTCAGCGCACGGCGCATCAGGATTTGATTCAAGAACTCAGCAAACATGACCAGCAAATGGAGACCATTGACGTGAACTGGCGTGCCAGCGTGGTGGACTTGAGCGGCAAGATGGAGGCCGACAATCGTACCATTCAACAGCAGTTTCAGGCGGGCGATTTGAACATTCAATCCCAACTGAACGGCCTCCAGGAGCGGTTCGTCATGGTGTCGGACTCGATCAATAAGAATCTGAACGATATGGGCACCACGATACAGGAGCGGTGCGTGGTACCGCTGGAGATCACGAACACGGCCGTCACCAGACATGGTGAGCGAATCAACAAGCTTGGAGAGGACAGTGACGCTGTTCGGGAGTTCCTGCGTGTCTTTTCGCAAGAGGTGGACAAGAACAATCAGCAGGTGCGACAAGCCATCGACAGTGCCATCCGCGCCTCGCACACCGACCTGCTCGAGCGCATCAACGTCCTTTCCGCTGCCACGGCACTCCACGCTGACCCCGACCAAGTGTATACGCAGATCAACGAGGCGCTAACGGCAATTTGGGGCGATGTCAGCAGCACGTTTACCACCCAACGAGACCTGAACGGCATACAGTCGCAGATTGCCACGTTAGAGAGTGCCATTCGGGAGGAGATCTTTGCCATGGCGCAAAAAAATAACGAGATGAACAATCGACTTCAGGAGGTGACAAAGGGAGGCGTCAGTGAGCCACCAACTACGCGCAGCCCCACAGGCGGCCTCAGCTCGAGCAACGTGTCCTCCCATGGGGAGAATGTATCCAACACGTCACGAGAGCAGTTGACGATTGTGAAGGAAGTGGAACTGGACATGGAGCGGATCAGAGGGATGGCCGATGACGTGGCGAACTACGCCAAGGCGGCAGAGGACGCACAGAACCGCTGTCTGACGGCCGTGAATGAGAACCGTGCGATTCTGGACAACATGGCCAACCTTCGCGAGCAACTGTTGCGTCAACAGAATGACATGGACAACGCGATGCGCGAACAGTTACGAGACTTGGACGCTAGACTGAAGTCGACAGAGGAGATGGCGGCGGCGCCGAGCCCCAAGAAGCGCAAACAAAGCAGCGGATACCCTCCTCTCTACGCGCAAGCCGCGGAGGCGGCCGCACCGAAACCACTGGAGGCCCACGATCAGTCTTCCCAGCCGCAGTCGATGCGCGACATCCACCGCATATCGGGAACGTTTAACAAGAATGATTTTCTCGTCCGATCTACTGAAGGGCGCGCCTCTCAGTCCACTCCTGTCATCATGGAGGACGGACGGACGACCCCGTCTGAAATCTTGCTGCCTACCCATCAGTTCGTCCGAAAGAAGGAGTTCAGCACGCACAAGAGCTTTATGCAAAATGAAATCGACAGCATATGGAAGGAACTGTTGAATGTGCGAAAGAACAGTCTGAATGGCGGTGGTATCTCCCGCGAGGAGGTTCTTCTTGCTGGAGGCGAAAACGAAGGAGGAAGTCGCAAACCGGACGATGGAGGTGCTCGATGGGCAGGAACGGGAATTTAAGCGATTGTTGGAGTTGATTCGTCTTCAGGTGAATGGAATTAGAGGGTCGGTGTCTGCACCGGGCTTAAATTACGATGGAAACTACGGGAACCCAGCGGAGAATCAGCGGCCGTCTCAGGCGAGCTCCCCGCGACGTGCGAGCCAGTCGGCCCCGAATGATCGAAGACCGACTCGGAACAGCCACAACCCCGTCCGCGCCTCGAAGCCGGAGGTGGTGGAAACCTCTAGGGATCAAGACACGTCCAGCGTTCAGTCGGAGCCTCTCCCGGTACAAGTTTACCGCCCGCCTCGTCAGCGAAATAGTTCAGGGTCGGGAGAGGATCCAAGCTACTACGCCGAGAGTAGCGAGCCACCACGTGGGTCTGATGCGATTAACAAGGGCACGCTCGCCCCTCCGCGCGGTAGCTATGCCTTTCCCACGGACGACGGCGGTCTGTCCCCACTTCATGCGGCAGACCACCAGAGTCCTTACCACCATCAGGTGACCCCGCCTCTCAATTCCGAGGACCATCAGAGCCCTCGATACCCAAGTCAGACAGACTACTCCCGTGACGACCGCAAGTCGATGGGCCACGGAGACCCCAACAACCACTATCCACTTTACAGCGAGATGCAGGAGCCCGCGAATCACCCCTACTCGGTTCAGGTAATCCCCGACCACGTCATTCAGCCGACGCACGATGGTGAGCCTCCCATTGAGCCTATCGTGGGCAGCCTAAGTGAGTCGCCGCGGTATTCGGCGTATGATGCACAGTCCCCATTCCACCAACACTCCCCGAAAGAACAGCCCCGTTATTCTGCCTACGACGCGCAGTCTCCGGTTCATCAGTATTCTCCGAAGGAACAACCCCGTTATTCTGCCTACGACGCGCAGTCTCCGGTTCATCAACCGAAAGAACAACCACGCTACTCCGCGTATGATGCACAGTCCCCAGTTCACCAACAGTCTCCGAGCGAGCAACCTCGTTATTCTGCCTACGATGCGCAGTCCCCGGTTCATCAGCATTCGTCGAATCAACTGCCTCTGACGAGCTACGAAGAACAGCCGTCCCACCCCTATCAGTCGTCCCAGCATAGCAACCACAGCAACATGATCGACCTCAACGATGTCTTGCCAGAAGGGGACGAGCACTACACGGAGCTGTTGGAATCCCCTCCCGACTCCTCCGACGACAATGAGCGTTCCGACAATCGTTCTCTTCGGGAGGGTTCGCCGCCGGGATCACATCCGGTACCAATGAATCAAATTCCAGAGAACTTGCAGCACGGGTACAATCCTCCAATGGCGTTCCCTCAACCGAATGGCTACAACCCCATGCCGATGCAGGGCGGGTACACCCCACAGGTGCCGCTGCCGCAACTGCCCTTCTTCGCTGGTCAACCGTACTCCGAGAATGCCGGTCCACGAGCCTCTTCAGCAGGTACACAGAAAGAGCCGCAGTACCGCTTTACACCTAGCCTCTATGCCCCGTCGGCACAGCAGACCACTGCCAATCTCCTAGCCCAGGTGAACGAGCTGGAGCGCCAACTCAACCGTCTCAACCAGGCCGGCAGACTACCCAACTCTGCCCCAGTGAACCGCGACGAGGAGTTCCTCCGTCAGATGGGTGACCCTCGAAAGAACCCCGTTGCCAGCGGGCACCATCTCACGCCGATGGACGACAGACGCCCATCCAGGGCGGTGCCACGCAGCTCCGTCAGCCAAGGGTCCAAACCGCCGAGCGCGGGCAAGCGTCGCAAGTCGCATAAGAATCAACCCTCAGAGCAGTACGACGACGACGAAGTGGAGCACCGAAGAAAGCAACGCTCCCGGTCGGCCCCAGAGAAGCGACACCACTCCATTTCCCTCGAGGGACGACGAAGCGCTGGTGCCGAGCGACGCCCCAGCGCCCATGAGCGCCGTCCTAGCGCACGTCCTTCCCCTGAACGTAGACAGTCCGCGCCGTCCCCCGACAACGCCCCGTTTGACCCGACGACGACCCAATCCTATCAGAGAGCTGCCTCCCCCATTAATAAGAGTGGAATGACATCGTCTCCGACGCCAGGCTACGAGGAGGACAGCCGGCACAGCACGCCGGTCCCGGTGAGAGTGCTGGACTCGGACAGCTCTCAGGGTATCCCTACCCCAGTGCCACAGGCGGGTCCTATTCGAGTTGTGGTCCCCGGACACGCGTATAAGGTGCCCAGCTCCGCGCCAGCCCCCATCCGCATCGCACCCAAGTAGGAATGGAGCCAGCTATACACAGCTCTTTCAAGTTACTTCACGATCCGTTTTATAAACAATAGATGTTTTTTTTTTTCTTAATTTATTTGTTGAGTGCTACATTCTTCATGTATATTTCCATATTTTTCTGTTTGAGCGTGCTTTATTGTTGTTTGTAATATATATACACGGTTGCAATGGTCACATCACCAATCTGTGTTGTTTTCTAACTGTGGATAATTTCATTTCTTTTTTTTTTTTTTGCTCCTCGCCGACTAACTTCCTTTCCTACTTTTTGTATTCAAGAAACCACTTTTGTTGATATACATTTGCCAAGCGATCTAAATGGCTCGCAACAAGAAGAACAAGAAGAAGCAGGCACAGGAGGAGAGCTCCGAGGAGGAACATAGCGACGTGGAAGAAACGCACGAGGAAGGGGCTGAGACCAAGGCCGAGGGGTCCGACGCGGAGTCGGACGCCAAAAGCGACGCCAGCTCCGAGAAGCCCAAAAAGAAGGAGTATAGAGGAAAGAAGGGTAACCTCGACGGAAAAGGCAAGAAAGGAAAGGAAGACAAGGGTGCGGCGGCGAAGGGAGAGGCCGACAAGGAGGAGGAGATTATTGTCACCCGCCAGCCCGCCGTCAGTGTGCTGTACTGTCCCATCTGCACCTTCCCAGCTGAAATGTGCGAGTTTAGTGGGATGATGGAGAAGTGCCGCCCGTGGTTGCAGGAACACGCGGCGGAGTTAGCAGAGGCGGAGGAGAAGGGACGACGCCGACGTATCCTTACCGAGAAGGACAGGCTGGAGGCCATGCTAGAAGGACGTGGCGTGAAGAAGGCGCTGGAGCGTGTGGTGCTGCTGACCGCCGCGGTGCGCACTGGCAAGCGCATGACCACCTCCATCTACGGAATGGACTTGTTCGGGTTCAACCTGAAGGATATCTCCAAGGAGTGGCGCAAGACGTTCTCTAGCGGTGGTGGCGTCCGTGCGGCTGCCGAGGGTGAAACTCAGGACTGCGTCGATATTCAGGGTAATGTGGTAGATCAGCTGGCGGAACTACTGGTATCCAAGTACAACATTCCCAAGGAAGCCATTTACGTGAAGGAGAATAAACAGAAGAGAAAGTACTTCCAGTAAACCAGTTTTGATACAGTGTTCGTACTACTTAACTAATTAAAAAAAAGAAAGAGGAGAATATGTTTTCGAGGAGAGGAAGTATCCTTGTTTTCTTTCCTTATATCGTGTATGTTGTGTCTATACCATCCCCCCTCACTTTTTCTCCACAAGTTCACATTTTTTTTTTTTTTTTTGTTACAGATGTCAAACTTTTTTAAGCGCGTCTTCTTCAATGCGGTGGAGAAGGAGCTGTCGAACTCGACGCTCGTGCAGCGTGCAGCCCAAAAAGCGGCCCGCATGGAGCGTGAAGTGACGGGAGAGAAACTTGGTTTGTGGGCAGGCGCGGCGGCGAGAGAGCTGTCCAATGATTTCAATAGTCTGTTCGGTAGCGCCGCGCCGCAGGACGATGCCAGTAAGGGTCCGACCAAGGTGGACGCCAAACCAGAGAAAAGTAGAGTAACGGACCACTCCAACGGCGGGAAGAAGTGATCTCCCTCTCTCTGGTTTCTTTACATCTCATTTTCGCTGTTCCACTTAATTTTTTGTGTTGTCATTATTATCTATTTTTGGAGGAGGCTGTCAGCGTCACTCCTCGGCTGCAATAAAAACTAGAACTCTTTCTCATGGGTAGCGGTGTGTGCTATACTGTGTTAGAATTTCCCCCCAAAAGCGTTTCTATTTGTCCTCTTTTCTTTCTTTTCATTTAAAGGAGATTTTTACAGATAACATCACTCTCATTGATTTTTCCCCCTAATCGTGATAGTACTATTGTTATTATCCTTATTCCATGTCTAGTGGATTTGAATACTACGAACGCCTGGATACGGAGAGTGTTAAGGACAAGGAAGCCGTTCTAAAAATAGTCACCGAAGCGGTGAACGACGAGGATGTGTACTTCTATGCGGCGATTCGCAATCACAAAAAGGTAATTCAACATTTCACGGACGAGGGCGGTGTTGTCCCTCTCCCGCTTCTTCTGCTGAATGTGTTGAGTTACGGCAACCTAAATGACTACAATGCGTTAACACTAGAAGACAGTCGGTACAACAAGGCCGTTCTCCACGCCAAAATGCAGGTCCTCTCTTTTCTTAGTTACTGTGCTACGGTGGCACGAGGGAAGTCACGGGTGTACTATAACGACCTGCAACCGGCGTTGGGGTGCTCCTCGCGGAAAGAAGTGGAGCAAACACTGATGAAGGCCATATCGGCGGATCTGCTGAAAGGCGCCCTCGATCAGGAAAATAATTGTGTGCACGTTCACTCTGTCTCTGGGAGAGATGTCCTCCTGGCCGACCTCGACCAACTCATCAACAATTTGCGAAAGTGGGAGAAGAAGTGCGAAGCGGAGAGCATCTTGCTGGAACGGCAAACCCTTTAATACACGCAGCTAATTCTATTTTTGTTTCTCTCATTTTTGATGTACTGGTCCGTTTGATAGTGACGTCGTCGTCTTTTTGCATGTTGGGATCGTCTCTATCTTTGCATTAGATCTATTTTTGTTTCCTACTCTCCCTTCTCAATAAAGTAATATTTAATGTATAGTTGAAAAACATAAGTACAGTCAATACCTCTTTTTTTACTTTTTTGCGTAATCAAAAAACATTTTCATTTTAGTTTTCACCCTTAACTTTCCAGACTACAAGAGGAGAAATGTCCGGGGAACCTATCACAGAAAAGCCCCCCGATGCGCCGAGCTTTGCGTATACTAGTAGTATTGTCGCCTTACCGCCCACGGTGCGAGAGCTCATCGGCGCCTACGAAGAGATGTACAAGCGGCACAATGAACTCCGTCAACAATTAGAAAAACACGCGGCAAGGGAAACCGCCACCTCCCGCTAAAGAAAAGAAAGGGGAAGAAACAGTTATTCGAGGTAAAGTGTTGCAAAGTGGGGTGTCCCCAAAGGAGCGAAGTATTACGCCTACGGGAGAGCAAAAAACAGTAGTGGCGGCGGCTGTCGTGGACACGTCTCCAAGTGCGCAAGTCGTAAAGAGCGCTAGTCAAACCATTATCGCCGATTTGAAAGCAGAGTTGGAGAGCACGAAGCAGTCATTAGACAAGGCACGGGAGGCGGGTAGTGCAAATCCTCCACCCTCCGCTCTGACAGAAGAGCAACTGCTCTACGAAAAGAGTCAGCTGGAGGAGAAAATTAAAAAGATGCAAAAAGAACTGGCCTTCGTCAACGAGAAGAACACCGCTCTGGAGGGACAGCTGCAGCGATTGTTCACTTCTGGAATGAACGAGGCGCCCCCAGCAAATCAAAAAGAGACCCCACCACCGTCAGAGGAACTGGAGGTGTTACAAAAAGAGGTGGAAGCCTTAAAAGCGCAAAACGAGAAATACAGAGGACACTATAAGAAGGAGAATCAAAAGCGAATCAAGCTGGAGGAGGTGAACAAAACCTTGAATCAGGAGAATGCGGAACTGAAGGATACGCTCAAAGGCTACCAGCGCGAGGTGAACGAGAAGGAACTGAACTTGGCAAGAGAGGCGTCTGAGATTGAAGAAGTGGAGCGATGCAAACTGCTGGAGAGGGAATGTGTAAAGCTGCGGAATGCATTGCGAGAGCGCAGAGATGAGGCAGAGGCGCGCCATTGTGCCGATGAGGAACAGATCCAACGGCATTCCAAAACGATTAAAGTGTACGAAGTGGCGGTGAAGAAGTTGCAGAAAGAATTGCTCGCCTACCAGGTGAAAGCGTTTGCGACACCACGGGCGGGGCCACCTGTACAGGAAAGCAAACCCAGTGGAAAGCCATCGAGCACCGTCTCACCAGAGCCCGAACCCGACGTGGCACCAGAAGTGACGGCGGACGAGATGACCGCCCCGACGGAGAGCCCCGCCCCACCGCTTCTTTCTGCGGAGCGAGGGAAAATGCTAGAGGAGCTGAAAACCACCTATGAGAAACGACTGGAGAGCTTGGAGGCGCACAAGAAGGCGGAGATGAAGCAACTGCTCGTCCACAACCGAGAGCTCAAGCAGGCCCTCGCCTCGTGTCAAGAAGAGCTACAAGAGAAGAAGCGCGTATTGAATCAACTCCAACGAGAGCGGGCGGCTAGCCGACAATCGTTTCTGGCAGAGTCCATGTCCACGCCGGGGAAGTTTGGGTTTTCCGGCCGGAGCTCCCCCGAGCCTACCCCACTGTCTGTGGGGGCCGATCTCCTCTCACCGTCTCAGTCCATCATGCTCAACGAAATTGAGTCACGATACGACCCCGAGAATATGTCGGTCACCGAGGCGGTGCAGCTCGAGAACGAGGCACTCCTCCAGCGTCTGAGTATTATGCAGGAGGAGAAGTGGTCGATGAGCGGTCACATTGAGGACTTGCAACACCGGTGTGCCAACCAGCAGGAGGAGCTCAAGATACAATCCAACATGCTGAACCACATTATTAGCGTCAAGAACACGATTCTTCCGCCAGGACAGGAGGGCAGCCCGCAGTCGAACTTGAAGTTTCTTCAGACCCTTTTGCAGGAGACGTTAGAGAAGAATCTGACCTTGGAGAAGGAGAATGACAACCTGAAGTTGAAGGTTGCTCGACATGAATAGGGGTGACGCACGGAATGCTTCTTCTTTTCTTTTTTTTTACAATTAGTTATTATACGATGCTTTGCGACAAAAGGAATAAAAAAGAGAGAGAAAGAGTAGAAGTCTGTCCGACATTATTTAGTGGACGGTGTGATAGGCAGTTACTGATCCTAATATCTTTCTCTCTTTTCTGCATACCTAGTATTAGTAATAGTTATTATTATTTCCTTAGTTCTACATGTCATCAGTGGACCACATGATGGCCAAGGCGGTCACCACCTCACCTGAGTTTTACGGCTCACGGAACGCCGTAAAAGGATACGCAGACAAGAAGGACGACATCCGCAAGGAGCGGAAGGACAAGAAGGAGACCCTGTCGCAGTGGTATGGGATGAAGAAGGTGAAAATGACACCGGAGCAAAAACGAGAATTAGAGTTGTTGCAGTACCGCAACTTTATTGACCCGAACGCAAAACATCAGGCCCCCAAGAAAACCTCCACAGAGACGGATTTTGTCGAGTTCGGTTACTTTGCGGGAACCGGCAAGAACAAGCGGAAGCGCTACCGGTCGTTTGCCGATGAGTGGATAGAGGAGAACCCCGAGTTCCAGGAGGTGGTGACCCGCCGCGTGAAGACGAACGTGAAGCTGAATCGCAAGACAAAGGAGATAGTGGCCAAGAAGGAGGCACGCAAGGCGGAGAGGGAAAAGATGAAGAAGGAATCGAAGAGAAAGCCGAAACATCCGCTATAAATATCCGTCTACTTTCATCTATAAAAAAGATGAAAAAATAACCATCCTAATCGTTTTCACTCGTTTAAATTAAATATTGCTAAAATGATGTCAACTAATCTCACCATGTTTTACTGTCGTTTTTTTTTTTTTTTGTTGCTTTAATATTCTTATTGGAATGTGAAACAGCCTCTATCGCCTCCCCTAAATAGCTTTCTAGTTTCCTCATGTCTCGCGCGAATGTGTTCGGGCCCGGTTCGCTCTATTCCTTCACCAAATTTGGGTCGCTAAACCGAACGACAACGGTCGCCAATAAACGCATGAAGGATGTATTTCGATTAGAAAATCAAAAACACATCAAGAAAGACGTCGCACGGGATCGTCGGTACCGACTGTGCACCAAGTGCGGTATCACGACGGTGGTGATTAACTTTGATCAGGTGCCCAGCGCTCGGGTTGGTTTGTGGGGTCGGTGCGTCAACGATAGTGATTACACCCATCACCGGTTTGCGGATGTTTCACAGAGGGAGTACGAACAACTGCGGGAGTGGCCGATAGAGAAACGGCTGAATTGGTGGCGGTACGACGTCCAGTCGCAGGATTAATGGAACATCAGCTGAATTCATAATATTGTTATCTATCACATTTTTTTTTTTTTTTTTTTGGCCCCTGAGGTGAATGACACAATCTTTTTTTCTGTTTTATTGGTACTTTAATGAACCAACGATACACCGTTATTGGGTTTCACTCCTTTTTTTCTTATACAAGTACCCATACTGTATTGAATGAACTCGCTATATTCGGCTGCTCCCCTCCCCTCTACCGACGACGACGATTGGTTCGACGAGGCGGCAAACGACGTGGGGGACGTGTACGATCATGCCGGAGAAGAGACGGAGACCTCCGACGACGACGACGCAGCCCTTGATCCCACCGTGATTCAGGAAAAGTTGGAGAAACGTATTGAACTCTGTTCGGACATGCTACAGCGGGTGCGAGAGTTAAGCGAACGAAACAGTGAGTTAGACGAAAAGAATGACCGAAAATGTAAAATAAGTGGCATTGGGAAGTTGAAGAGTAAAATCCAGAGAGAGAGCGATAACTCGGAGCGGTACCTGAATGAACTGGAAACGGCGGAAAGTACGAATGAACCGGAGTCGGTGGTGAACGGCATTGTATCGAAGGCGGTATTACTCATCCGGTGTAGCAGCCTGACCCACCTCGGCTATATTTTGCACTGTGCGGAGAGGGAGGAGGACGTGACGGGTGTGTGTGTCATTGTCCCGGCCAGCACGGATGCCTCCCGCAAGACTCCATCCCTGGAGGTGGATGTGGTGAGCGGTGGCGGTCACCGCTGGATAAAGATACGCACCTCCTCCAGTCGCAGCCTGGACCAGGAGCTGCGGGATGGGGAGCGGTCCTCCTTTGTGCAACTTGTACAGGCCATCGCGAGAAGCGCGAAGCAGACCAAACTAGCGTTTCAGCGTCATCCGGAGCTGACGTTGCTCTTCACAAGCGAGCCACCGGCACGACTGAAAGGACTGATCGAGTCCGTCGACGTGACGGTGGCGCGTCTGACGGCGGATGGGAAGACGGTACCCCCACTCCCCATGTTACGGGCCACCCCCAAGTTCGTCTGTTTTGACACCACCGTCCTCGTCGCGCTCTGCTCACAGACGTGTTTCTGCGAGGAAAGCACCGTTGCGCTATTTTACGAGCGATTAAGGGCGTTCAAAGTACTGACGGCCCAGATGCAGTTTGAACGGACCGACCACGCTGTGGAAGAACACATTGATCAACACATTCGGCAGTTTACCACTTTCATGAAAAAGGAGGCGATGGGGGAATGGTTGCTAGACTTGGAGCGCGGACTGCACGACGAGTCCATGAGTGAGGCAGAGCGAAGGAATCGATTAGCGTACGCCCCAGTCTCATTGATTGAACCCGACTTGAGCTGGCTAGATACACTTCAAAAGGAATGGGAGGTGTATCCCAACGGTGACATTACCTTCTTTGAGTCGGAGGCAGTAGTAGAGGTGGACGAGACGCGTACGAAAAAGGAGGAATCCGTCGGGGAGGTGCCCAACTGGATTATTGCGGATATCACCTATCACGAGTTCAAGTGGATGATTGAGACCCTCGCCGGCCCTTTCGAGGTGCGACGCGCCGCCCGTCTATTGCGTAATATTGCCATTGTGAACACGGATTTCCTGCGCAAACCACCTTCTTCTGTTTCCACGCAAGCGGAGCATACCCTGCTCACCCACGCCCAGACACTGAAAGTCACGTCAAAGGTCAGTTTGAGGAATAAGATTGTCTTTGGGATGGCGGACGTTTTACATGCGTTGGTGGTCACCTCCAATCGACAGGTGCAGAATGCGGCAAGAGAGCAGCAGTTTCATTTCTACGCCGCCAACCACCCTACTCGCTCGTTGACGGAGCAGAAGCTGAAGTGTCTGCCACGCCGACCTGGCCCACCCAAACCACCGCCGTTTGACTACGATGGCTGACACGGTCACAATTATTACTTTAACCATTGTCGTTGCACTATTTTGACTATTACTAATAGAATACGATATGCGAACGATTTTCCTATGATTTCCCCTCCCTCATTATTTTTTCTGCTCTAGTTTTAGGTGTTTTGTTATTTCTTCTTTTTTATACACATTTTTTTTTTTTTTTTTCAGTATTAGTGGGAGTGAAGAATATTAATTTCCTTTAGTTTAGTTTCATTTTTTATATACTAACAAATTTCTTTAATATATTATTATCACCATATATATAAAGAAAATGAGCGGTTTAGATAAATTAGTCCGCGATATAAAACCGGACGACGCGTTGAAGTTGTTCGAGGAATACATGGAGAAGGTCAAAACGGCCCGTGCCAAGAAGGAGGAAATACCGCGTCCACTGTACATGAACTTCCTCAAGTACTGTGCCGCCCGTGTCCACATCAAGTTGCAGGAAGGAAAGTTTAGTCAAGAGACGTGGCTCACCTACTGCGACTTTTTCACCTCCGCGATGCTGTCCTTTGGGACTGCCGACATGGAAAAGATGCTAGACTACAGTGACAAGGTGGTGTACTCCGTATTGGTCTACCACAGCCAGTCGCAGCCGCTGTTGAAGGAGTACCTGCGGTGCTCCGCGGCACAGGAGGAGCAGAGGTCGAAGGACTTGGCAGATCTACGGGCAAAGGACACAATCAATATTACTACTCCCGTGCCTCTGGACCAACCGCCAGAGATTGAGCGGGACTCCCACATTACCGCCGTCGCGCCCGCCTTTCCGGTGGAAATGGTAACACGCGTCCTGAACCGTCTCCCTGAAAAACTTAGTTTCGCCCACACCAACGGCCTCCTGCACATGAAGCTGCTGAACCCCCTTCCCATCCCTGACTGTCCGTTCGTCAGTTCGGGGTACGCCTGCGATAGCTGCGGCTTGCGAGGTATTCGCGTCGCCTATGAAGCAATGCTGTACGAAGAGGAGGCGGACACCAACGGCGTCGTCCGCAGCAACGCCCGAATAGCCCAGCACTACTCCCACGGCTACGACATGTGTACCGCCTGTGCCGTGTACTTTTACCTTCGGCAGGAACAGCACCTCAAGCAGTGCTGGATGAAGCCGCACGACCCTTTTGCCCTGGGGGTCGCGGCCGGGGTGGCAGTCAAGGAAGCCTCTTACCTCAACGGAGAGGCCATCGTCACGGCCGCCAAAGAAGAGTTTGATGACGCCCCCTCGCACGCCTCTGTTTCCCCACCCTCCTGTGGCCCCAGCCGTAAGTCGAGCCAGAACAGCTCCTGCACCTCCCCAGAGCCGCCCATGACCCGTTGCAAGCGGGTCAGCACCTCCTTCATTGATATTGAGGTAGGGATTGCCCCTATTGGCTCACGGCCCATCGCCTACGTGCTCCCCAAGGCAAAAGAGCTCTTGAAGGAGAAGGTGGATATTCTCAAAACATTCCAGCCACCGTCCGACTGGGCGGAGCGGTGCCAGACGACCGCCGTCCTCGGTACGTACAGCAGCGAGGACAAGTGCATGGTCTGCCTAGAGTCGTTGAAGGGTTGCATCCCTGTCATCACCACCAAGTGCGGCCATCCGTTTCATGTAGAGTGCATTGTGGGATTCCTGCGGACCGTCTCTCGTCAAGAGAGTGTCTGCCCCATCTGCCGCGCCGCAGAGCCGCTTCCCGATACCTCTCTCCACCACGCACTAGAGAAAAATGTGTTCAAGGTACGGGTGATGCTGACGGAGGAGGAGGCGAGTGAAAAGTCGGTACGCGTTTTTGTGGGGAGCGCCATATCGAGAAGTTTTAGTTACGAGAACATCACCAGCGTAGCGGCAGGTCGATGTATCTCCATCAAGCCGCACGAAGTAAGAAAATCGTTTGAGAATTAGGTTTTTGCGCTTCATGATGAATGACAATTTTTTTTTTTTTTTTTAATTTGTCCTTTCCACTTTTGCTTTGGAAAGCCCATTTAATAATAAACGTAAAAGTAAAAAAAAAAAAAAGCGTCCGAATAGAACTTTTTTTTTAGCCAGAAGTATAAAAATCAAAAAAAGAATTATGTTCCTATTTTATTGTTCCCTCATAATTTTTTACCCTTTCATTTTTTTTTTTTTTTGTTATTTATTTATTTTTTTTTTTTTTCTAATAAAACTATACTTGACTACAAACGGGCGTCCCAAGTGGTCAGACGATGGACACACAAAAGTGAATTGTACCTGACGGCCCTCTTTTTTAAATTTTATTGTGTCTTTTTTTTTTTTTTTATGATTATTGCTTTTTTATTGTTCAATTAACTTGCGACACTAGATTGAAAATTACGATAATACAAAGAAAAGGGGGAAATAATAATAACGGTGATGGAAATATGAAAAACTATGTGTGAAACCGGTGCATCATTTTGTTTTCCTTACTTTTTTATTTTTGCGAGAAGTGTTCTGTTCTCGCCCATATGCTGAATATGAACTTCGGCAAAAATAATAGTAATAATAAAACCTCTGTAAATGAATAAAATGAAACGTAAAAACAAAACGTTTTTGCTCCTTAATTATACTATACTAACACATACGTGATTTTTTTTTTTGTTTTTTGTGTTGTTTCTGATGATCCACCCTTTTTCTTTTTTGAGTGTTGAGCAAAGTTTTTCTTTTTTTTCCGAAATTCTCTATACTTTGTTTTTGAAAAAAATAATATATATACTTCTGATTACCACTGTTTTTGTATTTTTTTTTTCCCCACATTATTTCTCTATTTTGTTGTGTTTCCTCGTCATGATGGTATTCGCAATGACTCTGTTTGTTGTTGTTATTTTTTCTTGGCACGTTGTGGTCTCTCTTTTCCCTCATATTTTTTCTAAAGATTATTGCCACCCCAATGAGCGAGTGTTTTATACGGAACGGTGTACTAAATAGATTTAGACAACAAGAGGACGCCGTGCCGGACGACGCCCCGGAGGTTCCCTCCAGTGTAGAGCGAGAGGCCTCCCCCCGCCCGTATCCCTCCCGCCGCTGTGCACCAGAGTGCCTGGAGGGAAGAGAGAGCAGTCAGGTACCACACTACAGCCACATGAACCTCGTCCCCTCCGACAAGGAGAGTTCCATCTCTAGTAGTATGACCTCCTCCCGACGACCGTCCGTGGAAACTGTGCTGCAGGACAAGGAGCGCAACGCGTTGGGGATGGAAGAAAAGGGAATGAAAAGTAGAATAGTGGAAACTGCCACCATGGAGAAGGAGAATGTACCTTTCATGACGGATCCTACCCTCTCTCCTATTCGGACCGAAACGCAGTGTGAAATGTCCTTTCCGGACTTGGAGCTGGCGGCGGAACCGAAACGACTCTCTATCAACCTCTCCACACCGCGGGAGGTACCGGTCCAGACACCAGTCGTGTCGCAGAAAGTAGAGAATGACCGATACGCCCAAAAGATGGAAAAGATTCGTCAACTGCATCAGCAGCTTCAGCAGACCGCAGTCACATCGACTATTATTGAGGAGGAGCCACGGGCAAAGGCGTACGACCCCCTTTCTGACACGCTCACCCCTTCCCCAGCACTGCTGGTACGGAAAAATGTCCTCCACTGGGAGATGGCGCGTTGCAGAAATGTGCTAGTGTCTTCCGTAGGAAACTTTGTGGTGGGAAATACAGAAGAGGCGAACCGAATCATAAAGGAGACGCATTCCGATGCGAAGCAGCTCGCACCCCTCCAATTTGCACTCGGTTCCGTCGGCGCTTCCGAGGGAAAGTTTAGTTTTTCAGTTCAGGTTGGCCCAGATAGCGCAGCCCCTCTTCATCCCTGTTTCGGGGTCGGTCTGACTACTTCGCATTACACTCGCGACCCGTGCGACACCACAGCGTTCCTATTTTTTAGCCGAGGTGAAGTCGGCTCCGATGGAAACTACCTTCCGTATGGAACCACGTTTAAGGGTGGTGACCGTGTCGGAGTGCACGTGGATTTTGAAAAAGGCTCCATCTCGTTTAGTGTCAATGATCACCGATTTGGTACGGCATTCAAGCTGGTGTTACCGTCCCGTCCGATACAGTTGTACCCGCTCGTCGTGTTCGGGCGAGAGGGGGAGTGGGCCTGTCTGCAATAGATTCGCAACCCATAAAGGGGTCGCTTTAGATTATATGTTTCGTGTGACCAGTCACACATTGTACACTTCGTTACACAGCCTTCTATTACTGGATTCATCAAGGATGGTCTTTCGGTGTGTTCGCATCCTTCTGCTTCTAAAACTGTTCCCACAACAGACTTCTCTCCCCCCTTCAAGTTGCAGCAATACACTAGAATAGACGCTCAGGATGGCGGAGCTTCACTTCATTGGGGATATCACGTGCGGTTACGGGTTCGGTGGTAACAGTTTCTTCTGTGTGTTTGAAATCGTCTACGGCACGCAGTGGAAGGTGGTAGAGGGCCGCACGTCTGGCTGCACCCACATCATGTCCCAGCTAGATACCGAAGTGCCGTGGAACTTTCCGATTGATATCCACTTCACGTGCACGGGCATGCAGGGCTGGCCAAAGGTGTCGGTGCAGGTATGGCAGGTGGACGCCTATGGGCGGAAGGATATCGCGGGCTACGGTATGACCTACCTGCCGATGCCTGGCCACGGCGAGCAAGAAGTGGAGATACTAACGTGGCGCCCCACGTACTGGCACCCTAGTTTTTTTATGCGTCTCTACGAATCGATGCGGCTCTTTTTTATGGGTGGTATCCCCGTGCTGCGCGATAATGCCCTTATTCACGGAAATGAGGAACGCTTTAAGCTGCACACGATAGGCTCCGGCACCGTGAAGCTGAAGCTGAACATCATCTCCCGTGGGTTCAAACAGACCGGCATGCTATTCTGAGACACACCTATACAGTAACAGCTCACTCATAGAATGGATCGTTCAGATCAGTACTTGATTCTGATTTTTTTTTTTTTTTACTCCCTTTTCTCGACCTATAGATCAATTGCATATAAATGGTGTTGTGGTATCAACAAATGAACAGCACCTTTCCCCATTTCTTGATGTCGTGTCTGGTCCCTCCTTATTTGTTTCTCCCTTCCTTTTTTGCTCTTTATTTGCACCCTGTTAGAGGACAGACAATTTTTTTTTTTTAAAAGTAGATAATGAAGAGAGGCATTCACTTCTATGTCTCCATCGATGTGCTCGTTTCCTTTTCCATTAGCGCAACGGCAGAGATTGATCAGCTTCCGGGGAAAATCTCTCGTAAAACGTTAAAAGTAGAATCCGGCGAAACCGTCACGATCACCACCATGCCTCACGCAGAGTTATTTATACACACCCTTCACGCCAGTGGTGCACAGGTGCACGTCTATGGCAACTGGTCCACCCATAATTTGCACTTAATTCTAAAACTGTTTCACTGGAGTAAACACGTGCAAGACACCCGATCCCTCCAGCTCCTTCCTGGTCTAAAGCGGTTGAACCTCTTCTGCGTCGGGTGCCTCGCAGCGGAGGTGCACAATAGCGTCGTCGTCGCCCCGGTAAAGGAAGAGTGGCACGAGAGTCAACGACAGCTCGTCGTTGTCGATCACGACAGCACACACAGCTGGCAGCACACATCTGTGGAGGATGAACACATTCCACTACACTCGTTGGATCTGCTCTACGCCCTCTCTCGCTGTATTGGACTAGCGGAGTGGCGATTGCGGTATCCACTGACCCCTTTAGTCTGCTGTGATGCCATACTGTCGTCCACCGTACTTCACTACTGTCGCTTTTTTGTGTCGAAAGAGGCGTGGGAGATATCCCTCGTACTGCAAATTGCTGCCGCCGGAGGAGTATTGGTGGAGGAGGCGGCCGATGCGACGCACATTGTAGTGACCTCAGGAGAGGACGAAGATGTGAGTTCGTCCTCCTCTTCTAGCTCCTCTAGCGACGATGACGACAGCACCTCTTCGGTGTCATCGGCGTCCGATCGCAGACGCAACGTGCGGGAGCACTACAAGCGACTGAATCAAAAAGCGGTGTTGGTCACCCGAGAGTGGATCGTGCGCAGCTGTCAGGCATCCCGAGCCCTTGACGTCTTCTCCCGCCACGCCGACAATGGGGGAGAAGGACTGTTTCAGTTGGGTGTCTTTTTGTCTTCCATTTTACCGCCCCCGGATGCCAAACCACTTCCATTCGCCCAATTTATACAGATGGCGAATCACTACGGGTTCGACACGAGCCAGGTGGAGCGAGGAGTGGAGAAGCAGTCGTGCGTTCAGCTGGCAAAACTGTATGGTGGTATTATGAGTGTGAGACAAACAAACGGAGAGGGCTACGCGCTCTGCAGAAGAGAGCGCAAAGGCGAACGGGATGCCGTCAGTGACCACCTGGCGTTTACCGCCGGCCAATATCAGGAATACAGAAAAGAGTTGTACGCACGTTATGCGGAGCACCGTCTGTCGGACAATGGCTCACAAACCTACGCCCCATTGCTCGTCAACCAAGGGACCAGCATGGACTCGCAAGTGGTGCCGGATGTCCCGACATCAACCGAGCAGCTCCCTGCTAAAGTACCGAATAGTGTTCCTCTCGAGACCAACAAGCGTCCCAGGCAGGAGGTTGTGGAGGAGAAGGAAGAGAAGCGAACACGCCCGGAAACGGTGAAACCACAGGTGTCGATAAAGCACGACGACACCAAAACCGTCGACCAGAAGGTAGTTCCCTCCGTCGTCTTCGACGTGCGACACAAGGAGCATTTCTTTATCCATACCTACCTCGTGACGAGCCAGCAAAAGGCAGGTTTACCAGATTTCTTGCGGAAAAAGTATAACCTTCCTACGACGAACGAGGCCGTGTTAAAAGATGAGATTGGCGGAATTCGGTGTGCTGTTTTTGTGAAAACAGTGGCGGACGAATGGAGGACAAAGCGAGCGATCGAATACAACGGCCAGAAGTTACTCGTTCATGGCTGTGCGGAAGAGGACCGTGGCTTACCGATGAATCTGTCTCTCATGATGGGCCCCTAGCCAGCCGCCATACGCCGAGTGTGTGTTTCCCCATTAAGTGGTTGACGGTGGTTTAGGGCGGGAGCGTTACAGAAGTGTATATTCTATAAAAGTACGTTTGATAAAAAATAAAAATAAAAAATTAAAAAAGCAAAGTGATTCGTTGCACTTTTATCAGGGTTGACCGTTCTCTTCCTTCTCTCCCTTTTTTTCTTTTCCTTACACGTTATGTCGCACTATAATTTGCGTATAGAATTAAGTATTTTAGAATTTTTCCAGACTTCACATGACACAAGTAGGAAAACGCGCGCGAGAGACGGGACCGGACAAGGAGGAAGCCAGTGAATCCTTGAGAGAGGCCGTGAAAGACGTGAACCATAATGTTGTCTCCTTGCTGCTGGACAAGTACGATAAAGCAAACGAGGAGAGTCTCCACTTTCGGGATCACTGGGAGACTTCCGTGAAACGCTTTATCGCCCGTCAGAAAGATTATGTTTCTCTCCGACTGAATGAATTGACAACGGAAAAGCGGTATGAACTGAGCAACCTGACCCAACAAGCGTCCGTCGCGCACTTGGAGACGAGCGCCGTGGATGCGGCGAATTCGGTTCTGGACCGATTAACCGCCCTCCAGAGCTTTAATAACTACGCGAGTCGCATGTTGGAGGGGGAACAAGACCGCAACCGTACTTTACTCGAGGACCTCAGTCTCTTCCTTTCACTCGGTGCTCGAGCAGGTGACGGGCCTACTTGAAAAGTCACTCCAGGCGGAAGTGGAGGTAGCCTCCCGCAACGTATTAGTGGCACGGCTGCAGGCCGCCTACACCTTTGAGCAGTGCCGACACAAAAACTACACCACCGAAATAAATGTGTTGATGCAAATTGTAAAATTATTAGCCGACAAGTCGAAGGAGGTGAATTCGGCCGTGGAGGAGCTGGCAAAGGTAAAAGAACACGTGCGCTTGCTCGAAAATCAATTAGACTTGAACGGTATTGTGGCGGCACAGTTGCCGGCTGATTTTAAACCGTCAAAGCGGACGAAGGAAGTAGCACCCCCACCGGAGGCCCTACTCCGTGTGGCACCCACCCACTACGCGTTACGTGTACTAGAACACAAGGATATGTCCATTTCCGACCTCGTCAAGTCGTGGGTCGATCAAGAGAGGCGCATTCAGGATACCGAGGCGCGGTGCGAGGCGTTAGAGTTGTCAGCCAAAGAGGTACAACAGAGGGCGACCGTAGTGCACCAACACTACTTGGAGGAAAAGGAACGCCGGGAGCGGTCCGATAGGCGAATCACGGAGATGGTGAAGGAGCGACTTCTCCCCAGGGGCGAGTCCGACGTGATGAAGCACCTTAGCGAGTTACGATGGAACTACGACCAACTGATGGACGACTCGGTGAAGCTGGCGGTGTCGCTCAAACTGTCCAAGGAGGAGCTGGAGGCGGCGAACGAGAAGGTGGAGCAGCAGGCGCAACTCATCAAACAGCTGCAGACCGACGCGGAGACGGACGAGATCGCCAACACGATTTCACACTTGCGCAAAATGTACGAACAGAATATTGCTAGTCTTCAAAACGACTTTATCACAGCAGAAACAAACCGTGCCGTTTTGGCGCACGTGGCCGAGACAGAAAACGGCAATACCCTTAAGGCGACGGAGGCACTTCAGATCGCGAACGACAACTGCGTTGATATGGAGCGTGCCTTGGCCTCCTTGTCCGAGAGCAGCCATATGAAAGAGAAGCGGTTCAAGGAGGAGAGGGATGCCATCACTCGTCAGCTGGAAGAGCAAACGAGGCTGCACAAGGAAACCGCGGAATCGGTGCGCTCTATGCTCGATGAAATGGACGTGTTTCGCCGGTCGTCCGAGCAGCAGGACAGCTCATTTTTCTCCCACTACGCCCAAAAGATTGGCGAACTGGCGGACACGTTCAGGCCACTCGCCGCCGCGCCACGGGCACTGGAAACACTAAAAGAGGAAAGGACGGCAATGGCGAACCGCATCCAAACGTCTCAAGCGAACAAACTGATGCGGAGCGCCCTCCTGGATGGACTGGAGCACGCGACGGAGTTCTGCCGTACGGCGGAGCAGCAACGCCAGGACCTCGTCAACGCCTCCATCGGGGACTATAACTATGCCAATTACCTAATGGCACGGGGAGAGCAGCTGACCAGCGAGAATAAGTCGCTGCGAAGTAAGCTGGATGAGAGTCTGGCCCTCATTGACCGACACAGTCTCACGGTGTTGGAGAACAATTTGCATCACGCGGTGTCCATGGAGGACACGGTCAACATTGAAGAGGCGACCGCGCGGATCGCCCAACTACAAGATCGCAACGTCGCGCTCGAGGATATCTGTAAGGTGAATATGGGAGAACTGTCCGCCGTCAAGGAACGGTGCGAGGAGCTGCAGCGGGAGTTGGTGGAGAGTAACCGCACCTGCGGAGTGCTGAAAGAAACGGTCGACTCTCTGTCGAGGGCCCTAGAAACCAGCCACACAAGAGAAAACGACGTGCGACAGGAAAATTTGGGTTATCAACGCAAGTTGAGTTCCCTTTCACAAACAGACTTGAACCTGGATCTCACGGACGAGTCCGCCACCTTCCAGACACTGTTGGACGGGTTTCAAGAGAAGATTGCCTCGCTCACAGATCAGGTGTCTCACATCTGCAACGCCAACGCAGAAGAGGGATTCGAAAAGAACGAAGAATTAGAAATGAAGCTGCTCAAAACGGGTCTGCCGGGATTAGTCTCCATTGTGCAGGAAACATTTGCCAGAGCGAAGTTGCTTCGTTCCTCCTTGTCCAGTCAATCCCTCCGCAACACGCTGCGCCTTTCTGACATTGCGTTAGAAGAGGCGGAGAGCTCGCCCGAGGTGGAGCAAGCGCTGGAGCACCGACGACTGGAGGAGGAAGTGCAGCGACTTCGGGAGGAAAACGAAAAGGGCAAATCGCACGCCACCGAACTGGAAGCACGCAACCGGAAAATGCTAGACATGTGCAAAACGCTAAGTGAGTCGGTCAGCAAGCTAAAGGCCGAGAATGCATCCTTGCAGACGCAGCTGGCGCCTCCTGTGGTCGTCCCACCTCCCATGGAAGAGCCTCAGAACACCAACAGCAGTCCCATCGAAACCAATGAGGCTATGCCGGAGACGGTCGCAGCGGAGGCGCCAGCCCCCAGTAACACCATAGAGACGGGTGACCCAACCGTTACCCAACCCTGCGACACAACAAAGGCTCCGGCAGAGGAAGACGGAGGGGCCATCGAAGAGGGTGAGATGCAAGACGCCCAACCGGACAGCGAACCCCATGCGGAGGAAGTGCCTAATGTGATAGAGCCGCCTGCAAGCGGTATCGAGGAAACCGAAGAGGAGCCCGAGAATCAGACAGAAGACGCGGAGGCGCCACAACCCGACGGGGCGGAAAATCCCTTCGATGACGCTGAGGGCCAATAACCAAATTATTGTCACGTTTTGTTCGAATTTTAGATAAGCTTTTTTTTTTTCTTAAGCGTATCTCTTATTATTATTTCATTTCAATAGGACTTCCTTTTCTCTGTGCTATATTCTCTACCCCTTTCTCTTCCTTTTTTCTATATAGTGACCGTAGCACCTCTTTTTGTTTTCATTCTTCTTCCTGGACGGGGAGAGATTAAAAAAAAAAAAAAAAGCAAAGAGTAGTCATTACCATAACAAGGATCCATCCCCATGTCGGAGCGCAAGACCAACGTCAAGGTGGCGGACATGAGCCCAGAGATTCAGAATGAGGCTATAGAAATAGCGACAAAGGCCATCAAAGAACACCAAATGGAGACGGATGTCGCCTCCATGATTAAACGAGAGTTCGACAAGAAACATTACCCCACGTGGCAGTGCATCGTAGGGCGCAACTTTGGGGCCGACGTCGAGCACGAGGCGAAGAACATGATATACTTTTATGTCGGCCAGGTTTCGGTTCTTCTCTGGAAGACCGGTTAGAGTTAATTATACACAATGTACAAGAAGCGGTTTACACGCCATGTAAAGAATTGAAAAAAGATTGTATGAATCGTATTTTTGTGATGCGTCCTTGAAAGGAGATGTAACAATGATAAAGATTACAACGGGTGTCTTCACTTTTCCTAGGATAATTCATCTCCTCTTTTCCTACACGCTTTTCTTTTTAGCGAACCTACCGATAGAACCACTTCTTCCCCATTACTGCTATCGATGTTAGTCGGCGTTCGTCTCTTCTCCGCCGCTGAGGTGACCGGTGGGGATCGATCGCTGGAGCGGTACTACTCCGTGTACGAAGGGGACCACAATATGACCATCGTAGACGTCACGGACAACCGTGCGCGGAAGGTGCTCAACTTTGATTTTAGCTGGAACCACAATAGGGCGCTCTTCCGCGATAGTATTCTTCCACTTCTCCAAATGGTGACGGATGGGCGTAAACTGCAGGCGAGTATCGTCATTGACGGCAGTCAATCGTCCCGCAAAAAGATTATCGGCGGAAAGGAAAGCACTGTTGTTCAGTCGACCGAGTACATTTTAGGACTAGACACCGTAGAAACCGTGTATATGGCGGTGGTCGCTTTGGAAAGCAACAATCGCCTCGCGGATTGTCTAGGGGCCACGGCGGAGTCGGACGGTGACAGTGAGCCGGTCGTGATGGAAGACACCAAGGACCACTTTACCTCAGTGGAGGATGCCACCTACGTGGACTGCAGAGAGGAGGAAGGGCACCGGCTGCTGCACGCACTAGATTCCCTGGTATTGGACACCAAGCATCAAGTGTTTAGCTTCATTATCGTCTTTCGGGATTCCGACCGGATGCCCAACACCACCGTGCAGTTTGTTTCCTTATCGGTGGAAGAAGTTTCCAGAGGTATGAAATCAACACGACACTGCATCTCCTCCTCCGCGTCTCTCATCGAGTGTCGATCCCCGTCGCTGTCGTTTGCGGGGACCAAGTTTTCCTTCCTGCTGAAGCCAGCCATGCTAGGGTTTCAGCCAGGCCTGTGGGTGAGTTGCCTTTCCCCTGTTAGTGCCACCCACCCGAGCGAACGGGAGTCGTTCAAGGAGGCGTTTTGTGTCGCGCAACTCGCTTCCAAGGTGTTTAGCTCTCGTGTAGGCGTACGAGAGAATGCTGGTATGTTACTGCCCCGTGACGAAGAAAGGGTCAACCCCTTTAACGCACCAGACGCCGACGTGATCGATCGAAGGATGTTGGACACTCCTTTTCGACAAAAGCATTCGCAGGCGAGCCCAAGACAACACGACGCCTCCTTTCAATCCCCTATTAGGGACATCAAGGAAGACTTGTTGACCGCACAGGCACCACCGGGGATGATTCCCTCCATTGAGCGGGAAAGAAGTGACTCCATGGCAGCGAAGCACCAGGGAGAGGACACCTGCAGCGCACACTATGAGCTTTCCAACTACAAGAAAATGATGGACGGGGCCCTCGGCCAGTTACGGTCTGACATGCGCACCTACATTGCGCAGCTGGAGAACACGAAGCACGAGCTCGTGCAACAAAAGTCCATTGAGGAGAGTGCAATGGAGGAGAACCTCATGCTACGTCAGCAGGTGGATGCGCTGCTCAAAGTGCGTGACGAACTGAAGGCCCAGTTGCAATCGTCCGCCGAGCCCCAGGAGTCGTCCCCCAAACCCGTGTACCCCGACCAGTCCGAGATGTACGCCGCCCGCACCACTGAGCTGCTAGACATGATCGAGTACCACCAACAGGAGATCCAGAGCCACGTCAGGCGGGAGGAGTCGTACCGGAATCGTGTGCTGGAGCTCACCGCACTTCTCACCGAAAAAGAGGAGCGTATTATTCAGCAAGAGACGGAAATTAAGCTGCTCAAGAATAGCCACAAGGAGCAGGTGAACTCGTACGCCGCGGAGTACGAAGAACGCAACGCCGCTCTAGAACAGGAGGTGCTCCGGATGAAGGAACACGTACGCGAGTTAAAGCGACACCGTCAGCAGCAAGAGGGGGAAATGGAGGAATTAAAGAAAATGCTAAGGTCCACCACGATGCAAAAGTCCCACCTGGAGAAGGAGGCGGTCAACAACGCCGACATTGCACAGGAGATGATGAGAAAGTTGAAAAGTCAGTACGAGACAAAAATAGGCGCCATGCAGAGGGACGACGGGTCGAGTCACTCCCCCACCCCAAATCGGTCCAGTAACAATGCGACAGCGCAGCACTCGCGATTCGTGCCAGAGCGGGAAGTGTTCCAGTCGGGCTCGTTTCAGTCGAGGAACGGAAACCACAACCGGAAAAAGTCATTTGATGAATTTATGAATGAAGAGCCGCGCTACAAACTGCATCGTTGACCAAAACCACAAAAATTAGATTTTGTACTATATACAGAATATAGAATACCCGTTTTTAACAAATGGAATAGATCTGGTTTTTTTTTTTTTTCGCTTTGAAGTCATCAGATTGTTTCCTTACGGATGGATAACACGATTAGCAGTAATTCAATTTTCCCTTTTCTCTCGATAGTTGATATAAACTTACACATCCGATAGACATGAAGCGAGCTAGACTAGACAGTGACGACGACGACGATGAATACGACACGGCGCCATTGAGTCACTACCCGGTCAATGATAATATTAGTAAAGATGTCATGTTAGAAATGGGGCTGGAGTCTTCCTCGTCCTCCACCGCTAGCGAAGCTCCCCCGCAGACGGAGGGGGATGTGAAGGCCGAGCAGCCACCGCAAAAAGAGGAGGAGCCCAATCCGTTCACCAGTAAAGTGCTGCCGGAGGATAGAGACTTTCCCCCTGTCTGGCGTACTTTTCTGAGTGAACGTGTGTTAGAAATATACGCCTGCCCGATACAGTACATCACATCCCGTCGACCGGTGGACGATAAGCTGTTGGCACAGTATCATCCATTCAATGAAGCGAAATTTAACGTGGAGAAGAAGGGCAATGGACTGCCGGTGAAACCTGGTGGCCGGTGGGATGGGATTGTACGTGGCAGGCCTGCTAAATAATGTTTCCACAAACTAAAGAAAACTGTAAGTTGTGCTTTCCTCGTATGAATCTATGACTTGTAGCACACCCACTAACGCACGCACACATTTCACTTTCCCCTACCCTTTTGAAGTTTGAATGGAATCACTGTCGGAAAAGCCCTTTACCAGGGAAGAGGAGAGACGCTACAATGAACTTCTCACCCGTCTGGAAGAGACCCATGAGCTGCCACCGGAGGAGGAGTTGGAGTTTGCGCAACTGAAGCACCGAAACAATATGTTTATTTTAGAAGGCGAACGCCGTCTGCTGGAAGGGGCGGCGGCTCGCAAGAATCAAATCGCCACCGGAGAGGAAACGGGTGGGGTGCGGGACTCGATTGTAAAGGCCGGAAAGGCGGCGTATTTCTGGGGTACCCTGCTGGCTACCGCCGTGCCCGGCTACCTGGGGCAGCGGTCTGGCGTCACGCCTGGCTTCCTGCACTGGAACTTCATTTACGACTACCTGATGCTGGGTGCTCTTCCAGTGGTGACGCAGGTGGGGTCTAGCGGCAATCATCTAACCCTCATCAAGGACCAAGCGGCGGAACGAAACCCACCGAGGACGGTAGGGATGGTGTGTGCCTGCCTGGAAATGGATGAAATTAAGGGTTATGGAATGGAAATGATTCAGTTTGCGGATAAGGCCAGCTGGCAAAAGTACGTCAACCCCGATATTGAGTACGCCCACCTGCCGATGGTAGATACCACCGCGAATGTTCCGTTTCATCTCGTCGCCGAGGCGGTGGCAAAGATGAATGTGGTCATCAATGAGCGACAACAGGCGGTGTATGTGCACTGCAAGGCCGGAAAAGGGCGAAGCTGGATGGTGACCATGTGCTATCTCACCACATTTGCTGGTTTGAGTTACGAGGACGCCTCCCGCTTGATCAAGGTTAGACGAGGACAAGTGAGCCCATCTTCGTCGCAAGTTCGGTTTGCGAAAAGTTTCCTCATGAACTTTATCAAGTGGAAGTCGATCAAGGAATACAATGAAGCCCAGGCTGCCGCTTTTGAACCCGAGATTGACAACACCATTCCTGTAGAGACGGAAGAGATGCAAGAAAGTGCCCCGGTCGAAGAACCTACAAATAATAGTGCGGCGCCCTCTGGCGATGTAAACGTCAATTAAGGCGGCAAACGCGGGTCTTCTTCTTTTTGTTGCATTTCGTTAACGCTTACTATAATATGCCTCCGTCCTTTTTTTTGTTTGTTGTTATTGTGTAAATTGATTTGTGGTTCTATTCGTGATGTATTAGTTGGTGTAACATGTCGTTATTGTTATCACTGGAGTCTTTTTTATTATTATGTACCACAATCACCACTGCACTACTCACGTTGTAGTGTGGATACACTTTTTTGATCTCTATTCTATCCAATCCTCCTTCTTCATTATCGTAGCTAGTATTATTCGTTTTTATTGGATTCAATATTGTATTTTTGAGTGTCATGTCCCTTTCAGCGACGTGCGATGCCATTCTGGCCGTTTCCGAGCAGGCCTCGCAGGAGGAACTCACCGCGTTAGCCGTCCAGTGCGAGTCTCACTTGTCCAATGTGAAGGAAATCGTGGATGCGATAGAACATGCGCTCAGCATGGCGAGCTCGAGACAAATGCTCAAGTTGTGGTTCTTTGTCGACCGTCTGGCAAAGCAACACGCCGTCTTTATAGAGGGTCTGCGGGGGACGCTGGTGTCGCTGCTCACTCGTTACCACCCCGCGATGAACTCCGAGGAGTGGAACGACTTTAGGGATTTACTGACGGTTTCCTTTTCTATTCTATTTGGCAAGCCGCTCGTGTCCCTTGTGCTGACCAAAATTGAAACGGACACGAAGGGGAGAAGTTTCGCCACGCCCTCCAGTGGGGACAGCACCGCGGTGGCCCTTCAGAGTAGTATGCTGCGGACCGCCGGTAGTTTCATGACCAAGAACGTCACCGTCGACCGACCTGACGCGGTGAAACATCGCCTGCAAGTGAAAACGTTAGATAGTCAGGTGGCCATGGCCACTTCCAGTAGCTATGCACCCGCAAAGCCGGCCGAAATCGCGGTCCCCCAGCTGGTGCGAGACGCAGACGCCCCGGAAGGATATATGAAAGCGCCGTCGGCAAACGAGGCGAAGGAGTACAGGGAGGACAGACGAAAGCGTTACCGTGACGTCATGGAGAAGAGCCGTCAGGAGCAGGACAGGCGGCAGGAGGAGCAGCTCCTCAGTACGATCCGCAAAGGACCAGCGAGGGAGGCGGAGGGAGAGTCGGAGGCCACGCCGGCACCAGACGATTTCTCCGATATCACCCTTCCCGTTGACTTTCCCAGAGATGAGTTTGGTGTCAAGAAGGGCAACTACCCGCGTGGTGTGCGCTTCATCAAGAATGCCCTGAAAGAGTGCGGTGGGGCGCTGGAGCTGAACGTGTTGGAGAACCGTCTACGCACGCACGCCAGTAATGAAGCAGTCACCCAGTTCGGGGACGTGAGGGAGTTTATTCAGATTCACTCCCCCTCCTTTAAGCTGTCTTTAGAAAACGACGTGTGGATTGTGCGGCTCGCGGACGCCAAGCGCGGGGCGGAGGACACTACGTGGGTCAGTATGCCTTGCCCGGCGTGCTCCAAGATTGTCAAGGGTCGCAACCTCGCCCGCCACCTACACTGCCGCAAGTGCGTCGTGGCCCAAATGGGTTTGGGACTGAAAGGAAAGTCGTACGGCACTCCTATTGTGGAATTGGCGTACATCTCCAAGGTGATTATTCAGCTCATCGAGCACCGCGAGCCTTGCTCCGACTTTGAGCTCGACTGCATGGCAGAATCGTTGGCGGCCGCTAGTCTCATCAAGCGCTACCGTCTCTCCTCTACCCGTACGTTTGCCCCAGTGCTAAAAGCGTTACGGTTGATTCGGGAGCGGTGGCTCGAAAAGAAGGGGGTGGAGGAAATGAGCGAGGCGACGGTGACCGCCGGGGATGGCGCCATTGCCAACCTGTTTAACATTCTAGGCAAAAATGTGCACCGACTGCCCATCGCGTGGATTGAGTTAGGGGATATCATTGACATGTGCTCCAGGTTCTGCGACGGGCCACTGCCCCCACACAACCCACCACCCCGTCCCGCGGACCCCCGGATTAGCTTAGACACGGAGTACCCCGGTTTTCTCTTCTGTGAGAGTGACGTGGACAGCGAGGACCGTCCGTCCACCGATGAGGACGCCTTCTCCGATGATGAGGGAGTGACCTTCACCTTCGCACCCCCGGTCTCCGTGGCGGAGTCTCTCTTCACGGCAGGCTTTGCGAGGGACACCAAGAAGCTGCAGCACCGGATGCGGACGGCACCCCCCATGATACACGAGCGGGTGCTGAAGACGGACTTTAATCAAACACAGGATCAACTCTACTCCACCATGAACAACTCCAATAGTGTGAAGGTCCCCGGAGGTCAATCCGTTTAATCATTTCATATAAACAAATTTCGAAAATATGGTTTGGTGATCACTATCATGTTGATTGACCACGTTGCATGCACCTCTAACATAAACACTCTTTTTCTCTCTCCTTCTCCCCCCTTCTTCTACTAGTGCCCACTTAGCGTATGGACGATCTTAGGGAAATCCTCGCTGGCTCCCTCGGCGGGGCGGCGGCGGCGGTTATCGAGTACCCGATGGACACTATTAAAGTGCGGCTACAAGACGGTGGACCAGGGTTAACCTTAGTGAGCTGCGTGAAGAAGATTGCAAAGGAGGAGGGTATCGTCAATGGTTTCTTTAGAGGTCTTCCGGCGCCCGTCATTGGCGCGGCGGTGGAGGACGCGGTACTCTTTAGTGTTTTTAGGTCTTCCAGTGACGCCTTTCAGCAGGCGTACTACGGCTTTACCTGTAAACCGGACACCGAGTCGTACTTGGCGGTCGCGGTGGCGGGGGCGGTGGCCGGCGTGGTCGTCTCCTTTGTCCTCACCCCCACAGAGCTCATCAAGTGCAAAATGCAGGTGCAGAACACCCTGCCTCTGGAGGATAGAATCTACAAGAACTCGTATCACTGCTTCACCACCACGTACAATAAGCGCGGTGTAAAAGGGTTGTTCCGGGGGCACGTCGCCATGACCTTGCGAGAGGCCATTGGGTGCTCCTTCTACTTCTTAGCTTTTCAGTCGGTGATTCGCCAGT
Organism: Angomonas deanei; assembly: GCA_903995115.1. Taxonomy (NCBI): domain Eukaryota; phylum Euglenozoa; class Kinetoplastea; order Trypanosomatida; family Trypanosomatidae; genus Angomonas; species Angomonas deanei. The sequence goes on along the minus strand of LR877152.1, from coordinate 294,977 downwards.
TTGTCGCGGAGGGTCAGTCCTTTCACGATGTATCGCCGGTAGCGCACTTATTAGGTGGTGGTTGTGCCGGGGTCGCCTTCTGGACCTCCACGTACCCCATAGACGCCGTCAAGACGAAACAACAGACCATGAAGGCGGATTACCTCAAGTTAAACTTTAGACAAGCCGTCGCCCGACTTTACAAGACGGAAGGGATGCGAGGCATGTTCAGGGGCTACTCCGTCACCGCCCTGCGTGCTTTTCCTGGAAATGCCGTCCTGATCGCCGTCTACGAACAAGTCAACTATTTGTGGTACAAGTTTGTCGAAACCGATCACGCCCACCACGGTCACTAATACACGCCACCCACCCTAATTAACGTTTAACTCCAGTAATTGTACATCTATATATCTATATCGCTTACAACAGAATCCACAGCGCACCAAATGCGTCTTCACTCGTTTTAGCCAAATTACGCTGTATTGTATATTTATCGAATGCGGAGGGATCCCCTTCCTGCGTTCATTCCTTTCCTTTGATGAGCAATAATAATGAACGAAGCCAATGAAGAACAGACACACACGATTATTGTGCTGTTAAACGGAATGCGTTGTCACACCGGCTATTATTATTGCTGTTGTCATCATCGTGTACTGTTTTTTTTTTTTTCTTCGATAAAATAAGTCTATAAATAATATCATTACAAAGTAAAATTCGTTTCACGTGCGTAAAATCAAGGTCCACTATCTATTCAGTCAATTTTGTTGTTCACGTCGACGGAGCGTTTTTTTTTTTTTTTTTCGTATTTAATACTCTCTTTTCCCGCTTCCTCCCCTTTAAGAATTGTAGTTTTTTTTTTTTTTTTTTTGTAAACTGTTTCATTCGATGGGTGTCACTAAACTTTACGAGATACCCAACAGTGAACTGGGTAAGGGAAGGATTACCGTAGCTTGGCACCCCAACGCCCACCTGCTCGCTGTGGCAGGCAACAAGGGGAAGGTCACCATCTTCAACAAACAGGGAAAGGTGGATTATCAGTTCTCCCTCTCCAATGTGGTGCAGATGGCGTGGGACTCCGCCACCGATACGTTGGCCATTATTACCACCAACTCCCCCAATATCGGACTGTACAACTACCGCACCAAGAAGAGTGACTTTATAGATACCGGACTGAACGATCTCACCCACCTCAAATGGGCCCCGGATGGCATGCTGCTCGCGGTCGGAAGCAATAAGGGTGGTATCCTCTTGTGGGATAGAACGACTTCCCGCAAGGTGCCGATTGACACGCAGATGCAGGACGCGGTGGTGGACTTTTCCTGGACCAAAGGCATCTCCCCCTCCCTGGTGGCCGTCAGTAAGGACCGCAAGCTCATCTACGTTTCCTGCGATGGGAAGATAGCGCGCTCCGAGGCCCTCAACGCCGTTCCTGTGTCCCTCGCCCTGCTGGACAACAAGTCCTCTGCCACGACGAACAGTGTACGCATGGCGGTGGTGAACCTGGGCAATGCGCTGCAGGTGATCAACCTCAAGACCAAGGAGCACTTCATGACGCAGTTCGAGAACACCTACGGGACCATCAGCGCGATTGACCGTGCGTCCGAGTTGGGGTACATGGTGGGGTTCTCTTCCGGTAAGATTGGACTCGCCATGATGGCGGACAACGGCTTCACCCTGGTCGGTACAGAGAAGGCGAGCTCCACGGCGGTGAACCTCATGGCCTTTGGTCAAGGGAGCGGTCTGGCGTGCGTCAAGTCGGACAAGGAGGTGAAGATGTTCAACAAGGTGGACAACACCCTCCGTGAGGTGAAGGAGAATAACATCCCCATCGAGGATCCCTCCCTCTCCAGACTGGAGTGGAGCCCCGACGGGCAGAAACTAGCCATCGCCTACGACAGCGGCAAGCTGGAGTTGTACTCCCTCAATGTGCAGTCGGTCACCGCCGTCTGCGGCAGCTTACTCTTCTACCTCATCTCCGATGAGCTAGTTGGCGTCAAGAACATCCGGGAAGGTCGTGTGCTGTGCAACATTAAAATTGATGTCGAGCCGGAGAAGCTCTCGGCTGGCATGGGTGCATTGGCCGTGACGGTGGGTAAGTCTGTCTACTACTACGAGTACTTTATCCCCAACACCATGCCCGCCGCCGTCGAACAGCAAATTGCCACCGCGAGCGGCAAATCCACGCAGGAGTCCTTCTCGCACTTTATTCGCAAAGTCGACTACGCCTCCACGGTGGACGACGTGAAAGTGTCCTCTGTCTTCGCCGCCGTCATGTTCGGTGGCAGAGTAGAGGTGCACAAGATACGGCAAGACGATGAGGCGGCGACTCTTTCCCTCCCGCAGGGACGCGGTGCGGGTAATATGGTGGCCATTGGCATGTCGGAGCCGCTGCTCCTCTACGCCACACAGAACGAAGTGGGCGTTGTCGCCCTGCACAACATGCAAATCGTGGCCCAGAATCAGCGAAGCAACATCAAACTAGCCTTCCCCAATCCCACCTGCACACGGCTAGCCTACATTGACACGGAGAATGCCTTGTTTATTTACAACCCCATCAGCGATGTCGGTAGCGTGACCGAGGGCTACGCCAGAGACCACTCCCACGTGCTGTGGGACCAGGGGGACCCGACGGTCTTTGTGACCCACAACAAGAAGGAGTTCATTACGTTTGTGAGTGTGCCGTACAGTCGTCTGGGGTCCGTGTGCGAGTCCATCCTCATCCGTGACTCCAACGACAATCTCACCACTCCCCTTCCACCGGACTACAACCCCGTGTCCTGTCTGTTAGGCAGTGTCTTCTGCCAGTCCCCCACTGGATCCCTAGAAACCGTTCCCCTCCTGACGTACCGCAACATTCACTCCAAGATGCCTGACTCGGATGCGTTTTACAATAACTTTTCCCTCAACCAGTTGCGTGCGGCCTCCCAGAACATTTCCTCCCCTCAGGAGGCGGAGGACTTGGCCATTAAGGCGCTGCACATGCTGGATATTGACCTCGCCATCCGTGTGTACCGTCAGCTAGCGCAACCAAACTTAGTATTGTTTCTGGAAAAAATACGACACATCCACGAGAAGAATCTGCTGATTGGGCATGTCTCGATGATTATGGGGTACTACAAGGAAGCCCAGACCGCCTTTTTGCGCTCCACACAGCCTCTCTGTGCCTTGGACATGCGACGGGACTTTATGCAATGGGAGCCAGCGCTCCAACTCGCCAAGGAGCTAGCACCAGCGCAGCTGCCCATCATTTCGAAGCAGTACGCGCAGCACCTGGAGTACCGTGGGGACTACACGAAGGCGCTCGAAATGTACAAGAACGGCAAGCGGACGCTTCCCTTAGGTCACGCCAGCACTGAGCTCTCCGCGCTTCAGCAGGAGGTGCGCCAGCACAATCTAGAGTGCCAGGAAGGTATGGGTCGAAACTTTATTAGAACCGGTGACATCAACAGCGGTCTAGAGATTGCCATGAAGTCGGAGCGCAAGGACTACATTGCCGAGTGCGCCCAACTGTGCGAGGCGGCCGAGCACTACGAAGAGGCGGCACAGCTGTTTGAGAAGGCGGGTGATGTGGAGAAGGCCGCCGCCCTCCATATCGAAAAGAGCCACAACATGAAGGCCGCGAGCCGGCTGATCCCTCAGATTGAGTCGCGTAATATTATTGTCAAGTACGCCTTTGCGAAGGAGAAGGAAGGGTCTTACAAGGAGGCGGAGGCGGCCTTTACCCAGGCGGAGGATTGGGACAACGTGGTGCGCCTCAAGGTAGACAAGCTGAACGACATGCACGGGGCGTACGTCATTGTCCGACAGACCCGTTCTGCCAACGCCGCGGCGCTCGTCGCGAACACGTGCAAAAAGAAGAACGAGTTCGGCACGGCGGTGGAGTTCTTGGTGGTGGCTAAGTCCACCAAAGATGCCTTTGAGCTGGCGAAGCAGCATAACTGTGTCTTCAACTACGAGAGCGCTCTGCTGAGCCAAACCCCACTGAACGATGGTGTGGCACCGCTGGCGATGAAAGGGGACTTTATCGAGATTGCCAAGTACTACGAGGAGCAGAAGAAGCCCGGTCAAGCTGGTCTGTACTACCACATTGGTGGAGACTTCCCCACCGCCCTAGACCGATACCTCGAGGCTGGCCAGCCGGAAGATATTGAGAAGGCGGTGGAGGTGGTGGGGCTTGCCCGCAACGACGCGTTGACCTCGAAGCCGATTGACTACCTTATGGGCGAGACGGACGGGGAGCCGAAGGAGCCGTCCTACATCTTCAAGCTGTACATGGCGCTGGGAAGCTACGAAAAGGCGGCAAAGACGTCTGTGATTATCGCCAGCAAGGAGCAGGAGCTGGGCAACTACGTCAGCGCCCACAAGACCCTTGTGGACGCCTGCTGTCTGCTGCGAGAGAAGAAGTTGCGCGTCCCTAATGATCTTCGTCGTACCCTCATGTTGTTGCACTCGTACATTATAGTCAAGGACTTGATGAAGGTCCAGAAGGATGGCAACACGGCGTGCCGCATGTTACTGCGGGCGGCGCACAATATCCAAAAGTTCCCCAACGCACATTTCCACCATTCTGACCACCACCGTCCTGCAGTGCCTGAAGTTTGACTTTAAGAAGTCTGCCTTCGAATTTGCCTGTGTGCTCATTCAAAACGAAAAGTATCGCACCGAGCTCAACGAGAAGAATAGGAAGAAGATTGAAGGAGTGGTTCGTAAGCGTGGTAAGGAGGATGTGAAGGATCCTTTAGAAAACATGTCCCCCTGTCCCATTTGCGATGCACCCGTCGCGGACACGGAATTAGACTGTGGCGCCTGCAAGAACGCCCTACCCTTCTGCATTGTGACGGGGAAGCATCTCCTCAAGAATGACTTTACCCTCACCCCGTGCTGCGGGTTCCCTGCCATCTACTCCTCTCCTCACCTACCGTCTGCGGGACAACACGAATTGCCCGATGTGCGACGAAAAGCTGGACATTAACAAGGTGCAGAAGAAGAGCGGGGATGAGATTAAGGAATTACTGTAAAGGGTGGACAAGCATTTTGCTTTTGGTTTTGTTTTTGTATTCATTTTTTTGTAGTGTCCATTTGTGTGTGCATGTCTAATAGATGTAGAGTATTTGTAAAAACACGTTAGGTCAATCAATAAAATAGAGATGTATTCATATTTAATATTACTGTAACAAAGAAGAAGAAAAAAAGCATCGTCTAAAAACAGATGTGGATCAGGGGACAAAAAAAAGTGTCATATGTTCCGTTTATCTCTTCGTTTCTCTTCCCTTTTTAAAAGCAAGGTTTGCTCGCTTTTTTCCCTCTCTCTCCCATTACTCCCATAACCCATCCTACGACCCTCCATCACAATGTCCATTTGGCTCCCACTGGAAAGCAACCCCGAGGTGATGAACACGTACATTGGCAACCTCGGCATTGAGGACCTGAAGGTGGAATTCACCGACGTCTTTGGTCTCAATGAGGATTTGATGTCGATGGTCCCCCGACCGGTGAAGGCATTTTTGTTCGTCTTTCCCATCAACGAGGCGACGGAGGCACAAAGCCGTGCGCTCACGACGGCACAGGAGGACGAAATCAAGGCCTTCAAGGAAAAGCACCCGGAGTTGTTTTTTGTCAAGCAGCTCATTGCCAACGCCTGCGGGACGATCGGCATTCTTCACGCGCTCCTCAACAACAAGGACAGCTTGGGTGCCTACTCTCCTACCAGTGTGTTCGGCACCATTACAAACCTCCTGACCAACAACTCCAGCACCCCAGGCGAGGAGAAGAAGAAAGACCCCATGGAGTCCCTGATGGAGGTGGGGAAGCAGCTCGAGAAGGTGCACCAAGAGGCAGCGGTGCTTGGCGTGACCGAGAATCAATCCATCGACACCCCCATCAACCTTCATTTTGTCTGCTTCGTTCACGTCGGGGACCGTTGCGTGGAGTTGGACGGCCGTCAGGCGGATGCCATTCTTCATGGCGTGTGCGAGGACAACGAGGCCTTCATTCGGTGCGCGGCGGAGGCGATGCAGGCAAAGATGGCAATGAACAAGGGATCCTACGAGTTCAACATCACTGCCCTAGTGGAGAAATAAAAGTGCTGTTTTTCTACTGTTATTATCCCTTTTCTTGTTTTTGGTTTGTTAACCACCAGGAAAAAACAAAAATCACCTCATTAAGATTCCCGAAATTAATGTGTGATTTAAAAAATTAAAACAAAGTAAGGGAAAAACGCAGAAACAAACAATTTTTTTTAGTACTGTTTCTGGCCAAAAAAAAAAAAAATGAATCGGTTAAAGGTTTGCACGGTTCCCTGTGTGATCCTGCGCGCCACCGGAGGCTGCACATTCCTCTTGTCTCCCTCCTTCTCTTATTGTCTTCCTCACACGAGAGACCGTGGATGTCATGCAACGATTCCAATGGTGTTTGATTCCTTTTGGAGCAACACCGTCGAGGGCATTTGCCACCACGACGGTCTTCCGCGCCAACATCAATATAGAGTACTACCAGAAGAGCCTCGCGGCGCTGGAGAAACAAGTCCACCGCACACTCCGTTTGTGCATTTATGCAAAGAAGAATGCGGATATTGAGGTGTTGCAAAAAGGAAGATTTGAGAAGCTGATGGAGGTGAACTTGACCGAGGACTTTCCCTATAAGCCCATTTTAGAAAAGATCAACGGCTCACAACCCGTGTCGCTGCTGCAACCGGTGTCACTGCACCACCATGTCTTTGATATTTCGTCCAAGGCGGATGTGTTTCATTTGGCTCGGCTGCAGATTGGCTCCATGTTCCCGCACCTCCGATTAGAGTGTAGCCACTCCGCGGTGGAGGACGTGATGGGCAATCGGGTGCACTCCTTTTCCGTCGAACTAGTGCTCAAGGAGGAGACTGCACAGAACGACCTCTCCATGGCGGAGTTGGAGGCAATGAAAAAGTTTCGCGGGGAGTCGGTTGGCAGGGGGTTTCACAAGACGGCTCGCAAGGCGCTGGAAGAGGCGTTTACGGCCCTCGGTGTGACCGTGAACCTGCATCAAGAGTTCTCGGTCGAGCGGTCGACCCAGCTTCTATTTCTGTCACCGCTCCACGCACGGAATCCAGATTTGAAAATAAAAGTGAACGACGGGGCAGTCAACGGCCAGGTGGAAGTGAATTTGTCGGACGGCACCCGGGTGCACGCCTCTCTCACTGGTGAGAGGCCCCTCCTCCACCAGCTGTGCTATAACGTCATTCAAGAGGCGTTATCCCAACTGAACCCAACGCTCTACGAAACTATTCAGGCCGACATAAAAAAACACCCCATCACGATTGTACTGCCGGACACCAATCTTAACGTTAAACGCATCCTTCGTTTACTTTGTTGCGTACTACTATGGCGTAAAAATGGAAGATATTCAGTTTGAGTCTAGTGTACTCCACCACGTGTACATGACCACCCTAACGATAAATCTCCCCCTCAGGCGGTACAGCTTGGCCGCGGAAGACATCCCGGTTGAGGTGGCAAAGGTGGCTGGGGAAAAGAAACAGGCGGCGGAGGAGCTGTGCGCCGTGCTGGCGATTCAGCGCCACTTCCCGAGTGTCTTCGAGGAGCAAATAGCCTATCACCCGGAGATTAGCGAAATCCTCAAAGGCGCCCGCACCTCGAAGGTAGACAACGGGGTGTGTCCCCCTCTTACCGCCGGTCCCAGACCGCGACTGGAGTGGGCGGCGAAAAGGGAAGGCATGCAGTTCAGACTCACCAGCGATCTGCTGCAACCTGGCAGGCGGTACGAGACCTTTGGGGTGCTGACCAGCATTAACTCCTGGGCCGCGCGACTATACGTCAGCGCGCCTGGCAAAGGCGAGGATTTATTTTGCACCACATTCGATAGCAAAAAAGCAAAGGCAGAAAACAAAGCGATGTTGTGTCTTCTTTCCAAACTGAACCGAAACGGCGAATTTGACGATTCATTGGAGCAGGGGAAAACGAACAAACTGCTCGATGAGAATGGACTGCCCACTCCCTGTCATGAAATCGTCCCCATTACCGCGGACACGTTCCGTACAGACGACCTATGCGATCCGGTCATCAGCTCTTTGTCGTCGGAGCCGGCGGACCAACGGCCAAACGTGGAAATGGGTGATGTCCAGCCTTTGCTGTCGCAACTGCGCGCCTTTACAAAGCAAGAGAATATCGTGGCAAAGGAGACGATTGATCATGATGAATTACGAGACGTGTTCAAGGTCACTTTGCTTTCCGCGGACGACACTGTGTTAACCACTTACACGCACTACAACAAGATTGCGGCGACGCTGTCCGCCTATCTTCAATTGAAGTTGGACAATGAAACACTGAATTCGGAGAAAACCAGCATTTAATAAATAAACAGAATGCCGAGCTGCCGTCCGACAAGCCACTTCAATTCGTGTGCGACGCCATTTATGCTTTATACGGCTTGGTGCCTCTCATTGTGGTGAACGGCGGAAACGGCGCGGTACACGTTCAACTCAGCGGACGAGATGAGACCGACCGCCAACGCTACTTTGTTGGTAAAGGACGCGGCAGTGATTTGATTGACGCCGCCGTCACGTGCGCCAAGTCGGCCTACAGCACCCACATTCTGCGACTGCAGATGCCGTTTGTGGAGGAGGCGGTGTTGCTCGTGAAGGACCAGAAATTGTCCCTGGATGGAAACAGTTCCCTTCATAATCTACTTCACTTGATCAAAACCGAAATTGAAATCAACACGGGGAAACAGTGTACGGTGGACCTCTTCGCGTCCCTCTCCGTGTCGCCGCAGCCATTCTCCATGGAGCTGGCCGCCACAACGGACAAGAAGAAGGTCCAACTGGAGTCCCAGACTGGAACCACATTGTTTGACGTGCTCACCAAAATCTCCGACAACGTGACGGCCGAAACGGGTATGAAGCTGCAGACGGACGTTTCCAGCGACGGGGACTCGGTGCGGTACTTCAGTGCACTCTGCACGGACGTGTTTGGGGTGTCTCCCCTCCTTGAAAGTTCTTTGAACGACGGTGTGTGGTACACCCGCGTCAGTGTGGTAGTGAATTCGACTTACTGCTATGCGTTGTCGTATGCCAGTGACGCACGTAAAAAGGACAGTCAAGCCCGTGCCGCCAATATGGCCCTCAGCTTCTACTTTCGCAAGTCGTTGGATTTGTTTAGAATAAAGGACTGCGATACTGCAAGTGTTTTGAATTACTTTTTCATTGCTTCCGAGACCGGAAAGCAGGTCAGTGAAAAAGACGCTACGTCTCCTGAATCCACAGATACACCGAATGAATGATGTGTTCACTTTCTCAAAGAAACTGTTCCACTGTTATGTCTTCTTCTTTTTGCGCGTGTGACCCTTTCCAATGAGAAATCTGTTCACTTTGGTCAACATCTTTCATAAATCTCCCTCTCTTTTCTCTTGCCACCACTGTTCTCATATATGTAAAAAGGAATTAGTCTTCGTTAGTCATGTTGCGTGCATCGGCCACATCGATAAAGTTTACCTCCGTCTATCCGCAGGAGTTGGTCGACGCGGAGAAGCTTCCCTTTTCCTTCTTCGCTGAGGTGGATGGGGTAAATATTTTACTAGACTGCGGGTGGGATGAGGGGTTCAGCGTATCGTACCTAGAGGCGCTTCAACCCTACGCGGCGCGGGCGGATGTTGTATTGCTGTCATCGTGTGATTTCATTGCCTGTGGGGCGCTCCCGTATGTCGTCGAGACCCTCAAACCTGGCGCCTTTGTCTACGCCTGTGGGTCCACCTCTAAAATGGGTATTCACAGCTGTCTCAACACGTTCATGTATCAATATCCGAACCAGGCTGTGTTCACCGTGGAGGGGAAGGAGTTTCGTCTGGATGTGGATGCCATTTACAGCGCCTTCCGCAGTATCAAGGAACCTTTTGGCGGCAAGGTGTCGTATGAAAAGAATGGGGTAGAGGTGCAGTGCTACGCTGCATTTGGTGGTCGGTTGTTAGGCGGCTATAACTGGACGGTGAACTGCCAAATTGACAGTTTGTTTTACTGCCCGGACTTTTCAGTGAAGCCGTCGTATATTTTGAAGCGCGTCAACTTCCCTACTACGATTAGTACTCTTTTTCTGAATACGACGTCTCTTCATATCCAACCGCCCCTCGCCGGTGTCAAGTACGAAGATCGTCTGCAGCAGCTGTTCAAGACCCTACAGCAGGCCCTCCGTAGCGGCGGTGATGTGTTAGTGCCCGTGGACGTGGCGAGCCGTGGATTGGAAGTACTGAGCGTCATCACCCATCTCTTCAAGGAGAATGCCTGCGACCAGTACAAAGTGGTCTTGGCGAGTATTCAGTCACGCGAAATCATTGACAAGGCGACCACCATGACAGAGGTGTTGAAGAATGATGTGATGCTCAGCGAGGAGACCTTGTTCTCCACGGTCTTACCATGCAAGACGGCGGAGGAAGTCCTGTCGATACGGACGCCGAAAGTGTGCGTCGCGGATGGGGCCAACTTGGACTACGGTATTGCGGCGGAACTCGTCAAACCCGTTTGTCAGAATGAAAACAGTATCGTTCTCTTCACGTCTAATCCGAAGCAGGACACAAACGCCTCGAACATTCTTCTAAACCACGAGACGATGGGTGACTTTGACCTGCGCTACGTGCGACGCTCCCGCCTGGACAGGGAGGAGCTGGAGGAGTACTACCGGCAGCTAGAGCACGAAAGTGAGCTGGAGCGGCAGCGACTAGAAATGGAAGGTGCATTCGAGGTAGTGAAAGAGGACGACGACATGGACCTAGACGAGGATGAGGCGGGCTCTCCAAAGGAGAAGAAGGCCACCCTCGTCCCCGGACTGTACCTCCCGTCCTACGTCAACCCACCCTCCAGAAAGTTCCTCAACTTTCCTCTGTTAGAAAGCAACACCGCGGCACACTCGAACAATGACGACTATGGGCTACCCATTAGTGAGGAGGAGCGCAATTTGCTGAAGCAACGGGCCCCCGCTCAGGCCATCATTGACAACCTCAAGGACTTGGACCTCGTGAACGACGCGCAGCAAGATGCCAAGATTCCGTCTAAAATTGTCACCGTCGTGGAAACCGTCTCCTTGCAGTGCAAGGTGCTGAGCTCGGATCTTAGTGGGCTGGTAGACGCTCACGCATTCAAGCACATCGTCGCCTCCAAGTTGTACGTGGCGAGGAAGATTGTGTCAATTCGTGGTTCCGCCGAGGATTGGAGAAGTTTCACCAATTACTGCCGCATGGAAAAGTCGCTCAAGTGCGGGGATAATATTTTCAACGCCACCGCTGGCCTGTCGATTGAGCTCGCGACCCAAGTATTCTCCTACGTGGTCAACCTCGAGCCCCAGCTGTTCACAAACCTTTCCGGTGGTCAATCGCGTGTGAGGGAACGCAACACCGATGACGTGTGGGAGGTGAATTGGGTGGACGGTGTTATTCGGACCGAGGAGGAGGACGGAACCGCCATAGACCTCAAGCGACAACGGTTCGAAGCGGGCGATTTGAGTCTAGCCACGGTAGACGCGGAGGACACCCAAAAGTGCGCCGAATACAAGGAGAAGCATGGGTTCTTTAAGGGCTCCTACTTTTTTGGCGAAGTGGAGCTGCCACAGCTGCGCGACACCTCCCGCCGTACGAACCACTTGAACTGTGAGATGCACAAGAAGGCACCCCTGCTGGTCTACGACGACGGCGTCTGCGTCCGCAAGACGGATACGCAAAATGGAACTGTCCTGACCATGTCGTCGGTCACCACCCCCAACATGTTCACGGTTCGTCAGTCGTTGTACAAGCAGTTTTCGCAGATCATCTAATTTGTTGTATTTCCCCGTCAACTGTTTGTGGTGTTTGTATACATTGTAGTAAAACCTAAAATTAAAGGTAAAAAAAAAAAAAAGAAGAAGAACGACTGTGTGGCGGCCGACTGTCATGGGTTTTTTTAATTATTTTTAGCAGAAAAACATAAAAAAAACACTTTTTTCCCCTCTCACTCTCCTATACCATAGAAATGCAGATTACCTATTGATTGTATCAAGATGGATGAGTTATTTAGTGTAGATTTACAGGCCGCGTTCGGGGTGGAGGAACCCAACTTGCCGGCAATTGAAAAACTAGATCCAATGTTTTTACCACACCTAGAGGGCGTCCACTTGCTCGGTATGCCAGAGGAAAAAATTGAGACCCTCCAAGCGTCCCTTCAACCGCTACCCTTTGACATTAGAGAGCTGCTGATGGCGCTGGCCAGTATCAATACGGCAGTATTTCAAGTAGAGCCGGAACGCATGACCTACTATGTGCGTCTGTTCAACCGTGCCTTTCTTCAACTGTGGTTCCATACGCGCAAGCGGTACACCGATCCGGTGCAGCAGAGAAGCGTGATGCGAGCGTGGGCGACAGACGCGTTGGAGAAGGTGCGGTCTATCCTAAACTTGTTGGTGTTGCGCGATGACACCAAAATTACTCCAATCGTTTTTGAGGAAGTGCAGAACGAAATCCAAGAAAACAGTAACCCATGGAAAGGAGACGATCGCCGTCGTGTAGTGGAAGAAATATGTCCCCTTCTCCGTACCTTTTTAGCCAACATTTATGTGATTGGTACAGCGAAGGAAGTCACCTTTGCGCTCCTTTCCCTTTACGGGGTACTGACTTCCTGTGCACCATTAGATGAACTGAAAGACATGAAGGACGTACTGCAGCAAACACTATGCCAGATCGAGGACAACGACAACCCACTTTCGATGGCAGAGGACTGTTTGGTGTACTTTTCGGCCGACGAAGACAATCGTGCTATGCACCGCGAGTACGAACGGGGGGAGTCGTCCCTTCCAATGAGCAAGCGAGTGGTGTTCCTGGAGCGTCAAAAGGCGTTGCGGGAGGAGCTTACACTGATCGAGGAGCTGCCGCAGGAGACGATGCACCCACCAGTCTCGTTTCAGCCGACCAGCACTTTTTTGGTCGGGGGCACCGCCGTGATTTGGGACTCTCTGCGCTGGAGTCCGTTTTCTCTCGCCTCCCCGAAGCGCATCTTGGAGATGATTCTCCCGTACATGAGCGTCATACTCTCCTCGACGAGCGACGAGGAGCTGCGGTATGGAATTGCCCTTCTGGGGGCGCTGCTGCCCCGTATTCCACGGTACACGTTTCATTTTGAGGGGGAGAAATTTTCCACCGAGGAGTTCCTGCTTAACACCGACTACGTGTCGCAGTTCCACACGGAGACGTTCAAGACGTTTTTTGACACTTGCAAACAACTGATTGGCGTTTCCTCTGTTCACAAGGAGGAGACACTACGAACCGCCAGCCGCTCCTGCGCGATGGACCTTATATGGCTCCTGCAGGAGGAGACTCGTCTGCGGGTGCTCTTCTCCCTCATTCACCTGTGCCCGTACCCTAGCGTTTCTGCCTTCTTGTTGCGCACGCTACTGGACGAATGGCAGGCGTACAATGCCAGCCAACCGCCGTCCACTCAACCGAGTGCACCTTGCTATGAGGTGGAGTTCCCTACCAAGTTCATGGAGTGCGTTCAGAGTTTCGTCTTGAAAGTAAAAGCGGGTAACGCAGAGTTCTTTGAGCCGCTCGTGGCGTCGTTGAACTTCCTTCTTTTATTTCTGTCTAGTGAACGAAAGAAAAGCAACGGTACTTCCAGGTTACAGTGGAGGGAGGACGGTAAGTTAGCGGTTGTACGGAAAGCCGATCTTGGGTGGAGCGTTGCTCTAAGCAGGTTTAAAAACAAAATTTTACCCAGTCTCCGAGAGTGGCTATCTCCCGACCCCAATACGCAGGTGCTGTCCCCACTGGATGTGTTTACGCTGGAGTCCTTAGTGGAGAAGCTGTCCAACTTTTTTGCCGTCGATGAGAACTAAACCCAAATGGAGGTTTCACAGAAGCTTAATCCAATTCTTTGTTATTGTTGTTATTCGGTGGTGCTCTTTTTTGGACCGAGAGAAATGCTTTTTACCACCTCTTCCTTTATTTTATTCCCATTTCTTTTTGTTTTAGTGTTTTGTACAAATGAATTCAGAGTTTGTAACGGACTACGACAACTTCAAAATTACCCCAGTCGACGAACGACTTAGCAGCTCGTACCTCACCAAGTTTGAGGTCACTCGCATCATTAGGGACCGCGCGACGGAGATTGTCAATGGGGGAACCTTTGGCTTGACCAGCGGCACCGCGATGGATTCGGTGAACATTGCCCACATGTGCGACGACCCTCTGTCGTTGACGGTGGACCCTGTCATGATGGCCAAGTACGATCTAGCCGCCCGCAACATTCCTTGCGTAGTGGTGCGCTCCTTCCCCAACGGACGGGTGGAGTACATTCCTCTACAGGAGCTGCTGGTAGATGAGGAGATGCTAGACCTTCGCGTGTGATGCCACGTAGTGCACTGGGCGAAGGGAAACCTTAACCACTATATAATCGAGTAATTAACATAAAAATAATAATAAAAAAAGTAGACCACCAATATTTTGGATACGTTCTGTGAATCATATTGTTACTTTATTGTGAGCGTATTGATATCTTTTCCCCATACTTTTCTATCGACAGTTATTTGTTTTCTTTGTCACAAAATGCGTCGCTTCGCACCTCGGTTTCCGGTGTGCTTCAAGCCACTGTCTGTCGCCCCTCAGTACTTCACCATTCTCCGTTTTGTGCATACCCGCAATGATATTCGAAACATCGCCGTCATTGCGCACGTCGATCACGGAAAGACGACACTCGTGGATAGCATGTTGAGTCAGTCAGGCACCCTCACAAACGCACACAACCGTGTCATGGACAGTAACGATCAAGAGAGGGAGCGCGGTATTACCATTCTCGCCAAGAACACCGCTATTCTGATCGGGAAGGGGAGTGACCAGCGTCGTATCAACATTGTGGATACTCCTGGGCATCTGGACTTTGGTGGTGAGGTGGAGCGTGCGCTGCAGATGGTGGAGGGCATCATTCTCCTCGTGGATGCGAAGGAGGGTGTTCGCCCTGGCACGCGCTACGTGCTGCGCAAGGCCCTGTCGTTGAACCTGAAGCCGATTGTGTGCATCAACAAAATCGACAAGGACGACTTGAACATTGCCAAGACGGAAAGCGCCGTCGAGGACCTCTTTCTCGAAACCGCCGAGGACGACTCCCAACTAGAGATCAAGTTCATGTACGGTTCCGGTCGCAGTGGTTTCATGAACAATGAACCCAAGAAAGAAGGCGACTTGAACCCTCTATTTGAGAACATCTTCGAGATGGTGCCTGCCCCCACCGCAAAGGATGCGGACACGCTGCAGATGCTTGTCGCCCAGGTCGACGAAGACGAGAAGACCGGCATGAAAATTGCGGTTGGTCGCATCTTCAATGGAAAAGTCAACGTGGGCGACATTGTTACGGTGGCCTTGGAAGACAAGAAGGTGGACGCGATGGTGAAGAAGATTCAGCTCTACTGCGGGATTGAGAAGATGAACGTCCCCTCCGCCTCTTTTGGCGATCTGTGCATGCTGGAACTGCAAGAGGCCATGGGGCAAAAGATCCCCCTGGTCATTGGCGCCACGATCGGCAAGCAAGGGGATGTGGAACTGCTTCCCTATCGCAAGCCGGACGACCCAACGTACAGTCTTGTGATGCAGGAGATTGAGGCGAGCTGGAAGGCCAAGGAGGCGCAGGAGCACCTGGGCAAGATGGGCGCCATCTCGAAGCGACTGAAGAAGGAGTCGATGGTGAACACGGCGTTACGTCTGGCGAATGAGACCCCACGACAGGTGACACTGATGGGCCGTGGGCCGCTGCACTTGTCTGTGATTGTGGAGTCCATGCGTCGCGAGGGGTACGAATTTGAAATCCAGGCTCCCCAAGTGTTGACCCGCATGATTGACGGCGTGGAGTGCGAGCCCTTTGAGAGTTTGAAGCTGGAGTTCAAGGAAAGCATCGTCGCCGACGTGGTGTCCTTCCTCAGCTCCAAGATGGGTGAGATTGGCGATATTGAGCAACTCTCCAACGGCCGCGTGCTGCTTCACTGCATTATGCCAGTGCGCCTGATGGGTAACGTCCCTCTCCGGTTTCACACGATGACGGGTGGCGATGGCGTCATCAACCACAACTTTGACTCCTATCGTCCAATGGCCGCCTTCGAGTCGGAGCGCGACACCGGTGCACTCATCTCCGTAGACAATGGAGAGTGCACCGACTGGTCCATGGCTGGTCTTTCCCAGCAGGGCCGCTTCTTTGTGATGCCGGGAGACCAGGTCTACTATGGTCAGATTGTAGGCGAGAACACCAAGACGAAACTTCAGAACCTCGGCGTCAATATCTGTAAGCGCAACGAGCAGCTTGGTGGGATGCGGGCGAACGCGAATGATAAGGCCAACAGCAAACGCGGTAGCTACTCCTCCATGCGCGCCACCTTCGAGGATTGTGTGTCGTGGGTCACGGAGGATGAGCTGGTCACCGTGACCCCGAAGTCTATTCGTATGCGGAAGCCTGGATTCTCCGGTAAGACCACCATGCGCACCCTCAAGAAGAAGAAATTAAAAATATGACCACAAAAAAATAAAACGGAACATCGATAACGTGCAGACGAATTTTTCTTTTCTTTTCGTCCCTTTTGCACTTCACATTACATTTTTTTAACTATTATTTTCGTGTGTTTTTCATTAATTCGTTTTAACTAAACTAATTTCATTACCATAAAAAAAAAAAAAACTTAATCAATTTATATTTTGCAAGCAAAACAAACAAAAAGGGAAATATAGCTTACGTGTAGTGTATACGCTCGTATCTTAGAGCATGTGACGGTGACCTTTTTGTATTGTTATTCAATCCCACTCTTGTACATCTCTTCTCGTAGAACCCATATAGCAATAAGTCAACCTCTATTTTTATATAAAGTCATCTCAACATGCTTCGTTTTTCTTCCCCGATGCTCTTTCGCACGACGCTCCCCAACCACCTCAAGGTGATGGTTGGTGTGAAGCGTGTGGTGGACTACACGGTCAAGGTGCGCGTCAAGGATAACAAGATTCAGACGGCCAACGCCAAGATGAGCGTCAACCCGTTCGATGAGATTGCGATAGAAGAGGCCATCAAGCTGAAGGAGAAGAAGATCGCCACCGAGGTGATCGCCGTCACCGTCGGCAACAAGAAGTCCGAGGAGGTTCTCCGTACCGCCATGGCCCTCGGCTGCGACAAGGCGATCCACATTGTGGTCCCCGACGCAGAGGCGGAAGGCGTAGAATCCCTCGCGGTGGCTCAGATCTTTCAAAAGCTGCACGAGGAGATCAAACCCGATCTTTGGATCCTCGGCAAACAGGCGGTAGATGGTGATTTCGGTAACACCTCTCAGCTCCTGGCCGGTCTCCTCGACATTCCTCAGGGCACCTTCGCCTCCGAGGTAGACGTGAAGGACAAGAAGGTCAAGGTCACCCGGGAGGTGGATGCCGGTCACCAAGTCCTCGAGCTCGACACCCCGTGCGTGATAGCGGCCGACCTCCGACTGAACACCCCTCGCTTCCCCAAGCTGCCCAACATTATGAAGGCCCGCAAGAAGCCCATCGACACCCGTGAGGTCGCCTCCCTCGGAGTGGACATCAAGCCGCGTCTCACCATCGAGACCGTCTGTGAGCCCGAAGCACGCAAGGCCGGTATCAAGGTTAAGACCATTGATGAATTCTATGACAAGCTCCACAACGAAGCCAAGGTCATTTAAGCAATGAAAAAAAATAATGAAACGATGTGTGTGGAAGGAAAAAGGAGTGCACAGTTGAAAGAAAAGGAAAAAAACATCTGTACTTTTCTTTTGGTGATAGCGATTTCTCCTTTTTTTTTTTCTGGATCATTTTTATTTTTGTTTTGCTGCAAAACTTTTTAAAACGCCAAATATATTTTATATAAATATCCATAGCAAGATACCATGATACCGATTGCAAAACAAACAAAAAAAAAAAAAATGTGGCTGGTAGGAAAAGCCTGTTAAACACAAATGGGTGTCTACTTTTTCCCTATTATATCCAAATCTCTCTCTCTTTACTCATGTCAAGAAGGATAAGCCACTTTTGTTGTTGTTTTTCGGTTGGCTTGTAGAACAAAAGGTGCAATGCTTCCCACCGCACTTCGACGAAAGATTTCCACCATCCCCACTCGGTCGGCCAGGACGGCCGCCAATAGTCTGACGTACCACCCCCGGTACGGGATACCACGAAAAATGTCTCTGAGCCGAACGTTCAATAGTGTGGATGAGAAGAATCGGTTCGTACCACTGAAGATTCTATTAGATCGCTTTAGCGGTTACGTGGGACGGCGGCAGTACAAGATGAATAGCGATTTATCAAAGTACTACGACACGTTGGTGGAGATGGGGATAGACTGGCATGACTTGAAGTACCTGAGTAACGCGGAGCTGCGGGAGCTGCTGAACGAACGGCTAGGGCTGGACCCTTCCGCCAAGGCAGTCCTTCTCACCGCCGTTCATGAAAAGCTCTGTGGTGTACTGAAGGAGACGTCGACGCGCCACTCCACCAGTGTTTGTATGAATAAAGGGGTCAAGGAGCACGGATGGCGGTGCGGTCGCAATGGTCACACCAACGATATTTACTTTGAGCGGAAGCAAAAGGCAAACCCCGCGGCGCTGCAGCTCTTCGGGCGGTCCTCCCTCCGGACGGCGGTGGAGAGTGGGGTCAAGGTCACCTCCCGCAGTGAGCCGGACTTCTCTATTGTGGGTCGACTGTCGGTGGAGGCCAACCCGCGTATCTGGGCCTCTCCAGAGAACCCCAACTTCACCGTAAGTCCTATTGGGTATGAGTTCCGCGTACACCCCGAGGACCCACGGGCGGTCCCGCAGATTGAGGAGGCGGCTGGTGAGTGGGAACTACACTTGAACGTGGTGCGGCAGGTGATATGGGAAATGCTAGAGCTGTACGGCGTGGAGCGGGAGCCGCAGTCGCTGGATCTGCTGCCGGGGGAGATGGGCCCGCCGGACCAGCCCCGCGAGTACACCAGCCGCTTCACGGTCCACACGGAGACAGGTGAGGATGGCGAGGTGTCCGTCGAGGAACAGCGGCTGCTGACCGTGGATGGAAAGGATAAGCCGTGGTTCCAATCCCCGTTGGAGCAACAGTATGAGAATGGGGTCCCCACCATCCTGCCTTACGCGCCTTCCATTATCATCAGCAGTCGCTTCCGACAGGTGCGGCGGACGTACGAGAACGAGGACGTCACCCAGCAGATCCTGCAGCCGGTGGTCGACCTCACCTGCTATGTGCACCCGAATGCCTGTTTTTGGTGGAACGACGAGGACGAGGAAAAGTGTGTCAAGCACATTCTAGACTACGCCAAGCGTCTCCCTTATGCGCTCCCCTTCAACCTGTACTTCCGCGTCGACTCCACACGAAACCTCCGACAACAGGAGGAAGAATTGAACCGACGGACGGCGGGCAAGAGTGCCTACTTTGATCTTCGTAACTTTACGAAAAGAGAGGACCACACCGTCGAATAATAATAAAAAAAAAACTTCACATGTTTCACAGAATAATGAATGCTCTATAACTAAAAAAAAAAAAAAAAGAATCTCTTGTATAACGATATTTCAAGTATAGACCGCTTTTGACATTTTTTCGATTCTTCACTGATGTACTTCCCCCTCCCTTTTTTTTTTCTCCTATAGTTTAACTTTTATTACAAGATGCCACACACCCCTCCGTCCATGAAAATTCGGGAGCGCGCCAAGCACCAGCCCACGCGCCTCTCCGATAAACAAAAAGAGCTGCTAAAGGAAAAGCGTCAAAAGAAGCAAAACGCGATCCCGACGTGGTTGATTTGGTTTATGATGTTTGTGGTAGTGGGTTCCGTATTTGTTCAAATGTACTTTTCTATAGTTTCTTCTCCATCCATGTCGGACTAAAAACTCCAATATGAAATGAGAAACGGCATCGCATTCTGTATCCTTTATAGATGTTCTTTCGATAAATGGCTTGGAGCAGCAAGTTAAACCGAAAATAAACAACAAAACCGAATATTGGGCGACAAACGAAATAACAATAAACATGTAAAAATAAAAATAAAATGGAAATAAAAGGCAGGTATCGCTGAACGGAAAGGAGACCACAATTTGGACCTGCGGTTATAAATCATTCGTTTGTTTTACAGTGGAATATTTTTGTGTGTGTGCTTGTGTGATTTCAACCACATTGCTGGAAGCCATTACCTCTCCTCTAGTCATCTCGTTCCCTCTTCCCCCCTTTTGTTTTCTTTTGTAGCATTTAGTACAATCCTTTATACGAATCATGTTTTTTCAGTCGGCAGTGCTGTTTAGGAACTTTTTCGCCCGCACGTTTTTGGGCGGTATGGGCAACAACGTGAAGCGACCCTATCGAATTGACTTCCGTATGGCACACGACAAGAAGAGGAGAGTAAAGAGGAGAAATGTTGGCTGCAGGCGTATGATGAAGTCGTGAGGTAATCTTTTTTTTACCAAAAGAAAAGAACAAGTAAAATTATAAAAAAAGAATAAGAACGTTTTCTTTACAGTATATGTATTCCTTGTTGTTTCATAAAGGATTAAAAAAAAAAAAAAATTTTGCCCTATAGATTCACAATGTAAACACAAGCTTCTAATTTCTTTTCTCCATACTCTTTGTTTATAGAACCTCTACACCCATTAGCCCAAATGCGCTCTTCCCTGTATAACACCAAGAAGCCGGAGCCGAATATGAGCTCCAAGCAAATGGAAGAACAAATGTACAATGAAAATGAAGAATTGCTCAATGCGTTAGGGGGGAATGTCAATCGTATGAAAGGCATGGCCTCCACCCTTCACCGCGAGGCGGAGGAGCACAATGAGATTTTAGAACGGCTGCAGTCTGCGGTGGCAGGGGCGACGGTAGGGGTGAACACCACCATCCGAAACTTGAAAGGTGTGTTTGAAAAGAGTAATTGGAAATACATGGTGGGTGTCATGGCGATTGTGTTTTTTATCTTGTATCTTATCTATTCGGTTGCTTAATATATGAAAAACAAACAAAACAATGCACTCACGGCTTGTACTGTCTGACAAACCTGTATACACCAGCATCAACTGCGATGTGAACTACCTTGTGTGCCTTCTTTTTGCTATTATTATCAAAAAAAGACAGAGCTAAAACATCTAGGTCTATCGCTTGAAAACCCATGACGACTGTATGGGATATTGACTCACAGTTTTACTTCTCAAATGCGTATTATCAGGAGAGCACGAACACCTACGCGACGCTGATAGAGTACGACAGGAAAAAGCCGATGATTAATCTGGAATATAGTAAGGCCCACAAGGCTTACAAGTGTCCTCATTGTGACACATTCTTCGATCGCAATATTGACTGTGTTCACCGGCACGCTCTGCACTGCTGCCTAGAAGCTAGAAGGGCTGGTGCGGAGGGCTGCAGAGGTTGGTGGGGTTGTGGAAAAGTGCTCCGCAAAGAATAGAAATGCTGAATTCATACAATTCTTTTGTTGTTGTTTTTACTTTCTTTTCGAAACTGGATAAGCCGGAATGCATTGCGGTTTTGTTGTGCTTTTTCATTTTTCCTCTCTCGTTCTCTTTTTTTTTTTTTTTCAGCTACCGAAGAGACCAAATGCTCCGCCTATTCGCTTTATCACATGTAAAATCCACCGCCCCAAAACTGTGTGCCGCGGCTCTTCCTTACTTTAAGTTTAATAGAAGCTACGCCCAGCCAAACGCATTCGACGATGACGACATTGACGCCGAATTCTTCGACGATGATTTGGACTTTCTGGATGAATTGTTTGACGAAAACTTGGAGGATGTCTTCGCCGATTTCTCTGGGGATGTTTCCCAATGAATATCTCAACCCCTATGGTAAGAAGTAAGTATTCCGCAGAGAGGAAGAATTGCTTCGGACGAGGAGAGTCAGATAATAAGGATTTTTAAGTTATACATATATTTCTATTCACTACATGGTATTATTTAACGATGTTGTAGCGCACGTGTCAATAAATAAGACACTCCATGCGGCCAGATGATGATAATGGCTTTGCTGGTCGCAGAACACGCATGACCCGAATCTTCTCCCCATCACACGTTTCCTCTTTCATAGACACATTTGCTTCAGACAAGCATTCCGCACCATGGCGTTTCGGTGGATGAGGGCGAAACTGCGCCAAACTATTAAAAAGGGCGACTGGTTCGGTCAACCCCAACCGTTCATGGAGAAGAGCGATGTGAGTCTGCTCGCCTTTGACACCCCACAGACCGCCTCCAGTGAACAGATCGTCGCCTTTCTTACCAGTCATTACATTCCAGAGGTGTATGCCTACGCCATATGCGACGTGGCGGACATCCGCTCCGCGGCGCTGCAACTCAATCAGGTGCCCCTTACCCGTAAAGCAACCCGCCGGCTGTTGATCTCACCGCTTTACTTTATTAAAAACCCCAACGCGCTCTATTACTATTTAGGGGAAGAGCGAGCAAAGGAGTTCATCCTACTACTGCAGCATCTTCTTGAAGCGCACGACGCGTCCAGTCAGTCCATTCTCTATCAGTGCCCAACCGGTAGCGTCTGCCCGCAGCTGCCGTCCTTCCTGCGCGGGGTGGCACTGGCCGACGCGATTCACCACCCGCTGGTGTTGCAACTCTCCTATGTGGTGGATCAACTGCTGCAGACGGGTAGCGTGGGGCCCTCCCTCTACGTGGAGGGGGACTACAATGAGCGTGGGGTGTTTCTGGCACGGTGGTTTATGAAAATTGCCAAAGAGTTCGGTAGTAGCAGACTGCTGTCGGCAAGTCTGTTGCTCATGAGCCGTTTTGATTTGCCTGTTCGCTTCGATACGTCGAGGCAAATTGCCCTCGCCTTGTCTCGCATGGACAGGCGAGAGATGGACTGGAAATTAAAACTAAGTAGGGGTGAACGTTCGCAGTTCACCCCGAACAAAGGATGGTAAGCATCTCTGAGAGTTCTGCTACTTGATGATTATGTTTTGTTTTATTTTTTCCTGAGTGAACTCTTTTACGTGTTTTTTGTTATTTCTTTATCAATGATTCTATAATTATTATTCTTTCCATTTCCCCCTTCTTCTTTTTCGCTGAAAGTGAAACATGGATGATAAAACACTAGAGGGAGGTCAGCTGCTCGCAGAGGCGCTGTCCAAGGCGGACACAAAGTACAAGAGCACCGTCAGCCCTTTCCCCTCCGAGACCCTCACCTATCGTGTCATCTTCTCTCGTCCCACCAACAGCATGCCGGAGTCCACTGTGTTTGTCGGGATCAACCTGCACTGGGATGCCGCCGGTAGACTATACACTGGGTACGCGGACGGGTGTGTGTGGCCGATGAAAATACATCTTTTACAGGACGGCACAATAGAGAAGTTTCCCGAGTCCTACTTGGATGTGTTGTGGGGGATGAAGGAGACCGCTAGAAGCTCCACTTTGTGGAGTTGACGACTAGATGTACACTACTATTTGAATCGATGTGATTACGAAAACCCTTACAATTGTATTTGACTTTTTGATCAAGAGATTTTTCATAATGGTTAGCTTCTGCCCTTGGCATTCAGTACACCTCCGCCCTCCCTCCTTTCCCCACCCTATTCAGTTAGCTTGCACATACCACTACATTTTTATTACTATCAACGCATGTCCGCTACCGTAGAAGTGGAGGACCTTAGCTCGGCCACCAACGAGGGAGAGCAGCTCTTTAAGGGACTGTCGTGGAGTCAGCGAATCCAAGGCTATCTCTTTTTCCTCTCCCTTGGTTTGTTTGCCTCCCTCATGAGCTGGATCGCCCTCGCCGGCGGTCGCTACTGGAAGTACACGGTGCTCTCCACGATGGGTAGTCTCATGTCTATTTGTAGTACCATCGTCATTATGGGACCGATGGCACAGCTGGGCTACATGTTCGACGAGTACCGCCGCACCGCCACCTTTCTCTACCTCGGGTCCCTCGTCCTATCGTTGATTTTAGCCTTCACCTTCAAGTCTTTCTTTGTGTGCTTTCTGTGTGGCATCCTCCAGTACGGCTGTTTGACGTGGTACAGTCTGTCCTACATCCCCTATGGAAGAGAAACCGTTATTGCACTCATTTCCAGAAATTAAGTTGCTTTTATTTTACAATAAAATAATACGCGAAGGCGAGTTTTTCTTTTTCTTTTTTTTCGTTGTGTTAATGTTCTTTTAGAAACCCGGACTAAACGGGGATTTTCAAGGGTATCTTTAACAAAAGAGAGAGAAACCTATATATAGATGACGCCCGCCCCATCCTTTCATTTTCTCCCCTCACTTTTTTTTTTTTTTAGTGCAATTTCAAGAATGGAATTAAAATTAAAGTTTGCTAGTCTGCAAAAGCGACTGGCGAAGCTCGGCTTCACCAACTGGGAGTGCATCGTGGAGGAGGACGTCTACAAAGGGAGTCCCTATGTGTACTGTTTGTTTATACGATTTATTTTGGTAGTCTATCCCGAGAAGAGCCGCGCCTTCCTGCAGACCTACCCCTTCTTTATCATTGAGGAGGATGACGCGAAACTGGCCAGCTCCGTGCTGCGACTACTACGATTAGAATACAACTATACCTCCCCCATCACGGCAGTTCAGTTTATGCGGCGTCAGTTCGCCTCGGCAAAAATTTCGATTTGTCTCTTCCTGTTGGATAGTTTGGAAGAAAAGAAGGAACTTACATTTCCCCGTCAAACACGGCCTAGAGTGAAGGCGATTACCATGGAGAGACCGGAACAGCTCATCCAGGACAGGCGGGAGGCACTCAATGCAATCCCGAGAAGCTGAAGTCGGGCCAGTAGATTGTTGTCGTGTTTGTTTGTGTTAAACGTAGATTTACTAGAGTTTAGATTCTGACAAGAAAAAAAAAAAAAAAGAAAGGCAACCGAAATAGCGATTGATATTAAGCCTGTAAAGCATTTCCTATGACGACTCATCAACTCTCTTCTCTCCTCTTCCTCTAGAAATCAAAACGTTTGAAATTTAACTTTAGCTTTTACAAATGAACGAGCAGCAGGCGAGGAGCACCAAGGATCAAAGGCAGGCTTTCACGGAATCTCTGTACTCCAACTACGCCGAGCTTCAGCGACAGGGAGAAGAACTGCAGGAGCGAAAGCGTAAAATTGATGTAGATACATACGACAGTAATGCCAAGGAGATTCACGGGCTGCTGTTCAACGATGACTTAGCGGCGGAGTCCGACCTGGGGGACTGGGACACCTATGAGCGGGTGCAGAATATGATCAAAAAGGTGGTCTATGGACGGTCCACCAACTTGTACAGTCTGGAAGATAAGGATGACGCGATGAGGAAACAAATGAAAGTGCTAGAGACCAATATGGCCGCCCAAACCGCTAGCATTAAAAAATTAGAGGAAGACCTTCGCAGTTCACAGGAGGAAGTGAGCGGGCTGTTGAACCTTCTTAGTCTAAAAGACTCGGAAATTAGAAATCTTATTGGCAAGGCGAATCGGAGTTTAATCCAAATGCGCAATAAGGAGCGAGAGTCCGACAATCTCCGTCGGCAGCTCAACACCGTGACCCTTCAGCTAACGGAGACGGTGGCGGCGGCGAACGCGGCGGCAGAAAAGGCCACTGAACAGCTCGCCTCGCGTGCCACAAAGAAAGGAAAGAAGCAGTCTTCTCCGAATGAGAAAACCCTCACGCAGTCATCCCCTAGCGAGAAAAACTTATTCTCCCCATCCAAGTCGCCCAAACGAAAGCAAGCGGATGGCGGTAAAACGACGGCCACCGCTGCTGGCAATACGACCACCGCTTCCCCCAGCACCAATAGTACAAATACGGTGAGCCGCCCAACTGTAGACAACAAGAGCGGTGGTAAAACAGGACAATCCAAACACCCTTCCGGGCAGGAAAGTGGACAAGGGGGTCGCAAGACGACTTCAAAGGTAGACGCAACACGCCCCACTGAGAGTACAGAGGAGGGTCGAGCAGCGCCTACCAATCCTCAAAAAGTCAGCGGAGCCTCCCCGGCAGGAGGCGCTTCCTCCACTCAGGCACACGACACAGAAGAGCCCAAAAAGGAGGAAACGGGGATTGCTACAGAAGAACCGAACTCCAACGATGCGACGAAACCAAATGAGGATAACACCCAACCGCAGGAAGAGGGAGACGAGAGGGCGTTTGCACCCGATCCAGGCAGTCCACACATGCCACCGAGACAAGAAAACGAGACGGTTCGTGAGGTACGGAAGCGGTTTAGTGTTCGTCTACCCCAAGCGGATGAGTCTGATGAATTGCGAGAGATTAAAGTGGACTTGGGGCTTTTAATTGAGGCGAACCGACAACTGGAAAAGGAAAACTATCTGTTGAGAGGAAGACTACAGAATATCATCTTACCAGATGACTCCTCCTCTAGACGAGAAAGTACCGTCCAGCCATCCGGTACGACGACGCGACGACAGACACATGCGTGGGAAAAGACGGAAGTGGGACTTTTCACAGAAGAAAAGGTCGAGGCGATGAAATCCGCGCCTATCAATCAAGACCTGGACAATGCGGTGTCCCGACGGGAGTTGATCACCAGAGAGTTACCTCAAACCGCTACGATTGTCAACTTGGTGAGAAGAGCAGACCTTCTTCGGGCACGGATGGAAGCAGAGTGTCGCAACATGATGCACCTTCTTGACTACGACGCTAATCCGAAGCCCACGACGGAATTTGAGGGTCAGTTCCCTTCTCAGCTGTTTTTAGAGGCGGAGGGCTCCGTTTCTGCGGCAGATGAGATGCCATCGGCCTCCGCTTCGCCAAACAAAGACGGCGTCAAGAAAGGCGACAAGGGTGATCATGTGGACGAGGAGGAGAGGTCTCACCACTTCACCGAGCCTCTGCCGGCCAACATCTCGCGCATCAGCATGGAGACCAACAAGGTCATTCGGACCAAGGAAGAGGCAAAGAGTGAGTTGCACACTGTGGAAGGGTACTTCACGTCTTCCGATGGCGGCGCGCTCTTTGAAGACGACGGTGGGGAAGTGGAGAATACAGAGGTGGGATACGGCTCCAACAGACCACCGAGGCGGGAGGAAGAGCTGGCAGGACAAGGCGGTGAAGCGCCAAGGCGGGATGGGGACGCGGCAAAGTGGGACGGTGTGACAGCGCAAGGAGGAAGTAATGGAGGTGTTGAATCCAAGCGAGACGGTCACCCTGTGAGACGAAACGACCAAGAAGGAGCACCACTGGACGGTGTGCACGGGGCCAGACCAGAGTCCTCCTCCTATGCCCAAAAGATTCGCGAATCGGTCAATTCCGCTTCCAAACACATCAAGCGGGATTCCGTAGCGAACGGTGAGCACAACAGGGGTCCCTCTTCGCACCGCCTTACGGCAGCAGATGGGGAAGGCTACCAAGAGTTGTTCCTCGCGGCGGTGGACACGGAGCAGTTGTACTGCGGTGAGTTACGAGAGGACCTCGAGCGGTTGAAGAAAGACTTTCTTGCCCTCCGCGACGAGGTGAAAATGTTTCTCGAAATTATTTTGGTGGCGGTGCAATCTGTGGAGCAGGAGTACCAGGCAACACAGGAGGCGAATGCAAGGCACATTGAGCAGGCGCTCGAAAAGTTCGCGGAGGACTTTATCAGCAATAACACGGAGGAAAAAGTGGTGGGCGCCCTCAAGGAAAAGTACGGTATTCAAGCCAACCGTGCCTCGCTGACGCCGGAAATGAGCGATCAAGAGTGGATCGCACAACGCCTAACGAACATTGCGCTCGACGTTGCCAAGGAAAAGATTAAGGAACAGGAAGAGAAGTCGAGCGCGGCGGCGGCAGGCAGGCACGTACCGTCCACGTCACCCTCTCGTATCGCCTCAGCTCCCGTCGGTGGGGCAGGAGACGATCCGACCGTACTGGGGGAGGTCACTCGTCTTCACTCTGCGCAGGGAGTTGGGCAGTCATCTGCCTCACCGCCACAGCACCAAAATCAACAACAACAACATCAACCGTATGGTCGTGGGAGGAATCCGGTGCATCCAGCGGGGCCGAGGGTGCAAGGCTATCCGGGGTACAAGCTGGACGAAGGCCGTCCGTCGGTGGCGCCATCAGAACCATACGAGGACGAACCCTTCGACGGACCGGAGGAAGACGTCACCAAAATATTCATGGAGGGGAAGAAAATACAGCCCGGCGGGGCCCGTCCTTCGATGGGGATGCAGTACGGGTGGTATCCCCAGTACGACGACGATGATCTACCCCTCATGATCGGAAACCACCGTGGCAGTGAGATACGTCACCGCTTCCACAATCGGCTGGATGTGATGCAACTATTAAAGGCCCTTCAGCCGGACACCAACGATGACCCGAATCAGATACGTCCCACCGTCTACCGTTATTTCGTACCAAAAACGGTTTCTCGCGCCACTGACCGGCTCAAAAACAAGCTGCACCAACACAACGATGTCATTAACGGGCCTCACTTCAACACATTTTGCGGGATCAAGTGGCGCCGATCGCTACCAAAGCGGACGACATTCGGAAAGGCAAAGGGGACACGCACTTGCTAACCGCCGTGAGAGACCTCCGGCAGGAGGATGAACGCCGTCGCAAGGAGCATGCGAATATGTTGTTTCGTCAAGTCGCGACCAACCTGCGGACGAGACGACTACTCCGCGTCAACGTCTATAGAGGAAACGCCTTTTCGTCCTACGTTAGAGTTCTGTACTCACAATGGAAGAAGCAACAGAACAAGACGAAACAAACGAAAAAGGACGAGTATGTTCAGCTGCGCGATCACGTTTTGCAGGTGTGCGGTTTAAAGCCGGCGGTGCAGGAGGTGAAAAAGACCCCTGTTGCCCCCTTACCGCCTCTCCGCGTGAAGGCCAAGACTTCGAAGCCTAACCCCAAGTACACTTTTGGGCAAGGAAAGTCGTCCACACACTTCAGTGATGTCCAGTTTTAAAAAAAAAAAATGGAATGCTTATCTATCACATGTACAGTATCATTCTCCTTAAAAAAAAAAAAAAACATTAACGGCAGAGTCATTTTGTTCTGTGGTGGTTGTACGTTATGCACAAAAGAGACCTTCTCTCTTTCTTTTTTAAGTGCCGCCCTTAAATAAATATAAGTGTCCTGCACAATGGATGAGATGAACATTCTCCTACTCGGGGAGGGCAATCTCACCTTCTCCTACGCGTTAATCAAGAAGCTTAGTAAATCTCGCTACTTCAGGAGAAACGGGGAGGCCAAAAGTGATGACCACGATGGCCCTACCGTCGGGCTAACGGTGACCACGTTTGACACCAAAGAAGAACTGGAAGAAAAGTACCCTGAGGTGATTCCTATTTTTGAATATTTTGACAGCAAGGGTAGAATCACCATTACCTATCAAGACGCTATAGACGCCACCATGGTGCACGAGTCCTTCACGACGCCATTTAGTCTGGTTTACTTCAACAATCCACACGTTGGGGTGGAAAACTTTCTGCTACAGCGCGCCCTGCTCTCCCATTCCTTTTCCTCCGTCGGTAAGCTACCTTCCGGTGAGTTGCCCCAGCAGTTCGTCTTGTCTCTCTGCGACGACCAGCCGACCCGGTGGGACCTGTTGCGGTGCGCGGAAAGAAACGGATACGTGTGCGTGTTTGCGGTTCCCTTCTTTGGGGAAGAATTCAAGGAGTACGAAAACAAACGCCATCAGAGTGATACCAAGTTTCCATTCCAAATCATGACGCACTTTTACTTTATGAAGAAGGGGCGATGGCGCCACCCTGCTGCCGCAGTTAAAGCCCTTTGTCAACGGGGAAGCAGGAGACTGGAGGTCGGTGTGCGACGCCACCGCAGACAGTGACGTGTCAGCCTCTGTGGAGCCACTGTCAACGGATGAACTAGACCGCATGAAACAGTACTTTGAAGGTATATGTGATATACCGTTTGTGCTGAGCGCACTCCGGAACTTTGCCGCCAAACTGACGGTCAGTGTGCCCTTGCTACACCCTGTCTTCGCCTATCATCACTCCCTGTTGTACGGAAAAGCGGCGGGGCAAAAGGTAGAGAAGAACGATACTTTCAACCCCTATGTGTGTCGGGAACATATTATTTCCCTGTTGAGCTTTCAGAAGCACATGATGGAGGGCACCGCCGTCGTGGCGGCACACATGGAGGAAGCGACGATGGACATTCCTCCCCACTTTAATGAAAAGGTGTTGGGTCGGCCGTTGACGCAGAGGGAAAGGGTAAAGTACGAGCGGTACTGTCAAAAGTATGCCCAGCAGAGTGCGGCGTCAAAAACGCCGATTGTCTCAGAGTTTGAGGAGCCGGCCTTGCCAACCACTGGAGGGGACCCCGAGTGCTACTGTGCGCCGTGCGGGGTGTACTTTCCAACCAAAGCACTGTATCATGATCACCTGAAGAAGCTGTGCCCGGCTGGCGACGCATTTGTGTGCAATGATTGTGTTCCACATCAGCACTTTACCAATGAGAGGGCGCTGGCTCAGCATGTTCGTCACAAACATTCGTAATGTTATGCTAAGAGAACCGTTGTCCCGTTCAAGAGCGAATTCATTTTTTGGTATTTTTTGTCCCCGCAGTTCAGACGAAACAAAATGCGTCATTCTCTCTTTTTCTTTCTCCCATTCTCAAGAGTGCGTGAAAAGAAGAAGCAACAACGAGAGAAAAAGGATGAAGCTCATTTCTCTAGTCTCCGGTGGCAAGGACAGTATCCTTTCCATGCTGCAAGCCGTCCGCTATGGTCACGAGCCGGTGGTGATCGCGCACGTACGCCCCGACGTGGAGGAAGACGTGAACTCGTTCATGTTTCAAACCGTAGGCTCCAGTGCGGTGACTCAAATTGCCGCTGCCTGCAACTTACCGCTCCGGATCGCAAATGTTCAGTCCGGACAGTCGGTGGACCTATCGCTGCACTACTCGGAGTCACCCGACAAAGCGGACGAGGTGGAGACGCTGTTTCATCTCCTCCAAGACATCAAGCGGGAGTTCCCTGAGGTTCAGGGGGTGACCTCCGGCGCCATTCTCTCCAACTACCAGCGACTGCGCGTGGAGGCCATCTGCGACCGGTTGGGTCTGGTCAGCGTGGCGTACTTGTGGATGCGCAAGCCGTTCGAAATATTGGATATGGTGGAGAGGCTGAATGTCCATGCGATCATTTTGAAAACGGCATCTCTCGGATTGGATCCGAAGAAACTAATCGGTCGTCGCCTAGATGAAATTCGTGGCGTACTCGAAAAAACGGAGGAGCTGTACGGGTCCCACTTGGCGGGGGAGGGTGGGGAGTACGAGACGACGGTGCTGGATTGCCCTCTGTTTGTATCGGAGCGACTACAACTGACGGAGATGAAGGTGGTGATTGTGGACGACAATGATTATTCCCCAACCGGGTTTGGCGTCTTGTCGACCGAGCTCGCTCCGAAAGAGGAGGCGGAGAAGGAGGCATCCTCCCGTGTTCTGGCGGAGCTCAAAGCGAACCAGGTGTCCTTTCTGTCCGATGAAATGAGTCATTTGTTTTCCTTTACGGAAAGTGACACAGCGGTAAAGGAGGAAGAGAACATGTTTGACGGGGACCCAATGGCGTTACTGTCTGTGCCGGAAGCGGCGCCAACGTTTTCCACCTACGAAAACGTGTTTCAGCTAGAGGGTGTGACGCCGGATGAGACGTTCTTCACCCGGGTGTTGAAATCCGTGGCGGATGAAATAAACGTAGCAACGGCGTTCTACTTTGTGGTCGCCGTTCCCCAGGAGTCTCTTTTGCCCGTCTTGCGAACCGCGTACGAGGCAGTGGTGCCGCACATTCGACCGCCCATGCGGCTCTTCTTTGTACCTCACGACCACAGCGATAAGGTGATGAGGGTCAAGGTGTGGTGCTCGGCCGTAAAGTCGGACGCGAACGTTTTGCACAATCAGAGTTTGAGCTGCTGGGCAGCTGGTCGATTGGGGGCGGTGGCCGAAGGCTACATGTTCAGAGATGTGGATGGAAAGACGGTGGTCGTCGCGGGAGGCGTGCTTGGCCTGGACCCCACCACGGGTGACGTTCCCACTCCAGTTTGCGCGGGAGAGAATAGCGCCTTCTTCACTCAGTTCATGTATGCTTTCGCGAACGCCCTGAATTACTACAGCTATTTCATCCAAACTAGCATTCCTTTGAAGAGACTTGTTTGTTTTGTGGAGGAACGGTATGCGTCCTATGCGTCTGTGGCCTGGAGGTTGTGTCAGGCACAAAACAAGGCGAACGTCGAGGCGGAAGACGTCTCAGTTATTCCCGTGTGCAAACTGGAAACAGAGGGTTGCCTTGTGGCGTTGCACTTTGAGTGGTCCAAGGTCAACGACGACGAGTAACAAAAAAAAAAAAAAAATGCCTGTTAACTTTGCTTTCCGATTAATAAATAAATTAAAAAAACAGCATTATATTTAATTCTAGTTTGGGGTCAATAATAGAACGTCCGCTCTCCGGAATGAACTATAATTTCTCTCTCCTCCTCATTCTTCTTTCTGTCAAGTTCCCCGCTTTGAGCACGAGTTCAACGATAGCGAACCCCTTCATAAAAAAAAAATGGTTGAAATCATCTACATCAACGGCCAGTCCTACGACCTGTTGGACGACTATCGCTTTCAGCTTTCCGCGTATTTTGATGAACGCGCCGTACTGTTAGACCCCGCGTATACGCCACCGCGACCGGTCCCACTGGGAACCGGGGAGGACGAGGGGATCACCGTCGGGAAGCTCCAACCGTACGCGCACTACCAGGTGCGCCGCGAAACTAACGGTGTGCTGCAGCCGTACTCGACCTACGCAGAGTGCATTTACGTAACGGGCATCCCTTACAATGCCACCCATCAGCACTTACACCGCTACTTCACCTCTTTTGGTCTGGTGGAGTCACTGGAGCTGTTCAAGAATCGCGGTCGAGCGAGGGTACGGCTGGCGGAGAAGTATAGGCACAGCGGCATCCCCGGCTTACTCGAGTACAATGGTACCATTTTGCATATCCACCACACCGATAAGGTGCTTAAACTGAGCAGCGAGCACGCCATGCGCGCGCCTCCCCGATACCCCGGACAGGACGAGATGGGCGCTCCCACTCGCATGATGCAGCGGACGTACGGTAAGGGCCCGGAGCACCCGAGCAAACGGATGCACACGCCACCTTACGAAGCGCACGCCGCGCTGAGACAGGAAAACAACGACATGGGACGCGAAGGTCCTCCGGCGAACGATAGGGATCTTCCACCGCAACGGC
This sequence comes from Angomonas deanei, assembly GCA_903995115.1. Lineage (NCBI taxonomy): Eukaryota > Euglenozoa > Kinetoplastea > Trypanosomatida > Trypanosomatidae > Angomonas > Angomonas deanei. Next base: position 261,866 of record LR877152.1, on the reverse strand, counting down.
AGCACCTCAACCCCAACTATCTCGGCCGTCGGCCGCTGCAAAACTATCCGCCTTTCCAAGGCGAGGCCCCACGACGCCCCGGGCAGCGACTCCCACCGCCACCGCACGCCACCGGCCCGCCACAGATTCCGATCCCATCCCCCGCTAGCAAACGAACACCTCACCACCACCACCACTACAATCCAGCCCCCAGAGGTCAGTAACCTAAAACTAATCACCCACTGTTAACTATGAAAAAAACAAAAAAAATTATTGGCCCCTTTTCGCTGAAATTACCCTCTTGCTTTCCGAGGCACGACGGCCGTACATCCCCCCCCTCTCTTCTTACCTCCTTTTCTTGGCATGTCCGCTAGTGGGGCCGGGGCTACCTGACTTTTTCAGCCGCCGGGGTGGCTTGCGCGGGAGCGGGCCCGGCATCCCAGGGGCGCCGGTAGGGCCGGCCCTCATCCCGCACCGGCCGACGGGCCATAATGGAACCACCACCAAGCGAACGCCCCCCCTCCCCCTCCCACCACAAGCAAAAAACTAGGCAGGCAAACATGAGAAACGTCTCCTGCAGGATCCTCCCTGGTGGACCGAACGGTCCTTCTGGAAGTGCCGAGCGGCGACGAAAGCGACGGCCGCATCCTCTCCCTCCTGGAGGAGAGCTGAACATGACCAACAGCCGCCTTCAGCTCGCAGGGACAAACGGGGACGATCAATTAACATTTCTTGTCCGCCCGGTAGCTGGAGGGAAGGGTGGTTTCAGGAAACAACTTGAAAAAAAGGGAAGAGAGTTCGCCAGGATGAAGCGGAAAGAACGGAAAAGCAAAATAGATCTAGCGAAAGAAAAGGAAAAGAAAATACCAAAGGAAAAAGTTGCGAAACGGGTCGTCGTGCAGCAGCCACAGCCCACTGTCGACGGCGACGCCTTTAAAGGCGATGCGCAAAAATTGTGCCAACAAGGCGTAAAGATAATGCTTCAAAACGCAGCCAAGAAGAAATAAGTGGGCATCGGATAGTGTATTTCTTTCTCTGGGAATAACCACCGCTGTTCTTCGATTTCGGCCACATTTGCGCTAACAGGAAAGTATATCACCGGATATGATAAAGTTGTGAAGACAGTTACACCGAAAATTTACCCCTTTTTGATTTAATCAGGCGTTCGGCTAAACAAAGCAGCCTTCTACTCGATGTTTTTGTTGTGAATTCCGTTGTCCCACTCATTTTCTTGCTCTTCTCTCTCCCCAACTTTTCGTAATTTAGTGTTCTGTACAACCGTGTGTTTCTTTGATTTTGTTGCTTCGCCCAAATGCCATTTTAGTGACGCAGAATCAAACATCACGAAAGCAATTAAAACAATCAGCTCAGTAATAAAAAAAAAAAAAAAAATCAACTGCATCTGAGAGGCTCCCAGCATGAATTTCATTCCAAAGTGTCCCGAGGCTACGCTAAAAAGAATTAAAAAATGTGGACAACTCCGCATGAACTCTACGCAAACACCGTCCGGATATGTGTTCGACGTATCAGAAAGCGGACGCCACTATAAAGTGGAGTTAGGAAACCCACACAGGTGTTCCTGCGGAAAAGTGCAACCGTGCTTCCACACACTTTACGTGTTGATGAAGGATCTGAAGTTGAGCGAGACGGATCCCAGAATTTGGCAACGGGGGATGGGAGAGTACGAAATTGAAATGTGTCTTGCCGCATTGGCCCAAACAAACAAGTGTGTATTTTGCCACGAAGAAGGTGATAATCTTCACAAGTGTGACGGATGCGGCGACCAATTTCATATCAAGTGCCACGAGTTGAAGTGTAGCGTCACCAAGAAACCCAAGAACTGTTGTCTAAAGTGCGGAGAAGGCTTGCAGTCCTCAAACTCTAAGGAAGCTCTAAAATGTAAAATTTGTACAAAGGCCTGCAATGTTTCGTATTTTTCTTGTATCCTGTGCGACGATTTTAAGGTGTGTAGGACTTGTAAGCCAAAGGCAAGCCACCCACATGCGCTAGTTGAAAAATTAATTTCGCTGAAACCAACGGCAAAGCCGCAGCACGACATATCCGAGCTGCAATACCGGGAAATTAAACCGGAAGACTACGAAAACCTAATGCGGCTCGATGAAAACAGTCATCCAGCAAAAGTCCTATCGAAAGATGATTTTGAAAAATTGCCGGTACGTGTGCTGACGCTCATTAAACGAGACTGCAGCACTTGTTGTGTTTGCCTCGAGAACCTTAAAGTTAGGGACAAATTTATAAAACTGGCCTGCGGGCACCTACTGCACTGGTCTTGCGGACGAAAATGGCTGACCGAGAGTGCTTCCTATTGTCCGATTGATAAAAAAGAAGTGACAGTGTGAAGGTTTCCGAAAACGTGGTTGGCTGTGGTTTTGCTAATAATATGAATAATAAATAAAACAGGAAACGCACTATAAAAAGTAAAAAAAAATAAAAGGAGGGTGATCTCGGCGTTTGCCGCTGTTGGTGTGGGTTGCCAATTAATCTGCTTCCATCGGTGAAAAATAATCTGTTTGCGGCTGCCAGAAACAAACAAACAAAAAAAAAAAAAAAAGGGGTGTCAGGCACTACACTACGGGTGTACGTCATAATTATATTTGCGCTAAAAGAAAAAAGGTGAGGAAGAACCGCGCTTATTTATTTTTGGATTTCTTATGCCCTCTTAAAAAAAAAAAAAAAACACGCGCTGCGAAAGGCATGCGGACGCCGTGTTCCGCTCACATTTTACAAATTACTGTTGAGCAAAAATGCGTTCCTACTTCACAAATGGAATGTCATTAATTTACTAGCCTTTTTTTTTTTTTCCTGTTCTCGAGGAAATGACTGTTGGTATTTTACCATCCACACGATTGTTTTTCTCTCCTTTTTTTTTTTATGTTTAATTTTTGCCGAGATTTTTAGGAGCTATAATTTTTTATTACCTATGCGCCGCGCTGCCCAACTTTCCGTGAGCCTGTCTGGTGCTCGTTTCGCCAGTGGTGTAGCCCCCGTTCTTTACTTCCCCCCGAAGTCCTCCCAGGGAACCCCTGAGGAGCAGGTGAAGCGCAACACGAAGATTGCCATTGAGATGATCAAGCGCTTCCGGGGAGCCGCCCCTGCGCCCTACTCCCGCAAGACCGACGTGACGATAGAGCAAGTCGAGAAGGAGATTGAGTCCCTCCTCGGAGGTGCTTCCAAGCTGAGAAAGGCCTCCACCGATGATCAACCCATGGACAAGCTTGCGCTTATGGAACGCTGCCTCCGCCACGCCCTTTGGTCCTACCACAAGGATGAAGGCAAGTGCGACTTTGCTGAAATGAGCAAGTGGATCGTCTACACGCCCGAGGATGAGGTTCACCTGGCTCAGCTGAAGCGCCAGTCCGAGGCCAAGCAAAAGGTTGCTGCTTTCCGCGCCAAGCAGGCTGAGCAGGGACTTCCCACCACTCCTCTCCCCCAGGTTAACTGGGCAGAAGAATACCAGGCTGTCGTGGACCGCGAACTGATCAACGAGAAGCGCATCCGTTACGATGCGCTTGCCGCCAATAATACTGACTGCGACGAGGCTCAGATCGAAAGTGTTCTCCAGCAGTACAAGAAGCCCGCACAGGAAAAGCGCTTAGATGACCTCGTTGAGCTCCTCGAGAAATTCAAGCCCGTTCTTGCCCGCGAAGCCATTATGCAGCGCCTCACCATCAAGCATCTTGAGGGTCAGTTGGGCGTCTGGAGATACATGGACTGGTGCCCCGAGGTGCGTGACCGCGCTGAACTCGAGGTGGACGTATCCGGCTGGCAGTGGTGGTCTCCTCTCGAGGAGCGCCGTCTCCTCCCTGTTCGTCTCCGCTCTTTGAACGAGGTTCGCGAAATTATGGGTAAGCTTCAGGCTGAGAAGTCCGCCGAGAGCAAGCAGAGTTCCTCTTCCTCTCAGGGATCCTCCGATAGCAACCGCGACCGCTTGTTGAAGGAAGTTCTCGCGTTACAGGCTCGCATCCACCAGCGTGACGACGCCCCCGCCGAAGCCAAGGCCGCTCATTAAAAGCGAAAGATAAGAATTACCTACAACATCTAAAATTGTGAGAATAAAAATAAAAAAAATCTTAGAATCGTAATTTTGTTCGATGAAAATCGTGCGCACCACAGGTTTTTTAGTTTTATTTTAACGTTTTTGTAGTTTTCTTTTTTTCGCCCTGAAATTTGAGCGTTTTAGTATCGAGATGGATATGAGATAGTAGTATAAATTTTTAAAGTTTCTGTTCTTTTTTGTCGTAGGATTAGTTGGGTTTTTTTTTTTTTGTAGAAGTTAAACTATATAATTACAAACAATTTTTTTTGTCTTCACTTTAATGATGTATGCGGTTTTTGCATTGTTTTTTTTTTCTTTTTTTTATTATTTTTCATCGATGGAAATTTCCTTTCTTTTTCCTCTTTTTTTTTTTATTTCTATTTTTATTCGGTTGTTGTTTTTTTATGTAGTATTATTGGAATTTTTTATAAGCGATTTTAATTCAACAAATTTAAAAATTATTTTGCAAAATGGACGCTGTTGAGCTAAAGAACAAGGGAAACTCTGAATTTTCCGCTGGAAATTATGTCGAGGCAATCAGCTCCTTTTCCAAGGCCATCCAACTGGATGCTTCCAACCATGTGTTGTATAGCAACCGGTCGGCGTGCTACGCGGCGTTGCAAAAATACAAGGACGCTCTTGACGACGCGGACAAATGTATTGATGTAAAGCCGGACTGGGCAAAGGGATACGTCCGCCGCGGCGCGGCTCTCCACGGGATGCGCAGGTACGACGACGCAGAAGCCGCGTACAAGAAGGGCCTTTCGTTCGAGCCAGAAAACAGCGCCTGCAAGCAAGGTGTAGCAGATGTTCAAGCTGCCAAAGCGCGTGAGGCAAGAGACCCTATCGCCAAGGCATTTACGCCGGAGGCGTTTCGTAAAATTCAGGAGCACCCCAAATTATCCCTCTGGTTAATGCAGCCGGACTACGTCAAGATGTTGGACACCGTCATTCGTGATCCTTCTCAAGGTAAGCTGTATATGGAGGACCAGCGTTTCGCCATGACGCTGATGTTTCTTAGTGGTATGCACATACCGACGGAGGATGAGGACGAGGATGCGCCCGTTAAAAAAGCCCCCAAGCCCGCCGAGGAAAAAAAGGAGGAGAAGCCGTTGACAGATGTCCAAAAGGAGGCCCTCGCCTTAAAAGACGAGGGTAACAAACTGTACCTGTCCAAGAAGTTCGACGAGGCGATGGAAAAGTATAAGGCCGCCCTCGAGAAGGATCCTCAAAATACACTTTTCATTCTCAACGCCACTGCCGTTTACTTTGAAAAGGGAGAGTATGACGAGTGTATCAAGGAATGCGAACACGGCGTCGACCACGGACGGGAAAATCGTTGTGACTATACCATCATTGGTAAGTTGATGACCCGCTGGGCGTTTTGCCTCCAGAAGCAAAAGAAGTACGAAGAGGCGGTTGCACTGTACAAACGGGCACTCGTCGAGTGGCGCAACCCCGACACTTTAGCCAAATTGAACGCCTGTGAGAAGGAGCACCAGAAGGCGGTGGAAGACGCCTACATTGACCCTGAAATTGCCAAACAGAAGAAGGACGAAGGAAACGAGTTCTTCAAGGCTGACAAGTACCCAGAGGCGGTTGCGGCTTACACGGAAGCCATTAAGCGCAACCCCACCGAGCACACCGCCTACAGTAACCGCGCTGCCGCTTACTTGAAGTTAGGTGCCTACAACGACGCCTTGAAGGATGCCGAGAAGTGTGTTGAGCTCAAGCCCGACTTTGTGAAGGGCTACGCTCGTAAGGGTCACGCGTACTTCTGGACGAAGCAGTACAACCGGGCATTGCAGGCGTACGACGAGGGTCTCAAGATTGACCCCAACAATGCAGACTGCAAGGATGGCCGCTACCGCACCATGATGAAAATCCGCGAAATGTCGTCCGGCCAGTCCGGCGACGGCGACGAGGCGGCGAGACGCGCGATGGATGACCCTGAGATTGCCAACATTATGCGCGACTCGTACATGCAGCTTGTGCTGCAAGAGATGCAGAACGACCCCACGCGCATTCAGGAGTACATGAAGGACCCGAATATTGCCGGAAAGATTGAAAAACTCATTTCTGCTGGTATTATTCGTTTCGGCCAGTAGTGTTGCCGAAGGTGCGCCATCCTTATTTCCGTTATTTTTAAGTGTTTATTTCTAATCTTTATTATTCTATTATTCATTGGCGAGGGAAGTTTCGTAAGAGCGGACATAGCAGTTCGATTTTTGTATACATTAACGTTCTGGGCGCAACAGTAATATGCATTCTGTTGCCGCGAAGGTGGCGAGTGCCCGCTCTACACAACAACTACCCCGATGCCTTAAATGGTAATACAAATATACAAGTAAGATGAATAACAATAAGGTGAACAATTTCCTCCCCTCTCTTTCTTTAACGTTTAGCATTACCGACGGGTTTGATACTGTTCGTTCGACTGTCATGATTACACGGAACCCCTTCCCTAACTCTTCTGCTAGGTACTTTTAGTATTTCTTTTTGAAGAAAAAAAGTAGATGAACAACACTGGAAAAGACACGAATGTCCCCAAGGAGTTCCTCCGCGCGCCAGACCACCAACTGCTGCCGCCTCGCGTCGGACACAATTGGAATGATCAGGCATTCCGGGACAAGCACGATGTACCCCAACAGCTGGAGGGGGAGTTTCGTGGCAAGCGCTTCTTTACGTCAAAGGGTAACTTTGAGAATCCCCCACCGGGTGAATTGGGAATGACCGCGAATCAACTGCTCGCCGCGCTCCAAAAGAAAAACAGGAGCCGTGAGAACAAGTCCACTGCCGCGCCGTTCATGACGCTGGACGACAAGATTCTACGCTTTTCCGCCTACTTTCGGGAGCGCGCCCCCCAAGGCGGTGAGGCGGATTTTTGGCATCGTCACGTTCTCATCTCTCTCTTTCTGCAAGACAGCTCGGTGAGTATTGTCGAGCGGGTGGAGGCCAACAGCGGCATGGACGGTGGCGCCTTCTTGAAGCGTCAAAAGGTGAAGGCCGATCCCCGTCAGCGGGAGCGATTCCCAGATGACGAGTTCCTCACCATCAACTACTTTAATGTCGGGGAGTGGGTGCGAATCAATTCGATTGAGTTCTTCCTATACGACTGCGACGTTTTCACTCGCGATTTCCTGACCATGCTCGGCGTCGATGTCCCCGGTCCTATCCAGCCCCCCGACGACGCGTTTGCCGCGTCAAAGAAGCTCAAGTCGACCTGCGGAGGCGGCACAATCACCCACGACTACTCTGCAGAGGAGCGGGAGCGAACCGCCAAGTTCTTGCAGGATAACGGCAAGCTGCTCCGCTTTTACGGTTTGCTGGAAGACCGGAGAGAAGGGGAGACGGAGAGTGCGGTGAGGAAGCTGGAGGTGCTGTTGTACGTCGAGGACAGCACGATTGCGGTGGTGGAGCGGCAGAACTCCGCGGAGGCGAACCCCGCCATGTTCTTTTCGCGCAACTGGTTGCCGAAGAGCGGGTCGGTGGCGAAGGCGAACGAACTCACTTTTAGTCACCGCGTCAATGGACAGCGGGCGCCGGATATGGGTCCGGAGGGACACTACACTGAAACCGATCTGTCGGTGGGAGAGATAATTAACGTGATGGGCCGACCAGTCTTCTTGTACGACTGTGATGACTTTACGCGAAACTTTTATCGTGAACGTTACGGCTACGAACAACCCGAGGCGGAGGACGTGTCACAGTTCTTTAAGCCGTCGGCAAAGGAGCAGAGCCTTGCGGAAGCGAAGATGGCGTCCCGCCGCGCGATTGCGCAATCGCACCCACCTAAAAAGAACTTTCTCGAGTCGACCAACGAGGTGTTGCGATTCCGCCTGAAGCTGGCAAACCCAACGGACAACAACCAGGCCATGCGTCGCTTCGTCCTTTCCTACTACACCGACACGGAGGAAGGTATGGTGCACGAGGTGGCCTTACCTAACTTAGGATTTCCTGCCGGCCTTCTGCTGAAACGCGGTGTGCTACCCAAACCGGAGCAGAAGATGACCGTCCGCCAGGCAACCTTGTCCTCGGCGCACGACAATCAACAAATCATCCAGGAGGTGAACCGGTACAAGGAGGAGGACATTGCGATTGGGAGTGAGCTGGTGTTGGCTGGCATGCCCATGAAGGTAGTGGGGATGGACGCGCACACAGAGGCACGCATGCTCGGCCGTCCTGCCGCACTGCCGTCCGACGCGACGGTGGACCGGCTCCTCACCGCCCTACTGGACTTCACATGGTCCCGCTATGGAACCGCCGTGAAGACATTTTTGGCCATGGATGCCGACCGCGACGGTGTCGTTGGTATTGATGAGTTTACTAGAGCGGTAAAGCAGTTCCAAATTACGGACGACCCGATCGTGGCGCACATCCTATTCGAGCGAATTGCGTCCATCCCCGACACCGCCTTCCTCACCACCGAGGACGTGATGAAGTGGATGGGAGGCGAGAAGAGTGGCGGGACCCGGCGGACCAAGGCGGAGACGGTGCTAGGAAAGACGGGGGACGATCAAAAGGAACAAATTAGAATTCGCGCACTTCGCCAGAAACCCTACTGCGTCTTAAGGAGCGGTTAGAGGCCCGTAAGATGCACAGCGCGGATATGTTTCGTATGGCATCCACGATGCCCCGTGCCTATCGCGAAAAGAGTGCCGACGTCTATTCGCTTACCAACCCCATGAAGGACGCCGGCATCACCCCAGTCCAACTGCGCCGCTGCATAGAGGAAATTCTAGGCGGTATCACCGGGGATGAGGAAATGTTCTGCATTATAGAGTTTTTCTTCCCCAACCTCCCCAAAAGAGGAGTACCTCCGTAGAAAAGACTTGGAGCTGGACGCGTACGTGACGCTGCCCGACTTCCAAAAGTATTTTACCGAAATGACTCGTTTCACCATGCTTCCGGAGTGAGAACGACCACCACAATAAACACCTTATGTAAATTGAAATATGAATGATGTATGTTCTCTTTTTTTGATCAAAAGTGTGTACACCATGGCGTGGGATACTCCAACCCAATCACCTTGCCGTAATATACTAAGCTGTCTTTCCCTAACATCAACTTTTTTTTCTTTTCTTTCTCTCCGTCTCTATACCTCTTGAAGAGTTTCACGAAAGTATTTAGTGTGAAAGATATCAAAAACATCTACCGTTCTTAAATTCGTTTCATGTTTGGCGAAAATCTCAAGGAAGAGTACCATTTTGGTACCCCAGATCCCTCCACCGTGAATCGGCCCGCCGGGAACACTTCAGGAGAGGAGGCGATGCCCACGTATAACTTTGGTGGGATGAGCACCAACAACCGGGAAGAGCCATCCTCGTTCTACCCTGGTGACATCGAGGTGAACAACGACAGCTCCTTCAGCCCAAAGGAGAACGCCGGCGAGACGGGCGGCGCTGGTGGGTTCATGCCGGCGGACTTTGGCCAGATGGAGGGCGGCGGCGTTGCGTCGACCAACAACCAAACCTACGACAAGTCCAAGTCGAAGAAGGATAAGAAAAAGGAAGAGGGCGGTAAGAAGCAGGTGGTAAAGGATGTTTTAGGGATAGGGAAGAAGAGCACGAAAGGGATGTCGGAGGAGGAAAAGTCGCAGGTTGATTTAGAGCGCCGCTGGAAGAATGCTTTGGCGGAAGAACAACGGTTAAACAAGCTGAGCGAAAAGGTTCAGATGCAAGCGGGCGAGAGCACGGAACCACCGGATAACTTCCCACCAAAGTTCCTCTGCATTCGCCCTTTTATGTACCACAGCATGGATGCTGTCATGCCAGAACGCAGAAAGTTTGTGACCATGTGCTTTTGGGAGTGGGTAGCGGTTAGCATTGCACTCATATACAATATGATTGCGGTGATTATCACCATTGCCCTCCCCGATCGCGAGGACGCCGTCATCAAACGCAATGTTAACAAGCCTGCCCAGATTGTTCTTAGTATTGTTTTTGTCATCGGCATCCCAATCAGCTTCTTCACCTGGTACTGGCGCATCTACCGTGCTTGCTGCACACGCAACCCTGCCCAACACTTTGTAGCTTTATGCAGCTTAATATTGGACCTCGGCTGGTTTGTCTTTGTCCTCATTGGCCCTTTGAGTTGCGGTGTCTGCGGGATCATCTACACCATCTACGTTTCGGAGCGCAAGGTGAAGGGGCTGGTAGTGCTCCCCATCATTGTTCTCGTCCTGTCGGCCGGCTTTATCGGCTTTACCCTCTTCAAGATTGTGAAGGAGTTTATCTTTTACCGTAAAGATCTTGCCTTCCGTAGGTCCCTTAAGCGACAGATGGCGTACGCGCCGGAGCCAAACGAGGCTCAATCCTAATCATCATCATAATAAAATGTAGTAAGAATAATACAGTGGGCTCCTCACCAGATGTGCGGGTGTGGCTTTGCGTGCCTACCGTAGTATACACGTTTCTTTTTCTAGTTGATTCCTTTTTTTTTTTTTCTTCGTTACCTACTTTTCTTTGCGTTTTCTTGGAGACCACTATACACCAAATGCAATCTTTTTATTTTTCGTTTGTTGTTGTAGGCAATACAGTTATACCAACACACGCAAAACAGCAACAACTTCGAATTGAATCATTCAACAGTTGTTGGTGTATAGTCCAATTGTATTATTAAAGAATAAGAATATACCCAATTCCTAAAAGAGGATGAAAAGTGTCATAAAATGTTTATCGTTGCTGTATCGCATTATATATAAATTTCATTTCCAGTTTCCCGTCGTCTTCGCACTGTTGATATTACGTATGCTGTACTAGAGAAACTGTTCTTTACCATTATCTTCTTCTGTCTTTTTTTTTTTTTTTTTTACGATTCATTAGGTGCGTCTTTTTTTTTTTTCCAATCAATGAGTGACTCCCCAACCTCCCCACTTCATGACCAGTTAGCGCGTATTGAGAAGGCCTACTACTATGAACCTGGCAAGATGGCCGAGGTTCACGCGCAGGGCGGTACGGTAAAGGCGTCTCGTCCAGAGAAACCAACGGAACCCCTGTGCCTAGTGTCGGGTAATGGTAACCGACCTCTCGCGGAGGCCGTCGCCCTGTTGCTTCGGTCTCATATTCACCACACGGAAGTCACCCAGTACGCCAACGGAGAGGTGAACGTGCGTATTAACGAACCAGTGTTAGGAAAGGATGTGTTCATTATTCAGAGTACAACTGGCAATAGGGTGGTGGACGTGAATACGGCATTGATGGAGTTGCTGATTCTCATCCGTAAAATGCGGCTTAGTAACGCCAAAAGTGTGTCGGTGATTGTTCCTTATTTTGCCTACGCCCGACAAGACAGACGAACCGAGCTGCGTGGCCCTATTTCGGCCTCCGCGGTGGCCAAGATGATAGTGAAGATGGGGGCGGATCGCGTCACCACCCTAGACCTTCATTCGAATCAGATTCAGGGCTTCTTTGAGAATATTCCGCTGGACAACATGACCATGTCCCACGAGTTCGCACAGCACATTCGTAGTTGCGCCTGGTTTAAGCCGGAAGAGACGGTCGTGGTGTCGCCCGATGCCGGCGGTGTGGAGCGGGCGCGTATTGTGGCCGATATGCTGGGGGTAGGTGGTATCGTCACGATTGTCAAGCGAAGAATTGCGGCGGGCAAAGTGGAGACCATGCAAACCGTGGGCGAGGTGAAGGGACTCAGTTGCATTATCGTGGATGACATGATTGACACTGGCGGCACGCTCGTGAAGGCGTGCGAACTGCTCAAGGACTTAGGAGCCGTACGGGTGTGTGCCTGCTGTACGCACGGTATCCTCACCGACCCCTGCACGGAGCGAATTAACAAGTGTACCGCCCTGGAGGAACTGGTGGTGTCCGACTCTATCCCACAGGAGCAGAATCAACGCAATATTAGCAAGCTGAAGGTGTTAACCATCGCCCCTCTCATCGCGGCGGTTATAGACAAGTACACGCACTTTGAGAGTGTAAGCTCACTGTTCTCTGGCCCGTTGAAGAAGTAACGGTTTCGTTGTTCTCTGTTTTATCATTAGGTTTATTTATAAACAGTGCAAAAAAAAAAAAAAAAAGAATAGTATTACTAAAGTAGTATAACACTAATTGTTCTAGCCGATTCGACAATAAAGTAACATCATATTCTTTTTTTCTTGTTGTTGTTGTTGTTCGGTTCCGAAATCATTTCACTAATGAATACTCCAATTTTATTTCAACAATACACGTGTCTTCCCTTCCTCCCCCCGTTCTCTAGTCCTTCCATTTCATAGACATTACGCAATGAGCGTGCTGAGTTTGCGAGAGTTAGACAGCAGCAATGCGGAGCAAGAAAACTTGTTGGATTTGTTCCAGCAGTGCCGCGAGTCAGTGCTGAAAGTGAGCACGACCCCATTGATACAAGATTATATAGTCGTCACCACCAGGTGCGGGTTTGTTCAGCTCATAGATACTACCCGTGGCACCTTTCGTTTGTTTCTTTCCCATTTGGGCCAAATCCCACTCGATACACCGCTCAAGTGCCTCGCTTTGGTGCCTTCCTTGTACGTCTCCACGCAGAACCCTTTTATTCTCTTTTCGCTGTCGTACTCCAACGAGCTTCTCATCGCAGACCTGTTCGGTGGCGTCGTCGACGTGTTTGCCACCTTCACTAGTCGACCCAGTTACGTGCGGTGTGACGGGGATTACATTGTCTGCGGCGAAAGTTCAGGCAAGGTCAGTGCGTGGCGGTGCAGTCCCCCGAATAGTGAGAAGCCGGAGCGACTGTGGACGTTACCAATCTTCGACGATAGTATTACCCACTTGTCCATTCTCGGCGACACGGTGGTGTGCTGTTCCGCCGATTGCCAGTGCGTGGTACTGCAGGTGGATACGGGGTCTCGGCTCTGCACCATCCCCGGTCAGGTAGACGAGGTGAAGGATATACTGACGGTCTACAACGACAACGTTGTGCTGATGTGCTCCGCCACTAGACTATCGCTTTACGACAAAGCGGAGAGCTGGGCGAATGCGGGCGGTGTGGCGCTCACGGAAAAGATCCAGTGCGTCTCCTGCTACGACACCTATATAGCGGCGGGGACCGTTTCGGGTGTGGTTCAACTGCACCAATTCCACCCCGACTCCATGACCGTGTCGGAGCTGATTAATTTTGATGTTGGGTATGGTGTGGTGTCCCTTCAGCTATACGACGACGAAACGCTGGTGGTGATTACCACCGCTGGGGATGTGTGGCGCTGGCCGCTCTCCCAGTTGCTGTCCACTCTCCATGAGGCGACAGAGGAGGTGGAAGAGGTCGAGGAGGAGCTAGCGGCGGAGGTCGAGCCCCCGCGACCAACGCTTGCCACCCAGCCCAACTCCTATCTGGAGTCTAACCCGGCGTCCATGTTAGAGTCGATGGAAATGGAGGAGAATGAGCTGGAGGCGCAAGACAACACCGCCACCTCCGAGTCGAGTGCGGTGTCGTCCGTACACCATCCGGAACCTACTACCCAGGTTGGTGTGCTCAATAGAGACAGTTCATTGGACAGTAGCGGCGAACTACCCGTAGAGGGCCAGAGAGGCGCATTGAAGAAGGAATACGAAATACAAGAAGTCCTACCAAAAGACGATTCTCATGAAGGCTCTCCGTCCACGGAAGACAGCCATATCGTCGAGGTCGATGCCACGCTCCCTCCTGTCGAGGTGGACACCACCGCACTAGGCGAGGAGACGTACAACGAGGAAGAGGAAGAACCCATGACGAGGGAAACGATTACCAGCGAAAGAGAGGACGAACTGGTGTATAGGCTAAGCAAAAAGATTGGCAACATTCCTGAAATAACAGGACTACGTCATGGTCCCCGAATGGACCCGAGACAGATCGTAGCGGTACTGGCACAACACGCGGAGAACAACTACAACCCCGCGGCCCCACTGCCGGTAGAGCCCGGTAGCAGCCGTATGCTGCTGGAGCACCGCGGCAAGATTTTGACAACCGAGTTCGATTTTGAAAAATACAAAAAAGAGCACCCGATGGAGATGGAGGCGCTCACGTACCAGGAGCCCGTACGTATGCCGGCTTATAAATTAAAAGATAGAGTATTTGAGAATGTTTCCGAGCCGTTTCAGGTGAAGGGCCACTCCCAGGAGGGGAAGTATTTGATGGGAAAGGAGAACACTCGTCTCCAAGGAGATGCGCAGGACGAATTAGCAGATGTGACCTATCACACGTTCGTTCGCAAGCGAGACCCAGAATTAGAGGAGGAACTGCGTCGCGGGGGCCCCAACATCTTTGACCACTCGTGCGATTCGCTGATCTACCACAATGACATCCCCCGCACGACTGTCTTGTTCACAGAGCACTCCCTCAAACCGCTTCACCAGCCATCGGTAATCCTACCTCTCGCCTTTCCCTCCACCCCCAGCTCGTTCTAATCGCACATAGAGGAGAGAAACCACTCTTGCATAGACTGTACTAGAGTGTCATCTGGATTTATATAGATTCCGTTCTTTATTGATTTATTCTTTGGAGTGTATATCAGTACTAAATGTCGTCTTAGGTGTATGATGCATCCCCCAATCACCTCGTTTGTCCTTTGAACTTCGATTAGGATGTGTATCTTGGTCTTCTCTCTGATTTTTTTTTTTCCAGGAATACTACATTCAATAGAATAAGCAAAACATAGTAAAAGTCCAATACAGAACATGGAACGACTGGGCGAACTGAAACCTGTGGTAGAGTCCATCTTTCGCCAGCGGCTCGAGGAGGTAACCGCCGGCGAGGTCGTGACGGAGATTGGCGCAAAGCACAAAGGCAATACAAAACCCAGACTGGCGGTGCTGTGCCGCCCTCTTGGTAACAGCGGTGGCTGCTCACTGAACCTTTTATCCATAGATGGCGCGTCGAATAAGGTGAAAATAAAGCAGACCTACGCGGTCGATCGCTTGACCGATATCTCGCACGATGGACAGTTTGACGCCACGTTGAACTTTGCAGCCAGTGGACTGCTGTCGATTAGTTTTGGTTCCAACATTCAACGAGAAATGTTTGTCGCCGCGGTTAAAAAGTTACAGGCCGAGTCACAGAGGGGAACCGGGTACGGCCGAGGTGGGGCAGACGGCATTTCTTCCCCCATTCGTGGCGTCCTCTCGGAAACCGTCGGGGCGGCGGCGGACGCAGATGCTGCGGACCGCGTCCGAAAACTGCGGCAAGATAAGCGACGCGTGTTTAGCAAGCAAGAGGAGGATCACCTGATGAAGTCCATGGAGCACAACAGCTTTGACGACATTGCCAGCTTCCAAGATGTGCTCCTTCGGTACCAAAAAGAGGCGGAGCTCTCGTCCGTCGACTCACTGATTCAGTCGAGTGAGGATTGGGTGAATGTCAAAAACCATGTGCAGGATCTTATTCTGGAGGTGGACGAGCTGGAGGGGCGTATTGAGCGGTACACCACCAACTTGCTCTCCAAGAAGGGTGTGATTCAACAGATTGAACACGAAAACAGCACCCTCCAGCAGCAGCAGACGAATTTAGAGACGCTGTATGTGCTTTTAGCGGACCTGAAGGAGCAGCTTGGCATTAAGCCGGAGGCGGCCCGACTTTTGGCGAGACTCCGGATGGAGCCGGAAAACAATCTGGTGAACTTCTTCTCCGAGGGGCAAAATGCCGCCATTCTCTCCACCACCATGCGCCAAATGCACAGCGTGTTGAACAACAAAACACTGGAAAAAGACTTCCCCATAGCAGCCGTCTCGGAGCGTAAAATTTTTTTTATCGAGCAGCGAAGAATGATTGCTTTGCGCTCCCAAACGTATATCTTTTCCCTCATCGAAACCTGCGAAGAGGCCTACCTGAACGATAAGACTCGTTTCAGTCGCGGGAACACACTGGTCTGGCGGACCCACACCGAACTCACCGACAAGCTGACGAGTATTAAGGATATCTTGAAGGCGCTCTCGTACATTGACCGTGAGCGGTTTATTCAAACCCAACGGCGGTACCGCACCAGCATGCAAAAGGTGTATGCGTTGGAAGTGACCAAGTTTCTCAAGTGTCTGCGGCGTCAAGTGCGGAAGGTGTCACGGTTCAAGGGGCCATTTCTCCTCGGGACATCACAGTCCCAAAAAGAGGCGCTGAACATCCATATGGAGTCGGCGCAGGCGGGGCAGACGCCTCGCATGTTTAGAGGCACCCCGTCGGTGTCGCCCATGCTCACCCCACGCATGTTCCGTTTCGACGACGACGTCGACAGCCACGACGGTCAGCACAGCGGAACCTCAAAGGCTAGTGGAGGAGGTGAGTTGACCATTGAGTTCCCGTCCACGAGGGACTTTCGAGATGTGGAGCTGTTTGACAACCCCAACACGTTGCGCCGATTGGATGCCAAAGGGGCCGGGGCTTCCGTTGCCACAGGACTAAAGTCGCTGGTTAACGCGAACGCTGGTGGATATGTACGTCCCGAATTAGGTTTCGCCATTGCGCTGGAGTCGACCATGGTTTCCGTCTTACAAGAGGAAAAGATATTGGGGGAGTGCTTTGGGGTTAGCGAGACGGTACCAGAGGATCCCACCAGCGACCCGGCGGCGGGCGGCGACCAAGCGGCGGCGGACAAGACAAACGAGCGAGCCGAGTTGTCCGTTCCAGACTCCAACGATTTATTCTTTGAGAGTTTGCTAGAGGTGTTTGGCGGTAGTAAGCTGAACTACCAAGAACAGATGGAGCGCGATGAGGAGGAGCGAACCGGGGGAGCTGGTGGTCTCCCCCCACTCTACCCAGGCAAGCGGGACTCCACCCTGAGCACAGGGAAAGTAGACTTGGGTGACTTTAACCCAAATGTCACCCCGGAAACTATAAACCTGATGCAGTCCAACTTTCTGGTTCGTGAGTTTACCGAGTTTACACGGTATATGATGGATCGCTGCGATCGCATCTACTCCCTCCCAATGCTTTGCATGATCAAAGGCCTCGCCGAGCGCACCGACTGCGTCACCTACAAGAGCTCCTTCTGCCGCTACATCTTGCGGAAATCCGAAACGATTGTCAACGAGGCCATGATGCGTTTTGTGGCGGAGCAGACGGACTCCATCGCGCGGTGCAAGAAAAAGTATCTCATCAAACCCACCGCCCTCTTGCATTGCTTCACCAAGATGCCAGCGTTTTTCATGCGGATGGAGGCCGTACACAATGGTCTGTCCATGCACATTGTGGACAAAACGGTGTACTCCTCCGTCTCCACCAGTTTGGTCGATCAGTCCTTTGAGGTGTTGGATTTTGTCACGAATATAAAGACCAACACGGGGGAGGAGGGGAAGTTGCGTCTGCGGGAACAGTTACTGCAGAAACTGAATGTGGCACTGGAAGGCAAGGACGCAGATGCCAGTTCGGTCAAGCGCGGGTTTATCCAGCAATACCGACATCACGCCTTCTTCTGCGCCTTTTACGCCTCTCTCCCGTCAACTGCCACGCCGGCGACTTGCTGAAAGATCACTACGAGTCGTCCAAGTCCAAGAGGGACCGCTACGAGGAACTGTACCTGACACGAATATTGCTGGTGCGTGATTTCCCAACCTTTGGGGTGTTCGCCCTCTCCGCCGAAAACCTGTCGTCCACGTACAACAAGGAGGAACTGCGTCATCACAGGGCGTTGGCCCCGGAAGTGGTGCAGAAGGTCGTGGACAAGCTGGAAAAGGAAGTTCGGAGTGGGGTCCGCAGTTGCGCGTCCCGCATGAAGAAAACACTTTTTGAGAGATGTGGATTCGGACTGTCCGGAGGACAACTTTCATCGCACCCTCCTTCAGAGAACGTGGCAGCACTTTTCAGTTCTGTTACTCAAGAAGTTTGCCTTCCTTGAGGAGTTGGTGGGCTGGCCAATGTACAAGGGCATGCAGCTGAGTATAACAAGCGGCCAGGTAAAGGAAATACTTGCTTCCTTTTAACGTTTTTTTTTTTTTTTTGTATTGTTTCACTTTATTGCTCGATTTTATGTGATCTGCCATTTGTCTCATAGTTTTGTTTCTCATTTTTGCATATTGTGAATGACTTTAATACAAACTCCAACCCTTCCTCCACCCCAGTTGATTGTTTCTTTAGTGTTGCACGATGACGTCCGAATCACCCGATGCGGTTGCCCCACTCCGGGAAGACGAAATGATGCACGATACCGATTCTTCAATGGTAGTGGAGCCGACTCCTAACATTTCCGTGTACCTGGAAGAGATTGCCAAACTGAGACGAGACTTGCAGGGGGCGCAAAAGTTGGCGGAACATCGCCTGCAGGTCATTTTTGAACTACAGGACGCGGCCGCCCGTGTTGGCTCCGCGGAGGAGAAACAGGAAGGAGAAGCGGAGGCCCCGAAAGTGAAACTACAATCCCTTTCCAAGAGTACAGCGGATTGCTCCGCGCCCGTTGCGAGACCCAAGTTGTTGAGCCGTCAGGGCATGCTAACCCTCAAAGACAACAACCCCACGTATGCCGCCAAGGAGAATAGAGCAGCGAGCGTCCGTGCCACATCTGTGACATCGGCCGCGAAAAGCATCAAGAGGGCTTCCCGCATGCGCGAGGAGAGTCAGCATGCCGACCCACTCCGCGGCCTGAACCCGAACACTGGGGCCCCTGCGCAGACAACCCCTTCGGTGGAGAGTGCATGCGCGAACACCCCAGGGTCGCCTCGCCCAAAAAAGTTGTTGAGAAGGCCGCTCACGAAACCCTCCTCTTCTTCTCTCCCGGCGGAGGAGCGTCGTGGGGAGGAGACGGCCCTTCGTCGCCGAGTGAAGAAGAGCATTGAATCTAGCGCCACCACCTCCTTACAGACGGCGGAGACGGACAAGAAACGGCCAACAACGGCTTCCTCGTTGAAGAAGTTGGCTCCGTCGGAGAACGGCGGGAAGCGCGATGTGACGAAGGAGTAGGACGGCGTCGGCCAGCGAGAAGAAAGTTCGAGTCCCCCGGCTCTCGTGCGACGGGAGGGCGGAGAGTGACTCGGCGAGAATGAGCCTTTCCACAGTGGAAGAAGTCCCCAACCAGTCGTACCGCCTTCGATCACTTCAGGAACGTTATGAAAGTGCGAAGGTGTCGTTAGCACTGCTACGGGGTCTGATCCTGCGCAGCGACACATCTCTCTTTAGTTTGTTGGGGAAGCTGAACAGTCTGAACCGTCCGGAAAAAGTGTTCCAAACCGCCCTTTCAACGCTGCGGGGAATGGTGGAGCAGGTCCGGCCGGAGGCGTTCCGTCATAAAGCGCGGGAGGGTGCGCTGTGGCTGTTCAACTCGGAAGAAATCTGTCTCCTTGAGGAGGCCAATATAATTGGTATAGCGCCCGTCCTGCGTGACTTGGTGGCGAGCCACGACTGGACCCGACGGAGCAACCGGTCTCTGTTCTCCCGCGGCACGGAGGGGGTCGCCGTCGGGAAAGGAGAAGTCAACTTTGGCACCTCATTGGAGTCTTCCTTCTTTGAGTTTTACGTCAATTTACACATCTTTCTGACACTGGCCCAGTCGGCGTCTGTTAGCAAACAAATAAATTAGATTTTTGTACTACATTTATTCCGATTTTTTTCGTTTTGTACAATGATACCTTAGATTCTAACCGCTCCGTCTCAAAGTAAGACTATTTAATTCTTTATTTTCCACTTTACTACCGCTTGCCGCTTCTTCCGTTCCTTTTTTATTGTTCGACAAATACAAATTTCGTTCTTCCCCCTCCCTTTTTTTTTAGTTGAAAATGTTTAGAACAAACCATGTGTGGCGTGCCCCCAGTGCGCCAACTGGCGGTACTACGGACGCCCAGGAAAACTTCAGACAGGGAATTCTCTTTGATCGCGTCAAGGACAAGTCCGGCAGAAACCCCTTCTCCATCCGCGCCTTGACGTTTAGTCGGTTGCAGGGTGTGGTGGCGGCGGTGGGTGTTCTGGGGACGTTTGCATTCTTTCTAGGACCGTGGATGGTGGACGAGTGGAGGGAGGCGCTTGGGTACAAGTTTATTCCCGTGGAGCCCACCCACATGCCGCGCATGTCCCCCATGTGGTGGGAGAACGAGTGGCGCAAGATGAATCCCGTCTGGAGGAAAGGAGAGTCGACGGACAACTTTTACGTTCCGCATTTTGAGTTTATTAAACAGCAAACGGGCCGAGACTTGGCGACAGCGGAGGACTTTATCAACAGCCACCCCAACAAGGCGAAGCGGGTGCTGCACCAGGCGTCTAGCTGGTGGCGTGGGTGGTTCCGCTCGCCCACTTCCTCTTCCCCACCGAAGGAGTCGCGCCCCTTAGTGCTCGTGCCACTGTGCGGCGACTCTCCCATTATGAGAGAACTGGCCAAACTCGGCTACGAGGTGGATGCGGTGGAGTGCTCTTCGACGGCCATGAAAGCGGCGGTCGAGCGATCTGAAAGAACCCTCCCGGCGGAGTTGTTTCCTTACATTCACCTCATCTGGGAAGACTTTTTCTCGCCCAAGCTGTGGGATACGACCTTAAAAGGCAAAAAGTATGACGTCATTTATGAGCGACAGGGTATCACCTCCATTAACAGGGATCAGAGGAGCGATTATGCGTTCTTGCTGAAACAAGCCTTGAAGGATGACGGCATTCTTTACGTGGAGGGCATCTTTAGAACTGGCCGAGTGAAGGGGAATAAAGTGGCTGGACCGCCGTTTGGGATTTCCCGAAAAGAAATTCAGCACTTGTTTCCTACCTCACAAGGGTACCACGTCCGTTGTGAGGAGAAGACGGACGCCATTTTGTCTCTTAGTCGAGACAACAAGGTGCTCCGACGGGTTCCCAAGGAGTTGTATGTCACCCCGTTTGATTGCGTCGTCTTCAAGGAAAACGCAGTAAATTTAGAACTCCGAGATAAGTTAAAGGCCGAGTCAGAAAATAGAGCGGAGCTGAAGCTTTGAGCGGCCCCCTTTCCTCCTATACAGATTATATTCACAGTTACTTTATGAAGAGTGGTTTGTATGAAATTGTAGTAAGCGTCGTAAAACTAATAAAAAAAAATAAGACAAAGGTGATGCTTTTATACATGGCTACGCCAAAATGCTTTCGTTTGTTGGGTCGGTATCTTCTCCACGGTGAACTGTCTCCCCTTTTCCGTTTTTTTTTTTTTGAAGTACTTTAATAGAATACATTTTTTGACATTGTTGTTTTATTTGGCGTCATGTTTAGGCACTCCTTTCGAATATGGAAAACCGTTTCCCCTGCTCTCCTTACGTCTGTCCGCTATCAGTCCAAACCGACGACTACGACAGATCAGTTGGTCCCACGCCACGAGGGGAATAACAGTCCGTCCTACACCAATGAACCTTTCAGCGCAGCCCTCGTCGGCGGAAACATTAGTGGCTCTGAAATGGCGCTACCGTCGCCCCCGACGGGGTCCCGCGTGTCCGCCCGTAACATTGCCACGGAAACCCTGCAGATGAAAAAGATTCATCAAGAGCGGGGGGCTAATCCCATGCTGGCGCAGCAAGCCAGACGTGTGCTGTTCGCCACGACCATCTCAGGCCAGTCGGTGGACGCGCGGACGGTGGCGGTACTGTTGAGTACGGCGGTTTACTTTGGTATGGAGAGTGACGCGCGCATTGTACGGGAGTGTGTGGACTACTGTTTAAAGAATGACAAGTTCATCACGCTAGATGTGTTACCCATCGTCGTGACGGCTTGCGCCAACCTCAAATCTAGGGACGCGAGAGAAGTGATCGAACTTCAGGCGATAAAGGCAACGCGAAACGCCCGATATTTAGACCCAAAAAGCCTGACTAATGTGGTATCCGCTTTTTCCAAGACCAACATCAATCACGAGAAGCTGTACGGACTGTTGTCGAAACGAGTTCAGACGCTGGCGAAGGTTGGCGAGTTCGAGGCGGCGCACCTTGTGATCCTGGCGCACTCCTTTTCCCACCTCAGGTTTAGAGACAAGTACGTCTACGGCGCCATTGCCAGGCGCATGTTTTCCCTTAGAGAGCGAGTGACGGTGAATGAGCTCACCCCGCTGATTGTTAGTTTCTCGCAAGCGGGCCTGAAGGATACCAAGCTAAGCAAGCGACTAGCCAGCAAGTGCATGGAGTATGTGGATAGCATGAACGCCGAACAGGTCGCCCTCATGTTTAAGGCTTTCGCCCGGTTCGGTATCCGGTACGACCAACTCTTCGGCGTGCTGACGAATCGTGCCGTCGAGCTCATTGACGAGTTCAACGCGCAGTATATTAGTACGACGTTAGCCGCGTTTCAGAGAATTGGCATCAACAACCCCGAGCTGTTTGATAACCTGGCGGAGCGCTCCCTCGCCGTGATCCAGGACCACGACGCACAGGACATTGGCCGCACGATTACCGCCCTCGCCCACTTTGGTCTAAAGGATGAGGAACTCTTCCGACGGTTAGCGTCCCACGCTGCCACCATATCAGACCAGTTTGAACCCTACGCGCTAGTGAACACGATGCACTCGTTTGCGAGGACGAGCTTTCTTCAGGAGGATATGGTGGTGGCGCTGTCGGAGCGAAGTGTCTACGTCTGCCGGCACCTCGACGCTGGGGAGGCACGCCGCCTGCTGTGGTCACTGGCAAAGTTCCAAGTGCGGGAGACACGTATACTGACACCAGTGTTTAACCGCTGCCTAGCAATGTATCAGGATTTCTTCTCGGATCCCACTGGAAGTGAGGAAGTGGAAGAGATCTTTGACTTTTACGGCCCTAACGCGTGTCCGCCGCTGTACCAATTGTACATGTCGAGAGGTAGCCAGCAGCACTAAGGGGGGGGGGGGAATTGTTTTGTGGACGAGGCTTTTCACTTTCCTTCGCTTGCCGTCGTATCGAACCCCCATTTTTTCTTTTTTTACAGAATCTATTTAAGCTTCCTTTTAATCGTATTCTTCCCCTCTGTACGTTTCTCCGCAAAGAGTGTTTCCTTGCATGATAAAGCTCGAATGACCTTTATACTTTTATTTTCTCTCCCTTCACTTTCGTCTTCTGGATACTCTTTTTTTACAGTTAACCCACTCAATCGTTACGTTCATATGTCGGGGCCAAAGGAAAAAGGAATGACAGCCAGAGAGGCGTTTAAAATTAGAAAAGACCTGGAAGAAAAAAGAAAGTATGGTCTGGCACCTCTAGAAGTGGATTCCGTGACCAAAGCCGAAATTAGCCCCAATGTGCCACACCAAATGACACAGGCGCCGTGGTTTTACGGCATTGAGGGACCCACGCTGGCCCATCAGCGGAATGCCCAGGAGATGGAACTGACTAGCCTACCCGAAGATAAGGACAAGGTGGTGTCGTTAGGCCAGGCGAAGCGATTTGTCGCTGGTGCGTGCCAGAACTGCGGCTCTAAAACGCACAAAACGCAGCAGTGCGTCTATGCCAAAAAGAAGGTGGGGGCAAAATATAGCGGAAAAGTGACGGGGCACGACTTGGAGCTCAAAAAAGCGGAGGCCAATACAGAAAACACGGCGGGAACTATTTTTGGTCTGAAGAGAGATCGCTTTAGCGGGGAAATTGGCGTGAATCTTCTTCGGAGAGGTGATCTCGAGAAGTCGACCCCCGGCACGACCGAAGACAAGGAAGAGGAACATACTAAAAAGTTCAAACCGGTCGATGTGTTCAACCACAGCACTGCGCAGCACGGTGGAGTAGAGATTCACTCCGTCCCCAAATACCTTCAAAACTTAGACGACGCGTTGGGTGGTAATGAAGGAGTATTCTTTGATCCGAAAACTGGCGCGATGCTCGGCAACCCCAACGCGCACGACCCCACCAAGTTGTTTCAAGGCGACTTGGAGCGGTATAGATCGGGCGACTTTTATAATTTTGTGGAAGGTCAGCACCGTTTTCTAACGGGGCAAAGCAAGTCCTACGTCGACTTTGAGTTTGACGCAAAAATGCGGGACGAAAAGATAGGTCTCACCAAGCCAACCGGGGAGGGGAAAAATAAAGAGGAAAAGAACCTGACCACCGAGGAAGTCCTAGTCCAGTCCCTCTACGGGAAGCCTGCCGACAAGAGCGGAGCCACGGAGAAGGCAGAGGGGGTTCCGTTTGTGAAAATGGTCCCTGTCAACGAAACGGCAAACTCCAGGGATGTACAACGGTTTAGGGCAACATTTAACGGACACAAATACCCGTTTGGTAGCTATTTCTCGAAAGAAACCTTTTCCTGGGGGTATAAGTGCTGTATGCAGACCGGCCGCGATGCGCCTTGCAAAAATTAAAAGCCGCAGTGTGTACGATTTGATTCCGCTTCTCGACCTATAGGATGTTTCCATCCGGGGTCTTTTTCTGTTTTTCTCGACTTGCTGTGAGTGTTGCACTGCCCCTAAAAAGCGTTATCCACTTTTTCTCTCCGCATTTAAAATATTAGTATAATTCGTTTTTTTTTCAGCACTTATTATTGCCTAACACAAATAAACATGTCTCAAAAAGAAACAGTCGACGTGCAGAAAGTTTCTGATGAGTTGGTCAAGTCCAACGAGTCAATGCTCATGACGATGGGCGCCTCCGACCCGTGGGTGAACGTGGAGCTGGCGCGTCGTCGGATCAGCAGAAAGCTACCCCCCACCGTCGTCATCAAGGGCCGCCAAACGTCCAACCCAAAGGTCACTGACATTTACTATAAGTGCGACCACATGCGCGTCACCGGCGCGTATAAGGAGCGCGGTGGTCTCAACTCGTTAATGAGTCTGTCCAAGGAGGCGGGCGCCAGAGGCGTCATCGCCGCCTCGGCAGGAAACCACGCCCAGGCGCTTGCCCTTCACGGCAGTCAGTTGAACATCCCTGTCACCGTCGTCATGCCCCTCAACGCACCGATCGTGAAGGTGCAGAACTGCAAAGGGTTTGGGGCCAAGGTGGAGCTTTACGGACAAAACTTCTCCGAGGCCAAGGCCCATGCGGAGAAGCTCGCGGCAGAAAAGGGATACAAGTACGTCAACGGGTACGATGACCCGGAAATTATCTTTGGCGCCGGTACTTGTGGCCTCGAGATCTTAGACCAACTGCCAGATGCCGATGTGATTGTGGTCCCCACCGGGGGCGGTGGTCTCATTGCTGGCATTTCCCTCGCCGTCAAGCGCCTGAACCCCGCTATTCGTGTGATCGGCGTAGAGTCCGACGCCTGCCCCAGTGTCTCGAAAGCCCTTGAAAACGCGAAACCAACGCGCGCACCCGTGTCGACTGGCGGCACGCTGGCGGACGGTCTGGCGGTGGAGACGTGCGGGTCGCTTGCCTTCCAGTTTATTCAAAAGTATGTCGACAAGGTGGTGGTGGTGCCCGAGTCGCTCATTGCGCGCTCCGTACTGCACCTTCTGGAGGTGGAGAAGATGCTGGTGGAGGGGGCGGGCGCTACCGGGTTGGCTGGTATCCTCTCCGGCCAGCTGGACGAGGATCTCGCGGGGAAGAAGGTGGTGGTGGTCATCACGGGCGGTAACATCGACATCAACCTGCTGGGCCGTGTGATTGACCTTGGCCTCAAGGCTTCCGGTCGCCTCCATACGTTCGACATATTTATCCTGAACAGTGTCGGAAGTTTGGCCGAGATGACCCGTATTTTGTCCACCACCGGCGCCTCCGTAAAGACCATCACCCAAGAGAATCCCTTGGTGTACGATGTGTTCCGGCTGACGGTACACATGGAGGTGGAGACGATTGATCAGGCACACTGGGAAAAGGTGAAGGGCACGATGAAGAGTCACGGCTATGAGCTGAGGGAGCATCAGATGGAACTGAGCTCTGTCCCACGTGCGGCATCAAAACTATAAAATGTAATGCTGTGCATGAGGATTGCTCTCAATTTTTTTTTTTTCCTTTGTTGCGGTAATGGATCATTGTCAGTGGACC
Source organism: Angomonas deanei (assembly GCA_903995115.1). Lineage (NCBI taxonomy): Eukaryota > Euglenozoa > Kinetoplastea > Trypanosomatida > Trypanosomatidae > Angomonas > Angomonas deanei. The sequence continues at coordinate 236,078 of LR877152.1, read as the reverse complement.
GTTGCCCACCAAGTGTTTGTTCAAAAACGGAGCGCTTGCCGATTTCGAGTCGTAAAACAACTACGACTATACCCATTTTTTTTTTTATTCGTCCCTCACAACAATACGACTTTTTTTTTTCTAGTTTACCAAAGATTTATCGATTATAATTGTTATATGTGTGCTTTTTGGTTTGCTTTTGTTTGTCAATACACGTATAGGTGTGCGTCGTTCTGTTTAGCGTTTCCTCTTCATTTGCCCCCTTCCTCTCTTTTTTGTGTTTGCTTGAAGTATTAAATAGGATTTTTTTTTTTGTAATTGTATTATTAATAGAGTACATTTGTTTTTTCCTTTCGCCGTTTACGTCCGCGATTCGAAAATGTTTGTTTATTTGAGTAAACGTATCGCCATCCCGAATGGAATAGTGCTCTCCTCCATTGGATGGAACGAGGAACAGGGTTGGCTGGCCTGCGGTGGTGAGAATGGTTTGCTAAAGGTACTCAAGGTCGACGGTGGCTCGCAGGGGCAAAAGACAGGAGGTCTGTCCATCAACCAGACGCTGGAGGGACACGATAGTAATGTCCACCTCATTGCCTGGAATCAGCAGTACATGAAACTCACATCCGGTGACGAAAACGGTCACATTATTGTCTGGAGTCTTCACAAGGGAATGTGGATGGAGGAAATGCTCAACAACCGTGAAAAGAGCCGGGTCGTGGATCTTTCCTGGAGTGTAGAGGGTACTAGAATCTGTATCGCCTACGAGGACGGCGCCGTGATTGTCGGCGACGTCGACGGCAACCGATTGTGGGGCAAAGAATACGACTTCAACTTAGCCAAAGTGACGTGGACCCCCGATGATCGGCACATTGTGTTCGGCTCCGCGAAAGGAGAGGTGTTTATTCATAATGTGGAAACCGGCAACATGGTCAGCCAGGTGAACATTTACTGCGTGGAGGGAGAGGCGAAGTTGTCTGGCCTTCAGTGGCATCCCGCCTGGGTGGAACGGGCGAACCCGCCGGCGGCCTTCGCCATTTGCTACCAAGTGGGTGAATTACAGCTCATGAACAGCATCGGCGACGACAATCCGTTCCTGGTGGAGATTGGAATTCCGGTCTCTCACATCTCCTGGAACCCACAGGGAACCGTCCTGGCGGTGTGCGGTGTCTCCGCCACCCCCAATTCGCCCGACTCCTCTGTCGTGATTATTCAGTTCTTTGACAATGAGGGTCAACACCTGCGGAAGCTGCGGGTGGCCGGCAAGAAGTGCGGCGGTGTCACGTGGGAAGGGGACGGCCTGCGGGTGGCGGTGGCGGTGGATTCTTCCATTTACTTTGCCAATGTGCGCCCCGAGTACAAGTTTAGCTACTTTAAGCACACCTTGGTCTACTCCTACACGAAGCCCGAGAAGGCGGAAGACAGTGTGATGCTGTGGAATATCAACACCAACGCTCGTACCGTCAAGAGCGTGGCGGGTCTCATCTACCTGCAGGCATGCGAAGACGCCTGTGTCATTGTCAACCGCGACGAGGAGGTGCTACGCCAGACGGTGGTGCAACTCGTGAACACGATTGGCAGTCCATTAGGCACCAAGTACATTGACCTCGAGCCCTACGCGTGCGGCATGAACTCCTCCCACGTGGTTTGCTGCGGGGAGGAGAATGTGTACGTTTGGCAATTCCGCGATCCCAAGGCAACCGCCGATGCGTTGGACCCCATCTCCGTCCAGGCCAGCCGAGACGTCTCGAAGGAACGTATTTTCCACATTGACGAGATTGTGTCCCCCGAGTCGCAGCCGCAAATGAAGGTTCGCTCCGCGCTCACGTCTGACCTCATCTGCGCCGTGTGCGTCAGCGAGGAGTATCTTTTTATCGCGCGGGAGTCTGGCACGTTGCACATTTTTAGCTTTCAGCCCTTCCAGCTCGTCGCCAAGTACATCCTCGCCTCCCGGGCGCAGTCGATGGCGGCGAACAGCGACTCCACCTTCCTCTCCATTATTGACTTTGGTGGTGTGCTCAATGCCTTCCCGATTGAAAAGTCAAAGTTTTCACTGTCCGCCCGCAAGGTGGAGCCGGTGCAGAACTTTGAGCGCAAGGATGTGTGGGACCAGAAGTGGGCCACCGACGACCCGTCGCTCCTCGCCGTCATGGAAAAGACAAAGATGGTGGTGTTCCGCAATTTTGAGGGTGAAACCCCCATCCAGACGTTTACTAGTATCTGCAAGTTTCAGTCGCTCCGCGTTCGGTCTGTCCAGTTTGATGAGCTCATGCAGGACCCCGACCGGCCACGCAGAGAGCAGGTGGTCGACCACCCGTCATCGGCCCTAACGGAGTTTAATAGCCTCTTGGAAGAGGCCTCCATGAAGGAGTTGTACGAGTACAGTGACCAAAAGGGGAATAGAAAGCTGTGGAAGCTGCTGGCCGAGCACGCCCTCACGAAACTAGACTTTACCTACGCCGAGATGGCGTTCATTCGCCTGCAGGACTACCCGTCTCTCCAGTTCGTGAAGCGTGTCCGGGCGCTGGACGACCCACGGAAGCAGAATGCCGAGGTGCACGCGTACTACAGTCGGTTCGAGGAGGCGGAGGCCATCTACAAGGAAATGGACCGTAAGGATTTAGCTCTCGAACTTCGCTACCGCATGGGCGACTGGTTCGGTGTTGTGCGGCTAGTGCAGGAAGGAGGCGGTGACGAGTCGCTGATGCGGACGGCGTGGGAGAATATTGGCGACCAGTACGCCGACCGTCAAAAGTGGACCAAGGCGATTCAGTACTACACGCAGTGTCGCCACTACCAGAAATTAGCGCGCCTCTTTTTCATTATCGAGGATTTTGAGATGCTCACGCAGCTCATCGACATGGCAGAGCACGACAAGGAGCTTTTGCTGACCCTGGGAAGTATGTTTCTCACCGCCGGACTAGCGGAGGAAGCCTCGGAGGCGTTTATTGCCGCCGGCGAACCTCGGCGTGCGGTGGATGGCTGTGTGCAGCTGAACATGTGGGACAAGGCGGTGGTGCTGGCGGAGAAGTACAAGCAGGATGACATTGAAAAGCTGTTCCAAAAGTATGCCTCCTACCTCATCAAGCAAGACCGTCTACCGGAGGCGATCGAGCTGCACCGCAAGGCGGGCCAGAACGACGAGGCGGCGAAGCTTCTCGCACAGCTAGGCCAGCAGGCGTCCGAGACGGACCCCCTACGTGCCAAAAAGTATTACGTCCTTTCCGCGCTGCAGGTGGAGACGTACCGCAAGAAGAAGGTGACCCTCGCTCGAGAGGGCGCCGAGGTGGTGGAGGAGATGTTGCAATCCGACCAGACTGCCGTGTCGGAGCGCACGCTGGATGCGGCGTGGCGTGGGGCGGAGGCGTACCACTTTTACTTGCAGTGTCAAAAGCAGATTGTCGACAACAACTTGAAAGTGGCGCTTGTGTTGGCCATGCGGCTGATGGAGTACGACGACCTCATCGCACCAGTCGACAGTTATAGTTTGATTGCCCTCACTGCCTACCTGGCGGGTAATTTTGGGTTGTGTAGCAAGGCGTTCTCACGACTGGAGGCGGCGGAGATGAACGATGCCGCTGGGGCCGATGGACTATTAGCGGCGCCTCTGGCAAACTTCTCGATGGATTTAGACCTCACCTCTACCCAGAAGACGATGGGAAGTACGGCGCTCTCCGCCACCAGCGCGGTCGGCACAAACCTCAGCGCTACCTCGACGGCGCTTCAACTGACCAACACGGCCGGAAAGGGGGCGGGTACGGTGGAGTTCACTTACCCTACCGTTAGCCTCTCGGAGCCGGTGCGACGGTTCGCCGACTTGGCGATAAAGCTCTTCACCAAGCATAAACCGGTGGACAATTCCGTCGACAGCATTGGCTGCCCCGATTGCGGAACGTTCAACAAGGAGTGGGCGGCCAACTGCGTCAAGTGCCAGCACAAGTTCGGTGTATGCCTCGTGACGGGTCGGTGTATAGTAAACGAGGAGGATGCGTGGATCTGCGCGGTGTGCCGCCATAAGGCACTCGATACCGCCGTGGACACGTATAAGAATTGCCCACTTTGCCACTCCCCCAAGAAGCAGCGCACCCGCCGTGGGGCATAAGGTGTTTTCTGCCCTTTAGATTTTTTTTTTATTTTATTTGTTTTGATCTGTATAAAATGATAGTGAACAAAAAAAGGATGAAGAGCGTCATGATAATTTCGATCATTATATAAACAAAAAAAAAGTCATTATTGTTTTATTCGTTGTATGTATGTATGTAAATGTAATTCCCAGTGTTTCAATCCATGTTTATTTAGTAGAATCAACAAAAAACAAACAAATAAACAGAAAGTGGACGCATTCCTGAAAGGTCGAAGACGACGAAACTTCATGCTATTCATTTTCTTCTCCTCCAGTTTTGATTAGAAATATTCCAAGTTTCTGTCTGCCCAATGTTCCGTCGTTCCGCCCCTCGGCTGACCAACTTTACCAAGTTTTTTGGCATAGAGATTGAGCCCTACACCGCCAAGTCGCTCGTCTTGTTTGGATTTATTGGGTCGATTGCGTACTTGTCGGTTTACAGTGTGAAGGAGACCAAGCGACTGGGACCGCTGGATCTCCCAGAGGAGATGGAAGCGGAGAGGGCCCGCCGCTCCGACCCTCGTCGCCCGCCGTGGCCACTCCTGCACCAGCGTGTGGTGCTGTTGCGCGAAGGGAAGGGTTCACCGGAGGATATCGCGCTCATGTGGGAGCAGTGCAAGCACTACTACCCATCGGACTGGCTCATTCCGTTAGAACTGACACAGGTGCTCAAGTACACCAGTGGAAAGTACTTGCAAAACTACGTGGCGGACCCCGACCAGATGCGGAAGGAAGTGCTCATTCAGTTGCTAGACGTGAAGTACGGCCGCGTGAAAGACCCCAATGGCGTGCGCATTAACCGAGATGTAGAGGAAATCATTTCAATGGCGGTGGATGACCTGGAGAATATGGATCTTAACCCGTCCGCCGAAGGCACACTAGTACCCCGACACACGTAACGCCTGTGTTTGTAGTATTTTGTAGTTTACTTTGTTTTTACACTTTTTACAAACCATTTTTTTTGTTTCCCCTACTTCAATTAATTTTTCGGGATCCTTTACAGTTTTTCACATCTTTCATAATCATTTTTCTTTAACGGGTCTCCCTATTGTCGCCTGGATGGTTCGTTTTTTCTCTTCACACTATTTTTGGTTGAATATCTCCGCTTTCTCACACTCTTTTTATTAGCTGTTTTTGTGCATGAATGTCTCTGGTTAAGACTGGGGATGCGATAAGAGCGCTGGATGCACCGCGTTTGCTGATCGCGGCGGCTCAACCGTATCAGACGATCGTGGGTCCTGCCTTGTCGACCAACTTCCTCTACCAGCCCCAACTCCTCCCATTCCAGAAGCTCCCCTTCCACTCGTCGCACACAGGGCCCGTCACCTCGTTGTACTATTATACCCTCTTTTCTTCCCTGGCAGAGTTTGCGGAGACCCCTCGCCCCGTGCGGTATAGCAACGTGAAACAAGTGAGTCCCCCGCTGGAACATTTCTGGCGGGAGGTAGGCGTGCTGAATACATTTTACTGCACCAACTATGTCCCAACGAAGGATAGTCTGAGGGAACACCCCGCAGTGGGCGCGGTAGAGCTCGTCAAGGACTCTCATCGGTCGAACGCGAATGTTCGCATGTCCCTGTACTCCTCCGAGCACGTGCCCTGTTCCTCTGTGCTCCTGACAGGGCCGCGGGATACCAAGCAGGAGGTGTACCACAGCGGGGAGGCCCCTGTCCCAGTAAAGGGTCTGCCGCCGCTGGACGTACCGCGCACACAGGAAGAGTTCTACACGCCTTTGTGCATTTCTAGGGAAGAACAAATCACGCGCTTAGACTTGCTAGGTAGTCCCTCGAAAGAGACGACACCGTATGGTGGCTTGTATGGTCCACTGGTGGTACTGCGGAATGCGCTAGGCTACGCACAGCGGGGGTGCTACCGGCTGGAGGCGGCAGAGGGTGGGGCCGTCGTCCCACCGTGGCTGCTGTACACGGCGATGACCGATTTTCACTCCCGATTGCTGGAAGAGGGACATATTCCGCTAGAAGTGGAGAAGTCCACGCCGTGGTTCCTGTGCGCGCAGCAGGTGGTGCACGCGGAGGACGTTGTATTCGATGAACCGTTCGACATGGTTTGCGCTCCTCCAAAGTACTTTCAAAAGTATCGTCTTCCCCCTTGGCGCCACCAGCTGGGGATGCCAGACCTGAAAGGGGACCGTCCATGCAGTTGCGTCCGTCTGGAGATCCGTCAGAGGGATCTGGTGGTTTGTAGTGGCACATTTTTTTTCTGTCCCCTCTTGTAGGCAGAATACACAGATTCCTCTATAACTATACGTTAGTTGATGTTGTTTAGAAGGACAAACAGGGGCAACCAAAATCGTACACATTCCCGACGTGTTCAGGAAAGGAGTTTGCAACACTGCTTCCTCTCCTTTTCTTATTTTTATTATTCTACCAAAGTGGATAACAAGTAGTACAACAATAAAAAAAAAAAAAGGTCAATACATCGAATCGTAAAACAAAACATAAATTAGTGAAAATGGGTAGAAAAAAACGACTGACGAAAGGGGTGGACGTCGATCTGTGGGATCAGGACCAGGAAGAGGAGCACAACACACATCAAGACACCAATCACACGCAGCGCTCCATTTATAGTTCGTACGACTACCGACAACACAGTGGCCAGCCGGCTGTGGTGACGCCGATCATTCGACACGTCTCCCACGACCCCGCCATGTTGCGCCGCGTGTATTTGCTTCAAAACTTTCAAGTGGTTCTCCGACGAGAATTGTTTGAGGCGGCTGGGCTGGGCGGTGGGGCGAGACCAGCGAATGTGCCGCAGGGCTTAAAGAAAGTAGTGGACTGTGTCCGTCAGTCGGACTCCATGGTGCCGTGGGATGTGGTGCACAGCATGGTGTGCCGCTTCACACCAGATGACTTTCAGTGCCCCATCTGCCTCGACCCCCCAGTGGCGGCTAGAATCACGGAGTGTGGTCACATGTTCTGCCTCTCCTGCGCGCTCCACTACCTGCACTTGAAGAAGGAAGAAAACAAGACGAGGGATTGCCCCATTTGCCATAACAGCATGCGGAAAGGGGGGCTGCGACCGTGCATTCTCCTTCCCGTCCATCAACCCGCTGTGGGTGAAAAACTCCGCTTTGATCTGTTCTACCGGGAGCGGCACAGCTGTATTATGCGCCGCTACGACGACCCCCTCGTCACGCGTTATCGCTCTATACTGGACGACATTGACAAGGCAGAGGCGGAGGTGAAGAGGCGGGAGGAGCGGGCCAAAAATAGAGAAAACAAGGAAGGAGAAGAAGGACAAGAAGAGGAAGACGAAGAAGAGGAGGAGGAAGTTAGGGTGCCACCGAGACCCATGATGCTGTCGGATGAGTTGGACTTCCCGAAGTATGGCGACCCCTTCGCGTCGCAGTGTAGATATGTGATCAGCACGGAGGAGTTCGAAACACAGTCCCGCATTATGGATGCGACGAGCGTCTCGGAGAAACTGCGAGAACTGGAGTCGCTCCCACAACCGCTTTCCGCTGAGGACAAGATTGAGGAACAGTTCTTCCTGGAGGCGTTAGGAGAGATCACCAACGAGCGGGGGCTGAGCACCTCCACGCTGAAACCGTCCCCGCCGATGGCGCCGCGCCCAGACCCGTATTTCCACAGGACAAAGGAGAAAAAGTATTTGGACGCCAACAGCAACCATAAAAACAGCACTCCCATTTCCATATTTGAACTCTACGCGGAAGGGGAGGGCCAGCCCTACTTCTTACACATGGTGACCATGAAGATGCTACGGTACGACGCGCAGTTGCGAAATGACGGCCGTCTGCCGGATTTTGTCGAGGCACCGATAGAGGAGATTGTGACCCTACAACAAACGGAGGAGACGAAACATGTCTACAAGGTGTTTTCCAGTATTCCCCTTCACGGCGTCCTAAAACTGTGCATGCTAGACTTGAAGGAGGTGGTGCATCCCCAGACGCTGCGCCACTTTGCGTCGGAGCTGAAAAAGTTGCGCGATGAGCGAAAGCAAAAGCGAGACAAGGAGGAGCGTTCCTACCAAATGCACTCCGAGGATGCCTCGTGGAAGCAGTATGTGGAACGGTACAATTGCTCCTCCGAGGCGACCTACACCGACTCCCAAATGGAGGGTCTACCGCCCATGATGCTACCCTCCGTTGGTTCACAGTACAGCGACCATGGTCTGCCGCCCAACACGCTCGACACGCGGCAGAGGGCGACGAAGAGGGGTGAAAATTTATTAGAAACCGCCCCCACAGAAGACACCGGTGTTCTAAGTGCCAATGTGCTCCAGTTGGTAGGAGGAAACACCCCTAGAGCCAACGCGAATAGGGAAGTCTCCCCCGACAGTCGGGCCACTAGCAACAGCTGCTGGACACCAGGAAGCGCCATAAAGTTATTCAAGAAGTGAAGACGCAGTGCTCCACACTTTCACAAAAACAACGGCAGTTAAAAAAAAAAAAAAAAAGTCGCTCAAACTTTCACGTTTGATGGTTACACATGTCCCGTTAAGTGTTTTTGTCTTTTCCTTTGCTTCGCAAGTGCGTTCTGTTCTTTTGTGTTCTACTCTTCCTTTTTATTTAGTCTTTTCCCCTTTTTGCTTTTCCCCTCCCAGCAATTCACCAAAGTAAATCACGGCATGGCCGATAATAAACGAGAGCCATTTTTAGGCAATGCACGCAATATCAATACGTTTCACAATAGATACTCCAATAAAGACGTGATTCATTCGGCCGATGGGGAACCGTCCGTCACCACCATCGAGGACGACACGGCGCTGTCGGTGCCGGAGTATTTGCACCCCCAACGGCTGCCCAACTACGACGACGACGACGCCGAGTTTAGAATCGCACAAGAACTCCGAAGTGCCCAGCAGACCATCTTCAACTATAGTCAAGAAAACAACCGTCTGAAGACGCAACTGAAGGCAGCGGCACTTCGGGAACGATTGTTGAATGACAAGGTAACTTCACTTTTGACGGAAAAGCGGACGGTGGAGCGAGAAAAGGAGGAGATGCAGGAGTCGGTCATGAGACTCAACACGGAGCTCGAGGGGAAGTGCTACAGCCAGACACGCACCACCAAGGAGCACATGGACGCTCTACATGGTGAAATCGAGGCGCTAAAGAAGCACATCACCTCGTTGGAGGTAAATGAGCGAGAGTTAACGGGAAGACTAGCCGCCTACGAAAGCACCATTCATACGGCATTTGATAAAGAGAACGGACTTCTCACGGATGGCAGCACCCTGAAGGAGGTGGCATGCGAGGCGCTCAGCTTGAGTGGGTACCTCGTCAAGGTAGTGAACGCCTGCCAGCATTGCCACTGCACCCCTCACCGCACCGTAAAGGACACACGGTTCCAGAAAGAATTCTCCAGCAGCGTTTGCGCAAAAGATATTCACACCTGCCGAAAGCGCTGTTTGGTCGCCACTAGTGAAGGCAACGTGGAAAGTAACGTGATGGTGAAAAGTCGTGGGGTAGGGGCAGACCTAGATGAGCTGCTGCACGCACTACGGGAAGAGCTGTTGTACTGTGAGTCTGTCTGCATTCAACTATCCTCCTACCTATTGAGTAGCGAGATGGATAACCCCAGCGCGGTGTTCAGCCACCCCACGGAACATAATACCATACAAATAGATTCGAATACCCCTCTTGCAGAAAAGAAGGCGACGAGTATTGCTAGGTCGTATTCTGGCAAGAGGGGGTCCAGTATAGAAAACGAAAACTGCGAAGTACAGTAAATACTTCTGTAATACACTCGGTTTCTTTTTAGCTCTTGTGGTTTTGTTATGGATTCTACCTCTTCGACGTCCCCTCTTACATTTTTTTTATTTATTCTATTTTTCCCTTCTTTTCCCAATGAATAGAACCTTAGTGTATTTTTTTTTTTCTGACCGTAAAGAAATGTCTCAGGGATACCACAACCTTTCCAACGATGCTATCCGCGGCATGCCCGCCAGCGAGGCCCTCCAGAAGCACCTTGAGAACGCCCAACTCGCTCACCGTTTATGTGTAGCCAAGGCACTCAAGGGGGAGGAGAACGTGGTGGACAAGTGCGCCCTGACTTGGGGTGAGGTCCTCCTCCGTTACCAGCAGTGGGCCGACTACCGTGCTCCTTTCCAGGATAGTGACGCGCAGAAGAAGTACAGCAAGTACTGGACGAAGAAGCGCCAGAACGCTGAGGATAACAAGTTGTAAAGATCCACGGAGGAACCTTATCGTATTCACAGTTCACGTCGCCAATAGAATTCATGCCAATTGACAACTGTGTGATTTGATTTCCTTGTTTTCTGTCCTTTAGTGTTTTGTTTTTTCTTTTCACTTTAGTAGTAGTAATATTGGGTTGCCATTGAGGAATAATACTGGTTTTTATAAACGTAAAAAAACAACAACAACACCATCAGATTTGTATTTAGTTGTATTTTTTCCCCTCTAAACGTAACGGTTTTTTTTTTTTGTTTTGTTTATTTAATCCCCGTTCTTCCTCTCTTTCAATAGTTTATTTCGTGTTTACCTAACAGTTCTTTTTTTCGCTTTTACTATTCACCATGCCCCGCACTGTCGTCATTGTTAACCGCGAGACCAGTCCCGCTATCGACAAGCAGACCTGCGAGCTGACCTGCATCGAGCGCCAGCCCATCAGCTTCGAGCGCGTGAAGAAGCAGCACGATGCCTACTGTGCCGCGATTGATGCCATCAAGGCGGAAGGATACAACATTGAGCGCATCAACCTTCCCCCTCTCAACGACCTCCCCGATAGTATGTTCGTCGAGGACGTCGCCATGATCTACAACGACGTGGCCGTTCTCACCCGCCCCGGTGCCCCTTCCCGCCGCCCTGAGGTCGACCCCATCGTCGACACCGTCAAGGCCATCCGCCCCAAGAACTACCGCATCGAGCAGCCCGGTATTGTCGATGGTGGTGATGTGCTTTACGTCCGCGACAGCAAGTACGTCTTTGTGGGTAAGTCCTCCCGCACCAACGACGACGCCTTTGAGCAGATGAAGAAGTTCCTCTCCGAGAACGCCGGCCTGGAGTGTGTGCAGTGCCCCACCACTGGCTGCCTTCACCTCAAGTGCGCCGTCACCTTCCTCAATGAAAAGACGATCCTCATCAACCCCAAGTGGGTGAACGCCAGCTTCTTCTCCGAAAGGGGATTCGATCTCGTCGAGATTGATCCTTCCCCAGAGGAAGCCGAGTCCGCCAACGTGCTGAACTTTGTGGCCGAAAAGAAGGACGACCCCTCCCAGAAACTTTCCGTCATCTTCACGAGTGCCACGTACCCCAAGACCGCCGCGATCGTCAAGAAGTTCGTGGAGAAGGAGAACGCCGAGGGACGCCCTACTCGCCAGGTCATGATTGAGGCCGACGAGATCGCCAAGGCCGAGGGCGCCCTTACGTGCTGCTCCCTCATCAGCTACAGAAATGACTAGGTCTTTTTTACCTTTTCACCATCGGACCACAGTAGTTGAAAAACGAGTTTAAATTAAATGAATATTACGGGAATTTTTTTCGTTTTTTCATTCTTTTCTTTTTTTGTTCCTTTATTATTATTGTTGTTACTTTTTTTTTTTTTCGCTGAAAAACTGACTTTCCTAATTATTACTTCGCTAACGATTTTTTTTTTTTTATGTTGTCGCCGTTTGAATAAAAGAATTTTCTGTTCTTTTTTCTTTCAACGAAGCTAAATCAATTCGTTTTTCGGTGTGCGAAAGCAGTTTCTATTTTCTGACCAAAACGGAGATGCTGCCTCGGTTCTTTACGCAAGTGTCTTTCCTCCGTCTTCTTTCTTTTATACAGTATAGAGTTCGCTACTTTTTTTTTTTTTTTTCACGTAGATTTTATTGTCATGTCGAGTAGCCCCGTAGTATCCAACCCCTCCTTTTCCGACGTAGAGGCGGTGCAGAACCCTTTGGCCGGGGAGGCAAGGGAGCGGCAAGAGGGGATGGGGGAGGATGGGTTTGAGTCCCCAGGGTCCCCTAGAATGAGCGTAGCGACAGAGACCGAAACGTCCGCCCACAAGCAAGTGTACGTGCTGAACTCATATTTTACGCACTTGGCGTTTCTCATACTAGCCTTAGCCTTTAGTATTCTCAGCTTTATCGCTCTGATTATTTTTACCAATGTGAATATTTCAAACCATATTAAAAAAACGGAACAGTACACCACGAAGAGCGACCGCTCAAAGGCGCAGTACATCCTAATGTCGGTATCGCTGGTAGCTCTTATTCTTTTTGTAGTGGCTTCCGTGTTGATCTTCAAAAGGATTTCCTTTTTTGTAAGTGAATATGAGCTGCTGTGTAATGCTCTAATCTCATTTTTCAATTCTGTGGTTACGCTGCAACTGGAAGAAGCGCCGTTCTGTGTCGTGGAGGCGGAGGAACTACAGAAAATCACGGAAAAACATACATTTAGTGTCACCGACTTTTCCCCGTATACGTTGATCAGTCGGGTGCAGGCGAAAACGGCGATTACGAATTTGTACCTGCGCATCTATCGCAAAATGCTGCCGTATAGCGTATTGCAGTCCACCACCCATGGGGGAGAGGTGGAGGGAGAGGAAGTGGAGCAAGGGGAACTGCCCCAGTTGTCCTCTCAGAGCTCTGTGCTGGGCTCCACCCGGTTATGCTGCCGTATAGCGTATTGCAGTCCACCACCCATGGGGGAGAGGTGGAGGGAGAGGAAGTGGAGCAAGGGGAACTGCCCCAGTTGTCCTCTCAGAGCTCTGTGCTGGGCTCCACCCGGTCAGACTCCAGGCCGTCCTCTCGAAGCGGGGTGAGGCGAACCACGTCTGGACGGGATACAGGGGAGCGGCGGAGCGATGTCATCTCCCCACCCACCGAGTCACGGGAGGAGCACATCTCCGTGAGTATGGCGACACCGGATAAGCGGGGCGACATGGAGGCCAGTACCACCATCAAAGACCTGACGAAGGAGAAGTCGGACGAGGAGGACGTACCGCCCAGCGCGATGCGGCGAATTGTGAGCCGTTTTAAACTGAAACAGCCGGACAGCGCATCGACCAGCGCGCGTCAAGCTTCCGCCTCGGCCCGTTTTGTACAGTCGGTCGCCGCCTCGAAGGCACACGAGGCGTCGAATCCTGGCTTAAAACGAAGGTACGGCACTTTACTTGTCGTCTGCTTCTCTGATTTTTTTAACATTGCCAACATGGTGAACCCAGAGTTTGCAAAGGAAATCTCCAAGGCGTTCATCTCGTTCGTGTGCAAGTACGCCAAGCGCAACCACGGGTACGTCTCCAACGTTCAACCCGACCGTCTCACCCTTTCCTGGAACAGTTTTAAACCCTGCAAAACGCATCAGACCGTCGGGCTGAACACAGCCATTAACCTCGTCGAAGACGTCCAGCAACAATTGTACAACCGCTTTCCCGAGCTCCGACCCCTTCAAGTACCGATGGTTCACGCCACCGGCATGAGTTGCTACTTGCTGGCGGGCGCGGTGAGCAGTGGCAAACAGAAGCATCTCGTTCTACACTCACCGTACCTGTTTTTCATTGATGAGGTGCTCAAGCTCCAACTGGGCCTTACGTCACGGCTAATCTGGATAGAGAAACCAGAGTGCAGCCTCCCAGCTCAGACAGCAGCGGTACCCGTCGATATTGTGACTGTTGTGGACACCCGCGAGCCTCACTTTGCGAACATTAACGCCTATGTGGATCCCAACGTGCCGGTGAAGAAGAGCAAACTGCAGTACACCCTTTATGAAATCTGTTCCCCCGTTCCGGCCGTCATCGCGGTCGACTTTGCCGATGCATTCGAAGATTTTCGAGACGGCCAGTACGAACAGGCTTTAAAAAAGTTCATTCGACTCACCGAAATGGCAGAACTGGAGCGTCTCCGAGAGCAAGAGAAGCGGGAGCGCCTGTCGACCAGTGAGAATTCCCACTCGCAGGGGAATCACCTGGAGGAGTCGTTGCTCAAAATGGAGGCCGAGAATAACGAGCCTGTCCACCAGATCATTGAAAAGGTGTATTTACAGGCCTACCGTTTCCGCGAACTGTGTCTCCTGTACACGGAGGTGGCCAACGATAAACTTTTGATTGACGATGCGAAGCGGGAGAGTCTGCAGAATTTTACGCTGCCGTCCAAACACAAGAGGCTGCTGCCGCACTGGTACTTGTTCAAGTCAATGGTGGACCCAGACGGCCTCGTGGAGGACAGCAGTTCTGCGAATTGCACGATCACCGCCGAGGACACGGAAAACCCGATTGCGTCTCCAAGAGTGAAGTATCAGTACGCCGCCCATCGCAAGTCCACTGTCGATGACATTATCCGAGATATTCACACCGTCTCTTCGAAAGGTAGTTCGGTGCTTGTCCCTGACTCGAACAGCAGTGGCAACATCGTTGGTCGTAAAAATTCCGCCCAAACCATGTCCCCCGTGTTGCGCGACAGCAGCACCTACAACCAGTTTGAGACGTCTGACATTGGGGCCCTCTCCACCAACCAGCCGTACACCCCATTGATGCATAATGAGTTCAAGGACGGTACCATGATTTACCGATTGTCCGAAAAGAAACTGGGCGAAACCCCAACGAGCGAGGTTCGCCTGGCGCTCAGCTACACGGGCAGTTTGGTCGCTGTCAAGACCATTGTCCTCTCGCACGGTGACGCTGGGAACGCGGAGGAGAATCCCGCAGGCTTGGGCGGCCGGCGTGCGAACGGTGTACAGCGGCGTCGAAATCAGCGAAGGGGTATTCTGTCCGCGACTGTCGATGTGGAGGCCCTCACGAACGAGATTGACTTGCTGTCCAAGCTGCTGGACCCCCACATTGTGCGCTACATCTCCGCCGTCGTCCAGCCGAACCGTCTCCTCCTCGTGATGGAGTACGTCAGTGGCGGGAGCCTCTTCAAGCTAATGGAGCAATACTCCTCCACCATGACCGTCTCCCAGGCCCGCATTTATCTGAGGGATGTCCTGAAGGGATTGTCGTACCTGCACAAGAAGGGAATCGTTCACCGCGACATCAAGCCACAGAATGTGCTGATTCCACAGACCGGAAACTGCAAGCTAAGCGATTTCGGTATTAGTAAGGAAATCTCAAAAGACTCCAAAGGTCAAAAGTTTGACGGTACGCCCTTCTACATGGCCCCGGAGGCAGCCAGTGGGGAGGCCTGTGCGGCAAGTGACATTTGGTCCTTTGGGATCATGCTGGCGGAGGTCATCACGATGAAGCTCCCGTGGCCGCACAGCATGAACCCACACGCGATGCGGTACCAGCTGGTGAAAAATGAAGAACTGACCCCGGTGGTACAGAGTCCGGAGCTAATGCCAGCAGACGCCATGTTTGTGTTCGAGTGCTGCACCCGACGGAACCCTATCCAACGGCCGACCGCAGAGGCTATTTTGAAAATGCCCTTCTTTCGATCAAAGTAGGCGGGCAAAAACTGCCGTGTGCTCCGTATTGTTGTTTTGTTGTTATCATTGGCGTCTCATTCTCTCATTGTTGTTCTTTTGATTGTACATGTTTTTAACCTGATCTAAAGAACCGATCATTCCCTCGTATCTTGCCGTCCGTGTGTGCTTCTCTCTAATATATATTTATTTTTCCCACCCCCCGTTCAGCGAAACAACGCAAGTAAAAGGATATTTACAGTAGTAAAACGATGAGTGAGAAGGTAGCGGTCCCTCCTCCTCTTCCCACCAGGGACTTAGATCCCATGTTCTGGCTTGCCGCGGACGTGGACATCCGCGCCGGCGACAAAGGGACGTCGGGCGATTCCGATTACCACGGCCTGATGCGCCACTGGCGTCAAATGAACGAGGCCCTCTCCGTCTCCTTTCAGCGGGACTCCCGTACGGTGGTGTGCAACCCTGACAGCCCGGACAACTCCATGATCGAGAGCACCTCCACCCTGGCGAGTGAAAGTGAGGGCAACCAAACCGTTGGCTCTTCTTTTATTGGGGAAAGAAACACGTACAGCTTTGCCCAGAAGCGCTACGACGGCATACCAAAGAGTACGGCGCGGAGTAGGAAGATTCTGTTTGACCGCGCGAGGCAGGTGGAACGTAAAATCGAGTTTAACAGTTTACCAGTGACACCGTGCCACGACCGTACACCCGTCACCGTCTCCAAACATAATGTCAAGACTTTATCGCACGCGGACAAAAAGGCGGAATCCCCGTCGTCGCAACAGAAGAGTTTTACGAGAAGGAGTCAAGGCTTGTCGCGAAATGTGGTCAAGACGGTCACCCCCCTTCCTTGTCAACACGACGACACGCTGCACTCCATCGCCCCGTCGCACGTCGGCGGTGACACCTCTTCCTCCGATGACGACAGCCTGTACCACTCCGTCTACGGCAGCACGGCGGTCCCCCTAGACGACATTGAAGAACAGTTCACGCTGCTGCAAGCGGAGAACCAGGCGAGGGTTTCCATTATGATGGAGTATGTCCGGGAGTATACGAATCTCCACAATGCGTTCATCAATTCGTTCATTTCATCCGTTTCGGTGAATCAGGACGATTCTCAAAAGGAAAATAATAATAAAACAAGCTACGAGGAGGAGGAGCAGAAGTCCAGCGGCCTTGTGCTAAAACCAGGCAAGGAGAAATACATTAGGCATCTGATGCTCTTGTCCGAGTCCATGGAGAATAGGGTAAAGACGGAGCGTTTCCGCGAGAACAAGATGCTATTACTGAGCTACTACCAACGGTGGCGGTATCAGATAGCGTTCAATAAACTTCAAAGGAAAGAATAAAATTTTCGTGTAGGAAGTTGATCAATAACAAAAGATATACCAAAAAAAAAAAGTAGTAGTTGAAAGTCCAAAATGACTTTCCATTGATTCTTGTTTTGTTTGCTTTGCTCACGTATTTTTCTTGGGTCTATTTAGGTGTTTCACTCCAGAGTATTAACAAGACGACTCCCCATACGTTGCGACTGTACAGACATTTTCCTCTTTTTATTTTTGTGATCTGATGGCCATCAGCGTTTAATAGAAATAGTTTCCTATCAGAACAACGACTAGCCATGCCACCGAAAGGGTTTCAAAAACCAAAGTTGAGCGGGACGGTGACGCTGAAGCGCTTTGACCCTCCCTCAAGAAGAGGTGTCGGCGGCCATCAAGAAGGGGGAGTTGGTGAAACCACTGCAGGAGTTGGCCCAGCAAGTGGGGTTGGTCGAAGACGAGGCCAACCCACTCTGCATTGTGGATGAACAGCAGCTAATCCTCTCGTGCAAGTTGTTTGATGGCCATGTGTACTACCTTAGTGGAGGAAAGGCGGCCGGGGGAGGGGGAGGGGCGGACTTTAGCGCCTGTCTCCCGGACGCCGCGGTAGCCTACGTGTACCACCCCGATATGCTGAAGCACGATCCACACGGACACCGCAGCCCAGAGACGTCGCACCGACTGCAGCGCGGTATTGACATGCTGCGACAGTGCGACCAATCGGCGGACCTCATCCCACCTGAAATGTGTAACGATGACGCCCTTTCAAACACATCCAAGAAGAGCGCACACAATCTGTCCCACTTTATCCCTCCACGTCTGGCAACGAAGGAGGAGGTGTATACCTTTCACGACAAGGCCGTGTACGAAGACTTTTTGGAAAAGGGAACCGTGTTGGAGAACCTGAAGAGCGATGTGTACTGCAACGAGGGAACGAGCAGCAGGGCGGTGAAACTGTCGGTGGGTGGCATCATTGATGCGAGCAGTCTAATTCTCCAAAACGTGACGCGAACCACCCCCGCAAAGGAACCAAGCGACTCGATCTTTAGTTCCTTCTGTCTTTTGCGACCCCCCGGTCATCACTGTACGGCCAACCGACCCAGTGGATTCTGTCTCGTCAACAATGTCTGTCTGGCGGCGGAGAACTTGATGCGGAAGTGCACGGTGCCGGAGGGGAGCACCACACGTCCACCCCGCATTGCGATCCTCGACTTGGATGTGCACTTTGGGGAAGGCATCGCGGAGTACGTGGATCACTTCCAATCGTCCAGTGGGGAGTGTCCTCTCCTTTACTTGTCCATCCACCGCTATGACGACGGTGGGTTTTATCCGTTTGAGAAAACGGCGGACGCCACATTCACCGGTGCTGGCAACAAGGGCAGTATCGGCAATATGGCGATCGACACACACGCCAGCGATGTGGAGAAGTGCGAACAGGTAATTTCGGACTTCCTGTTGGAAAAACTAATCGACAAAGTGGTGCTTCCCCGATTGGACCGGTTTAAGCCAGATTTGCTATTCGTGTCGATGGGGTTCGACGCCGCCTACGGGGATCCCCTGGGGAAGATGGCGGTGGAAAGTGGTTTTTGCCGCAGCGTCGCGGCTCTCAAGCGGTGGTGCACGTCCGGCAATAGCAGTAAGCCCCCTGTGGGTCTAGTCGTGGCCCTGGAGGGTGGGTACTCTCCCGAGGCTGTCGCGCTGGGCATCTTGCACGTCTCCTACGCCCTCACGTACGCCCCGGACAGTGCGCTCGTAAAGCACTTTTCAGAGCCAAAAGTGCCCAGAACGTGGGGCGAACTGCGCTTAAAACAGGAGCGCAAGTACGCACAGTGGGAAAAGTCAGAACAGTTAGCGTCGGAGAAACCTCCTCAACTGACCCTAGACGACACCACACTGTTAAAGAAACATGTGCAGTGGTGTGATGCGCAGGTGAAAAAGTTTTCGAGTCTTGTCGCGTAAAAAACGGTCAAACAGTCTCTTTTCCTTTACAAAAAATAGTATCCTATTCTGCTTTGAACTTCTGTCAGCACAACCCACTTTTCGACGTCCGATACCCACCTTTCCTTTCACCTCTTCTCTTTTCCTTTTGACTGTAGTGCTTAAAAAAGTATCTGCTTTTCTTTTTATCCTGCTCCTATTGCACGGTCTGTTTTCGCCGATGTCACTGTTTTCATTTTCCCGTAAACTGGCTTCGTATAGAACAGCCCAAGAGTCACCGTACGCTTACACCGTTTCATTCATTTTCTGCTATTTCTGACACGAGCGAGGACCGTGATCCCGTCGCGGACAGTCTTCCAAATTATTGTTGGCTTTTCCCGATTAGTATGATCCTATAGACAACTTTTTTTTTTTTTTTTTTTTGAATCTACCCGCAGCACAAAAATATTCTTCTCTCCTATTTTGTTTTTTAAACTCGAACATTAGGTTTGTTATCAGCCATCTATTTTTTTTTTACTCGCTACTATTTAAACTCTCTTTTTTATTTTATTTATTTATACATTTGAACGGAATCGTAAAATGGCCAAATTACGTACCTTTATCGCCTTTTCTTTGGTCTCCTGCGCCGTACTGGCTCCCGTTCAAGGGTTCACGACAGAGAACACCGACGCCAACCTTCAAGTGTTTATGGAAAAGTTCCAGTCGTACAAGGAACAGTTCGGCAAGGCGTACGACACCGTGGAAGAGGAAACCCAGCGGCTGGAGAACTTCATTGCCAATCTGCGCAACATGGAGGAGGTGGCCGCCAGAAATCCGCTCGCCACGTTTAAGGTAAACGCCCTGTTTGACCTCTCCGCGGAGGAGTACCGCCAGCTGTACGCCAACGGCGAGCAGTACTACGCCAAGGCTTTGAAGGAGGGTGAAAACCAACCTCAAGTGGGTCTGGAGTACCTGGCCAAGCAGAAGAAAATGTCCGACGTCTCCCCGCACCACTCCTTGTACGACTTTGTGAATGAACAGACGCAATTTCTGAAGGACAAGTACGAACAGGGAAAGGCCACTCTGGGCGAGTACGTTAAGAAGGCACGGAAGGCCCTGGAGCTGTCGGACGATGTCCTCGCTTCTCCCCCGGCGGTGGACTGGCGTACCGCCGGCGCCGTGACGCCTGTAAAGGATCAGGGCAGCTGCGGCTCCTGCTGGGCCTTCTCCGCTATTGGTAACGTGGAGGGACAGTGGTTCCTCAAGAAGAAGGAGCTCGTCCGTCTCTCTGAACAGCAGCTCGTGAGTTGCGATACCTCCGACAGCGCCTGCAACGGTGGTCTGATGGAGTACGCGTTTGATTGGCTCCTCGAGAACCGCAACGGTTACATTTACACCGAGGAGAGCTATCCGTACGCCTCCGGTAATGGGGCGACACCCAAGTGCCAGGATAACCACACCTTTGGTGCCTACATCTCCGGCTCCGTTTTCGTCGAGCAGAATGAGACGGTCATGGAGGCCTGGCTCGCGGAGCACGGCCCCCTCGCCATCGCCGTCGACGCGAACGCTTTCTTGTCGTACAACGGTGGTGTTTTGGAGGATTGCGGCGCCTTCCGCATCAACCACGGTGTGACGTTGGTCGGCTATAATAACTCCGCCCCCGTCCCCTACTGGATCATCAAGAACTCCTGGGGTACCTCCTGGGGTGAGGACGGTTATATCCGCGTGAAGAAGGGCACAAATGAGTGCCTCATCAATTCTTATGTCATCTCCGCCACGATCCCCGATGTGGCCCCTCCGGAACCCACCACCACCACCACGACCACTCTTCCCCCCGGGAAGAAGGGGTTGAAGATTGACGTGTGCGAGGACTTCTTCTGCAGCTCGTGTGACTCTGACACGGTTCCCACCAATGTCTGCATGGGCGTCGCCTCCCCCATCAATGACGTCATTCGCAGCACGTACCAGAGGTACGTCAAGGCCGGCGATGAACCGGAGTACCACTCTGTCATGGCGCAAGTTGGTCTGACTCAAGCCATCTTAAAGTTTTATGCCACCACCGACTGCCAGGGCCCCGCTGATATTTACGCCCCAAGGCTGAACGAGTGCGTTCTGAGCACTACCGGTTCATCGAAGTTCACTCCCGTTTAAAGGGGCGCATTTTAAACTAACCTGTAATGGACATGTATGAAGGACTGTTTGTTAACAAACGATTCTTTTTTTTTTTTTTTTCATAATATTATGCTTGCGACTGTTGTAAAAGTTATGATCCCAAATACTATACAACTTTACTGGTAAATCAAAGCGCCTTTTTTTATCTGTTCACTTTTTTATCACTTTTCAAATTGATTTTGTCGTCCTTTTTTTTTTCTTTTTCTACCCTCGCCTCATTTAGTACTTGCGCTGAAAACAGTTGGTCTCTCTTTCTTTCCTGTGTCTCTGCGTATTTAGTATATCTGTTGTGCAATGTCGAAAGTGGAAGGACCGTTTCTAGTGATTCCGACCGCTCGTGGCACCCTGCCACAGCTGACGCCAGATCAGGCGAGAGAGATTTTCGCGGAAGAGGAGCGGCTGATGGGTATGTCGGTCTTCGAGGCGACGCAATGGACCGCCGTGTGCAAGGAGGCGGACAGGAGCTTTGCCCAGTTGGCGGGGGCGGGTGAGTTCAAGTTGTTGCTCACGTGCCGGAATGTGCTGCAGGGGGCCCACCCCAGCGCGCCCTCCTCCGACAAGGGTATCGCCGCGGACTTGGAGAAGGGACGGCTAGTGGTTTCCCCCAAAGATTGGTGCAATGTGGTCAGCAGCCTAAGGCCAACCCATGCGGTTCCACTTCACGATAGCATCGCACTCGGGGACCCTTCGGCCAAGAAGCGTCGCACCATGCTGACACGGTCGGATGCGTTTCTGAAGGAGATCACCGCCTCGAAGGAGTCCCAGTCGGTGACCCTCGTACAGGATATTGGAGAATATCTGCTTCAGGGTGAAAATATCTCGGAGTTCGCGAGAAACTGCAGGGCGTTACCAGACGGAGGGCTTTACTACGCTGGGGCGCGCTCCCTAGCTGAGTACATTGTGTGCTTGACAGCTGGCTTCGCTTTTGTGGAGTGGTCTTTGCCGTGGAGTCTGGCGGCGGACGGCATTGCATTGAATTTGACCTTAAACAAGCCGTCCGCGGAACCCGTGTTCATTGATTTAAACGATGATCATTTCACATTTGACATTCAACCACTGAGTGAAGGGTGCGCGTGCTTTACTTGTAGGAGCCACCACAGGGCTTACATTCATCATCTACTCACAGTGCAGGAAATGAATAGCGAAATCCTCCTTTCCATTCACAATGTCCACACCGCTAACATACTGGCGAGGGCCTTCCGACAGTGCGAGACGAAGGAGAAGCGGGTGCAGCAGGGGGAAGCACTTCTGCAAATGTTATAATTCATATCTATTTTTTTATATTGTTGATTTGGACGATTTCCATACTGCAATAGAGGGTTGTGCTATTTGGCCGCAATTTTTTTTTTCTCAAGTTACTCTCCCCTCTTTTTTCTACAAAGAAGCACTAGATCGAAAAGAATAGAGAATGCGGAAACAATTGCTCTTGCTGAGTTTGATAGCAGCATCTATAGGTGTGGCGCAGCTTTACCCAGAAGACTGCTCCACAGGGGCTAACATCCCACAGTGCACTACTTGTCCCCCCAACGCCGTGAACGTGAATAATGTGTGCACCTGCAACGCCGGGTTTGCTAGAACAGTCAACCTCACCACTGGCTCCGTAGAGTGTATAGACTGTACATCTCAGCAAATGGTGGTGAGCTCTTTTCAGACCGTGAATGGCTCCCAGGTGTGTGTGCCGTGTGGGGCCGACCCCCGCTTCACCTGCCTCGAGGCTTCTATTTTTAACAGCACCACGAATACGTGCACCTGTGCGGAAGGCAGTGTACTGATAGAAAACGTCGGTACGATTGGGCTCACGGCGCAAATGTGCGCCACGTGTAGCAGCGAGAACTGTGCGGCCTGCGAGTACCCGTACGTGCAGTCTGGTGGGGCGTGTGTCTGCGAACCCGGCTTCATCAGCTTGCCCGATGCGTCTTGTGTCAATGAAACCATCTACAACACCTACGTCGAACTGTTCCAGTCGTCAAGCGTGACGCTTTCGCCGCCCAACATCGGCAATCAAAACGGTGCTGGTAGTACGGTAGCGGTCGCCCTCGCGAGTACCTGGACCGTCGACCTTGGCGTACAGTGCAGCATGGGAAACAGCACGGCATGCAACTATTTGGCTAACTTGTGTGTTCTCCTGTTGTACGACGCTGCGGCCGCTCCGTGTGCCGTGTACATGTCCCTTTTGTCAAATGGTTGCAATGGAGCGGCGTGTAATCCCAACACCATACTTCCCCTGTACTACAATAGCACCAGCGCCATCATTGTCAACAACCGTTCGCATCGCATTGATGTGAAGGCGAATCAGTTTTTGCAGTTTTACGTTTCCTCCTACGCACTGAATGGGACTTGGCTTGGAATGTACTCCGTGTTGGACGAGTTCAATCTTTGCGACCTCTCGGCGGACGATGTACTTCGGTTCTACAAGGCGGGTGGTATCCGTGCAGCAAAGTGCCTTCTGAACTGGAATTACTTTTTTACGCTCGCCCCCGAGACCGTGTTTTACGAGCTGTTTCTCCAGAACCCCTCAAATGCGAGTGATTACATCCCTATTCCAGTACTCATGTTGTACTCCAACGAGAGCATGAACATTCAGAATATCAACGACTTGAGGCTCTATCGGAGTGACACCAAAAACAACGCCAAATCCCAGTATCGCCACCGCTTTTACATGTACGACAATGTCGGAGGGAAAGGAAGCAGCGAATACCCTTCGTATGTGACCGCAGCGATTGACGTTATGCTGTATACCAGCTCGTATTCCGACGAGGAGATTCCGTCTCTCAAGGTTCCACTGTTGGTGGTGCGATACGCCTCCAAGGAAAAGGGCACCACGCCTACCAACAACCTGTCCCTCCTCTATCAAACACAGCTGGCGACCTTGTACACACTGAAAGAGAATCACATTAAGGCAAGCGTGTCTTCCATGTACTTGCCGGATAAAAACAGCGTACAGTCTGGTTTGAAGATTGCCCTCATTATTTTCTCTGCCATCAGCTTCTTCACGGCGTGGGTGGCGACGTATGGTTGGATGCGGCGCCGGCAAAACTTGATATTGGATGCCGCTGCCGCTTTTCGATTCCTTGTCTATCTGTGCAGCCATATTGCCAACGCCTATTTGATTCTGGTCGTGTTCTCGTCGTGGTACTGCCTTATTTCGTACAAGTCCCAGTATTGGCTTTCCATCCCCGTCGCGACCTCTGATCTCTACGTGAATGCGATGCTGTACACGGCTATCGTGACGAAAGGTGTCGCGGTGCTCTACCGACTGGTGGAACAGTGTAACGCGGATTACTTTGTGATTGACTGGGAGAGAAGCAAAGGGCAGCTGCAGCGGGAGAATAAGGTGGTGCCCGTCAGCATGTGGCGGTCCACCTTTATCGCGAACGAGCTGCACGAGCTGCAGACCCTACGGTACTGGCACCCTCTCCTCTCTATGGGCATCATCCTCCTGTTCATCATTGGCTTAGAGTACATCAACTTTAGCTATTCGTTTCCCCTTGGAAGCAGGAAAGGGGAGGAAAACACGGTGGTGATCAACACCTTGCGGGTGGCGGTGGATACTTTCTTCTGGGTGGCGGTGCCAATGGTGATTTATATGATAGAGTATCAAATCTACTTTAACTTTGTCGTCGTGCACCCCCTCCAGGCCTTTGTGGACTTGTGCTCCGTGTCCAATCTGTCCATTATCGTACTGCTAGAGCCGAACTGGGGTTTTTACTTTCACGGCGAGTCCATCCACGCCCACTCCGATGTTAGCATGGAGGAGTTCCAGAACAATCTGTTTTTAGAGTCACAAGGCAATCTCCCCGTCCGTGGACTCGGTGGGCTGAGCACGTGCCAGACGTTCGAGGTCTTTCTCGGGGGCTACACGCGACAGTACCTGTACCTGTGCTACGCCGAGATGGAGGCCGAGCGACTGTACGCCATGGGGAAAAGTCTCAAAAAGTACGACCCCGCCAAGTGGCACTTCACGGACTTTCTGACTGGCCTTTCCAAGAAACCTAGTGTCTACACGAGAGGCGGACTGGCGATCAAGGAGCGTCTCAATACCACTTTCCAGCAGAGTGTCCGCCGGGCGGAGGGAACCCTTCTGGTGAAGTTTGTGCTTCAAAAGTGGTTCGACTTCCCACCCAACATTCTGTACATGAATGGGCAGCAGTCGTGGGAGAAGGGAGACAAGGATTTGTTCTTTATTGATCAGGTGCAATCCTTTGGTCGCGCCTTGATGTGTGGTCTAGATTTTGATATATTTTTGCTCTACACGGCGCTGTTCACTGGTCTGGATATTGCCCTTCACAATGTCTACGCGGCATTCGTCATCACGTTCGCGGTAGAGGTGTGTCTGTCCTTTTATAGAAATAAAGAAGGAGTTAGCAATCTCAGTCGGAAAACCCTCATCGATGACCGATTCTTCATTTAGAGCAAAGAAACGGGCTTCACAGGAGATATGCATAGAATGGAGTGTTAATATTCCGTTATAGATTCTACACGAGTGGATTATATTTTTATAGATTATAAACTGACGCTTAGATAAATCATTGCTCTCTTTCGTATTTGGTTGCTTTCCCAGTGTGTTAAGAATTTTGCCCCAACAAACCGCTGATTTAAAATATTCCTTCTTTCCTCTTTTCTAATCAGCATACAACACTATCTACATCATATTTTTTTTTGTAGTACCTCACTAGAATGATGCGGTCGAGTAGTCTGTTGCGGTTTATGGCGCGAAGGCCGCTCCACATGGGGGCTTTCCTTTTCTCCGCACAGAAAAGCGCACAGACAGTCTCCACGTCGTACCGATTCCAGTCCGCTACTGGTGGCAATAAGAATAACAGCAATAGTACGCCAAGTAGCTCATTACCACGACAGGCGGCTGCCGAGGCAACAGCAAAGATGCAGGCGAAGCCGCGCGGTGTGGTGGAGCTAAACTCCCACAACATCAACGAAGAGATGGACACGCGGGTGCCACTGTTTCTCTACTTTACAGTTTACAACCACCCCGATGTGCAGGCACACACGGAGAAACTCATTCACCAAGTGGACAAGGCGAACCGCGATCGGGAGCACGACGAGATGGGAGAGGCCTACGCGGAGACTGGAAAAGACAGAGGTCTGGCCATCAAGCTGGGTATTGTGGACTGTGTGAAGGAGCCGGGCTTAACAAAGCAGTTTGCCGTGGACCCTCATCTTTTCCCAATCGTGTACTTTGTCCGCAAACGTTTGTCGGTGGACAAGCTATACGGTATTGTCCCAGAGTCTCAAATAAAGGAGGCGGTTGATGCCTTTATTGAGTATGCCGTCAAAGAGTCGAAAAATGAGAAGGAGGGGTTGGACACCTTGAACCGCATGAAGCGCCACGACAACGACGATGAAAACTCCATGACGCTGCTGCAAGTGGCCCACAAGCACCTCCAAAAAGCAGAGATCCCAAAGTCACAAAAGCTCTTCCAGAAGGCGTACGAGGTGGCACTGAGGGAAAAAGAGTTGGTGGATAAGAAGTACGGTGTGAAGAACAAGAAGATGACGGTGGAGCTGTGGAAGAAGCTGAAACTGGAAGGGGCATACAATAGTGCCCCACAGGCGTTATGCGGACTGGGGATGTGTCACTTGGCGTTGAACCAGCTGGAGGGTGCCGCCAAGTATGCGAAGCAGTTGCGCGAGGAGTATCCCTTCGCGGTAAGGGATATGAAAGATGTGTCGGCGGCGGTGGTACGCATCGAAATCCTCACGCTGAGTGAGTTTGACATGGACAAGGATAATTATACAAAACTGTTGAAGTACGATGAACTGGTCAAGGACCCGGCAGTGTTTTACCGCACCCATTTGAAGTTGGCCGTCTGCCACTACACCGAGGGGAGGGTGCGGTCGGCGATTGCGGAGTGTCTGCGTCTGGTGCGTGCAGAGCGCAAACTGCTTCCGGTGCTGAAAGACGAAGGCATTGTGCCAAAGGATTTAGTACTCAGCCCATCCCCCTGCACGCCGGCTCGCGTGATTCTATTAAAACTGTTCGAAGCTGCTGGTGAGGCGAATGACGACGTCCGGGAGGGTCGTCGGTTGTATCAGTTGTACACATAAGTGTAAGCGATTGGCATAAGGATTCACAGTTATTCATTGCTTTCTGTATAATGTGGTTTGCTTGGGATTCTGCCTCTTGCGTTTTTTTTTTTTGTTTTTGTTGTTGTTTTGGTATTGAATCCCCCCTTTACGTTCTTGCGCTCCTTTAGGGTAATATAGAAACTGTATTTCACCGATGAGCGGACCCCACTGGGATAAACGAGTGCCCATCCTGTCGTACGTGGAAGACACAGCGGAAGCGACGCACGGCCTTGACGAAGGCAATTTAGCCAATATTGCACGCTCTTACCTGAGCCGGCGGGGCTTGGCAGATACCCTCAAGAGTTTTGAGACGGAGATAGACTCCCCCCTGGAGGCGAATACGGTGTATACAGAGTGGATAAAGGAGGTAGAGGAACGCAAGCGTGTACAGCTGCTGTGTCTGCAGAAGGCGTACAAGGCGGCAGGGGACTGCCTACCGCCGTCTTCGCTGCTTAAAGTCAAACTGTATTGCATGGAGTCTAGAAACATTGCTGACACGAGCGATGCGCTCTTCTACCTGACAACGGAGGTAGGACCGCTCATCCCCCTCTGCGAGGATGTGGCGCTGGCCCACACCGTCTACACGGATTATGTCTCTAGCCTGTTTGATGGGGAAGGTTCCCTACCGCAGGAGAGCGACGCCGAGTTGGCCATTGGGGTGAACGAGGCGCTCTTGAAGCATAAAGATCCAAGTGGTGTGGCAGTGGCACGGGCGTGGTTGGCCATGCAGGAAACTGTGGCGCCTGTATAATATGAAGCAACAGCGGTTAGGGAGAGAGAGAGAGAGGATATAGTAACGGATGTGGTCGGAGTATGGCGTATTGTATTTGGTTCCTTTTCCTTTATTCTTTATTTTCCTCCACCGTTCTTCCTTTTAGGTAATCTTTACCTTTACTTTTTATCTGAAAAGAAACAGTAAAAATGTCCGTTTCCATCAAGGATCTTAACGACAAACTCACCAAACAGCCGTACGTGTCTGGCTATACACCTAGCAGGGATGACGAAAAGGCATTCAAGCAGATCTTCGGTGATAATGTGAATGTGATCCAGTGGGCCTCGCGCATGGCTTCCTACTACCCCGTGGAGCGTGAGCAGATGGCGGCCGAGTCGAACAAGAGGAGCGAAACCGACAGCGACTATTAGGTGAAACGGTTCTCCCTTCCATTGGTGTCTTATTTTTCTGTGTTTTGTGTTAGTACGGCTCTTGTTTACCCTCCGACTAACAATCTCATCGTTATAGTTCTATATTTATACGGGTTTCAATCGTTGTTGTACTGGTATAGTTAGCCCGTCCGTTTGTATATTTCTAGACCCATGAACGTTGCGTCTTATTCCTCACCACTTCTCCAAAATAGTATTTTTTACTTCTCATCAAACGTAATTGATGGCTACTGTTTACGTGTGTCGTCACGGCCAGGATTTGGATAACCTAAACGGTATTCTCAATGGTCACCGCAACGAGCCTTTATCCGAGTTGGGCCAAACACAGGCGAAGGCGGTAGCGGACAAGATCAAAGAGGAAGGTGTATTGTTTGATGCTGTTTATGTGTCCCCCCTCCAGCGGGCGAGGCAGACGGCGGAGGCCATCTGTGAACGGATAGGGATGGAGGCCCAAGTGCGGGACGATCTCATTGAACGAAATTTCGGGGTGCTCTCCGGAAAACCGTATGCGGACATTCCCAAATATGCAGGAGAGAACATTCTGCAAGGCGACAATGTGCTGTACTTTCTAGAAGTGGAGGGCGGGGAGTCGTTTGATGACTGCTTTAAGAGAGCACAGCGGGTGCTGGAGGATGTGGACCGTCGCCATGCTGGGAAGAATGTGCTGTTAGTGTGCCATGGTGACATTGGCAAAATGCTCCTCGCGGTTCGCAGAGGCGTGTCGTGGCGAGAGGGATTGCTTATGCCCTATTTCGCCAATACGGAAGTCATGAAGTTATAGTGGATTCACAAATGACAAATGATAACAAAGAGGATTGATAGCTGACTTTCCTTTTTTTTTCTTTTCTTTCAAACTACGTGCTTGCACTTTTCACACATTTACGCCTTCCATTTGCCACCAGAGTAAAACTAGAAGAGAAACATAAAAGTTCAAAGGTAATATTGAATATGCCCCCCAAAGGATGGGATCGTACCAAAACCAAAACCGCCGACAACGCCCCCTCGACGGTGGCTGCGTTTATCGTGACAGAAATTAAAAAGAACAATTGCCTAGCTCTACCAGAGGAGGAAATTGTGGCCATGGCGAGCGAGTTAGCAAAGTGTAAGACGAGGGCGGAGGTCCACGAATGGGGTAGCACACTAATGCTGGGCGAGGAGTTTGCCACCGCGGTGATTCAGAAGCGAGAGCAGTTAGGTCCCGCCTTCGACGGTGAGTCTTTGCCAGGTAGCGCTGGCAAAGACAAGTCTTCCGCTAAGAATTTACGCGTCGGCAAAAATAAAAAACGAGTGGTGGACGTGAACGCTTTACAAAAATCGTCCACAGGGGATCCGTCCGCCGTGAAGCCTGGTCTGTTTGAGTGTGGCTGTTTTGCCACCGTCCATAACCTAAAAGCAAACTGTGCCAACTGCGGCCGTATTATTTGCGAACAAGAGTCGGACGAGACGTGCTACAGTTGCGGACTAGACCCCTCGACCTGCCTTGCCTATGAAATCGCAGTGCAGGAAGGAAACATCAATGAAGCGGCATTGGGCGAAGACAAAGCCTCCTACGACGCGGCGATTGCGCGACGAGACAAACTGTTGGGGTTTGCTGAGAATAGGGCCAAGAGAACGACCGTGATTGACGACCAGAGCGCGACCCTCTTTGCCTCGAAAGATGCATGGATCTCGGCACAGGAGAGAAAACAGCAGGAGGTGAAGGCGGCGACGGACGGCCGTCAACGGCTCATCCAGGCGATGCACCACACGAGCGGGGCGGTCCAACTGCACTCCAACTTTGTGAGCGAGAATGTGCCGCTGGGCGCGTTGGAGAGAGATGCAGGGGCGGCACCCCAGCCGGCCGCGGACGACGCCGAGGAAGAGGAGAATGAGGCTTCTGCCTCCGAGTCGTCGGACGAAAGTGTGGGCCCCTCCGGCGCCGAGCCGCTGCCGAGTTTGTTAAAAAAGATATGGTACAGCCCGGATGGGTCCAAGGTGGAAAATGCCACTACCACGGCGGCCACCCCCAGCGAGGCGCCCAAACCCACCAAAGTACACCCCTATCATGAAGTGTCTAGGCGAGTGCAGCAAAACTACTTTGAGGAGGATGCGGAGATATTCGAAGAAGTTCTGTCGGCCAAGACAGGGGCGGAACTGATCTTTAACCCCGCTAAACTAGCAGACGAGGAAGAGGAGAAGGTCGAGGAGGAAGAGGAGGTGGCGGAGGAAAAGTCAGGTCTGACCGTGATTCGGAACCTGCAGGACTACGCCAAGCGGTTCGCGCCTACCCCGCTCATGCGAATGAAGGACGAGGGTGTTTGCCTCTCCATGCATCAGCCGTGGGCGAGCCTGCTGGTAGCGGGGATAAAGACGCACGAGGGACGGGTGTGGGGGACGGACTACCGAGGGAAGCTGTGGATCCACGCGGCGTCCGTTCAGCCGGTGAATGTGGAGGAGGTGGAACAACACGCGGCGCAGTTCGTACCGCCGGGTACGCCCTTCCCAAAGTTTTACCCCACACGGGTTCTTTTGGGGTATGTGTACCTGACCGACTGCTTGGACAGGAAAACGTACGAGGCTACTTTCGCGCCGGATCAACAGCAGCACGACAGTCCCTTTACCTTTATCTGCACCGAGTCGAAATTTCTCCCATTTCCCCTGCCCATGAGCGGAGACCACAAGCTGTTCAAGCTGACGCACAAGGTGTTGGCGGCCGCCAAGAAGCAGTTGGGCGAGACCGACAAAACGGACTAGCATGAAATCTCATTTTAGCTTTGTTGTGGATAAATCAAATGGTGATGGCTGATTTTTTGTTTGTGTGTGTGTGTGTTTGCTGTGACACATAAAATCTTTCTCGCATAGCGATTTCTCCTCTGTTTTCCCCCTTTCTGTAGACATGAACTTGCAGGACTCACACTTGTGGACGGTGGACTTTGGTCATCCCACGACTGACCGTGCTCCCTCCACCTCTTCCAAGTTGCTCCAGGTCGAGCGGATGATCGGGGAGGGCTCCAGTGGGTTTGTCTTTCTGGCGAGGAGCGTCGCCTTCCCGCATCACGTCTGCGCTCTCAAAGTCCCGAAAAGTAACCTTAGTCTGTCGGATGCGGAAAAGGTCGAAAGGGAATGTAATGTTTTGCAATACTTGTCAGGGACTTCTCAGCAGGGGCCTGGTAAATTGGAAGGATCGTACATCCCTCGCTATTATGGTTTGCTCGAAATACAAGCGGAAGACGTCAACCCCAAATTCGGCCCACTGTTGAAAGGAGCGGCAGAGTCTATTGTCACAGAGTACGTTGTGGGTGGAACGCTCGGTGACTTTTGCAAGGCAAGGGAATCACTCATGAATGAGCGGCACATGATGCACTGGATCACGCAGGCACTGGAGTGTTTGGCCTTTGTACACGGCAAGCGAATCCTTCACCGGGACATCAAACCATCCAACTTTCTCGTGCGGTGTCCTGCCGCCACCGAGATGGTCTTGCATTTCAAAAATAGCAGCATTACCGCCGAGGACTGTTATTTGTATCAACTGGACCGTACCGAGCTGCTGCTGAGTGACTTTGGTGAGTCATTGTTTCTGCCGTCAGCGGAGGACAAGGCGACCCCCAAATCAGTGGTGGGGACACCCGCTTTTTGCGCCCCTGAGATCCTCCGCTTCTGGGGCTGCAAGGACCAGTGCCTGTACGACCGGCGTGCAGACTTGTGGAGCATGGGCGCCACCTTGTACACACTCTTACTGGGTGGTCCGTCGGCGGCGGACAAAGGAGTGTCCTGTCTATTTCACGCCAGCGCCGCCCGGGGGAATATGGAAATGCTCACCATGCTGTTGATCACGAAAGGACTGTACCCTAAACTGATGGAGTTTCGCTACGGTACGTTTCCTGAACCGAACTTTAATGGAACACTCAATGCGAGTGTCTACACGGATGCGGACTTGGACACAAACGGGACGGGGTACAAACACTGGATTTACAATCAGCTACAGTTGTCTGCGATACAAAGGCGGTTTAAAGCAAAATGGAGTGCTATCCCAGATCCCACTCTTGCGGCCATCGATAGGATGATGGCGTTGCGACCGGAGGATCGCCCTCACAGCGCGGTGTCTATTGTCGAATATCTGAGGAGTATTACGTCACCAATGAGCGCCGTGCCTCCCCCCAGTACTGTGAACCGGTTGATTCACCTTTACGAACGTTCTCTTCTTTGGCAAATCTCACTTCGCGACGCAAAGATGAGCATGACACCGGCTCCCACCAACTTGGACAGTAAGGAATATACCAACTGGACGAACGTGACCGAATTCTTCACCCGTCAGCTGACGGAGGCGGAGAGTATGCTGGAGAGGTTTAAAAGTGCCCTGTCGGTTCAAAACAGCGCCCGACTTCACCTCTATTTGAATCCAGTGTTGTCACCGAACGTTATTTTGGAAAATATTGGCGCACTATTTCGTGCCCAGAACAATGTTTCACTCGCGCGGATTATTTTTACGAATCCCAATTAGATTTCACATTCTCACGTTTATATTTTTGTCTTTCTTTTTCTTTTCGAGTCTGCTAAGACCAACGTACCGGGTTCACGAAATTCTTTTTCAATCGTGTCATTTGCTGTATGATCTCTCGTATATCCTTTTGATCGGCCACTGTGCATGATTCTCTTTTCTTCCCCTTTCTCCACTCCATAGAGTTAAACCAATTTTATTCAAATCGTTTTCTATCTAGTTTCGTGTTTTCCGCACTTTTAAAATAGATTATTAATAAAGTTTATGTTTAGAAGAAGATTATCACTTCATACTAGTATATTTTTAACACCTCCGCTTATTTCTGTCGTTCGCAATCCGCTCTACCGGGAACGAACCAATTACAACCTTGATCGATCCAATACGTTGACGCTCCGGACGATGTCGTCCGGTCACTTTTTTTCTTCCGTGTTCATTAACAACTCGGGATTCCCTCTGCCGTCCGCGGTGTCTGAGCAGGTACGAGGTGTGCACACCACAGCCGGCTCACCTGGAGACGAGGAGGCCATTCCCTGCAGTACCACTCTCACCATTGGCGATGTGCAGGTGCCCATTCCGGACTATGTCCGCCAACCGGAGCGGGTGTCGTGGGTGATGCCGGGTATCGATCACACGCTCGGCCCTCTCGTCGAGGCGGCAGCGGCTAACGAGGAGAGCAAACAGTTGGGCGAGCTTGCCTTGAATCAGGAGAATCCTTTTTTCTCTCTGCGTGATCCTCTGACGCGCTCCCACTTACGGTGGATGGCACAAAAGGAGATCCTCGGTCAAGACATGTGTCTGATTGGAGATCAGGGGCCGGCCATGCGGTGGTTAGTGCAGCTGTACTCCTTCCTGACCAGGCGTGAGATTTGTACCGTCAACCTGAATCGTGATGTGACGGAAAGCGACCTCAAACAACGGCGCGAGATTCGTAACAAGACGTTGGTGTACGAGGACCAGGGGGCGGTCACGGCGGCCAAGCGTGGTCAGCTCTTGGTGCTAGAAGGACTGGAGAAGGTGGAGCGAAACGTACTGCCCGTCATTAACAACTTGCTCGAAAATCGCGAGATGCACTTGGACAATGGTCAAATCTTAATCCACCCAGCACGCTACGACTCGCTGCTTCGTGATATTGTCGGTGAAAAAACGACCGCTGCTGCACAAAGCGGGGTGGAGGTGGACATGAACCAGTTGGTGGAAGATGGGAAAAAGCAGCTCGAGTTGATGGGCCTCCTCCGCGTGTCGGAGAAGTTCAAAGTCATTGGCATTACCGTTCCGGTTCCTCCTTACGAGGGCAACCCCCTCGACCCGCCTCTTCGGTCTCGCTTCCAGTGCCTCTACGTGCGCACTCCCCTTCCCGCCTTACCATCGACCTCTTCTCTCACGTTGGGGAGCATCACTACCACAGTGCCAAAACCCACTGGCGGAGCAAAAGAGATGGAGGCACGAATGAACACCGTGTCAAAGCTTCGAATGTCCATCGAGGCGGTCAACTCGAGCACAGGGGACTTCCGCAACTCCACCACCGAGGCGGGCGAAGAAGCGGCCGAAAGTGGTGGCGGCGGGAGTTCGACCCCACTGCAGAATGTTGGGAACTACGAACTGAGCAGAATTGCCCGACAGCTCATCACTTTTCCAGATGTGGCGCCCGGAGAAGTGCTTTACCGCGGTTTTCCGTGGCACCTGTACTCAAGGCAAATGATGAACACAGATGACCAGCGCCGCCGCTTTTCGGAGTACGCCAAGATTCTGGGAAAGTGTCAGCTGTCCCCTCCTCTCTTGTTGGCGGAGGAAGCCAGTAAACCCAGCTCCGCGTCCCACTCGCGGTCCTCCTCCCTTTCGGGTGTGTCCAGACAAGCCTCAGACGCACTGAAGGCGGTCATGGGCGGTGCGCCCACCAGTGAGTCGATCCGGAGCTACCTCCTTTCGGGGCAGCTCGTCGGCGGACGGACAAAGGTGACCACCGGCATGGAGCAGAGCTGCAACTACTTCCGCCGCTTTAAAAATATCCGTGTCGCAACGGCGCTTTCCACCTGCGATGACAAAGTGGAGCGCACGATTGTGGTGGCGGATGCCGAGGTAGGAACTGCGACCCGCGGCGAAAACGGGAAGGACTTTTTCACGCTCCCCGTGTATATGGGTAGCGCGGCGCCGGCATTATACGGAAATGGAGAAGTGGAGATCGGCTCCGTGTGTCCCAGCGCCGACTCCATCTTCACCACCGCACACTACCACGTGCTGCAGACGATGCTGCAGTGCCACGCGACACGTCAGCACATGGCGCTGATTGGCCCTACTGGTTGTGGTAAAACCGCCCTTGTACGAGAGTTCACGAAACTACTTGGTTACGAGAAGGAAACCACACACTTGTACGCGGATATGACGAACAAGGATTTTTTTCAGCGCCGCACGACGGACGCTAAAACCGGCAACACGACCTGGGAGAATGCCGCCCTCGTGGAAGCGGCCATACACGGCAAACTGGTGGTGCTCGACGGCATTGATAAGCTGTCTTTTGGTATGCTTGCGTCTCTCCAGCAGCTCTTGGTGGATCAAAACGCGAATCTGTTCGACGGCACGGTGCTGAAGCCGGCGAAGGAGTATGAGATTCTGAAGGAAAAGCTGGAGATGAGCGACGCCGAAATGCGGGAAAAGAAGATATTTCCTATTCACCCCGCCTTCCGTGTCATTGCGACAGCGAGGCCACCTGGCGAAGGCGTCGGTGGCTCGCAGGGGAAGCCGTTCACAATTTCTCAGGATGTGACCACCTTGTTCAGCGTCATTACAATGCCGGACGCCAGCGAGACCACACTGGAGCCTGTTTTACTTCAGGTGGCGGAACGCGAGCTGCAGCTAATCCAGGAGGAGGGTCTGCCAGTTCCCAAGTCCGCCAACACCTCGAAAATCATTCATTCTCTTCTTTCTTTGCGAACCGAATTGGAGTCCATTCGTGCCACCGACCCCAAAGTGCCGCAGCTCACTTTCCGACAGCTGCTCCACCTCGCGAAAGGGGCCGTCCGTTATCCTTCCGGTGTGAGCAGCAGTATCAGCTCTGCGCTGCTGTTGCCGCTGATGAGTGGCGTGTCGGCGGCACAGGTCACGCACGCCTTGGAGAGTTGCGGATTTTCCGTGGCCAAGAAGATGCAAGAAGAGTCGCTTGTCAAGAGCGACGCCCCCGGGAAGGCGGTGGCGGTCTACAAGGTGGGCGACTACCCTGTTCTCCAGGTGCACCGCGCTTACACCACCATCGGAGCTGGCTTTGGTTCCGTTTGTCACTGGATTTTACCCCAACAAGGTGCACGAGACGATCATTGCCTGGCTTGGCAAGCAGTACGCTATGAGAAGCAACATTCTTTTGATTGGTAACCAAGGTGTAGGAAAGAACAAGGTGGTGGACACCTTCTTGTCTCGCATACAGTTGCCTCGCCACTACATTCAATTGCACCGCGACACGACGGTTGGCAGTCTCACTATCAATCCCACCGTGGAGGGCGGAAAGGTGCGCTGGGAGGACTCTCCGCTCGTGAAGGCGGTCATGCTGGGTCACTGTCTGGTGGTGGACGAGATTGACAAGGCCCCAGTGGAGGTGGTTCAGGTGTTAAAAGGTCTCATTGAGGATCACGAAATGCGGTTGGGGGACGGCCGTCAAATCATTAACGGCGTGCACTACGATCAGCTGGCCCTCCGTGGGGTGGATGTCAGCTCCTTCATTCGTATTCATGAAGATTTCCGAATGATTGTGCTTGCGAACCCTCCTGGTTTCCCCTTCCATGGTAACGACTTCTTCCGTGAGTGCGGTGATCTCTTCTCCAGCTTTGTCATGGACAACCCCGACGCGGAGTCGCAGTTACGTGTCTTGACGGCGTACGCGCCGAACATTCCACATAGTATTCTGAGACGGCTGATTGACGCGTTTGAAAAGCTGCAGCAGTCATTCCGTGAGGGGAACATTACGTACCCCTTCTCCCTGCGTGAGCTGATTGCCGTCGTCAAGCACATGTCTCGCTACCCACAAGATGGCGTATACGAGGCGCTCAACAATGTTTTCAATTTTGACGCGAGAGACGAGAATACACTGCGATTGGTTCGTAACGTGTTAAATGCCCATTTGGTGCAGTCGATCCAAAAGACCGGTGGGATGGGGAAAACGTTTCCGTTTCACGTTCAGTTGCCCAAGCCCCACCAGCCCCAAACGACTGTGGTGCCAGTCCCGCTGCCAAAGACCGAGAACGACA
Organism: Angomonas deanei; assembly: GCA_903995115.1. Taxonomy (NCBI): domain Eukaryota; phylum Euglenozoa; class Kinetoplastea; order Trypanosomatida; family Trypanosomatidae; genus Angomonas; species Angomonas deanei. The sequence goes on along the minus strand of LR877152.1, from coordinate 199,273 downwards.
CCTTTTCTGTCACGCTGAACGCTAGTGTGATCAATACAGCTCAAAACGTGCGCGACATTATTTTTGCCCGAAAGAGAAACGCGACGGATATCAATGCCTACAATACCCACTGCTGGAAGGAGAACTATCTCGAAAACGAGTTCTCGGCGGTGCTGGCGCCACACCAGCACCAGCAGCACGCCTCGGATTGGTTTACGGATTGGGTAGGAACGCAGAAGATGCCATTCCTCCAGGACACCGATGAGGTGTTGCAGGTGGTGCCGGTCGGGACATTCGGGGACTCTGACCGGTCATCCGGTCTGGTGAGTTTTTTAATTCAGCGGGAGAAGAAGCTGCTCTTGGCCACTGTGTTGCTGCCACCCACGCCGCTAGAATATGGGTCCTTTGTGAATACAAAAACGGGAATGACAAACATGGGCTGGTCGGTCGGAGAAGTTCACTACATGGAGATTGGTCCCTACTTTATGGGGTGTGCTCCCACCGATGTATCGGTGGAGGATTTCAACTTTAGTGGGTTTCAGGACGCCTGGAAGGAAGGAGCTAACGCGTGGCCGTCGGCGGCAGCACAGACCCACCGCTACGGATCTCTCCAGAAGGACTACTCCTCTCTACCAGTGGTGCTGCTACGGTGCAAGTCCGACTACGGCAAAACCTATCTCGTGGACTTGTTGGCGGGCTGCTCTCCGGAGCTGACCACTGTTGTCAGTTCCCCAACATTGGCGTCTCCCACCGGTGGGACAGTACCCGCTACGACGGAACGTACCGCCACCAGACCCGCTCGCTACTACAGAGCAGAGGAGGCGGTGCTCCCTATTCCCTTCTCCCTTCTGACGAAACCACTTACCGCTTCCGGGGAACAATCCAGCAAGGACAAGACGGTGCCGTCGTTCGTGGACGTGAACCCCATTGACGGCATTGTATCCTTTGTGCTAGCAGGGAGCAACACGCTCTATGTCTGGAAGGAAGGCGCCTTAGTGTCTGTCACCTTTCCGAAATCCGTCGAGAGCGTCTACTCCTTCTCGCCAGTGTTTTTCAACGTCTCGCTTGCTGCCGAAAAGAAGGTTAAGGGTATCCTCAAGCTCGTGTTGAGAGGCCCTGACGCACATGCCAGCTACGCCCAGCTCCCGGATGGTGTTACGGCGAACATTGTTGACATCATTCCTTCGAAGGATAGTGAAGGTGATAGTCAGACGTCCATCACCCCGGTGACCCCCGAGGAATTGGTTGGGAGCGTCTGGGTGGACGGCGTGCTGGACCGGGCGAACCACGTGCAGCGTGTTACTGCCGATGGCCGCAAGCTCTCCAGTGACGTCAAGTACATGATCCTCGAAGATGTCAATGCCAGTGAGAAGCAGCTCGAGTATCGGCTGTACCCGACTCCCATCAACACCGGTGCGGAAGAGACCGGGTATGTGGTGGACCGTCGCCAGCACCAGCTCATCGGGGTGGCGGCAGAGAATGGCGTGGAGCGGACGGTTAATGTGATGGACACAAAGGACAAGACGCAGCGCTTCCTATTTCCTCTTCAGCGAGACATGAATTCGTTTCAGATCAACAGCACCCACGGCACCGCCTATGGGTACTCCAAGGATGTCCGCGAGTTGGCGACCGCGGATTTGAACACGGAACGTATCCAGCAACGGTACAATGACTGGAACACACTGCTGAACGGCTCTGCTGGTCAAATTGGGGATGGCGCCAGCGCCGGTGCGGAAGACCACGTGAAGGATTACAAGATGGAGTATAGTACACCAAAAAGAAGCCGTCCGGTACACTGAAGCATGGTGAGGTGGACGACAAGGAGCACCACGGCGGCAACACGTGGGCGGGCGGTACCGGTGGCACGGACACCGCCGGTCTCGGTGGATTGATTGGCCCTTACCGCCTGGATAAGGGGAACCCTGTGCATCAGGTGTCTCCAGAGGAAAAGAAGAAGGTGCCCAAGCACCTCGTGGATGAGGCAAAGCGGATGGGAAAAGAGGCACTCCAACAGCGCTTGTCCGAGATTGGCATGTCCGAGGAGGAGTACAATCATTACAGGACCTTTTCAGAACGCGTCCGCCCGTCTGTCGCGCAGCTGAGAACGCTGCTGCAGGGTCTCAAGGCCGCGGAGGGTGAACGGTCGTGGGTGAAGGGTCAAACCGACGGTGTGTGGGACGACAAGAAGATCGTGGAGGGCATCGTTGGCGACAAGAATGTGTACAAGCGACGCATCGACAGTAAAGAGAATAACCCATTCCAGCACACGTACAAGAAGCGGGTTCTGTTTGTGCTGGATGTCAGTGCCAGTATGTACCGTTTTGAGGGCATGGACCGCCGTTTGACCAAACTGTTAGAGTCTACCATTATGGTGATGGAGTCCTTTGCCGGGTTCGACTCCAAGATTGACTACTCGATGATTGGGCACAATGGCGACAGTGACTGCATCCCGTTGGTAGAGTTCGGTGGCCCCGCCGGCCAATCAGAGGGAGCGGCTGATTGTCTGCCAGAAGATGGTGGCGTACGCCCAGTACTGCTGGTCGGGCGACAACACCGTGGAGGCGATGCGCAAGAGTCTGGACCTCGTCACCGCCGAGAAGGGCGACTCGTATTTTGTGTTTGTCATTTCAGACGCCAATCTCCGTCAGTATGGCATTACACCACGGGAGTTGACCGCCATCATGAACAGCAAACGGGAGGTGCAAATGTTTTGTATTTTTATCGCCACACTTGGCGCGCAGGCTTCCTCCTTACAGAAGCAACTCCCCGTCGGCCACGGGTATGAGTGCATGCAAACCGACGCACTTCCTCACATTTTGCGTCGAATATTTACATCCGTGAATCTAATTTAGCGTTTTTTTTTTTTTATAATGATTATCGTGGCTCTCTAAAGAATCGTGGTTCTGGTTGTCGTGATTATTGTGAGGATGGAATGTTTCTTTTGAGTGCTTTTTCCGCTTGACTTTATTATTCTCCCATCTTCCCATCGTTCTTATCGTAGAACACTTTTATAGAAATCCTTTCCAATGTCGGAGGAGGCGCAACAGGCGGAAATCAAGAGACTGCTACGGTTTGCTGGGGCCACCCGGTCGAACCCGTTTGCGGTGCTCAACATTGATATGGAGAATGACTTTGAGCGTGTGCAGTTTTCAGAAGTCAGCAAAACCTATCGACGCATCACACTGCTGGTGCACCCCGACAAGTGCTCTCTCCCGCACGCCTCCGACGCCTTTCACGTGGCGGAGCAGGCGTACAAGATGGTCAACGAGGAGGTCGTATTTGAGAGATTGCGCGATGCGTACCGCAAAAAGAAGGAGAAGGAGAACGAAACACACATTAAGATTGGTCCTTCCAAAGGTTGGGGTGCCAAAAATGAGCTGCCACCCATCCAATTTGGGTCGCTGTGCCAACTAGCCGCGGAGGGGGCCTCCACGGAGGAGCAGATCAAGGCAGAGATTGCGCGAGTGCTGGCTTGCAAGCCGAATGATTACTTTTTCGTACTCGACATTGACCCGTCCGGTGGACAGTGCGATGTGGGGAATATCACCAAAAAATATAGATTTATGGCGAAGTCGCTTCATCCAGACAAGTGCACGGCAGAGGGTGTGAAGGATGCGTTTATTGTGGTGGAGAAGGCCTATCGCGAACTAAGCGATGAGAAAAAGTTAGTGCGCTACAAGGCTGGCTTTGAGCAGCAGCGCAAACGACAAGCTGCCGAGGCGGCGAGACAGGGTTCTTCGACCGGTGGGTTTAGTGGAGTGCTTTCGGACGCGGAGCGGAAAGAATTGGCACTTAAGAATATGCTGCGAGAACAACAGCTGCGGTCGGCGCGATTAGCCGAAGAGGAAGATCGGAAGCGAGAGCGAGATCATCAGAAAAAGACGTCCGAAGAGGAACTCAATGTGGAGCTGAAGCGACAGAAGAAGGAGTGGGACTCCATGAAACTGTTTTGATGCATCCCGGAGCACACTGAAGATTGATGTCTTCATGTTTTTATTATTATTGTTGTTGTTGCGCTCGTCCTGTCCTGTTTGTGTGGTAGTGTAAACATATACCGTTTCTTTCTCTCCACACGTTTTCTTTTTGAAGTTCAAGATAGTGCTGTGTTTTTTTTTTTTTTTAGTCAAAACGCCGCATCTTGTATAAGTTGAGATAGCCCCACCGTATTCCAGTTCTCAAATTGGTAGTTTTGTAAATTCTCATTCACTGTTTTTTGTTGTTGTTTTTTGATCATTTTTTTTTCTTTTTTTAGCATGAACGGTAAAGCGGCAGTCCAACCCGCTCGACGGGTGGTGAAGCCAGCCGGTAAAGGAGCGACTAGTCCCAAAGATGCAGCATTAGCATTAAAGGCAGAACAGAAGCAGCACAATAAGGAGGACGGCGTAGATGCGGTGGAGCGGAACTCCAAGTCCATCAATAGCAGCGCGGGTGATCGCGAGGACGATGAGGAGTATGAAGAATACGAAGAAGAAGAAGAGGAGGACGAAGAAAGCCATTGCTCCACGTCATACTACGACGAAGAAACCGAGTACTCCCGCAGTAACGTCCCCGTCTTCTTTCAACTACCCAACACGAACGCAGTAGACAACTCTGACTTGATGTCCTTCACGGTCTCCAACGCCCAAGTTAGCGGCCGGCGTGGGGTGTCGAATCAGCGTAGCAACGGTAGTGACTTGACGAGGTGGACTGGTGCTAGGGGTCTCAGTCCTGGAATTGAGGCAGAACTGATGCGAAGACGTCGCAAGAACCACGCCTCGCCTGGAATGAGTGGTAGACGCGGCGGCGGAGACGACGGACTGACGGTGAAGAATATCAAAAAGCTCGCCCGTAAGCCGTCTGCGGACAGCACCAGAGAAGATGCAGCGGCAGTGCCCAATAGGAAACAGTCTCAGGCGAAGAAGATGGAAACCTTCTTGGACGGGACGCTGGATGACTTCCAGCCGCCGGTGGTGGACCTCTTCCCCTCCCCGATGAACTCCCCGAACGGAAAGGCACGGAATAAGCGGGAGGACCAATTCCCTCCGGCCCCACCGTTCAACATTAATAATTTCACCGATGCGACCAAACGGGAACTGTCGAATCCATCGAAGCGGCCATCCACCAGCCCCAAGGAGAGAAGAAACTCTGCGGGGAATGGGGGAGAAAGGGCGAACAGCTCCGACAACACGAACAGTGGTAGGGGGAAGACGAGTCCCTCTCATTTAGTACCGTCACCAGCGAATGCGACGAAGCGAAAGTCCCCTGCTAGTACGAAGCCCAAAAGTGCGAACACCAAGTCTCCCACTAGCGGCCACAAAAAACTGGACCGCGACCCACCCACGATCACGGCGACGAACTTGACGCCCCCAGCTAGCACGAAAAAACCACCTGAACCACCGGTCAATAAAGTAGTGGGGAAAATCCCTCAAAAATTACCACCACCCGTGCGCAAGACATCCGCAGAGAAGAAGCCCTCCACTGCCGCGGAGACAAAACCGACCAGTCACGCCGATACCGCCGTGAAGCAGGTGCCCAATACGAACACTAGTGCACAACCGGCACTAAAACCGTCTGGCCCTGCGCCGGCAGCTAGGAAAAGTTCCCCGCCGCCATTGACCACGTTTGTTCCCAAGGCACGGAGAACGACCGCCTCGGGTAACTTGTCTACCACGAAGAGTACCTCCTCCCCGGAGGATCGGACGTTGCCGACAGACCAAAGCTTAAACAACGCTAGTACCGCCACCCTTCCGCCCAATAAAACGGGAAGGAATCCAGCATCACCGGATTCGCCAGTTGTAGTGTCATCGCCGACTATGGCCAAACGAGTGCGCAAAAGAGGGGTACCCGACCAAAACCACCGAAAGAGGAGTGTACAGGTGAACGAGGTGAATCCGCCCCAGGGTGGCAGCATACTAGAGAATGACACGTCGCACCTCGTTTCGACGGAACCCAGCATGCTGCGAAGCAACACCACCAGTGACTTTAGACGCACAAACAGCGGCGTACCCACCATGTCGGTGGACGCTCCTGTCCTGTGTTCCCGGACGCTCACCCCGGAAAAGTACAAACTTCAGCGGCAAGAGAGTAGCGGTATCAAGAGTGATACGGTGGTGTCGAGTACCACCAACATGTACGGTGGGAGACGTCCGCCACCGGCTCAGCCATTCACCGAGCCAAGCAAGCCGGCGGTGGCGCCGAAGCCATCCCCACCGACGAAACTCCCCGGCACCCCAAAGAGCAAACCTCTAGCCACCACCGGCAGTACGCCGTCTAGCAACGGTAGTTCCCCCAGTACGAATAATAATAGTAAGGTGCCCCCGGCGGCGGTGACGGCTAAGAAGGTGCCGGAGTTTTCGAAAAAGAGCCCGAGCCCACCGGCGACCGAGGAGGAGAAGGAGAAGAAAATAGAAGAGGCGAAACGAAAGATTGAGGAGCAAATCCAAAAGAAGCGAGAGGAGTTATTGAGAAAATCTGCCGAGAACAATAATAAGCTGTTATCCCCAGATAACAAAGTCTTGTCACCGGATAACAAACCAATCCCTCCGCAGCGACAGCTCTCCAAGAAGGACGCCGAGACGATGCGACAGCCCACAAAGCCTACCACCCCTTCTACCAACGCCAAAGCACCCGCTAGTACCCCATCGGATAGTAGACTCCCCAATCGGAGACAGTCGAACATGACGGATGTGGGGATCGGGCAGGGGTCGTGCCTTCCACCCATTTCGAATAATAGCACCAATAGCAGCACGGACCCGGTGCAGAATCGCTACAAGACGGATCCGGATCTCCGCCCGACGGGGCCTGCTGGTCAGGTACGCTCGATTGAGGAGGCGTTGCAAGAAACCCGTACAAAGCAACAACCGTTCTTGAATTTGAGCCCCAAAAGCAAAAAGTCATCTCGCGACGCCGAAGTAAAAGAAGAGCCGAAATCTGAACGCGTCCAATCCTTAGCACACCGAAACTTTCCACCCCTAAAGTGTGAAGTGGTGTCCCCCGACTATGAGAACATGACCCGCACGAGTAGTACAACCTTGGACAACACCCCAGGCACCCTCAAGACAGCCGGTAGCACCCACACACCCAGTACGGTAAAGACGTCTGTCAATAGTAATCTGCCAGCTAGGAACAATACCACTCCCGCAGCGAAGTCACCCACTAGCCTGTCCAAGCCGACGGACCCCCCGACCACGGTAATGAGCAAACCACCGGCGACGGCCAATACCCCTACCCTTCGACGACTGAGCAACGACCCGGGGAGAAACGAAGTGCTGCGACCCGTCGTGATGAAGAGTCCACCCAAGAGGAGACTCTCGACTGAGGCACCACAGGAGGAGAAGGCAGAGCAGGAGAAAGTCGGATCAGGCGGCAGAAAGGGAAGCTCGCCGAAAGCCATTATAGAAACCGCCCCGGGTGGTTATAATTTCAAGGAGGCGCTCAAATTCTTCCAGTCTGGCGGCGGATAGGTATCGTTTTTTTCGCGTTAAAGTTTGTTTTCTTTTTCTCTTATGTGTGTGTTGTATAGTAGATCATGTGAAGCTCTTACCTAATGCCATTTTGAAAGAGCATTCGTCAGCATCATCGCCATTTTCGTTTTCAGTTTTTATTTCTGTTTTATGTGTTGTGTCATGTATAGGTTTCTCTTTGTTTTGTTTTTTGTCGTTTTTTTTTTTCTGTTTTCCATGTTAATTGTATATACATTGTCGCCGCGTCGTACACACCGTGACTAAAAATAATAATAATAAAAAAGAGTCTCTCGAAATGTAAAAGTGTACATGTTTTTGTTGTTGTTGTATTACTGAAAAATGTCTGTGTTGTTTATGTATGATACCGGCGTAAGCTTTTATTTCGTAAAAAAAAAAAAAGAGTGTTTTTGAATGACAGTCTGAAGTTGGTGTTCGTAAAGTATTCAAAAATGATGATGATGAACGCATCCCGCTTTCTCCTACTTTCCATTTCTAAACCAAATAGTACACCGATGATCGGACACCTGATTCGTCGAGGTCGTGGGAGCGGGCGTTTTCCCTCTCGTAAATGGCGCTACTACTGGTCGTCGCACGTTGACGACCAGTCGTTCCAAGGACGAGCCGAACGATACACCGAAAGACGGTAGCAACGCACCGAACGATCTGCAAGCCGCTGTGAGCGAGCTTAGACTCTCCTTGAATGAGTGGACACAGTCAGAAAAGGAAAAGTATATGCGGGGCTCTAAACAGGTGGGGGAAGTCGGTGGTACATCTACTAGCGCACCCCCTCAGACGGCCGTGCAGCAACCCAGCAGTACAGGCGGACCGACCGACTCGGAAAAACCCGATGAATGGATCCGAAACAGACGACCCAAATTTTGGCATATCGTCTATCACGAAGATGAAAAAGGCAACGTTTCCACGAAACCGCAGAAGAAGGATTCAAAGGTATCGGCGGCATCTAGTGCCCCAGAGGTCCCCACCTCCTCTTCGTCTAAAGCGGGCAATGAAAGCCCCAAAGCGCCCTCCGCAGAAAACACGCAAATCCAGGGAGCGGGCTTCCACCGGAATAAGAAAAAGCTAAAAGTAGTGCAGGGATTGTGCAATCTCCTTAGTGTGGATGGGACCTTGTCTCCCGTTCTCCTGCAAATGCTCTCCCCGGAAAGTAGACGACTGTTTCTCATTATGGGCACAGCGACAGAGTACTTTGGGGAGAAGGAAAAGGGGACGGTGATGGAGGAGATACGGCGGGCAGACATTGACAAGGATTTCTCCATCTCGTCGGCAGAGTATGACGCGTGGGCAAAGAATAGTATTTCCCGCAAGCGGACAAAGCGAAAACAATCGGATCCGCAAGAAAAAACAAAGGAGACACCATTGCCGCAACCGACTAAAACGGGTGACCCTTCGCTGCCGATAGACGAAACGCTGCACGTGTTGGAGACACCTGCCCCAACGCCACCGCCAGGCAATGAGAAGGCGACGAAGGGAGAGTATAGGAGTGCGGCTCAGCGACGGGAGTCCATGGCGGATGCTGCGCTCAATTCCCTTCGTGTACGATACGAGAGCACGAATCCACCGACCGACAGGAAGAGAGATCCGCTGGTGGAAAACTTTATCCACATTCTCAAAGACAGTAATTACCTCGGAAAGAAGGACAACGTGGATGCCAAGGAGGAAAAAACTCGATTTCCGGTGAAGATCATTCTTCAAGTGTTTCTGACGAGCGCCGCCCCATTTTTCGCATTCGGTCTCCTCGACAACACCACCTTTGTGATTGCGGGCGACCAGTTTGACTCCCTGCTGCAGACCAAGTTCAACTTCAACAATGCCATGGTGGCGGCCGGTTTCGGTGGTGTGATGAGTGGGGTGATTGGGATTCAGGTGCACGGTCTGGCGGAGCGGTGGACGAGAAAGCTGGCTCCAGAGATTGAGCTGACCCCCAATCAGCGAAGGAGCCCAAAGTACTTCCAGGCGGTTCGCCGCGGCAACACGTTCGGCATGATGGTCGGACTCACCTGTGGGCTTTTGCCGTTGCTGTTTATCAATGCTCACAAGGAGGAGGAGGACCAGGAAATTATCGAAACAGAAGAGCGGAAACTGGTCGTGGAGGCGCACCGGATAAAGATTGAGGACACGGTCAAAAAGGAGTCCAAAACTAGGCAGTACACTGTTTTTGAAGAAGCAGAAACACGGAAAGCTATTCTCGCTCAATATAAGCAAGAGTTGGCCGAGTTGTCTGCCAAGAAAACGTCTTGAGTACCATAGAAGAAGAACCGCATAGAAAATGAAGGATTGCAGTGGAAAGTGCGACACTTCTCCTTCGGTCATCTACTTACTCTTTTTTTTTATTTATTGTTATTATAAAATTTGGCATATATAATATTCATAAAACGATATCTTAATTACTTCTAGCGCGAAAGTATATCTCGAAGGGTGTGTTTTCTCCATTTGCCCGCGGCACTGTGTTTTTCTTTTGTTTACTATTCCGTTGTTTAGTTTTTTCCTTTATTTTTCCCCTTCCCTTTGACCTCTCTAAGGTATAACTAGTTTTTTATTTTATAAAAAGTGAAATGGAATCCAACTATCTGAAGAGTACCGTTGGCCCTATTCTGGCCAAGGCAGTGGCGGAGACCGTCGTAGCGCAGCCCGGCAACCCGCAGGAGTATTTGGCACTCTACTTGCTTCACTACGTCCAACAGGAACGCAGAAAGGAGGAGGAGCAGCGGAAGAAGGCCAAGGCGGACACCATGCTCCGTGATTTTAGCGAGGTCCAAGGACAGAAGGAAAAGGCCGCCGCGGATCTCATTCAGCGCAAGTTCCGTTCTTTCCGTTCCCAAATCGAAGAAAAGAAGCAGAGGGAAGCGGAGCGGTTGTCCCTCTATGAGGAAGCCACCGCCGAGGCCGAGGAGCTGTTGGAGAACCTTCCGGAGCTGAAGAGTAAAGGGGAGGAGGGCGAGAACGCGAAAGGTGCCACTCCCGGCGAGCCCTCCCTGGAGGAGAGGACCGAGGCGCTGGAGGAGGCCAGACGGGCCTTCTTTACCGAGCAGCGCTTTATCTACAGCTGCCTCAACAAGACGCTCCTTGGCGAGCTGAAGAATGAGCTACAGCAGAAGCGAGATATCATTCTGCGAGGTGTGGCGGAGTCGGAGAAGATCAAGGAGCTTGAGATTCAGAAGGAGGACGACGCCCTAGATGTGGAGTACGATCCTCTGGCGCGGGAACCAAACCTACCGGCGGCGGCCCGCCAGCTGGTGGAGGATATCCTGACCGGCACGAACAAGACCAAGGGTGGCGCTCCTCTAAAGGTGAACATTCCCCTTGTGCTCTTCCGCACCCTGCGGTGTGTGTGCTACTTGTTGTTTAATTCCACTCCCAAACAAACCGATACCCCCGAGAAGGTGTTTCAGCTACTGAAGCCGACGCAACTCGCCACCCTCCTAAAAGCTTTCAACCCCGTTGGCACCTACTACCGCAATATTCCGCTAAAGTTGGAAACGGAAATCTCCAAGTACAACAGTGAGTTTGCGGCCGAGGAGGGAGAGAAGGAAAAGGAGGAGCCTGAGGGAGAGCCGGTCCCTCAGCCCAAGACCCGCCAAATCAAGCGCGTGGTCCGCCTCATGCGCTTCCTCTTCTCCAATAGAGAGTACTACTGCGACCTGCTACCCTCCAGCTTCCTCGACGAGGAGGCCTTAGAGAGCGACGAGAGCGAGCTGTCCGACAAGCTACGTGAGGAGCAAAAGGAGGCGGAGGCGACCAAGGAGTTTTTGACCGAGCTGCGCCAGTCCATCTCGAATGAGATTAAGGACAAGGGAACGATCACCCTGTATGCTTTGGTAAAGTTCGTAGACGCCGCCGCGCGGTATAGGACGGCGAGGGATGCTTGGGTCGATGCGATCCGTAACGGGAATGACCCTAACGCCGCCAATTACGAGGTGCCGGACGACTTCGAGGCCCCCGAGGATGAAGCGGAAGACGAGCAAAACGAAGAAGTCCTCCTCGACGAGGACGGCAACCCCGATTACGCGCAGATCCAACTCCTACTCCACAAAACCGGCGAAGACTCCGAGGAGCGCACGGTTAAGGTGTGGGAGAGCCGTGACGGCCGTCGTAGAAAGGAGCTAGTAGAATACGCAGTCGGCTACAGCAAGAAGCTTCAGGAAAACGACGACGAGGATGACGAAGACGCCGAGTAGTTTTGTTTTTTTTAGTGAAGTTTCCTTTTTTTTACAAAAAGATAATGTAAATAAAGTTAGAACATTTAATGTTTCACTGTATCCAAAAATATTACTATACGAACTGTTTTCCATTACACAACCGCGGTGTCATAAGTAGGTGCTCCTTGTTACTTTTTGTTACTTGTATTATCCCCTCATTTCTCCCACTTCTGTTTATATAGCGTTGTATGTTTCGCCGCTGCACACCCATTTTAGTGACGATTAGGAACGGTGCGGACCGTTCGTGGCAGCCGCGCAAAACCAAACACGAGCACCGCTACTCCAAGCAAGCGTTGCAAACGGCGCGTGGTCGGTTTATAGAACAGCAGCGAAACCAAAAAGCGTTTCAGTCTATCAACCGGGACTACCACGAATACCAAAAACAACTCAATCGGGAAGCCACCAACTACAGAGAAGTTGCACACGGAATCATGCACCGTACGAAGCACATTGCAAACAAATCTAGTACACGTGTGACGCCCAAGGATAGAGCGGAGGGTATGCAGGCGGCACGTCATCTTCTGGAGATGGAAATGGGAAAGAAGAAAGAAATGCACGACAACAAACGGCGGAGGCAACAAACCTTTTCCGCCGTCAAGAAGTGGAAGTAGAAGTCTACTGCTGCGTGCTTGTATAGTAAAACAAAATTGCTGATTTCGTTTTGACTATGGGTTGCTTGTCACCAAATCATTTTTTCGTTACTCCTCCACAATACCTTATTGCTGTTCTCTCTCTACTTGCTTTCCACAATAGCCTGCTGATTGACGTCCTATGCTTCGTCACGCGACGAGAAGTGTGCTACCGTCTTTTGCAGTCGTGCACCATGGCGTGCGGTGCGCATCTAGTGGCACTGAACAGCAATACGAAGAGAACTATTATAGGCGAAAACAAGAAGAAAGTCGTGAACAGGCCAAAAAGACGCCTCCTTCACTGGTTTTCTGCGTACCCTGCCGAAATCCGTTCGATTCTTGTACGTGATTAGTCCCCTGCTCTTCCTTCTTTGGTTTGTGTTCTACACGGAAGCGGACTACTACTGGGGACGCCGCGGTGGCGACTCCCCTCGTGTCGTCGACGAAAAGTTCCTGAACAGGGGATAATCCATGGAGACGAAAGATGGTGGTGCTGCGGGACGACGACGACAGAATATGCGGTTACAATATTATAAAGTAATATAAATACAATTAAAAAAAAAAAAATGCGAGGAGAGTCTTATGGAAGTGTTTGAGGAAGCACTTGTACTTCTCGACGTCTGTAGTCACCACCTCGCTTTTTACAGTATATCTTCCCCCCCCTTTTTTTTTTTAGAAACTTTAGAATTAAAATGAATGCTGTAGATGAACTCAACTTTCTGCTCGGTATTGGTCCACCCAAGCCTCAGCTACCACTCGTCATGCAGAGGAGTGGTTATGCATTTATCAAACTTTTAGGAAAAGGCAGCTTCGGACAAGCCTTTCTCTCAATGCGGCGGCGGGACGACCGGAAGGAGTTTGTCGTGGTGAAGCACGTCAACTTAACCAAAATGAGCAAAAAACAGCGGAAGGATGCGAAAAATGAAATCCTCATCCTTCAAAAATTAGTGCACCCCAATGTCATTCGCTACATTGAAAGTTACGAAGAGAACCAGCAGTTGTACATTGTCATGGAGTACGCCGCAAATGGGGACCTTAGCTCGTACCTCCAGACCGGTTCCTCTCGCATCGTGATGACTCGTCCGTTGCCGGAGGAGGAGGTGCTCTCCCTTTTCATTCAGGTGGTCATGGCGGTGGAGTACATGCACGAGCGGCACTTGTTACACCGCGACATTAAGAGCCAAAATGTGTTTTTGACGGGAAATAAAAGGATTGTAAAACTAGGCGACTTTGGGATTACCATTTTACTCCAGCACACACTAGCCATGGCGAGTACCATGTGTGGAACACCGTGCTACTTTTCACCTGAGATTTGTCATGGTAAAAAGTACAATAGCAAAAGCGACGTCTGGTCGTTAGGAGTGCTCCTCTACGAGATGTGCTGCCACCGGTTGCCGTTTGAATCGAATAGTATGAAGGGGCTGATGCAAGATATTTGCTTCAAGGACGTCGGTACGAGCGACCGTCGGGGAAAGTATTTTCCCCTCCAATACAGTGATGAGCTGTGGAAGCTGATTATCCAACTGCTACAGAAAAATCCCGCGGATCGACCGACGGTACAGGAAATTCTTCAACTGCCGTTCATTCGACGCCAAATGCCGAACGTGATGAAGATACTTCAGACCGAACTCGACGCGATGGCGGTGAGTACACCTAGAAGCAAGAAGAATTCACCCCGACATGCACCAAAGACCCCTAAAGGGGCGCCTCCCCCACCACCGCCGCGAGGACGTGTTGTCGCGGCCGAAAGTGGGATGGACGGTGGTAGTGGTCCTTCCGCTAGGGAGGACCCTTCCTCCATGAGCCCCGGACTGCGGGCGGCTTTGGCGTACTATGGCGAAGGCCAAAAGGCCGATGACCTTACTGAAAAAAACCCGACCGATAGGCGGGGGGCAGCCTCGCCAAAGGTGGACGACAAGTCTGCTGAAAAGCCCTCCTTAAAAGAGCTATTGCAACTATACGATGATCAAAAGAAGAAGGTCAACAAGTCCGATGGAAATCGAAAGGCCGATCCCCGTGGAAGAGAAGAGGAGACGGAGCACCGCCATTCAGAAGCCAAACCACAGAGGCGGGCCGACGATTACCGGGGTGAACCACCGCTGCTCTCCGCTGCTGCCCGACAAGGAAACGCGCCGAGGTTCTCCAAAGAAGAAGCAGCAGCGCAATACTCGGAGGAGACGGAAGAGGAAGAAGAGGAGGAGGGTGAAGAGTGCATGGAGGAAGACTACGCGAACCCGGAAACCTACCAAGAGGATTTAAAGAATGTACTGCAGCGGTTGACCGTGCACATGAGCGTCGATGAGGCACCGGCAAACGATAGAACGGCTCCCCGCCAAGTTTCGGAAGGCTTCGAAAACGAGGACGAGCCGCCGCTAGATATTCAAAAGGTCATGCAAGAACATGAAATGTTTCTACAGTACATGCGAAAGAACAAGACCCCCAAGGAACGGGCCAAACCGAATGTAAATAAAGTAAAACCCCTAACGGAGGTCGTAAGGCATGACAAGCCCCCTGCGGAACCTCTCCCGCCCCCCTTGTTTGCCAAGGAGAGCCAACCTCCCTTCTTTCGAGGGCGGTGCCTGTGTGGGAAGGTACAGCTGACACTAGTAAAAGAACACACGACTGGGACGTTGAACAGTTCCTCGTTCACCTGTCACTGTCCTAGTTGTGTCGAAGTGAGCGGGTGTGAAGGTGGCGCCACGTGGGTGAACGTGCCTTCTCTTGCGTCGGTGACTTCTCTCTTGATGGAGGCGAATAGTTCCCCGCGTGACTACGCGGACTCCAACGCAGCGGGGGGAGCCACCACGGCAGTTCGTGCCCTGAGCACACCATCCTCTCCGTCGCAAAGTACAATAAAATCCTATAGTTTCTCAAAAGACGGGGCTGAGTATAGTGTCTTCTTTTGCCGTATATGTGGTACGCGGGTCGCCATGAAGCACGGCAAAATGAGAGGCACACTGCTCTCCTGTACCCTTTTCAAAGAGTAACCAACCTATAGAAACAGTGACCTTGTCGATGTAAATAGAACCATCACGAAACCAGTGTTATATTTTAATTTTGCTCACACATTCTTTAGATACGTTCTTTTTTTTTTTTTATGATTATTTCGCTAGAGTAGAGTGCTCAGTTTGACAAGTCTTTGGTTTTTCGTCTTTGGAACAGTTTGTTTAATTGCATTTTCTCCTTTAAAGTGTTTCCTTGACCGGATGATTCAACTGTTGTTTTCTTTCCTTTCCTTTTTTTTCATTTCGTAGTGGTGTTTGGCTTCTTTTTTTAATGAGTTGGCTTTCTGCCGTCGAATGAGTTGGCTTTCTGCCGTCGCACTGTACTTTAACAAAGTGCCCCTCTCCCTCGTCTCCTCTTCGGCGTCTGCGAGGGAGTCCATAGAGGAGAGTGGCTACACTCTGCCGTATCGCGTGGCAAAAGAGGACGCCGTGTCACTGCAGGTAAAAGAAGAGACGCCAGATAGTAAATTTGTGGAAGTGACGGTCAACTGCAAGGAATTCCCAAAGCCACTTCTTCAGTCCCTGGCATGGTGGATTCAGCGGAAGAGAACTGATGAGGGTGTGCGTCGTGTTCACCTCATTTGCATCTTGAGGGAATCGAACGAGTTTCCCACGTTGCAAGGTACCCTGGCGTTTCCCCGAGACAGCTCACGGCTGCCCCTGAAGTCTCTCTGTGTTCAGCGACCGTCCGTGGTCGGCCCGATTGAGGTGCAGCTGACGGAACTAGACGTGGCCTCACTCGAACATTTCGATATGCGGACCAGTAAGTGCGTCCTCAACCTTGGGAACATACTACTACATGCTACACAGTTGAAAACCCTCAAGCTGCCCGTGAGCGGCGAACCAGAAAGCGTATGGTTGAGAAAGTTGACCACGCTCGAGGTGCTGCATATTACGGCCTGCGACTTCTCCATATTGGAGGCGATTGGTGACCTTCCCCATCTGCGTGAGTTGGAGGTAGCGGTGACCGTGAAGGTGAAGGAAATGAACAAGCCATTTCGGTTTACAACGGGAGCGCTGGAAAACATCACACTCCGTGGCCCGTTTTTTGCGGCACTGGACTTTCTCTCCGCCGCTCCTAATCTGCAGATCGTGCGCATGAACGGCTGTGACGTGGAAAGTTTATCTCCGCTAAAGTCGTGCCCAAAGATCCGGCGAATTGAAGCGCAGAGCTGCGAACGTCTTTCCTCGATTGACGATATTTTCAAAGACGGGGATGACAACCGGTTGTTGGCTAGTTTGGAAGAGCTCGACTTTACGTTCAGTCCCCTCAGTGACATTGAGTGCATTGGAAAGTGCAAGGCATTGAAAAGCGTTCGCTTCGCCCAGTGTCGAAAGTTAAAGTATTTGGCACCATTCGCGGGAAACACATCCATCACCAAGTTGATCGTGATCGGCTGTTCGGTGAGCGACTGGGATACCCTCGCCACCTGCACGGCTCTCCGAGTGCTCCACTGCGGCGGACCTCAACTGACCTCCGCTGCCCCGTTTGCTGCCCTCACTGGTCTGACGGAGCTTCACTTCTCGGCCGCCTACTTTGACAGCATTGAACCACTGAGCAGTCTGGTGGGGTTGCGCATCCTTGAACTGTCCAACTGTGGTAAAGTGTCCTCTGTTGCGGCGCTGCGGAGCTGTGATCAACTGCAGGAGGTGGACCTGGCCTCCTCCGGTGTGGCGTCGTTGGAGGGACTGGGGAGCTGCACACAGCTAAAAAAAGTGCGACTGAGTTTCTGCCGGAAAGTGACGTCCCTCCTGCCCCTGAAAGGCCTACGAGAGATACGGGAGATTATCGCGGTCCGCAGCGGCATTCAGTCGCTTCAGGGAATAGAGGAGTGTGAACAGATGGAGGTGCTAGACTTCACACAGTGCAAGGATCTCGCCTCGATCAGTGCCGTCTCGAATATGAAATGCCTCTACAAACTGTTATTAGGGGACTGCCAGTTGATCAAAGACATTAAACCACTAGTCGGCTGTACGAGCTTACAGCTCCTCAACTTGACTAATTGTGACCACATTAGCAGCTGTGAGCCGCTGCGAGGTTTACCTCGTCTCCACACGGTTTATGGAAAGCCAGAATTTACCAAGTAATGTAAACTAATTTATTTTTGGTAGCTATATCACACAAGCCTGAATCGATGGTATGTGCTTTTGTTGGGGCAGATTGTGCTGCCTTCATTCATTCCCTTTCCTCTTCCCTTCCCTCTCCTACTAGTGAACCTACCATGAGTCAGGCGCCGTGTTTAGCAAAAGCTGCCGCAAAGGCCACCGCTACCGGCGGTAGTGCCAGGGTGAAGCCGGTGGTCGCCAACCACCTTCGCATTGTTCAGAGAGATTTTCTGACCAGACAAGCGGGCCGCACGTCCATTCGCAGCTCGGTGGCGGTAGACTATTCTCGCCCCTACTTGCAGAAATACAAGAGTGAAGCGGGCTTCTTCAACCACGACGCGTGCCCTCGTGTGATAGACGCGGAGGCGGTCCATGTGGATGAGCAGCTTTTTTGGACGGAGCGACGAAGTTTTTACAATAGCAAGAAACCATTCTTTACCGTGTGGGACCGTCAGGCACAGGCGCTAGTGATTCTGTCCAGACGGGTCGTCCGTGCCCCAACAGAGGCGGCGTTCCGTATCTTTGCGCTAGGATTCAAGATGATGCAGCTGCCGCAGCTGCTCAACTACTCTCAGGTCATGCTGCCCACGTGGACCCACGGTGGCATGAATGTGGAGTCCCTTCTCCGAGAAGTCAAGGAGCAAGATGGGAAGAAGGACGCAGAGAAGAAGGAAGATAAGCCCGAAAAGAAGGAGTGAAAGAGTTTAGCAGAGTTTAGTAGGATTCAACACATACACCTAACTCGAACGTTCTTTATTATTTTGTGTTGGTGTGGTTGACTAATATTTCCACAGTGACAATCACCTTGTGTCCACCATCTTTTTCTCCTTCCGTTTCAATAGCCTTCTTAAAAGGTAAGAATACACACAAAAAAGTAGTCTGTATGGCGTCCTATATGCAGTTGCTAGGGACAGACACGCCCAACAGTCGATGCGGGTGCTGCTACTACGGTATGATGCAGACCCGCATTTTTGAAGGGGCAGAAGAACCTAGTGCCGCCCTCAGCGATGGGTATCTCTTCTTTAACTGCCCAGAAGGGACGCAGCGGTTTAGTAGTGAGGCCAATATCAAACTAACAAAACTGAAGTCCATCTTGTATACACGTTGGGGTGGAAACGATAGTAGTGCGAGCACCGCAATGGGGCCAAGTTCGTCTGTGATGGGCACCCCTGGCATGCTGTTTACCGTAAACGACGCAGGGCTGCGAACGCTTGCATTCTTTGGTCCTGGAAAGGGATACACCGAATCGGCCGAGCAAAGTAGTAGTGGCGTCTCCTTGTTTATTGAAACGATGCGCAAATACTATTTTACTTATCGGCCAATGAACTTTCGATTACTTTCTTCCCATCCAACAGGCGAATACAATGCGTCCGCATTCCTCCCTCCTCCCCAGCTGCGTGGAAACCCCGTCGTGTTGGAGGAGCAGGTGGTTCTAGCGCCCGACACGGCTTCGTTTTTTCGGCTCATACTTCCCCTGAACCCTTTTACATTGCTAGTGGCATTTGCGACGTCGGGTGAGGCAACTAGGAACACCACGGATGAGGTGTACAGCTACTGCATTGTCCACTCTCCAATAGCTACCTTTGACCACGACGCAGCAGAGGCGCTTGGTGTCCCGAAAGGTCCACTCTACGGTAAACTGAAGAACAATGAGTCCGTGTTTGTCTCCCCCGAGGACTTTGTGAAGGCTGCGGCGAAGCGGAAGAGGGGGAAGAAGGCCCTTGTGGTCGAGGAGCCCATTCCCCAAGAGGGTTTCTGGGTGCACCCGCATCAGGTGTTGCGGCAAACCTTGTCGAGCACCAAAGTGTACCTCAATTTGGTGTTGGACTCTAACACGCCAGAGGAACTGAGGGCGTCACTGGAGGCACTAATGGGGGTTGGGGAAGCGAAAGGCCACTTGATCCAACTTCTCGAAGAACGCTTCCCAGATTTTCTCTTTTACCGCAAGGAAGCGGATAACTCGGATAGCCCTCTGGTGAGGAGAGAATTAGAGATGGGAGAGACCTTCCATCTGCAGTCTTTGTCGTACTTTCAGGAGTTCGCCAGTAGTGGCGATGGCGATGCCATGTACAGGCAGTACACCGCCTTTCTGCTTGAAAATGTCTTGAATCATTTCACGCACGTGTTTCATGATTTTTCTACGGCGCTGACAGATAGCCAGGTGGAAGAAAGGGGAAGGGCTTACCACTTGTTTTCTAGTTATGTCGGAAAGCTGTATACGGCGTTTCCAACCGCTCTCACGCATCGGTACCACCTGAATAGCATTGCCCCACACCTCTTCCCCGTGAGCAGCGCTGCCGACAATGAAAGACCTCTTGGCTACTGGCCATACTCCTTCAAGTTCAGCTGCGTCCCCCAGCGGGAGAAGAGCGAAAAGACGAACGTGTCTGGGCAATACATAAAGTACCCCACGCAAAGTTCCGCGATGCACCTACTGTCTGACAAGTTTCGTCACTTTCTCGAGAATAGAGCGACTTCCACGGACTCGCTGCCCTCGGAACACATGGGGGGATCTCTCGTCTTTCTGGGCACTGGGTCGGCGATTCCGAGCAAGTACAGGAACGTCAGTGGCACTTTACTGCAACTGAAGTTACCGTCGGTTTGTTTTTCCTCCTGTCCTCCAACTCCTGGGCAACCGATCGAGTGGAGACGAGGCATTATTATACTAGATTTTGGCGAAGGGAACGCTGGACAAGTGGCGCAGTTACTGTCAGGGATGAAGGACGGCGAAGAAGGCAATGCGCTGCAATCCTTTCTGCAGGATATGGTGTTGGTCTTTATTTCCCACGGACACGCGGACCACCACTTGGGGGTGATGACCCTTCTCGACTTGAGACACGAGTACCTCTACGCGAAGGATAAGAAGAAAGGCCAGGAAAAACTGTTACTCGTTTGCCCTGAAGAAGTGTATGACTTTATGAATGCATTGTGGTTTCAGGCAGAACCGTACTGCCACTGGATACACGACGAAGTGGAGTTTGAAGTGATTCGAGAGAATGGCTATCAACCCCAGGCCAGAGGAGGCAGTACCACTCTCGGTGGTAAGGTGGCCTTGCTACCCAAGTTAACCAGTTTGTTTGACGATTGGAATAGGAACATTGCCACCAGCTACGAGCAGATCCACTCTGCACCGCTGACGGAAAACTTGCTGTGGGATGCGGAAGTGTTCACGGTGGACCACCCTGCGCACGCTCACGCCCTTGTACTCCGGTTTCCGTCTATTACCAAAACGTTGGACAGGTGGGAGTCCAAAGTGTTTCTCTTTTCGGGAGACACCAGACCGTGCGAGGCATTGGTCCAGCGCTGCCGGGCTTTCACCTCCAAGCACGCACAGGACCGCGTCTTCATCTGTCTCCACGAGGCGACTTTTGGCCCCGGGTTTGAGATGGAGGCACAAAAGCGAAAACACTCCACTCTGGGAGAAGCGGTGAAGGTGCACGAACAGATTGAGGCACAGTTCCTCGTGCTGAATCACTTTTCACAGCGCTACCCCAAGCTACCTGGGCTGACCGACGACTTTGTTGAAAGCACCACGCAACGTGATCTGCTGCACGCTCAGGCAGGCCGGAATAAACCAACGGGGGACGAGTTGACCACGGAAGAGGTAGCGGAGCCAATTACCACAAAATTAAGCTTTTCGTTTGACTTGATGCAGCTGGACTTTGCGACCATTGAGCGGGGGGAGGTATATGGACTAACCCCCCAGTTCATCCACTTGCTCGAGGAGTACGCCAGCTGGGAGGTTGGCACCACCAAGCGTCTTCGTGAGTAACACATTAACCGTTTAAACAGAGTTTTTTTTTTTTTTTTTATGGTTATGTTTTCTTCAATTTTTTTTTTTATTGTAAACGCTCTAGAGTCCCCATCACTTTTTTATTTCTCCCTGTCCTCTTCTCTTTATTAGCCCTATTTTTTTTTTCTTCTAAAATTCCACACTTCTTCAGTGTGACGACTTGTCCCACATGTGGAGACGGTATGTACAGCGTAGTGCACGGAGTGGAACGCGCCTCGCCCCTCTGACAGTAGGGGCGGGTGTCACTCGGCAGCTGGTCCTCTTGACACAGATCCAACGCTCCTCACTTTCCCTCGCGGAGAGGAGGAGACGAAAGATGCTGAAGAAACAGAAAGCAGGTGCCAAAGAAGCGTCCGAGGTGAAAGCCCCACGAGCCGTCAAAGAGGCCCCAAAGAAAACTTTCTTCAACTTTGACGACGGGGAAACGGTGAAAAAGGCCCCAGTGAAAGAGGCGGCGGCCCCTGTTTCAGGCACTAGAACGAGTAGCAATAGGGGGAACGCCAACAAGAAGAGAGCGACGGTGCCGTCCGAAGGGGGTAAGGAAATGGACGCGTTCATTAAGGAAAATAAGAGTGTCAACACCCCACGCGGAAAGAATCGGGCGGCTGAGAAGAAGGAGGCTTCCCGTCCAAGAACAGCGGAGGAGATGCGTGCCATCGAAGAGGCGGTCGCGGCCGTCTTGCAGGCGAACGTGGAGAAGGCGGAGGTGGCGGTAGATTCACTGAAGCCCCAGAAGCGGAAGCCCCAACCCCCGGTAGAGGAGGAAGACGCCGCGCCCATCATCGAGAGGGAGCAAAAGGCGAAGGAGACCCTAAACACATTGGCCAGCACCCCCCACGGAAAGAAGCAAGTGGCAAGCGCCTTAGCGCGTCTGGAAAAGAGTAAAGTGGGGAGGGACCTGCGCAAGCGCTACGCGGAAACCCGAAAGAAACTCTCCACCATTCGAAAACGCGAGGGCATTCCGGTAAAGAACGCGACGACAGTGATTGTCAATGACACATCCAATAATGTCACGGCTGTGATGGAAACCTCTAGCGATCCCCCAAGCACCAAGCCGTCCAAAATTAAAGACACCAACGTTCTTTCTTTCCCGGACTACCGGGAGAAGGTGTTGCTGATCTTTCAGCAGCTGGCCGAAGTGAACATTGCACTCAACGAAAAGTACAAGACGGCCAGCTATCAAATTGCGGTGGACCGACTCAAAAAAGACGACCTCATTTTCAAGGAGCTGCCGCCCAACCTCACTCCCCTTCCCGAATCCTACATTAAGCTAGTGCAAGACCACCACAGTGGGTCAGACGCGAACCTTTCGCCAAAGGACGTCGCTCTCGCCGAGGAGATTAAGGAGAACCTACGGAAGCGTGCGTTACTCCTCTCCAACGCCAACACACCGAATGCCCAGAAAGGTGGCAGCTATCTTGGCGTGGGAGACAAGCTGAGAAAGAAGATTGTGGAGATTCTGAAAACGGGTGACTTGAAGGAGCTCCACGAGTACGAGGCGAAGCCCATCATAAAGGCCATTCGAGCGCTTTCGCAAGTGCACGGCGTAGGACCGAGGACGGCTCTCACCTTCTACAAGAAGCACGGCATCGAGACGGTCGAGCAGCTGAAGGAGGCGGTGGCAGAACAGGACAAGCTAGACGCAGAGGAAGGCACCCCAAGCGGGAAGCGGCAGCAGAAACAACTTTCCTTTCGCTTGACCGACGCACAACGTGTGGGGCTAAAGTACTACAAGGAGATTCAGCAACGTATTCCCCACGGCGAGGGCCGTCTGCACGAGGCGTTTCTAAAACTAAGACTCAAGAAGCATTTGAATACCGTCAACGGCGGCAAAGACGGCCCTTACGAGCTCATTCTGTGCGGTAGCTATCGCAGAAAGTGTGAAACGTCTGGCGACATTGACGTGCTCATCACAAGAAACGCAAAGAAGAAGGCTGTCGATGAGGTGGTCCAGCCAATCGAGGCGCTTTCTCACTTTATTAACTGTTTAGAAAAGGATAAGTATCTGGAGGCGCACTTGGCGTCCGGTAGTACCAAGTACATGGGGGTGTGCCGTCTGCCAGCGTACGAGAAGGACGGCAAAATGCGGCGGTTCCCGGCTAGACGGATTGACATTCGCTATGTGGACATCTATAGCTACCCCGCCGCCTTGTGCTACTTTACCGGCAGCAAGAACTTTAATGTGGTGATGCGGGCAGAGGCGCTGAAGCGGAAGTTTATTCTCAACGAATACGGTCTGTTTAAGCAGGGTAAAGTAGAAACGAGCAAACTACATCAGATGATACAGAAACTGGCAAAAGCACAGTACTACATTGGCGGTAGTCCAACCGCCGTGGAGACCGACATAGAGGACCTCGAAGAGGAGGAGGAGAGCGCAGAGGTGTCCACCCCCACGAAGCGCAAGAAGAAACCACTGACCGAAAAGGAGATAGCGGCGCTAGAGGAGATTCACAAAACGGTGGAGCAACTTCGAGTGAAAGTCAAAACAGAAGAGGACATCTTTGAAGCCGTCGGTATGGATTACGTCACCCCGAGAGACCGCGATGTGTAATGGAAGTCTTGTGTCCCCTCCGTGTGATTCTCACTCCTATTCTTTATAAAGCAATTTAATTCGTGTTCTTCTAATTTATTATAGAACATCTCCATAGATACGTTAATCAAAGATTATGGTTGTTACTTTTTATTTTGTTTTGTTTTGTTTGGCTTTTGCTGATGTACCTAACCTTCGTCTCTACATGGATACACTTGCTATATTTTTCCCCCTCCCTTCTGAAAAGAAAGTTCTTTTTTTTTCTAATTTTCATAAATCATTTCTCATAACACGTCATGTTCCGTCGTTGTTTCTTTCTTCGCGACCACCGGGATAATATTATCCGTATTTTCCAGGAGATGGCCGATCTGAACAACGCTCTGGGTGAGAAATACAAGGTAGCCAGCTACAACCGTAGTATAGAGAGTCTCAAGACGAACCTAGACAAGCCCCTCAACACCCCTGCCGACATCAAGGCCTTCCCCGGCTTCGGTTCCAAACTCTTGAAGAAGGCGGAGGAGATTATGGAGACTGGAAAGCTGGAGGAGCTCGAGAAGAAGACCAAGCCCAAGCTGAAGGCCATCCAGGAACTCACGCAGGTCCACGGCTTCGGCCCCCGCGCCGCCGCCGCCCTCTTTGACCGCGAAGGTATCTTCACCGTCGAGGAGCTCCTCCAGAAGGCGGACTCGATCCCCTCCCTGACGGACCAGCAGCGTGTCGGTATCAAGTACTTCTACGACATTAACGAGAAGATCCCGATGCAGGAGTCCGTTCTCCACGAAAACTTCCTGCGCGAAAAGTGCACGGAGGCGCTCGGCAAGGAATTTGATATTCAAATCTGCGGTAGCTATCGCCGTCGCCACCCCTTCTCCGGGGATGTGGACGCGATCCTCTCCCGCACCCTGGACGCCCCTCCGATTAGCGGGCCCGTCGCCGCCACTGGTGCCCTAGCCCAGTACTGCACCTACCTGCAGGGCAAGAACTACCTCGAGGCCACCATGGCCCAGGGTCCCTTGAAGTACATGGGCATGGGTCGTCTCCCGTCCCGTGTCGTGAAGGACAAGAGCGGCCGCGAGAGCACCAAGATTTACAAGGCCCGCCGTGTGGATATTCGTCTGATCGAGACCAAGTCCGTCCCCACCGCCCTCCTCACCTTTACCGGTAGCAAGAACTTTAACGTCATTATGCGCCAGGCTGCCATCAGCAAGGGCTTCCTCCTGAACGAGTACGGCCTCTTCGCCCTCGGCACCCCCGAGGAAGCCCGTGAGCTCTACGAGCGCATCGGCAACAAGGGTAAGAACGCCGGCGAGGAGCTCGGCGTCCCCAAGGAGGAGCTGGAGGCGAAGCGCGTGGAGGTCAAGTCGGAGCAGGATGTCTTTGATGCGCTTGGCATGCCCTACGCCAAGCCCGAAAACCGCGACCCCTAAGCCATGCGCTGTTGGGCGATCATAGAGACTAACAATAATAAAGGGGCATCTTGTTTCCTTTTTTTTTTTCTTCTAAGCTTCCCTTTCCCCATTTAATTTTAACTTTTACTTTTTCGAATATATAGAAGCCATATAGTCCACATAGATCTTTTTCGTAGCGAGAAAGAGTAAAGAAAAAGAATACACGTGATTTAATTTACTTCAACGTCTCAAAGTTTCTGGTTTCCCCGGTGACGGGGTGTCTGTTTCATTCATGAAAAACACTCCTGTTGTAGTTCGAACGCACGATAGGTACTTGTTCTCTTTCTCTTCGTTTTTCTTTAGCATCACAAACCGTTTATTCTTTAGGAAATGCCCGTTGATTTGGAGGTGAAGGAACTCCCGGACAGAGGGCGTGGTGTCGTCGCGGCGAATCCGGTCGACGCCGGCAGTGTTCTATTCTTCGTCGAGCCTGACCTTGCGGTACTGTACTCCGATAGCTGCAGCGCGTACTGCGCTCGTTGCTTTCTGGAGCTGACGGCGGGTATGTCTAATTCCTACACGTGCCCCACGTGCGATCAATTCGTGTTGTGTCATCGCTGCCACGTCGAGTCGGAGGGGGACACCGTCGGAGGGGTTCGAAACCTTCTGTGGATGCATAACCGGTACGTGTGTCCGTGGTACAATGAGTTGCCTAGTGCTGCGCGCGAGAAAGGGCAGGACACGGACTATGTGCGATTTGCCTTACAGTACATGGCGCAGTCTACGGCGCGCCACTCCGGTGAGACCGCGAATGCCTTCCCGGCTCAGGCGCTCCTGGCGTTAGATGACAGCGCCAACTCGCAGTCCGCCGAAACGCTCCAGTTCTGCGAGGACTTTTCCAAAAAGGTGATTCACTCCTTTGGTAAAAAGGGCGGAACGCCCCCCGTGCACTTGAACGCAAAGGAGCTGTCAGATGTGCTCCTCATCACCAAGAATAACAGCCTAGGATTTCCGTGCTCGGTAAGGGATGGTGAACTCTCGACGATCATTGGTTGGTCGTTACAGAGTGCCGTGTGTCGTCTGAACCACTCGTGCGACCCGAACGCGGAAATTGTCTTTCCTGAGGCGCAAAAAATAGACGTTGCCCAGTCGCAGAAAATAAAACAATACAATGGTGATACCTTTGTGGTAGACGAGAAAGCCAGCCACTCCACGGCGGGTTGTATGGCGGTTCGCAGTTTGCGCCCGATTGCCAAAGGGGAGGAGGTTACCATTTCGTACGTGAACATGGGTGACAGCGCCCTGGCGAGCGATGTGCGGGCGAGAAGCCGGCACCTATTGGAGCAATACAGGTTCTTGTGCAAGTGCCCCCTGTGCCTGAAACAAAGAGACCGAAATTAAAAAATAATACTAGTACTGCTTCACTTTTTAATGCACTAATAGCCACAGAGTTTTCTCTTTTTGTCTGTGTGTGTTTTGTTTTGTGAGTTGAATCCATTCCTCCATAACCTTTCCCCCCTACTCCTCCCCTTTTAAAGTAAAACGTATACGATCGACTTCGATAATGAATATCAATCGAGTAAAGGCGGATATGAAGAGGGCCATGGAGCCCCTCGAGTTTGGCAGCAACCCCTCCGACCACCGCGACTACGAATTTGAGCGCCGCGCCAGTGACATGAAGCGGTTAGGCAGCGCGCTAGAGCACTTTGACTCCGCCGTGATGCGCGGCATGATTGCCATGAAGGAAATCGCCTCCGCGTACGAGGCGGTGGGTCAGGCGTTTACGGAGATGACAATCGGCAACGTGGAGACCTCGGTGGACTCCTACGTGCCCGAGTCCCACGCGGCGAACACGACCGCGATGGAGAACGAGGACAGCGGCCACTTGGCCAACGACGTGGGGGCCGTCTCCGCCACCTCCACCAAGCTGCCGGAAGAGACCACTTCCCAAATTCGCCGTCTCGCCCGCATGTTTGCCGAGGAGGCTCGTAAAATGAACGAGGGCCAGCCCTTCCAGACGTTCAACACCGGCGTCCACCACGACGTCATCACCCGCCTGCGCCCCGTCACGGAGCACTTGAAGGCGGTCGACATTATCCGTCGCGACCGCACCGCCACTCTGAACCGGTACAACAAGTACAAGTCTCAGGTGGAGCGGGTAGAAAAGAAGTACGCCAAGAAGGGAAAGCCGTTCTGCGACAGCAAGAGCCACAAAAAGTACGCGGCGAAGCGCGATGAAACGTGGAAGGAGTACCAAGCAAAGAAGGAAAAGTTCAACGACTCTTTTTCCTTCCTGATGGAGGTGAACGACCACGCGGCCGCGTCGATCATTTACCGTTATCTGTCCTTGAACAATGAGTACCTGCGTCAACTAGGAGAGAGCATCTCACGGGTGCTACCCGCGATGGAGGAGGCGTACCCGCTCAACAGCGAGTACAGTAGTATCCAGAACACCCTGCTGGTGGAGGCGGTGGCGGCGGCCAAGTCCCCGTTCGCGAAGCACTACAAGCAGGCGGAGAAGGAGGAGGAGGAAGAGGAAGAGGAAGAGGACGAGGAGGAGACCTCCCTCACCGAGACGTCGACGGCCCAGCGCGGTAGCATTAGCGGTAAACTAGAGGAGCCGGAGGCGGACGAGGCGCCCGCGAAGCGCACCAAGGGACAACCCGTCGAGAGCGCTGAGAATCCCCATGAGCCCGTACACCAAGACAAGCACTCCGACCCCGTCCGCGACGCCACACACTCCACCAACGAGGACCACATGCACAAGATGACGCAGTCGAAGCGCCTCGTGAAAGGGGAGACAGACTCTCCCGCTAAACCGAAGCGGGACGTCCCGAGCTTCTCGCCCGCCCCCAGTGCGAACAACCGCGAGCCAGTCGTGCTCAACTCCGGGTCGAGCTTTCCCCCGCGTCGGAGTCCGCCAGAAAGGAAACCAAGTAACTCATCCAAACGATACGTCGCCGTAAAGACGCACCAAAAGAAAAAAGAAAACTAATTAAGATTTATAAAAAAATAAAAGCTGTATTCGTGAAGGAAAAAAAACAAAACAGAAAACTATATATACGACCACCACAAAACTTAGGATGAACAACCACGAAAAACTAAAAATAGAGTGTTTTTAAATTTAACGGAAAAAAAAAAAAATAACAAAAGCAAAACTGTAAGCCTAGCGTTTCTTCCTTTCAGTCTATACCCATTTATTGTACTTTTCTTTTTGCTACTAAACGAATTTCACTGCCCGGAAATGAAAGCGGTCTGATTACTTGATGTGGTATTTGCTGGTCGTTTTTCCGTTTCTTTCAATGACGTCTCTCTCCCTGCCCCTTTTCTTAGGCCGTGTTCCTTAAGGGTTCACGTAGGGTTCCCTTGTGGGGAGGGATGAGGCGCCCTCCCTTGGCGCATAGGGCAGGGGGTAGGGCGGGCGACCTATTGGGGGAAAGAGCAGGGGTTAAGGGGATGCATAGGGGGCGGAGGAGGGCCCATGCCCTTTGGGTCAAACGCAGGGCCACTGGCAAAACAAAGAAGGAATTATTACCACTTTACAAACCGACTGCCGCCCAAAGTATCCACGCGATGCAGAAGGTCCGACCAGGCAATGTCGTTGGCCTGCAGGGCGTCAGCGGAGTCTCCCTTACGGAAGGTCAGGACGGTGTGATCCGGGGAGTACTCCGCGGTCACCACCTCTTCTACCCCTTTCTCCGTATCAGAAAACAGACTACTCCCAATGTCAGCCGTGTTCCGCTGGTACAGAACGACCTCCCTCCAGCCGTAATGGACTAGGTCGTCCTCTCCCTTTTGCTGGTTTGACCAGCCATAGAGGGTGGCGTAGTTCTGCCACAGCAGCAGCGCCTGCACCGCGGCGCGGTCGAGTGCCCTGTTCGTCTCGCGGAGTTCCTCGTTCTGGCTGATGAAGCCGAGAGGACTAATGAGAAAGAGAAGGATCGTCGCGCCTGTGGCTAGGCATCCGTAGTTGAGGAGAGTGAGTTGTTTTACTTTGGTGTGCTGGTGGCGGATTCGCCACACCCGATGGATGCTGGAGTACTGATAGTAAAAGCACACCCCGCTCACGCCGCCGCACACGACTGCCAGGGCGCTGCTAAGTTTAGTGAGCAAGACATTTCGCTTTTCCTTTGCATAAAGCGTGGTCGCATTTCTGGTAATGTTGTTGTACACTAGTTTGGCGTTCAATGCCCTTTCTTCCACCTTTTCGGCGTTCAGAACAGCCGTCATTTACACTGCAACACAAGGATAGAGTTCCTTCCAGTTGAAGAGAAAAGGGAAAAATGAACTAGCAAGGATATCACACATATCCACACTCTCGTTTCAGCGAAAACGACAACAATCATACCCCCGAAGCCCAGAATTAAGGAATGGAAATCACACAAGTAAAAGGAAGAAGCGGGAGACCACGAAAAAAAAGTACATAGAAATAATAAACAAAAAAACGACGTAATAGAGGTCCGCTTCCAATAATAAAACAGCACACGGGCAGGAAAGCACACCACTTTGGAATAAGTAGTGTTCCCCCCAGTGCTATTAATAATATACCTATCCGCTAACAACATTACGACACAAGAACGGTTTTGTGAAACGTGCTCGTGTGTTTTGATTTAGTATTCTATTTGCAAAATATATAATAATAAAAAAAAAAAAAAATGCCCATTTCTTTTTTGATGAAAACAAGAAAACCAATGCATACAGGGTTGGTTTTCATACTTGCTTTCTATATCACATTAGCATCAAAAGCGAAAGAAGTTGTCCATCATTTGACGGTGGCGGTTTTCCATGTCCATCATCATTTGATCTGCGAAGGACGTAGGGGCGCCACGGCCGCGTTGTCCAGGGAACCCACCAAACGCGTCGCCACCGAAAAACTGATTCATCATGGCTTGGTGCATGGTGAAAGGATCCTGTCGCCCAAAGGCGTCCATCTGGCCGTTGTGGTGCTGGGGGGTGTAGTCGTCATCGTCGTCGTCGGGCTCCTCCACGATTGGTTGGGTGCTTCTCTGCTTGCCGCTCCTGTCATCGTGCTCGTTGACCTCTCGGACTCTTCGGTGGGCCTCCGGTTGTCGGTTCACACGCTGCTGCTGCTTCTGCTGTGGCGACGACGACGACGAAGAGTAGAAGAAGGTCTGGCACTGATAGTTGGAATTGTCATTCTTCCGGTTGGGGTCGTCCTGAGAGTTGTAGTAGTACCCGTACGCCTCGGTGTTGCCGTCCTTCTTGTAAAAATGTTGCGCGTTATTGGTCGCATCCACTTGCCTGGACGTCACCTGCTGGGAGCGTTGGGGGTTCCGGTAGGGAACCAAATCGTCGTTGTCGTCCTGTGGTGGTGCGGTGCGCCTGGAAACAGCGTGAGACATTGTCCCGAAAAGAAAATGAATTTGGTGTGAAGTAAGTAGAGCTTGTCGAGATAGCAAATAACCAACTAGTAGAGGGAGAAGACAGAGGGAAAGAGAAGTTCAGTGTTCACCTGTTCAGTTTTTTTCGCAGTGGCATGAGTGGTGCTTCATAACTCTCACACACACATATCCTAGCTGAATTGCTTTTGAACAAGAGAGGATTGTCAACTTGTGAATATATTGAGATGCATAAAGTTGAGCGATCCATAATAATAGTCATAGCACTCAAAAATATCAAGATCATAGAATAAAGCAAGGCTCGGTCGGACGTCACGTGGCAGCAACAGAAACGTCTAACGCATAGCGGAAAACACTTGTTCGGCCAGTACCCGAACTCTCTGGGGCAACTCCTTCAAGTTGTGGATCTCCCGGTACTCCACCACCTCCACCGACCCGTCGGGGTAGTACCGCTTCTCGGAGTAAAAGTTGGTGGGTGTAGCTGTTTCTTCGGCACTTTTGGTAGTATCGACGGTTGTCTCGGTAGGGGCATTGGTTTGCAATTGTTGCGAAAGTAGCTTCGTGGCGCGGTTTGGGGCTGGAGTTCCGGATCCCTCCGCCGAGAGAGACCGCTTCGCCGAAGCAATAAGACGCTCGGCAATGGTGGCGAGTGGGATTGGGCTGTTCTGCGGCGTGC
Organism: Angomonas deanei; assembly: GCA_903995115.1. Classification (NCBI taxonomy): domain Eukaryota; phylum Euglenozoa; class Kinetoplastea; order Trypanosomatida; family Trypanosomatidae; genus Angomonas; species Angomonas deanei. The sequence goes on along the minus strand of LR877152.1, from coordinate 168,148 downwards.
TCCACGAATAGTTAAAGCGCAGCCGAGACTGTGCGGACAGGAAGTCATCATACTGTTGCCGGCGCGCAGGGTCTTTCAGCACGGCGTACGCCCGCTGCAGAAGAGCAGAAAAGTACGCCTTGCTCTTTTGGGGGTGACTCCCGTAATACAAATCCTCCAGCACACAGCTGTCGCTATCCTGAAAGTACATTTTGTTCAACTCCATAAAGCGGTGCAGGTAGGCCTTCTTCAGTTCCTCGTGTCTCGCATCGCGGTCCACACCCAAAATATCGTAATACGTAAAGAAACCTGGCTGAGAAACTTGCATGAGAGCTGTCTATCGCAAAAACACTAATAGAAAAAGAAAGTGTGTGTGTGTGAGAGAAAGATGATCCGTTGTTGAGAGAGTGAGGTGATAGTCACACAGTATACACACACAACCACAAACGATTTTAAAAAATGAAGACAATGATATGGTGGTCTCGCCGCGTTAAAGCAAAAAAGCGGTCATCCATCTCGCCGTCACAAGGTAAGCTTAATGACGTGGGACAACAACTTGCGGTGACGTGGGTGTTCCTCCGGTGGAATCCCACACTTCACCGCGGAAATATACTTGAGGTGTTCTAAACCGTGCAAGACGGTCAAATCCCCCACTTGGTTGCAGTTGGTGACATTCACGCTCTCTAACAGAGGACACTGTGCGAGTGGATCCACCGAGTCAATACGAGTGTCGTGTGCATCAAAGGAAATCAGTTTTTGACAAAACCTCAATGCCCCAATGGTTTGTATTCCCTGACATTTCGCAATGTCAATCTCCTCCAACTCTGGCATATGCCGTACAAAGTCGATCGATTCCACCCCACACGTCCTCAAGTTGAGGCACTTGAGGGAAACGAGATGACATAGTCCTGCACAATCTTTAATAAGGGTGGAATAACTCACGTTGAGGTAGACTAGCCGACGACATTCCCTCAATGAACCCAATTGAGCAAGGTTGCACTGCGCGGCCTCCAAGGACACGAGCGAACGACACGACTCCAACGGGGCGACATCCGTGAGGAACTTGCAGTGCTTGACATTGACCTTCGCCAAGTGGGGGCACTCCCCCAAACCATTAATGGATTTGAGATCACTAAGTTCGGCGTTAAACGTGGTCAGCGAAGGCGCCCCCATTAGGCCATAGGCGTTATCCAAACACTGCGTTTTACGCACACTTACTTCTCTCAAATTTGGACACTCCCCCAGTCCGTCGAGGGACGTCAGGCCGCTTTCATCCGCCAACAGCACTTCTAGCGACGGACAGCCGCGTAGTCCGGCGGTGCTGCTAATGTCCCAACAGCAAGACACATTCACGTAGCGCAGCTTGGGACAGGTGTTCAACCCGTCGAGGGTGGAAAGAGAACTGTTGGCGGCACTCAGCTCCTCGAGGGACTCCGAGCCCACTAATCCGTCGACCGCTGTAAGACCCCAGCAACGACTAATGTCTACTCGCCAAAGACGCGGGCAGCCGCCAAGTCCAAACAGATTGGAAAAGCCGCTGTTGCAGAGGAGGAACACCTGCAGTGATGCGCAGCCTTCAATGTCCGCGGCACTGGTGATATTTCTACACGAGGAGACTTCCAGCATGGTCAGTGCAGGGCACTCCGACAGGCCCTTTAACGATGTCATGTCGCACTCCACCACACGTACGGTTAACAAAGAGGGCAACACCTGTAATGGGGTAAAAAAGCCCTCACCGCCCATTCCGTCGCAGTTTGTAAAGCGTAATTCTCTCAAGAAGTGACACGGGGTAAGGGCCTCCAAGGATCGCACCGCTGTCCAATTCACATGCAACACCCTCAAAATAGGATAGAGAAAGCTGTGTAACTCGCGTAGCGGCTCACTGAGTGAAGCTAAGCTAAGCTTGACCGGTAAACAGCATTCCCCCTCCGGTGTCCAGTGGTCCTTTTGCGTGAGCCACCACTCAATGTACTCGATGGCGCTCAGGTCTTCCTCCACCACGCAGCAACGGGTATCCTCGAACTCGGAGGAGCCGAGGATGTAGGCGTGCTGGTCGCGGTCGAACTGCACCGCGTAGGGATTTAGGTTTTGGCGGGACAAGTTAAAGAGCATATCGGTCTGGGTCTTGTAATACTCGACCGTCTTCCGCACCTCCTTGTTGGAGGCCATCAGCGCCCTGGGAGCGGACGACGCGTAGGACAGGACGTCAGGAAGGACCGTCCCAACATGTGTAATCATCCTTCCGTGATACAAGACACTAAACTATACAAAGCTGCTACTAAGACTTCGCTCGGACCGGAAAGAACAGGGGAAAGGTAAAAGGGCAAATCTCAGATGACGCTATTTTATAATGAGCCGTGCCCACCACGGAAAACGATAATCATAACACTATGAAAGCATTGCAACAGTTGTATGATACAAGGGTGGGTTTAGATGTAGGACCTCGACTTGGGAAGGAAGTCCGTCGTAAACCACTCCTCAAAGGTTACCGGCGGCTCCTCGACGTGGAGAGAAATGTTCGCATTTTCCGCCTGCGCGTCCGACTCTTTAAAGTAAAACGAGTCGACGTCGTCGGAGTCGGATTCTAAAGCAGCGCCAAGAAAAAAGGAGAGCGCTTCCTTCTGAAGAAGGTCTCTTACGTAGGGAGACGCCTCTGCGGTCGCCGTACCGCACGCAATCTGCTGCAGTACACTATAACGGGTGACGTCCATATAGGCTAGCTGGACATCCACCTCCACCGCGTGTTTACAAAAGACCGACCACGCCGACGGTGCGCTAAAGAAGGCGCCGAGGTACCACTTCAGAGAACCCAGCACCGACACCCGGAGAGGATCGACACTTTGCATATAATACACGTCGAACGGAATTGTATGGGTGTGGTCGTCGGGGTCGTGATTCTTCTTTTTGATGAGTGGGTGGCTCATGAGGGGATGCGCCAGCTCCACGAGCGGCGGTGCAAACGGGTAATTACTGGGTAGGGTAATGTCCACCACAAATACGGCACCCCGCCAGGGAGACTCCGTGTTCACGACACGTACGGTGCACTTCCAGTTGTGCAAGTCAACAGATGTATCGCAGGATGGGATAAGAATCACTTCCTCTGGTGTTTCCCTTCTGTCCTCGCCTTCACTTAGGATTGACAACTCCCGCCGCAGATAGAAGGAAAAGTAAAGGGCGTCGTGCGTGCTGGCCTCCTCCATTCTAAAGTGTGAAACTACGGAGTGGAAAGGGAGGGAAGTATTTTGAACAGCATTTGACAAAAGTCCTGTGAGTTGAGCGGTAAAGCACTAAACAATAGTTACAAATAGATCATTCATTCGCTAAATCATCACTCTGGCGGCGTAAACAAGTCGAACTTTCGGTAATTTTTATGGTCGAACAGCCTTTGCACCAGTTGCTCATCACGCATAGCCTCAGCCAGTGTACTTGGCTTCCAGTTCGGCTTATTGTCTTTTTCGGTTAGCAGGGAGCGTATTCCCTCCATAAAATTACCCTCGCCCATGGCCGAGTTCAAAGTACCGTAATACTCTCGTTCGTTCGTTTTCGCGGGAGTAGGCTCAGCACTGCCTCTTAATTGCATGTGTAGCGTCGTGACCAGTGAGCTAGGGCACAGCACGGCCTTCTCCCGGCTGCCGTCCATGACCACAGGGCCACCGCACCCAATCTTCTCTAATGTGTTACCCGCAAACGTCTTTTCCACTTCTGGCGCCCCTTTGTCGGCGGCCGTTCGCTGAAGCTCCTTCACCACGTGGTCCAGCGTCGTCCCTTCGTGCAGGCGGAAGACACGCTCCAGCAGCGGACGAAGTGGGTCGAGGCTAAATGGTGGCAACGTTTCCCGTGGAACACAGTAGGACTCCATCACCTTATCCACGTCTTCTGGTGCGGCGTCACACAACGTCTCCTGCAGTTTTCGCAGCGTGGCAACACTGTCGACAAAGTGTGTTGCGATGCCAGCGTGGACAAGGTCCGATCCCTTCACGCGAGCGCCCATGAGTCCCAGGTACAGACCCAGCCCTGGCACACCATCTCCCGTGTGGTACTCCGACTTTCGTTCCAAACGGGGCAAAAAGTACGCGGACGCAACGTCGGGGAAAAAACCCAACGACGCCTCCGGCATGGCAAACAGCGTATTCGGGCACGCTACCCGGTACTGACCGTGCATGGAGAGACCGGCCCCACCACCAAAGACGTATCCGTTCCAGAGGGATACATACTTGTTTCGCAGCGGCTGGACGGGGGGCGGCGTGATGCGGTCGAAGCGAACATTCTTGTAATTGAGCAAGAATGGAATCTCCTCCAGCGGCCCATGACAGGTGTGCCACAGATAGTAGTACAGCTGGAGTTCTAGCAGGATGGCCTCCTCCAGCGCCCCCTCCGGTTCTCGCTTGCTCAGTGTGACCACATCCCCACCGGCACAGAAACTCTTCTCGCCATCTCCTGTGAGGACATAGATCGCCCCGTCACCGCGGTGGTCCTTATCCTTGATGGTGAGCACGTCCTCGCTGTGAGGGTAGTGAATGTAAAAGTCACGCAGCCAACAGAACATGCCTGGCGTCACACTGTTCAACGCTTTGTCGTTCTTCAATGTGATGAGGCGTGTTCTGTCAAAGTCTTCTTTCAGGACCATTGGGGCAGCATTAATTTTCTGCTTATAGATCGCCGCAGCGAGAATCGACATTCTCAGCAGACCAGACCGCTTCATCTTGAAAAGGGAAAATCTAATGAAGAAAAGAGTGTAGAAATAGTACGAATAGACGCATTTCTGGCGATTCCACGATGTTTCATTTTCCTCGGCAGCAAAGTGCCCAAAAACCTGGTTTGTCTTTTCGATCAACAGAACAAGACAAATTATATGCATAGCATTTTTTTCTTTTTCTTTTATTAATTTTTATTTAATTCACAATGGTGGTCCAATGGAAAAAAAAAAAAAAAACATAGGAATAACAACAAAACTCTTTACAGTTCGGACAACCGTGGTACAAAAAAAAAAAAAAAAATACAAACATAAAATAAGAGAACAACAACAAAAAAAAAAAAAAACATACGATGATAATCACGCCTTTAGCACGAGATTTTGTTTGATTTCTGGATCTTTCACAGATTTACACGGGCTAACGTCGCAGATAATAGACATTTCTACCTCATCCAGCGGTACTGGTTTCCTATTTTGCTCTATTTCAGCCCCACGCGACTCGTTTACCGCTACGGCTGGTCCCGCTTCTTTGGTGGCCACATTTTCTCTTGTCATTTTGGACGAGAGGATCGAGTCGTGCTGATTCGCCTTTGTCGCCTCGTAGTTATACGTTTCTTTTAGCAGTGTGGTCACACTCACCTTGTGCCGCAGGTCCTCCTCCTTTTTTTTGGAGGACGAACTCACCCCGTCGGCATTTGCGGGGGTGCTCTTCTCCACATTGGTTTTTGAATCGTTCTTTTCTTTTCTCGGTTTCACCCGCACGCGCTTGACCCGAGGAACTTTTGCTGGGGCAACAAAACTAAATTCATCCTCACTGCTCAGCGCCAAGTCGCTACAGGTGCTAGTGAAGGTGGAGTAACTAGACGAGAAGCTGTGCTCCTCTTGGGGGTCGTTATGAGCGGTGGTATTCCCAACTGCCTCCCGTTGATGGGTTTCGTTTGGAATATTTGTCACATTCGGGGTCGGTGGATTCTGTGCAATGTGGGCGGCCGGCGGGGACGCTAAAGCTTCTGGCACAGGGCCGAGCGTATTCTTGTACGAGGCGATATGGCGCCTCAACTGATCACAAGTCAGATGATCTTCCTTTTGCGTGGGGGGCTCCAGCGAAATAGGGCACCCCATCTTTATTTATAAGTGTGTAGGTTGGTGGAAGACGCTTTTCTTGTCAATATAAATATGCGGATCTATTGTTTCTCAGAAAGGCATTTAAACTAGCAAAAGAAGGGAAGAGAGAAGTCATGATGAAAAAGTGCGCAATGCCATGAACGCTCGATGGGTGGTCTTCACCAGAAAACCAAAAACGGGAACGGTAGACCCAAACAAAAGTAAAAAAGGTCAACGGTACAACAAAACACCTACGAAAAAAATAATGAAAAAAAAAAAAATGATAAAAGATGAAAGACGATAGAACGTTTTTTTATTCTGGTCGTTCTTCTTTTTTTTTGCCTCTTGCACATGGTGGGAATAAAGAGGGGAGTCTAACAAAATAAAAATAGCTATGAAAAACCAGTTTAAAATAAACGGAAATCCTATCCTTTAACGAAGCGCCTTCCAGTCTGGTGAGCGAACACGTGTGGCGTTCTGTAGCGAGGTGCCCATCCACTCCTTCAACGGTTTGGTATAGCGTCTCTGTGGTAGCGGAGGACCCTCTAGCCACGGCATCGGCTTTTTGTAGCGGTAGTACGCCCAGCTATTCGTATTCACCTTGGAGGATGTTTTCTGTTTTCCGCGGCCAACATTATTTCCTTTCTGTGGTGGCGGCGCGTGCTGCTGCGGGGAAGGATTTCTCGCGGTGTTAGGGTAGCCGTTCGCGGGTGGAACTGGCATTCGCATGTGGGGGTACGGTACCGGCTGCCCATACGCGTTCATATTCCTCTGAAACGGCATGTTTCCGTTCGGCCCTGGTTGAGGGAAAGGGTGGTTTGGTCGTTGGCCTTTCAAAGGTGCTCTAGGTGCTGCATACCGCTGTTCGTGCGGGCTACTCTGAGTGGTCGTCTCGTCTTCCTCGCTGCTATCGTCACTCTCCTCCGTGGAGTCGTCGTCGTCTGATGCCACTTGGGTGGCACAGTAGTCTGTCTGATTCTGAAGGGCTGTCTTTTCATTTAAAAAGTGCGTGGTATTATTCCTGGATTTGCCATAATTGGTTCGGTCCTGCAGTCCGGTGTTCTCATTTAAGAAATGGGTCGTGTTATTTCTGGATTTGGCATAGTTCGTCTTGTCCTGCAGCACCGTTTCCCCATTTAAGATGCACGTGACACCGTTTTCTTTAACATAATTCGTCTTCTCCTGTAGGGCTGTCCGACCGTCCATGAAAAAGGTGGTGTTGTTGCGGTTCTCGTCTGATCCGTTTTCACCGTCGATGAACGTTGCGCCGAGTCGTTCCCTATCCACCTGTGGCGTTCGTCCAAACATGCGAGACTCCTCAAATGGTTGTACCACGGTAATGTTATTCTGCTCCTTGAGAAACTCACCGTACTGATCCCCAAAGAGCAGTTCGCTCATCATATTTGGATCTAGCGCACCGTCTTCCTCCTCGACGACCTCCTCCCTGACGGGAGACGGGGTGAAGGTGGCATTGTTGTAGTTCTCTTCAAAGTAACGCATGAGACTTTCGTTGACTGCCTCCACTTCCTGCGGTGGCTCCGGGGCAACCACATTATTCTTCTTTTCCGTGGGCTTTGCTTTTTTCTCGACTTTCTTCTCCGGTTTCTTTTCCTTCACTTCCCGTTTCTTCTTATCGACAGACGGTGCTGGGTTACTCTCCGCCGGTGTTGCCTTTTCCTTCTCCTTGCTGCCTAGTTTTTCTTCCCACGCAATGAGTTTGTTGACGACCTTGGCAATATAGTTCCATTGCGTTTCCTGAAATCGAGTGGTGCGGAGCAGTGTGTCGGAAATGCTCTTTCCTGTTTTCACTTTCTCGGCCGGCTTTTCCCCTTTCGTTTCCGGGACGTTGGCCCGGACCGTCGCCTCGACCGGGTTTGTCGTGAGGACGTAGGTGAGCGAAATGTCATTGTAATTCTTGTAATATCGTTCCATGTCTTCCTTGGGTATCTCCGCGCCCGGCTGCAGATTCTTGTCCTCCCGAAGAAAACTAATAAATCTGGGGTCGTTTTTCAAGTGCTCAAAACTCAAACTGTCGCCACCGGGGTCTCGTTTGACGTAGGTGAAGTTCTTGGAGTCCATCGTCTGATGCACGGTCGTGTCCGCTGGGATGTAGGTGGTGCGGTGCACACACTCCTGCTTTACCGATGACTGTATTTCGGACGAGTGAAGCATGTCTACAGACGTTTTCCGCTTCTTATTCGACCCGTCCACGTACGTGTTAACGTCAATATTGTTCAAAAACACACGGTTCTCCTTGTTCTTTTGGGACAGGAGCGGGTTCTCCATCTCCTTCCGGTTCGGCTTCTCCTTTCCCTTTGGGGGACGACCCGTAGTGGCCACCGACCGCGACGCCTCCTTCTGCTTTTCCTTAATGTACTTCTCCGTATACTCCGTCACGTTCTGCTTTACAGTAGGGAACACAAGGAACGATCCATCTGGGATGTTCCCGAAATCAAACGAATAGTCGTGTGCGTTCATACAGGAAAATGCTGACAAAACAATAAATGAATCTAAAAGAAAAAAAAAAAATATCTAAAATCTATTGATCTAATACAATCTAGCTAACTTCTTGTATCGAAAGCAGAGAAAACAAAGTATTAGAGGTGTGTACGGACTTCATTCAACACACACTAAGAAACCTTTTACAGTACCACCTTTAACGGGCAATGCTCATTTTATAGAAGTGTCAAACAAATAAAAACACAAAAAAAAAAAAAGAAGGAAGTTACGCCTGGAAAAAATAGGTCTTTACAAAGAAAAAGCGCACAGCAAATGAATCAAGAACGAATAATAATAATAAAAAAAAAAGAACCTTTGACAACCATCAAACTAAAGAACAGAAAAACTAGAGAGTGAAAATTAACTTTCGCTCTATTATCAAGGGCAGTTCCTACACAGATTGGTCCGACTAGTACTCGCGAAGGGTTGCCGTTAACGTATGACAACCGACTTGTGAGCTAATTAACAGAGGTCTCTACTTATTTTTTTTTTTTTTTTACGAAGATACATATAGGAAAAAGGTATGCAGAAGCATTAAATACATTGCGGAATAAATAAATTTGGAAAACAAAAAGAACTATAATACTTGATTTTGAAGTGCCGTGCACATCTATTCATCAAAACAATCACACCAACAACTGTACAGAGAAAGAAGCTCTAAATAACCATTCTGCACTGCACAGTGACTTATTCATACATCTAAAAACGATTATAAAAATGCTTAAAAACTTAACATTGATATACATACACACCACAACGATACGTGTTCTAAAAAAAAAAAAAAACAGGGGCCCAGTCGGTTAGTGTCGTCGTCTGACAGGGGACTTGATCCACCGGATGGAGGAGTAATCCATCTTGTCGCACATGAGCTGCCTAGGATTGTTATTGTTGTTATTGAACACCGCCGTGTTATTCTGATTACTGTGCACCGTTTGGTATTCCGGGGGAAGTGGGGGCCCGAACAGGTACGGCTGCGGCCAGTAATTGCGCTTCTGCTCATACTGGGCGATCTCCCCGGCTCGCTTTGCCGCCACCTCCTCATTCGTGAGTTTATGATTGTGCACGTTAAAGTAATTCTCCTTCTTGGTGAGCTTGTTGTAATACAGTGTCTTCGGCTTTTGTGGTACCACCGGATTCGTTACCGCGGCGTTGAATTGATTATTGTATTGGACCATCCTAGGATTGGGGTTGGCGTTCTGACCGCGGGGGCTGGAGGGACCGTTAGGGCGCGGAGGCACGGCGGGGATCGCATTAAACAAGGCTGCGTTATAGCCGTTTTGGTTCTTGTGCTGCTGCGTATTGGCGTTGTTATTACTGTGGTAGCCATAGGAGGGGGTCGGCAATCGCGGAGGGTTGACCTCACTCCTTTGCGGTGCGGCCGTTGGCTTGAAGCCGCCAAAACTGCCGTCATCCGTGGCGGCCTTGTGGTCGAAAAAGGAAGTGTCCGCACGACCACTGCTGTTGCACGATGGGTCCTCCAGAAGTTCGGCGTCATCGCCCAGGATGGAGTAACCGCTGCCGTAACTTTCCTTGGTCAAGTCGCTGCCGGTGTGGTTGGAGTCAAAGTCCGGCTCACTGAGCGAGTAGTTATCCTCGTTCACGATCATGTCACGGTTGCCGCCGACGGACACCTTTTTCAAGCCAGTCATGACCTCTTCTTTCGGGGCCTCACCCTTGCCGAACAGCTTCTCCCTTTCTTGGCGCTCCTTTTCCTTCTTTCGCAGCGCAATCAAGTTGCGATTGGTTTCCTTCCGCATGTTCTTCACAATGGTGGAGAATTCATTCTCGGTCACGATAAGGACTTCCTCCTTTTTTGTGTCATCCTTGGTGCCATCTGGGGAGGCGACTTCCTCTACAGGGTCAACTACCCTTTTCTTTGTCCTGAAAATTCTAAAGATCAACTCCCCTCTCTCGCGGCCAGAAGCCGAACTGGACCGCGATCGGTTACTGCACGCCGACCCTGGACGACCGGAACCGGGCCGTGCTGCCGGTCTAGTTGTACTTTTACTCCGCCCCGACCGTCCACTCTCTGTGCTCGTCATTGACCCTGTACGAGAAACTTGTGGTGGTTGTTTTCCCTTCGCCCCTTTTCCCCTAGACGCGGGAGAGATTGGCGCTGTGGTAGCGGACCCCGCATCCGAGGGCTGAGTGCTCCTCCTTGATTTAGGGGATATCGTGGGAAGAAAAACACCTTTGGCCGGAACCGCGGCGGGGTTTGTCGTTTGTTTCGGTGCCGCTGGTACGTCCCTAGTTCGCATCGTCGGTGCGCTCGTGTTGTTTTTTACGGGCACCAAGACTTGCTTGTCTTGTGGAACATCAGATGCGCTGGCCCGCTTGGGTTCTTTCTTACCCTTCATTTTGTCCGTGGTGGCGCTCCTTTGTGCTGCGGTCGAGGGGCTTCCCTTTTTGCCAGCTGCAGAGGAGTTACCCGAGCCCATGATGATGCCGAATGGGAATCAGTTTGAAAAAAAAAAAATCGAAATGATTTACAATATACAACTAAAACCCTATAACTGTCTTACAAAAGAAAAAAAAAAAAAAAAGAACTGGTACCTTAGAACTGATAAAAAAAATGAAAAAAAGAGCAACAGGGGTATGGAGTACAGAAAGAATTATTGTACGTTCATCTTCAAAGAAACACAGCAAGTCTTACCGGAAACTAAGGAGAGGAGAAAATTGCTTTGCTGTTAACATCACAACAACACCAAAAAAAAAAAAAAGGGAATCCATCCCTAATAAGGGTTCCATCGATAGGTCATCCCTCGGCTGTCGTACTGTTTGATTCTGCCAGACAAGTACAACTGGGCCTCTTTTTTGGCTTCCGGATAATCATCAACGGGTGCGGCGGTTTCACTGCGCTTCTGTTTTACCCTTTCTTTCCTGGCGCGACGTCGGGCAAATTTAGGCTTGCTCCCCTGGAAGAAGTGATTGTTATCAAACAAGTAGGAGAATATGCAGTGATGGTCTCTTGTCACGAGGAAACTATTGTTTACATCGCCGTCAGCGTCGCTGGTACGAAGCCAACCGGGATCATTCTTGTCGTTTAGCTTGGTTCTGTCGTTGCTGGGGTTGTACGTGTGATGCCAGTGGAGGAGCATTTCATGTTTTGGGGGCACTAGAAGGAAAATGGAAAAGAATTTATCGCCAAACAGGGTATTACCGCCGCTGCGACACATGGCGATCGATACCAGCGTGTCGGTGAGAACCCGCAGCATGTTACCTAAACTGTTTCTCGTTCCCGCCAGGGGGTGAGGAAGAACCACCTTGTCGGTAAAGATGCCATAGTACGGGTGCTCCTTCTCTGTCATTTCCGTCTTTCCATCCAGCGCGTAAAAGGTGTAGTGAACGAGGAGCGGAGTAAGGGACAGACAGTACGTCAACAAGCTTTCCGCCCCCTGTTTCGCGTTCAGCTCGAGCTCCTGCCCCTTCTGGTTTTGGTTGTGGTACCACTCGTGAAGCATAATCTGGCCAAAAAATATAAACGCATCTTGTGGTAGTAGGATGTTGGTGAGGGGACAGGGGATCAGCGTGTCCCCATCGGCGTACGGTATGTGGAAGCAGCACTTATGGCGGTGGTAGTCCTCTTTCAGCTGTTGCAGAATGGTGGAGCTCGACTCACCCGCCTTCTCTTCCACAAAATCAGAAACACCCTTCAGGTGCAACGACAGCAGCACGACGGCAACAAGAAGTTTATCGCCCTCCTTCAGACGGGTGGAGAACACGTCCATCCAGTCGTTTTTCGTATCCGGCGTCACAGCGGACGAGTGACGAATGATTTCTAGCATCTGTTGATGAAGAGTGTCCATCCTTGGTCGTACTCTGTCACTGACATGTGCGTACACGATCGGCAGACGACCGCGCTCCTTCAGCTCATCTCGCCTCTTAATTAACCCCGGCGGTGCCACCAACGCATTTGTCACTGGACCGAAAACGATAATACTGCCGAAAAAGTCAAACACACCGTGTGGAAGACCAAAATCTGTCCTCGGAATTTTGAACTTGATTTGCTGATGGGACAGTATCACCGGGCACGTGCTCTGGGAGAGTAGGTAGAAGAGCTCCGCCATTAGACTACCGTCAAGCTCGCAGTACATGTACTTGGCCCCCTCTAGTACAGCGTAGTTATCATAGGACGTCACCTTCTTACTCTCGTTTTTGGAGTGGGAGGGGGTGAAAAACACCCCACTGTGCTTATCGTTGTGGAGCATGGTGAAGAACTCTGAAAAACTGGAGCTCGTCTCAAATCGAAACCCCCCAACCGAATAGGTACACGTGTGGGAGTGCACTTCTACCTGTTGGGTGGCTTTGCGGCTTTCGTTTCTTTTTGCATCCGAACAGACCAACTGTACGCTACGCCGACTATCCTCGCCCCGTAACCGAGCAGTCTTTTCTGCCGAATTCATCTTCAAGAATCCCAGCTTAGGGACATTCACTAAGGATGTGTAGTCGTTCCAATACCCTTCATCGCTTTTTTGAAACGTATGAATGAACGTCTTGTTATCTTCATGTAACTCCATTCGTGCGATACCCCTTCGCAGGCACAGCATATCCACCAGGTTGAGAAAGGGGGCGTCGTTTAATTTCACGATGCCATACAGCTTTAGCGTCAATCGCCCAATCACGTCTCGATCCACGTTGGTCCCCTCGCGGTCTGTCATTCCGGTAAAAAACGCCCTCTCTCGAAAGTGGGCAATGGAAAGAAACGACATGCAGTTCAGCTTCCGCTCACACAGTTGGGTAGAATGGTAGAAGCGGCAGATGCGCAGTTTGGTGATGTCTCGTGGACGGACACCGCTCTGTGGTTTGGAGAGAAACGACTGCGGCAGCAGTCCATTTAAACCGGTGACACAGACTGGGAGGACAGGAATATAGTATCGCTCGTAGCGCGACTGTAAAACGTTGTAGACGCGCCGCTGTGTTTCGTCATTGACAATAGCGTCTCGTGCGCGCTTGTTCATCTGTTCGTCCTGCATCAGCTCATCAAACGTCCTGGTGGCGATATCGGTGGTCAGGTCAAACGGATTCCGTCGGTTGAGACTCTGTGGCATGCCGTTCACTGGAAAATGAGTGGAGGGGTCCTTATTCCACTTTTCACGCAACTCCCGTACACCCTCCTTCGATATTCGCCTCAAGAATCTCGTCTGCGCCTCACTCACCACTCTGCCGTGTGTTCGGTTGAAGTTTAGCACGAACTCCGGGTTGTAGGCAAAGACATACAACACACCCATGTACTCCACCAAGTGTGTCCGACCGTCGACGTACTGGTGGTTTTCCTTGTTGGACAAGTCCTCAAAGGGTAAGGGGGTTTTAGTGTAGTCTGGAAAACTGTCCACATAGTCTTCGTCTAGTTCGTCGTCGGTTTTGAAGTCGCCATGCTGGTCCCCTAGTTCCGCCTGACAATACATTGGGGTGTTGTGCTCATGAAAGTGCTTGTTCGCCTGCTCCACCTCCGTCATATCCATACGTCGAAAGATCGCTTCCGAAATGGGGCAGAGAACTGTTTTGGCATTGTAGAGGTCCTCATTGGAATCCACCAGAAGGCGCTCTTCGGTCATCTCCACCAGGCAGCGGTACAGGTCCCCATCGGGCATCACTTTCTTCACGGCATCGGGACAGCAACCCGGTACCGTTGTGTCCACGTACAGCGTCGGGTCGTACTCCTCATCGTCCACGCCTTGGCCGAGGTCAAAGTTGTACTTTGCATTTTGGTGTGCCCTGCAGTCGAGCAGTTGCTGAAATGCCAGTCCAGTACGACTAGGGAAGAAATGCCTTGTGACGGGAAGACTAAAGAGAACAACTCCACTAAAGTTCATAAAAAGCACTTGGTTTGGGTTTTCATGCGCCTCCCTTGACGGTAAAGTGCCCATTGGATGTTACTTTTTTGTAATCAACGAATGGTATCTACGAGTGTCTATGGACGGACGTAACAATAGTAATAGTGATATAATAGGAAGACTAACAATAAAAAGTTTGAAAATCGAACAAGAGGGGAGAAGAAAGAACGGACGAAAAATAAAAAAGTGCTCTTAAGATGGGGCGACAAATAACACACAACTTGCCCACAAAATAGAAACCATTTATTTGCTTACAAAGAAAGAAAAGAAAAAACAGGGCAATCATAACAAAAAGAAGAACAAAAAGCCGCCGAACTTTATTACAACAAGGAAAAATGCGGGGGTAAACAAGTTTTTTTTTTTTTTTCATACGCAATTAGAACGTTGTCAGCCTTAATATTTTAAAAAGCGGGCCTACAAATAATAATAAAATGAATTCGAAGGAAATATGTGTTTTTCCGTGCGTGCATGGCTTTTCGCGAAGCTCTAGAGCTGACCAAGCTTTACGGCTGCACGTCATAAGGATTGTGAGAGTAGTTGCTATTTCGTTTTTGACTCTCGTGACCTTGTCTGTGGGCATCACTGGCATTAGGATTGAAATTGCCCGTAGGATGAGGAAAGCGCTGTTGGGCGGTTTGTTGCGGCTGTCCCCGCGGATACGCCTGCGACGGGGCTTGTCCCTGACCGCGGTGCGGGGGAGGGGCCGTCGCGGTCACCGCGCTTGGCACGAACGGTGGTGGAGGGGCCTGTGGTTGGCTGGACGGCGGGGGTTGAATGTACCCCGCGTGAAACGTGTGCTGATGATTGAACGTGGGGGCGGGCGATTGCTGGTTGGATGAGGGAAAGTAACTCGGCTGAGGCGGGTACTGCCCAACTTGGGGTGCAGCAGGAATGGTGTGGGGGACAGGAGTCATGTTGTTGACAGTCGTGTTATTTTGGTTATTAGGGCAGTACACCCGTTGACCCTTTTTCCCTCCATGTAGCACGACACCAGTAGGGCCGGTCGTATTATTGTAGTAATTATTAGAATTGTTATTATTATTAAAGTTATTGTTGTTGCCTGGATAGACCATTTGAACACCGGTTTCCGGACCGCCACCCCTCGGAGCAGGTGCGGGCTGCCGCTGGACACCCGCATACTGTGGTACCGGCGCCGCGGCCTGCTGGACGTTCATATGGTGGGGACGCTGCCCATAATTCCCATTGTTATTACCGCCGATCTGATTAGGACTCATGTTGTTGGGATTGTGGACATTATTAGGATTAGTATTAAAATTGGCGTGCTGGTTGGGGTTAAAGTTATGATAGGCGTTTGCGGCAGGATTGGGATTCATGAACTGATGATTCGGGGTCCTGTTGTGGGACGGGTTCGCGTTTGGTTGAGGATTGGGGAAACTGTTTTGCACATTGCTAAACGGTGCGTTGGACATGTTGGGGGCATTGTACAAGTGACCGGTCGCGCCACTATTGGGCGACGCGTTAGGATTAAAGGTCGGGTTACTGTTTTTATTCTTATAATTATTATTCTGGACCCTCGGATTCGGTTGGTAGCCACCCTGTAAGGGCGGCGGCACGTTGGTTTGCATGGGCGGTGACTGAGCCGCTGCGTCACGGTACACCACTCGTTGGGGCGCCGGCCAACCATACTGATATACATCTGTAGACTGCCGTGGCTCTGCCGCCTTCTGGCGGGCTTGGCTCCCCTGATTGTAGTGTGCCGCTCTCGGCGCCGCGGAGGACGGTGGTATCTTTCCTGAGCGGTCCGCCCGAGTCTGGGATGTGTTGGAACTGTTGTGGAAAGAAGAGGCACTTCCAGTAGGCGTCTTCTTCCCTTGGGATCCCGTCATCCCCATATCCCCGCTACTCTTGGTTGCCGCGGTTTCTGCCTTTTTTCGGCTGGCGCTAGACTCGTTGCTGGCCGTCGGTGAGTGGTGGGTCGCTCCCCCAGCAATGCAGCTGACGGGAGGCACAATGGTTGTGATCGCCTCCTGTCCCTTCCGCCTTGTCACACTCTCCTCGCCACCCGACTCGCTCGAAAAGGATGCAGAGGCCTTCCGTCGGTTGGTGGTGGACTGCATAGCTGAATTAGGACACGACGAGGTGGGGGACTTGTTCGACTTGTTTTTATGCTTCTTACGTTCGTGCTTCGCAAACTTGGGGATCAGTCCGTAAAAGAGGTCGTGCCCGTCGTGGTGAAAACTCCAAATGTGGTATCGTCCTTCTTGAATAATGTTGTTCGTTACCGGGTCCCTCAGCCAGTTTTCCGCCTGTCGGTTGTTGTCTGCCGCTACCTGCAGCGTCCGCTTTATCCAGCCCAACAAAATGTCGTTCAAGCAAGGCATTAACGCCGTAATGTCTTTCGCCACGACACGACCTTGTTTCATACGTCGCAGGTTCCGTTCCTCCAGGAAGGACCACAAATGCACCCACTTTCCCTTGCGCAGGTCATAGTAGACCAAGTCTCCATCGATAAACGTACCCCTGGGATACATGTACTGGTGCTCCGTAGCGAGGTGTACATCTTGTGTGATATGCTCATTCTCCCTCACGTTTTCCGCCGCTTCTATTTTACCCTCCTCGATGAGTCTGTTTCGGCGAGCCACCGTCGGCCCAATTGCGTCTGGACCAGTATAGGTCACGCAGTAGACCGGCAGGTGAAAGGTGGTAGAGTTATCCGTGTTACTACTATCGGCGGGCACCGGCTTCCCCTCCTCATCTTTGGCGTCGCTCCGGAGGCTGCAGCACACGTATTCGGTTAGTTGCCGCGCGTAATCCTTCATGGCCTCTAAATTCATCGGGGGAGGAAGAATCTGGTACTCCTCGTTGCCCTGCTTATTCTCCCCTCTGCTCATCACCTCCTTGGTGTACAGCAGATTCATCTTGACGGACCCACCATAGTCGTAGTCGTCGCTTTCAAATGGGCGCATAAACAAGGACGGTGACGCGGGCGTGGTGGCCTTGGATAGCCAATAAAAGATCTTTCTCGACTTTTCCGCCCCGTTTCGATTCATCACGCGAACGCCGCGAATCGTTTCGAGATCCAAATCCTCCTCTTCCCTCGTTTTGGTCAGATTCTCCTCCAAGACCTTCAGCAGCCGGTCCCGCTCAGGGCCATCGGCGGCACTAATATCGTCCAACTGCTTATTGCGCGACACCTGCTTTTCGACCGTTTCGACCGCCTCCTGGAAAGCGCGGGTGGACTGTTGTACGTGGGCGACCAAGTCCTTGTCTGTGTTTTGAATGAGTTTCTTCATCAAGTCAAACCCTTCCAGGACTTCCGCCATCGCCAGCCGACATCGGTACCGCATCTCTCTCGCCAACTGCAACATGGGGACGTTATAGAGCGCCTTCATGGAATAGTAGGGGCGTGTGATGGAGTGGGGGAGTCCGGCTTGGATACAGGTGTTGTGGTACACCTGCCCACTCAACAGGAGTGCGCGACTAATGATCTTTTCACCAATGTAGGCGCCGACAAAGGAAAAGGCGTAGCAAACTGGCGGTTTGACGGTCAACTCATTTTCGATATACGCGTCTTCCTCCGGGTCGTCATCGGTGCCTCGCAGCCAGGCGGTTCCGCGGGTAATCGACTCCGTGTAGCCGTGGCAGCCAGCCACCTTCACTGGGCAAACCGGAAGTGAAAATTCGGCCTCCGCATCGGCGCTATCTCCCTTGAAGACTTCCCCGTCATCGTAGTTCTTTTCATCATCGTATCCATTCGGGTCTTCAACGGACATTTGAAAAGAGGACAATCTAGAGTTTTGCAGCCCGTTCTCCTCCTCATCGTCACCGCCAGCGTTGGCGCTCATTTTCTCCGGGTGCTTCTTCAGGTACGTTTTATTATAGGCGAACAAGTACAAGACGCCATCTTCCTCTACAAGGTGCATTTTGCCGTCCTTGTATTTTGGGTCCTTGGTGAAACGATAGACGACACGGTCTGGGGTGGGCAGGCTGTTCTTTTCGTAATACTCTGCCCGCATATCCAACTCCTGCTGGTGGGTGAGGGGGACAATGATGACGAGGGAGGTGGGGATCAAAAAATGGCCCGGTGGGGGGTGTTGGGCCGCTTTTTCCATCTCCTCCTTTGACACTAATTCCTCGTTTTCTTCCACGATTCCCTTTTGTTGGCGCCGGTACTTTCGCACAATATCGCGCGCCGCAATCCAGTCGAGCTCTTTTTGGTAAATTTCGCAGATTTCCTTGTTGGTGTCAAACACCCCACTCCGCCGGTTCTTCACTAGAAAGTCCCACAGTTCTTCGGCCGACCGGGTGAGGGGAATATCGGTCAGCATCTTCTCCTGCTCCTCGTAGGAGAAGACGTGTGGCCTATTGAACTTGACATAAATGGGCGGGGGATCCTCCCTCCATGGGATATCCGGGCTAGTCTGCTGATCCTCCGGACAGAGGACGTACTTTTCCGGGTTTCCGTAGAGTTGCTCAAAGTTGGAGGCGTTCACCTCACTGACGGCCGGACTACCTCCCGACGGCCTCTCCTCCTCCTGTTCCGTTGATGGGGCGAAGTGGGGGACTGGCTTGTTGTCCGACATGTGGTTCTTGACGGCCTCCTGGTAGGAAGGGGAGTAGTACATGAAATTATACTTGGCGCTCTGACTCATACGACACTGGTATACTTGTTGAAACGCTAGGCAGTCTGGGCTAGGAAAGAAACTTTCGGTCAAGGGCAACACCGCGGTCACAAAGGGACCGCATTTCGCAAAGTAAAAGGACGAAGGACTCTCCGTAAACTCTCGACTTGGCACTGCACCCATTTCTCAGATAAGTACAAAAAAAAAAACAAAAACAAAAAAAAAAAAAAAAAAAAAACTTTTGCTACGTTAATTAGATACTAATGACAAACTGCCGAGAACAGTAGAATGTGGAGGGGGAGAAAATAAGTGTACGCCATTTGCCACCAGTGGGCCACTGTAGCCTTCCAGGAATCTCCACCCTTACGTGCGTATTTTACAGAAATTATACGAAAAGAGTTCACCAAACACAAAAATGGAAACCAATACTTTCTTTCTGGAGCTACGCGACTCCCTACAACAACAACAACAATAACATATTCACACGCAAAAAAACACGGCATTCTCTATCTACATGGAAAACATAAAACAATAATAAAATAGGTTCAATAGGTTTAATGGTGTACAATACAGAAGTGATTAGGCCCTCCGACGTCCTCGTGACGAGCCCTCGGAACCTCGTCCGCTCGGTTGCATGGGGGCTGTCTCCATCTCTATGGACGTCTCATCGTCTTCGGAGTCGGAGTGGTTGCGCTCCCGCATGGACTTAATCTCCTTCCGCCGCTTCGACTGGGCGGAGCGCTCAAAGTGGCAACAAATCGCGATGGCCAGGACGGCCGCAATCAAAAAGAATCCCACAATCATAATAATGAACCCAATCCACCAGTACTCCTCAAAGAAGGGCTTTTTGACCTCATACGTACGGGGCGTGTACGTGCTTGGGGCTGGAGACGACATGGTAAGTGCAGTCCCACGGTGTAATCTAGTAGAGAGGAAGGGGGAGGAAGGAGTGAAGTACGTTCCGTGTGTTAATTCACAATAGGTGAAAACAACTCGTCGGTACAGATAAAGACATGTCTGAGGTTTTTTGCTATGTTCAAACGACTTCAAAAAACAGGAATAAAAAAATGCGTGACGGAACAATATATAAAATAAATAAAACGTTATGATGAATCATAACAAAACAAAATGTGCAGGAAACAAAAATCGTAAAAATAAATCGAAAAAAAAAAAAGGGTAGGGACAGAATCAATAACGTTGACTTAAGTCACGCTTTGCATTGAATTGTCGAACCTATTGCAAATGGACACATGACTGCGAATGGCCCCAAATACTCATCATTGATGAAAACATTGAAAAGATAAAAACTGAGTGACACCAACATCTTGGCAAGAAGCGCGTTGGGCATTCTTTCTAATTTCTAAAGTGACTTCGTTGAAGACGTCTCGGACTTCAAGGGGGCTTTCATTGGCTTCCCAGCCGTAAAAGTCACTATTTTGCCTGATCTCGTATTCACCACGTAGGACCTCCAGATCGTCATTTTTGTCCGCGCAGTCGAACTCAAATGACGCACCATTGTCGTCTTCGTCGTCGTCGGTACTTTCGTACTGGAAAGCAGTGTCTCGTCGCTGATGCAAGTAGACGTGTTCGTCTCGCTGTGCAGGCATAACGGTGACAACGGTGATTTGTTTAAAGCATAGTAGTAGAGACACGGAAACAAAAACAAAAACAATGAAAAAAAGAAACAAAATAAATACGAACACAGTGGTGTATCCTGAGAAGGATACTGCCATTACACCGAGAAAGAGGGTAATAACTTGTTCACTTAATGGGTTCACCTAATAGGAAAAAAAAGGAAAAGAAGAAGAATACAATGAGAATATCCAGTAGCAATCTGGCTTACGTCCCCCTGTTATCTTCTATAGTTTGTGAACATGGAGAATTGAACGGGTATTTTATATTTCAGGGAATGATCTTAATATATACTTTAATGAAAAAAATAGATATACATGAACGTATATATTGAAAAGCATCATAATTGAATATGAAAGAATTTGGGACTTTTTTTTTTAACCTCCGCGCAGCCGCTGTACACATAACAACACAAGAAAAAAAAAAAAAACGGAGAACTATAAAAGGTGACAATACAACAAAAAGGGACGACCCCTGTACCTGAGAGATGTTTTGCAAGGTAGCCGCCCCGCTGCTGCTAACGACTACCAGTGCTCCCAGAACTTCCCGAGCTACCGGAACTGCCAGAACCACCAGAACCACCGGAGCCACTGTCGCTGTCAGACTCAGAACTACTACTACCGCTGCTGCTGCTGCTGCCACTACTACTACTGCTGCTACTGGAGAAGCTCCTTTCTGTTGCTGGACTACTCTGATAACTACTAGCGGTGCTTCCTCGTCCACGGTACTCCCCGGTTTCTTCGTAGCTACGTCCTACCACCTTCTTCGCGTCTCGTTGCTCACAACACCGGAAGTGCAGGTTCGCCCAGAGGCACAGCAGACCGTACAGTAGCATCACCCCTACCAACAGGATAATCATGAAGACGTACCATGCACTGGTGTAGAAGGGGACTTTAGGTAGCACATACGGTGCGCCCGTGTAATTGGCGGACCCAGGGATGTACGTGACCCACCCAACAGGGGTAGTCTGCCAGACGTACTTGCCATCTCCAGGGGAGGTGGTGCTGCTGCTTGTCGGAGTGCCCGACGTGCCCGGCCCAGAGCTGGAATGATGCCCTGAACCCGAACCGGTACCGGGAGCGGACATGAAAGAACTGGATGCAAAAGAGCCAGACATCGATTCTCTAGTCTCTATAGTATATACTAGAGGAGGAGGAAAAAAAAAAAAAGTAGGAAAAGGCGGGAATTGACATTAAACAGCAATGTAAAGCTTTCCTTCTAATGTGCCTGCTATAGAGTGTGGTGGCACATACACCGTGTGATCACTTTTGTTTTAAAACAACAAATTAACGGTTAACAAAATGGATGTAATTCACTAAATTTCCTAAAAACCAAGACCGTACAGCCAGTGGTGCAGCACGTCCCTACCATCTAGACCCACATTGTAAATATAAATACAGTGTGCCTTGACAAATATTTTCTTTGTAGGGAAGATCTTCATTAGCTCCTCTTCAAACCGAAACAGATTTCCTTCTATATTTTGTATGCGCATAAAAAAATTAGGCATCAGTAGTTTGGTGTTCATGGAGTATATTTTCCCCGGGAGACGGCCGTTGCTGTCGCGGTGGACAAAAAAGGGAAGAACGTCTAAGGGATCCGCCGGGCCGAGCGGCGGGGCGTACCCCACCGAGGACACCTTCCCAGCGACGGCATAGTAATAAGGCTCCCCATCAGACTCCCCCTCCTTTGCGGTGGCGGGCATCTCGTACACACCTGGCGGTAGTTGTGCCGTGTCCCCCTCGTTGGGGGTGAGGTGGGAGTTGTAGTGTTGGTGCAGCACGTCAAAGGGGTGGAGCTTGTAGCGGAGGGGCAGCTTGAGCAGCTCGTCGTAGACCCCAGCGTCAAACACTTTGTTCCACTTGGAGCTCCATTTCCTATCCGCGACCGTACCCGCCATCTGACGCACTTCTGGCTTCGCGAACTCGGTCAAGTTTCGTAAGTTACAGGTCGTGTCAAAGTTGTTGTTATTGTCTGCGTAGTTCACCACACGGCGCGGTTGGTTACCCTCTGGAATGACGTTGACGTAGTGCCCTGCGGAGGGGCGCAGCTCCAGTCCTAAACTAGGGGTGCTGGCGACGCCCCCTAACCAAACCAGCCGCATGCCGCTACGAGTGAACATTCTATCGGTGAAGTAGGCCTTTGGTGACTATGTGTGAAACGGAGAGAGAAAAAAGGTTAGAGAAAAACACAATAAAAGATTTCTGCTTTTTGTGTAATTGACAACGACTTTGAATACAAAATGTCCATTGTATATTGCGATTGGAAACATCAATCACTTTCAAAGAAAAACATAGAATTAATTACTTTAATATTAGGTTCACTATTAACAAGGTTTATTTTTTAAAACAAAGTGAGTGAGAATCACAGAGGGAAAAAGCCATTTTAACCTACCTATAGCGTCGTGTGGTTTCTCTTCGAACGCTTCTCAATGTTGGCCGCCGTACCCTTTCCTTCCTTCGTCACCGTCCGCGTCGCCTGGCAGACATTGCACACAATTTCAAATCGTCTATCTTCCTTATGCAGCACCGTGTTGGTACTCTTGCACGCGTTGCACTTCACCCACTTGTCAAGGTACTTAATAATCACCGCATCAAAGTCGGTGGACTTACGCGTTTCGTACTTGAGCAGCAACGCGTTCTCACCGTTCAAGTTACTGGTGGTGGACACCTCACTCTCTATAAAGGACTTGACGTCCTCCACCGACCTATTGAAGTTCTCGCAGATTTTACCAAAGTTGGTGATAATCGTCTTCTTCTTCCCCACCTTTTCGAGGATGGGGGTAATAATTTTGTTACGCTGCCCACCAGCGGTGGTTCGCTTCTGGAGGTTTTCATAAATGTCGGTGAGCATTTGAGAGTAGAAGTACCCATCGGCGTTGTCGTAGAAGGCCTCACGGCGGGCCGCCTTCTCTTCGTGGATCTTCGCCTGCATCTCCTGTTCCCGGCGGGACATCACCTCGTCCATCTGCGCCTTTGTGCAGCCGGCTAAAATCTTGCACAGGTCCTCATATTTAAGGTTGTCAA
The DNA here is from genome assembly GCA_903995115.1 of Angomonas deanei. NCBI lineage: Eukaryota > Euglenozoa > Kinetoplastea > Trypanosomatida > Trypanosomatidae > Angomonas > Angomonas deanei. The sequence goes on along the minus strand of LR877152.1, from coordinate 144,801 downwards.
AATCCATCGAAAAGACCTTTTCAGCAGCCTCCAAATTGTAAGAGGAGCTGGTGGGAGCGGCGGCCGCTTCCTCTGGGAGAGGGACCGCGCCTTCCGTGTAGTTGGCGGCCTGAACGGTCTGCACGGCGGTGGGGTCACTGACCACGGCAACCTGAGGGACGTCGTCGTCCTCCTCCTCCTTATTACCGCGTCTTCTGCTCATTGGAAGTGTTTTGATTAGACTGGTTTAGAAAAGAATGTATAACTTGAAGAGATAAAAAAAAAAAAAAGAGGGGAAGGGAAAAAAATAATCCAATACAGTGTTACGTACTACTCCACCTGGCCGACCGGTGGGCGCACACAAGCGGTGTCTTCCGCTCCTCCAGTTGAAAGGCAGCCTATCAGTAGATTTCTTAAGTTTTTTTTTTTTACATCCACTGTTACTACACACGTTATCAACGAATATACATATGACATTATTATTCTTGTGTTTCATAAAAAATGGGAAAGCCTCTTCACGCGGCAGTGATGCTTCCGGTGTGGGATAACAAGCCGGGAAGAAGTAATGAAATGAACAATAATATAGATAAACAGCACCACAAAAAGACAAACCATAACGAAAAATAAATTACAGGAAAAACACAAAACAAATTAAAATTGTAAAATGACACGAGTTCTAAAGGGGAAAAAAAAAAAAAGGTCATCAACAGCAAAAATATGAAAAAAAAAAAAAATGTGATAGGGTAAGTTCTGTGTCCATTCCGAAAATGTAAACAAATAGAAAAAACAAGAGTGGACTAGCCTAAGTGTATCACAGTTATTTTTCTGTCGTTCGGAAATAATGGGGAAAACAGGATCGTGCGTCCGTTCTATACAAAAAGGTAGTAGTAGTAGTATCCCTAAAAAAAAAAAAAAAGACGTGACAATTATATACAGTAGACGGTCTTCTGTAAGATTCCACGAAATTCTTCGTCGTCACTCTTCGTCAATTCACACGCATACAAAAAAAAATCTATATTTTGATGGTTTATTTTGTGGGGAGGGGAGGAAGGAATAATAAAAAAAAACTGCTCATGACGCGAGACCAAACGCCATCTGAAATAGAAATACTAGTAAAAGTGCGCAAACCGCACCACAGCTAGTGCAGCTCCTGTACCAATGACTGCTTTATCTTGAACACTTAGACGTCCACTTCGTCAAATATTTTAAACTCACGGCCGGCCAGGCACAGAGGCACAAGGGAGGCCAGGCGCACTGGCTTCTTGATTCCCTTTAACTTTAACTTTCCGACGTCTCGCATCGCGACAAACTCATCTAGTCCCCTTTCGTCTTCCTTTTCACTCTCGTCGAGGGAGCGCAGCAGGGCAGGACACGGTTCGTTGTGGAACTCCTTGATGGCTTTCAGCGCACGGAAACTCTCCCGGGACATGAGGATTTGACCCCCAGCGGCGGCCGTCTCAATGCGGGCGCACTGGTTGATGCTTGGACCGTAGTAGTCGTACCGCTTGTGCACCGTGTCGTACGTGGCGGTGGCGGACGTGCAGTGCTCTATGCCGATCCGCACACGTAACGTGGAGGGGTTCCACGCTGCTTCGTCACCACCGCCCTGCACATTGTCGAGCATCTTAAAGCCTGGGGTGATGGGGGCCTGCCGCATCAGCTCCAGCTGAATCGCAATCGCCACTTTCAGTCCTACCAGAATGTCCCGCGCCGCGATAATGAATGAGTCCCCCGCGGTCTTGACCTCGTAGGCCTCATTCTGTGCAATGATGGTACGTATGATGCGGTGGTGCTCCTTGACTGCCTCCGCCATCACCGTGGGGTTCTTCTGCCACAGGTCCGTGCTCGACTCCACGTCGGTGAACAGGATGCAGAAAGGACTGCTGCCATCGGGCGCACGTCGGTTCTCGCCCTTGTTCTTTCCACTGTCCATTCCTTCGGTCAGTCCGTGTGCTAAATACGAGTAGAAGCGCTTCATGATGACATCCACACTTGGGGTCCATTGCTCACCAAGACACTCGCGACAGCTATCCAGCATGTACGGCACAATGTTCAGAATCATGTCCGTCGGCACTTGGTAGGTGATGTGACGCGCACCCAACTCATTCATGTATAACTGCATTTCTTCGATCATCATCTGCTTGGAAGCAATGTCGGTGAAAGAGTCGTACATGCGCTTGGCGTTACGGAACTTGGTAAAGTTAGTCACGAACTTTTCGTACTTTGGGTCGTCCTTCGCTGCATTTTGGAGCATTTTAGTGATAACGTGCGGTTTCCCTTCCTCTTGCTTCTCTCCTATCGTCTTCAACGTAGCCAATAACACCTTTTGGTTATTCTTCTCGAACATGGCGTGGTAGCGTTCACCCTCTTCACTGTTAGAACCCGACACCATTAAATCAAGAACAAGACGCCAAAACTTGAGCCAATCCTTCTTGGACTGCTCATACACTTTTGGATCCATGTACTCCGGCAAGAGCTCCATGAAGATGTTGCGCATCACAAAGAAGGCATCCGAGGAGACGCCGAAACCACGATGTCGCGCGGCGATTTTAGGGAGTTCATCAATCATCACGTGAGGATTCTCGTACAACTCGAGGGTTTTAGTGATCACATTGATATAGTGGTCAATCACCCGTTCTTCGTCCTTGAGGTTACGAATGTAATCGGGAATGTAAGTGAGGTTTTGGCACAGCTTTTCATACAGGGTAGAACAGAACTCTCCACCATTGGGGCTCGTGAGTAAGTGCGACCACGCAGCGGAAGCGCTGTCTCGAAAGTACTGTTTGCGAATGATGGCCGACATTTTTTGAGCTTCGTCAATAAATTCTTTGATCGTATTGAGTTCTTCCTCATTGAGGCGGGCGTAATGACACGCACTGTTCTGTGAGAAGCCGGAGTGTGTGGACATGGTGCTGCCGTTGGCCATACTTCCAGCCATTTCCTCCTCGTACACACGACGTTCCCCTTGAAGCGACTCTGTCATGCTTTTTAGATTTACTAAAAACTTCATGCGTTCGTCGCTGGCAGCGTTAATTGCCTCATTCTCCGGCGTGTTGACAAACATGACACTCTTTTTTCTAGTTTCTTGAATTCTTTGGCGAAATGTCTCCGCGTATTTGGTCAGGTTTGCCTTGTCGGGGGTGGGTGGAATGGCTAACGTGAGGATCACCCCTTCGTTATAGGGAGAAACTCCATCAAGCAAAAGCTGCTGGCCTCCTTTCAACCTACACTCTAGTGAGCTAGCATCACTGAGGTCGCTGGAACTATCGTCCAAGGAGAGAATATTGGATTGGCCCAAGGCACAACTTATGGAGGTGTGGAAGCTTTGCTCCAATGGCCGCTGGGAAGGGGACTCCATTGAAAACACACACAGACACACACACAAAATATAATTATAATAAAAAAAATATGCGAATATTGTAATACACTACAAAGAGCAAAACGCATAGAAGAGAAGAAGTATATCTTATGCATTATACAAAACACATCGTTCAAATAGGGGAAACACGCCAAAAACGGAATAAAGACACCAAAGTGTCTAGGGGAAATAATCTGGAATATAGTGGAAAAAAAAAAAAAAACATTACGCAATTATGGGTATATTTCTTTTTTTTTTTTTTGGATTTAAAACTGATTTTTTTTTTTTTAGTTACTTTAATCGTTGGGGTGTTGGATTATATCCTTGCTCTTGTACACCCATATTGCAAGCAAAGACGGGAATAATAACTATACATAAAACGGAAAAAACTTTTTCCAAAGTGGAATAAATGATTTAACGCGATTAGTCCATGAAACCAATTCACGTTGACATTTTTTAGGGAGCGATCCTCAACAAAAAAAAAAAAAAAAAAAAATAACACACAAAAAAAAAAATGATAAATAACTGTGGGTGGGGTGTCGTATCACTACTCCACCAACCACCCTTCTACACTGGTGATCAAACCAGAAAATCACTGAACTCACGATCTGCCAAGCACAGAGGCACAAGGGAGGCCAGACGCACCGGCTTCTTGATTCCCTTCAACTTTAATTCCCCAACATCTCGCATGGCAACGAATTTGTCAAACCCTCTTTCGTCTTCCTTTTCACTCTCGTCGAGGGAGCGCAGCAGGGCAGGACACGGTTCGTTGTGGAACTCCTTGATGGCTTTCAGCGCACGGAAACTCTCCCGGGACATGAGGATTTGACCCCCAGCGGCGGCCGTCTCAATGCGGGCGCACTGGTTGATGCTTGGACCGTAGTAGTCGTACCGCTTGTGCACCGTGTCGTACGTGGCGGTGGCGGACGTGCAGTGCTCTATGCCGATCCGCACACGTAACGTGGAGGGGTTCCACGCTGCTTCGTCACCACCGCCCTGCACATTGTCGAGCATCTTAAAGCCTGGGGTGATGGGGGCCTGCCGCATCAGCTCCAACTGAATCGCAATCGCCACTTTCAGTCCTACCAGAATGTCCCGCGCCGCGATAATGAATGAGTCCCCCGCGGTCTTGACCTCGTAGGCCTCATTCTGTGCAATGATGGTACGTATGATGCGGTGGTGCTCCTTGACTGCCTCCGCCATCACCGTGGGGTTCTTCTGCCACAGGTCCGTGCTCGACTCCACGTCGGTGAACAGGATGCAGAAAGGACTGCTGCCATCGGGCGCACGTCGGTTCTCGCCCTTGTTCTTTCCACTGTCCATTCCTTCGGTCAAACCGTGCGCCAAGTAGGAACAAAACCGTCTCATAATTTCCTCCACATTTGGATTCCAACCCTTGCCGAGACAATCACGGTAGCTATCCAGCATGTACGGCACAATGTTCAGAATCATGTCCGTCGGCACTTGGTAGGTAATGTGACGCGCACCCAACTCATTCATGTATAACTGTATTTCTTCGATCATCATCTGCTTGGAAGCAATGTCGGTGAAAGAGTCGTACATGCGCTTGGCGTTACGGAACTTGGTAAAGTTAGTCACGAACTTTTCGTACTTTGGGTCGTCCTTCGCTGCATTTTGGAGCATTTTAGTGATAACGTGCGGTTTCCCTTCCTCTTGCTTCTCTCCTATCGTCTTCAACGTAGCCAATAACACCTTTTGGTTATTCTTCTCGAACATGGCGTGGTAGCGTTCACCCTCCTCGCTCTGTGTGCCAGACACCATCAGGTCAAGGACGAGACGCCAAAACTTGAGCCAATCCTTCTTGGACTGCTCATATACTTTTGGATCCATGTACTCCGGCAAGAGCTCCATGAAGATGTTGCGCATCACAAAGAAGGCATCTGAGGAGACACCAAAGCCCAGGTGCCAAGCAGCAATCTTCGGCAGTTCGTCAATCATCACGTGAGGATTTTCGTAGAGCTCGAGGGCCTTTGAAATGACGTTAATGTAGTGCTTGGTCACCTGTTCTTCGTCCTTTAGGTTACGGATGTAATCTGGGATATAACTGAGGTTTTGACACAACTTTTCGTACAGAGTGGAGCAGAACTCGCCGCCGTTAGGGCTGGTGAGTAAGTGCGACCACGCGGCTGAGGCACTGTCGCGGATGTACTGTTTACGAATGATGGCCGACATTTTCTGAGACTCATCGATAAACTCCTTCATGACGAGTAGCTCTTGTTCGTTGAGGCGAGCATAATGACATGCGCTGTCCTCCGCAAATCCAGAATGGGTGGAACTGGCGCTTCCATTTCCGAGAGTTTCAACCAGTTCTGCCTCGTACACACGACGTTCCCCTTGAAGCGACTCCGTCATGCTTTTCAGATTTACCAAAAACTTCATGCGTTCGTTATTGGCCCCAGCGAATGTTTCGTCTTGAGGCGTATTCACGAAGGGGACACTTTTTTTTCTGGTTTCCTGTATTCTTTGGCGGAAGTTTTCGGCGTACTTGACCAGGTTGCTCTTGTCGGGGGTGGGTGGAACGGCTAACGTGAGCACCACCCCTTCATTGTAGGGAGATACACCCCCGCGCAAAACCTGTCCATCAGGTGCGGATTCAGAGAACTTGGGGGTGTCTGGCGATGTGGTGAAACTGGTTTCCAGTGAAATAAGGTTGTGACCCACGGATTCTTTCCTTGATGTTGGGTTGGACTTCTTGTCCGCTTTACCACCGGGGGAGTTCATGTCAATGATAGACGTAAAAGACGTTCTTGGGTGACCATAAAGAGGGAGGAGAGGAAACAGCGTGATGCAAGAGATCCATACAGTCACTGGAGAAGCAAGGCGTAACGTTGCACCGAAACAGGGAAAACAAAATAAAAAAAAAATTGGTAGTATAATTATTATATATAAATTTGATGTGTTAATTAGTAAAAGATGGACACTCACAACTGAAATGTGAACACGTTATATATTTTTGGTTGTTAGTTTTAAGTTTACAGTCGTTCTTTATTATTATTAGGTGATTATTGTCGGTTTTGTTACTGTTCCATACAAGGAATGATATCCTTTCTGTGAACCACGAGAACTGAAAATGGGAAAACAAAAACTTGCAATGAAAAAAAAAAAAAAAGAAGTTTATCTCTACGATGGATGAAACACATTGTTATACACTGCATCCAGATTAAGCAACTTCCAGAATCGTATACCCATTCGCGTTCTTGGCTTTTTGTTACTGTTATTGTTTGATGTTGACGCGTATTTACGGGCGTACACTATGCGGATAGCCCTTTAGACCCTTCACAGACAACACCGTTTGCCACAGCTGCAAGTCGCGGCAGAGGAAAGCGCCAGCACTACTGCTGAGGAAATAGTAAAAAGTGCGGAAAAACATACTGCCGTCCTCGCGCTGGCGTTCAGGGGGGTTGGTCATCCAGTAGTTGAGGAAGTTCTCTCGCCACGCGAGGAGGGTTTTGCCGTAGAAGTAGCCAAAATTGTGCAAGTCTTCCACGACAAAAAGGCCCTCAATGCTCTTTCCAAAGTTCGATATACTCGGCAGGCATCCTCCGGGGAAGATGTACTTGAGGTACCACTGGTCAGCGGAGTCCATTGTCGTTTTACTACCAATTGTATGAAGGAGGAACACCGCCTCTTCGTCGGTTTCGTCAATGAGACGGTGGATGTGCTTAAAGTACGTCTTGTAGTTCTTTGGGCCCACATGCTCGAACATTCCCACCGAGACGATTCGGTTGAACTTTCGCTCAAACTTCATGTCGCGGTAGTCTTGGTTGAGGATGGTAATATTTCCATTGTGCTGGGTCCGCTCCTGTGCCATCTTTTTCTGCTCCTCGGATATGGTGATGCCGGTGACCTTGACGTAGTAGTGCTCCGCCAGGAAGAGCGCCAGTCCGCCCCACCCACAGCCCACGTCTAGCACCTCTAACAGCGGATGTTCGGCGTCGTCCTGGTCGTTCCCATTGCGAGGGGTGAGATTTAACTTGTCGCCTATCATCTTGAGTTTGATCATTTGGGCCTCCTCCAGTGTCTTCACCTGCACAATCCTCGTCCCCGGAATGCAGCTCTTGCGTTTCGGTGGGGTCGTCTTGGTGACCACTTCCTCCTTGGAGGCCTTCTCGTCTTCCTCCTCCTCCTCGCCCACCACCGTCTTCTCCCAGTATGCACAGCTGTACTGCATGTACTTACCCAGCATGTTTTCGAAAAAGGTGTTGCCAATGTCGTAGTGCTGGAGACCCACCTTTTTGCTCTTGCTCTTGGTTTGGGGGTTGAACAGTTTAGCCTTCAAAATGTTCATGGTGTCCTTGGCGTTGTTGGGGAAATAGTACTCAATGCCGCCGGTGAGCGCTTGGGAGAAAAACTGATCTAGGGCGAAAAAGTCGTTACTGTCCCACCAGCCTTCCATAAAGCCCTCGCCGAGGCCAAGGGTGCCTTTCTGGATGACACGGCGGTAGATAAGGGGGTTGTTAATTTTCATATCCCACGGCCGTGTTCCATTGATGTTGATGTCAGCTAGTCCGAGAATCTTCTGGCCGATTTCGCGGTACTTCTCTTCCTGCTTCTGGAGCTTGGTGTATTCCTCCTCTGACATTTCAAAGTCACTTCCGTTCCCCTTCACGCCGCCGAAGCACGGCACCTTGAATTCTCCGGCCTGGTTGGACGCCACCTCGGATCCCTTCTTCTCCGCCTCCTCCTCCTTCTTGGCGGCTTCGTTGTGGTCGCTTGGATAATCGGCCTTCCCACTGTTCGAGAAGCGTTCGGCCTTCTCCTCGCTTTTGTTAGACATTGGCGATATAGACTGTGTATAGGATGGATACTATAATGACTCTACGAGGGAGAGGAAGAGAAAACAGAAATGGCGAGTGTGACCATCCGTTAAATACACACACAAACTCACAATGGAACTCAAAATGAACGCCATACTCTGTATCAAATACGTATAAAAAAAAAAAAAAAGTTTTAGTAGTAATGATGATAAAATGAAATAATCAGTAAAAAGATATTAAATAAATAAAAACTTTAAATAAAATAATAATCATAAAAAAAAAAAAAGAATTTACAGAATTAAAGTGCTTAGGTATCGAATTGGATACGTTTTTACTGGATATGGATACATTACTGTTTTGTAGTACTTCTCCTCCTACGTCGTGTTGTACGTTTATATACAACTAAACCGCACACACACTAAAAAAAAAAAAATTCGTGTTTATTCAGGGTATTATATAACAGACGGGTGTGGAATTGCATATAATGAGAAGAAACACAAATTCTATCGTCGTTAAGACAACTTCGTTAGTAAGAATAATGAAAATAAATAAATAAAAAAAATTGTTTTTAAGAAGCCATTTAACACGATCCCTACTCATTTCTTGCTTTTGCTTTCGCTGGAGCGTCATCTACAAAGATTTGTTTTTTACCATCCATCACGACAAAAAAAAAAAAGATGACCTACGGACGCCATACGCAGAAAAGGGGAAAGTCAGTATACATTTGAAAAAGAAAAACACACACAAGCACACACACTAAAACAATAATAATTATTAAAAAAAAAAAAAAAAGCTCTGTATCGAGCCAGTATAATAAACGGTACTAAGCGTGGATTTCCATCCGTCCCTTATATAATGTTTCCAATCATGTTGGAGCTACTCGTGCGGGACGCTGGATTCATCCTATTTTCTTCCTTATTTTCGCCTGATATTTCGCTGGTATTGGCATTAAAGTACTGTCCTACTCTCCCGGAACTCTTTCTCAGTCGAAATGGGGAGGCAGACTTGGACGATAGGACGCCAGCCGAGAAGGAGCCCGCGTCGACGAGGCCGTTGGAGCTGGTGCCGTTAATCACATCCCCTGCCCAATCAAACATGACCGGCGAGGCCGATTGGTCGCTGGTGCTGCCGGTCCCTTTTCGCGGCGCCGGTGAGGTGGGCGAGTGGACAATCACCCGATTGGACGACTCCCCCTCGGTTCGTTGACTGCTGTTGAAGGACTGCTTCCCTAAGATGGAAACATTCTTCGGGGGTTGGGTCGCCGACTCGCTGGAGGAAAACATGCCCAGCGCCAGTGGAGTAAAACTCTCCCGTTTGTTGCTGGTCATGGCCTGGAGCTTCTTTTTGGCGTCCGGCGAGGTTGGACGGCGGAACTCACCCCCGTTGGTGAGAGGGCTGTCCTGTTCCGGCTTTGTGTAGTCCGCCTCCGAGTTGAGTAGATGTAGGCGAAACTGATTGCCAAACTCCCCGTTCTGGAGCGCCTTTGCAAACTCGGAGTTGAGCGAATTTTCCTTTTCCGTCCCTTTCGGTGACTTGGACCGCTTCCTATTGGGGGGTGCCGCGGTACTAGATTTGGAGCGATGAGTGGGAAGCAACTTGGAGGGTCGCGTGGGGAGGGCGGTGGAGCGGTTCGTCTGGAGGATGGACGGGTGGGCACTGGGAGTGGCGTGACCACCTTTATCGGGGGACAGCACATTCTGCTTCCACGAAACCGCCCGCTCCGTCGTTTTCTCGGTGTCGTGTGTGACCGTCGACCGTGGCAGCCGGGCCGTCTGGCGTTCCTCTTTTAGGGAAGAATTGAAGGACGAGACGCTACTGTGGAAACTTGTGTTGCTGACTGGCGGTCGCTGCTCCTTGACGTAACTGTGCCATTTGAAGTTGTTCTTCTTCGGCTGGGCGGCCGGCCCCTGACTCTTCTGCAGAAGACTGTCGTGGAGGGAAGAAGAGGTCAGCAGCTTGTTTTCGTCCGTTACGGCCGTCATTCGTGTTGCCTGCGGGGGGCGCCAAAAGCGGCACGACACCGTTTTCGCTAAGTTGGGGCTGCTTGTATAGCTGTGGGGTTTCCCCCTTCGAGGAGCTCCCCAGTCGCTGCAGTGACGATAGATACAGGGCGGCGGCGTTGCCGGTGACTTGTGTGTTGGAACTGCAAGAGTTTTCTAGAAGGGCGTTCAGTGTGGGGATAACCTGACTGTTCGCCTTTCGTCTCTCCCGTTCGCTTGTTTCCGCCGGGCCGGGGTACGGTGCCGACTGCGTCGTACTACTGGTGAACAACTCTGGGAGTAAGTCGTCGTCTCTCTTTTTGGAGGGCACACTTAAACTGCGCTTATGGCTACGGGAAAAAATACTTCTAAACCGGTTTTCCACCTTTCCGGAGCTATTGTTGTTACTGTGGTGGTTGGAGTGGTCACGTCGCTTAGGCAGCAATCCTTTTTTGGACGACTTGCCGTCAGTGCCGCCGGTTTCCGTGCTAGTATAGGGGACCGGGGGACAGACCCAGGTGGGCAGCTCCCGTCGTATGGGAACGCCCTGTCGATCCTCCTGCTGGACGACTTTGGAATCTTGCGGCGGTATATCTGCCGGTGATTCCTGATGCAATGGGTTCATTTTCTAAAAAGGAAGAAAAAAAAATAATACTAGTGTGACACGTCTACGATAGGTGTGTCGTGATAGAGCCTATGACGATGAACACAAATATTGAAGGACTGTGTTGTTGCTACTCACTCCTTCTACTATTAAGAAATGCAGTAAACCTAAAAAAAAAAAAAAAAAAGAATAACGGAAAAGAACTGGGAGAAAAAAAAAAAAAATAGAATAGCGGTGAATGAGAAGTAACCAAAAAGAATAGGTGCCAGTCTGTAGAATGTGGTCCGAAAGTTAAATGTATTCATTTGATTAAAATTAATCTGTAAAAAAAAAAAAAAACAATAGTAATGATAATAAAATAAGACACCCGCCAAAACGCTCTGGCTAGGACATGGTTGGTGGTGGTGGCGGTCGCCGGGCAATGTCTTCATCCTTTAGCTGCACCTTGTACGAGGAGGAATCCTTCTGATCCATCCAGTGATTAGGGCCACTCGTCGGTGACAGTCCCTGCTTGTGCAGGTGCTCCTTCCCGGGCTGAACATCGGTGAACTGCTGAAACTGCTGTCGGGAGATCTCCGGGTCGTAGACCTCCTCCATGTAGGTCTTCACGTCTTGCCCCGTATCCTTTGGCATCGTCATGGTATCGAACTCGTACGTCTTGTTGATGGTAAAGTTATGGTGCTTCTGCAAAACGTAAATGGCCCTTCGGCACTCCTCCACACACTCGTCGATTAGCAACTTTTCCGTCGCCTGCGCTCGACGCCTAAACGTGAACCGTGCATAGGCGATAATGCTACGTTTCCGGACGCTCTTGTAGTTCATCAACCCTTTTAGCAAGTTGCGGTACAGAAGCAGCACCAACGACTTGTGCTCCGGTGTGGGGACAAACTCCCAGTCCGCCCGCTTTCGCGCGGGATTGGTGGGGTCCCGCGGCATGTTCATTTCGTCAAAATCCTTATCGTAGGTTGTTTTGGCCTCTTGCAGCGCCTCTTTTTGCTGTTTGGCCAGCTTCTGCACCTCAATATCGTAGGAGATGGGCTGTCTCTTATTACCACGGACCGTTTTGCCACGACTCAGCAAAATGTCATCAATGTCTTGCTTGGGGACGGTCGAGCCAGGAGTGGTCCCCCCACCAGGGAAGAAGGTCCGGTCCACCTTTTTGAATTCCTCCTCTCCCTCCAAGGAGTGACCAGCCGTGGACGTCCCTAGGCCACCCGCTATGTCACTGACCACCGACTTGACTTTCTCATCACCATCCTTTCCTTTCGAAAACCAACTCAAAAATAAGCTACACCTGGTGTACGTGAGGCGGCTCGCTACTGTGCGCCTCATTGTTCTCTACTATACTACAGGAAGAGGAGGAGAGAGACGGAAAAAAAAAAGTATAACGAGTACACTGTTCATACACTAAAGGGGCGTCCGGCATACGGGAGGTAGTTTTTCAAAAAGAAATATCGTTTCTCAGTAGGTATACATTTTAAAAAAAAATCGTTCTCTTATTTCTTATGATTTTGATAAACGGAAAAACAAATAAATAAAAAAACAGCAACAAAAAAAAAAGGAAAAGCATTATATCAGTAGTCTTAAAAGAGGTTTGCAGGATTCTTCTGGTGACGTCATTAAAAAATCTAGTGCTTCGGTGGCAGATGGTCGTTGGGCGGGGTCGACCGTTAATAGGAAGACAACGAATTGCGCGAACGACATACTGTACCCAAACGAAACAACCTCCTCCATAATCTTTTCTGTGAAGGTGGGGTTGTTGCATTCGCTGAACATCACCTTCACGTTGCTACGATCTACGTTGAAGCTACACATGGCATAGAGAATGCAGCCTAGAGACCAAATATCGGCCTTCCCCGAGTACTGACGTCTCCAGCACTCCGGCGCGACGTAGGGGAGACTACCGACCCCACTCTCGCAAAAGCTCTTTTCCATGACGCGCGACAGTCCAAAGTCGGACACTACCACTGGGAGATTCTTCTCCTCGTCAAAGGGTTTGGCGTCGTAAGAAAATCGAGATACGAGCTCGCGGCTACTGCTGATCAAAATGTTTTCTGGCTTCAAGTCACGGTGCAGAATGGGTGGACTCCTGGCGTGCATGTCTTTCAGCACCGTCAACACCTGGTAAGCGACACTCACAATAAGAGACTCGTTGATAAGACGCGCATGTGGCAGGTCAAGGGCTGTCCGCGGGCCGTCGCTTTCGTGCTGAGCGAACAAAACTACTGAGGTCTCCTCGTTCGTGGTACTCCAGAATCAAAGACAAGTATCGTTCACTCGACAGGGACGCCAATGCATTCTTCTCCTTCTCGTTGCCTTGCTTTGCGTTGTCACCCTCTCTCGCCACCGTAATTTCGGTCCCGCTCAGCGTGCCGTTTTTGACGTCAAAGGCGTAGGAGAGGAACATATCGGTCAGCTTGATGACATTCGGTTGGTTCTGGAGACTGTAGATCAACTCACACTCCTTCATTGCCTCTTTACGGTCCAAGTCATTACTACAAAAGATGTATTTTAGCGCAAACAGCTTGCCGTTGTCGACTCGCTCGACAAGATAGACAATGGAGAAGCTGCCCCGCCCCAGTACCCGGATTACCTTGTACTTGTCGTGTAAAATGATGTCCTGCTGCCGCTTTTCAACCGTCTTGGCGACAATCCTGGTGACCTCCCCAACTCCTTCCTCGCCCTCTCTGGAGGAGAAAACCGACATGGACGCCGAACCCTCCTCTGAGAACTTTTGAGAATCGGCGGAAAGTCTCTTGTACCATTTTTGGGAGGCAAGTCGGGCGGACACACCGCGATCACCACCAAAGAACTTGGCGTAGTAGTACTTTTTGTACAAGCAAATCCTGCACAGAATCACCAGCATCACCACAGCAATGGCACAAATAACGAACAAGGTCAGAAACCAATGGCTTCGAACCTTATCGGTGGTCGACGGGGTGACAAAGTACTCTTCATAGGCTGTCCGGTTGTGGTGGTAGAAAAAGTACTCAATGGACGACACCGCGAATAAATTCTTTTGAGAGTTTATCGGGTGAAAAACAATATTCTCCAGTAAGGGCGTTTGACCGGGTCTGGGAGGAATCGGGTGGGATCCAATGGGTCTCATTTCCTTTTCCTCCTCGTCGGGTCGTAGTTGGATGGTGGTCGTGGAAAGGCACGTGTACAGGAATACCTGCGGCTGCGTGGTGTTGAGGGACGATTCGTAGTGAACGCTACCGTGCATTTGGGCCGCCTCCTCCTTGTTGTCGAGGTAGCTCATTTCGAGAGTGTTCGTCTTCATATTGCCAGTCAAGTAAAAGTAGCCTAGTGTGACGGTGTCGGATTGGGTGGTATTCTCGTAGCGCACCTCCTCCAAGACAAGAAGAGGGGTATCGCAGGAGGGACTCGTCGAAAACATGAAGCGGCATTTCGTACCCCGGTGACCAGTTTTGTCCGTGCACTGCTCCGCGGCGGAATCGGAAAGGACAAGTTGGAAGGAACAGTTCAGCCAAAGGGGCACGGCACCCGTGTAAGCATTGTGCAGTTGTCCCATGGCGTCAATCGCCTCCGTGACGTTCGCACCGGATAAAGGGGACAACGGCGATACGTATTGCAATCCGACGACCTCAACAGGGGAATTTCGCTTTTTTACACTCGTGTTGGTGTCCTTTATAGAGCTCTCATTGAAAAAGGAGTCCTCTTCCTCCGTCAGAAGCAGCGTGCCTTCGAAAATATCGTGTGAAGTTCCGCCGAGGTGTGTTTTGCCGCCAAACATGAAAAATTTCAATCTGCTGTTGGTTATCTTTCGTAGCGTCGTGTCAACGTCCACTGCTCCTTTTCTCGGTGGAGGCTTGTGCATGGAGACCTCCACTACCTCGCTTTCGACGACGCCTCTAATAACGGTGCTTTTCCGCAGGGGCGCGAAGCTGGTCGTTAAAACACCAACATGACGGCCGTCTCGGAGGAGACTCGGGGGGGAGGGAGGTCCCTCACCATGCGGTCGTTCTTCGGATAGACTACAATACATGATTTTATCGAAGAACCCACGCTCGAGATTGTAGTTGCTGACGGAGCTAAACCAGAAGAGATACTCCTTGTAGAGGAAGAGCTGCGGCTTGTTGTTTTGCGCGAGAATAGTCAGCTCGTCGACATTTGTCACGTTCTGGTTTTCTGCAGATAGGGATAATTGGAGCTCCCGGACGTACACGTTTTTGTTTCGGTTCAAGAATGAGATGGTGGGCAGTGCGCTGGGGCCAGACGGGGAAACGGTATTCTCCGCAAAGAAGAGGAGGCCGCTTTGCGAGTACGGCGTGATGTTAATTCCATCCGTATCGGCACTCCACGCCGATTCCACAAACTCGCCGGTCACGAAATTGTACACACTAACGGTACGGAAAGGTGTGGCAGGGTTGGACAGGGACGTACCGTTAAGAAGTGGTATGCCGCCAATGATGTACACGTAGTTGCCTTCCTGTATACAAGTCGCATTATAACGCGGGAGGGCGTCACTCGGCATTCTCTTCGTGGTCACGTCCACCACAAGGGACCCGTTGAACTCGGGTAGAGGCTGCACGACGTTGATGAACTGAACCGTTCGAAGCACCTCTGTGATATTGGCGAAGGCGTCGTCGGAGGTTTCGTCTGAAAAAGAGTTGGCTGCTATTTCGGTACAAAATCCTACCGTAATCACTTGTGAACCGGCCACCACTGCCGCGCTGCTGCCTACGACTGGGCTCGAAAGGGCCGCTTCTCGGTAGGCGCTGCTGCTCCCGCTGGAGCGCATGAGTGGGTAGAGTACCTCCCCGGTGAGTACGTTAAAGGCTGTGATATCCGTCTTGTACACTGTGGTGTCGCCTAGCGCTTCATGCAGGGGGATGGTCGTATTGTGGGCGTCCGACACGCCACCTAAAAAAAAAAGGTACTGGCCAACTTGCCCAGTGGCAAAGTTGCTCGACACCTTATCGGACCGTACCACCCCATCGTCCACCGTCTTCCATCCATTGAAAGTGATGGTGGTCCTCTTTTCGGGAAGTTTCTTCCTAAAGTCGGGGGGAATGGTTGGGGAGCCCGGTGGCACGTCCTGCGCTCTGTGCCGTCCCTGAGCCGCGACGAGAGTTAGCACTAGCAATACATAGAGTAGCATCCTCTCTGGCGAACGAAACATAATAAACTCGAATTAATATATATAAAATTGAATCTCGCCAAAAAGAGTCAACAAAAAGAAGCAATAAGCGAGAGGCAATAGGGCTCAGTGTGGCGCTTATAGGCTCACGAAAAAGGAAGAAATAAATAAACTGAAAGAAGCACAAAAGAAAAAAAACTAAGAACTAACTGTTGAACCAAAACAAAAGATGAAAGAGAGAACGGTCAGCAAATTAGGGTATCTGAGAAAGATTTTTTGTACAAAAGCAGTGCAAAAAAATATTCATAATCATAATAAAACAATTCGTATACCGGTCGCTACCTTTTCGACAACAACAACAACAAAAAAAGGACAGCAGCAAAAATTAAGGGGAAAAAACCTTAGTCATTCTGGTGGTGCAAGTAGAGCACACAGGTTTCGTGGAGCTCATCGCCGGTGTAGTCTAACAAGACTGGGTCCGCATCGCACGCCTCTGTGGACGATTGATAACGGAGGGTGGACAGAATCTGTTCCAACCCAGGGCGTCGACTGGGTACAGGCGAGAGAAGTCGGGAGACCATCCACGTCCACTGATTGGAGTAGCACCCAAGAGTGGTCAGGTAGGCGAGCACCGACTGTTCAAACGCGATACTGTTTTGCCACTTGACACCCTCTGTGAGCTCTTCGGGCCGGTATGTCCCCAAGTCGGTCGTCAGTGCCTCAAGAGCATCCACACTCAGAGAGGAAGCGGAAATCGTCCTGGAAGTGTTTGCCGACTCCGCTCTCGTCTTTGGCACAGCGGCCACCGACAGCTCAAAGAGAGTCACCCCCAGCGACCACAAGTCATCGGACGAGCGATTCTTATCCAGCAGTGAAAGCATCAAGAGAAACATCTCGGACGACTCCGCTGAGACGGACGTGACGGTGTGGCACGTGGTCTCCGACGGTGTGGAAGTCTCGTAGGTGGATCGATCGACAGGAAATCGGTCGTGGTCACTAACGGAGAGGGACGGGCTGGGGACGGAGAAGAACTCGCTATAGTTGTTGAAGGTGGCCCCAAGATTAATAAAGCTCCCACTGTTTTCCTGAGGTAACTGCATTTCTCCAGCCACCTCTTCTTCCAACGCCGTCACCTGTTCGTTATGGAGGTGATGCATGTTCTCGCCTCTCAGTTGGGATTCGGCAAACTGTTGGGCGTACTGTTTTCTCCACTCCTTTACCGTGTTACTCCTCGTCCCTTGAAACAGTGGCGGACCGGCGTAGTACTTCCTAGGCGGGAGTGGTAGGTCACTCGCTCCGTTCGCGTGCTCCCCCGCGTCTGTGGGCGCGCCGCGGCTGTCGATATTGCCAGGTCCATCGTTTTTATGAGAGCAAAGATACTTGGACGTAAACCAGTGGCCGCTCGCTACTTGCCTTCCACCATTTGATTGTTGTTGAGTGTGTTTCCTTAGCAATCGTCGACTCAACGGCAACTGGACCGAGATGGCCCCAGACCGAAGGAGTGTCTCCACGGGGGCAAGAAACAAATCTGCGAGGGAGGGTATTTTCAGGAAGCTGACGAGGATCCGTTCCGGTGCGATAAAGTGTGGCGTTTGGAGAATCGTACGTAACAGTTCACACAAGTGCTTTGGCTTGCGCTCCACGATGAACAGTCTGCCGCACTTTGTCCCCGTAAAGCAGTCGCGCGCGTCACGGCCAGGGGACGAACGCGCCAAAGGGTCCAGGACATCATCGGACTCGTCGTATCGGGTGAGACGCTCCAACAGTGTATAATCCGCCCACCTCGACATGCCAGAGTCGGTCAGTGTGATGGGAAGAAAGAAGGTGTTCCCCAAGTGACGCTTGGCGGTGCTATTCTTCACCATTAGATTGCTTACCTTCAGATTACCGTGCCACAGGGCCGGGGTTTCTCGTGACAAGAGGAGCAACTGCGAACTGGTTTGATAGAGGACGCTACACAACACGCTCTCCAGTGGGAAATCCTCATTTTTGCTGACGGACGCGTTTCTAAAAGCCGCCAAGTTTCCCAAGTAGGTGAGAGCGTTTGTTTCGTAATACTCTGACACTTGGCAAAAGTACCACCGTGGGAGACTGTTTTCCTTGAGTTCGCCGTCGTGGTTCATGGTAAAGTGGCGCAGCAGTTCTTTTGCCTCCAGTTTTAGCCAAAACCCCTCTGGTATTTGGTGTACCACACTGGCGGACGGTGGACTTGCACTGCCGACGACCACGGAGGTCGCATTCCCGTCGGTTGGGTTGGACGAAATAAAATGAACAGGGTTAAAATTGATAAACAAGTCTAACGGGATGTTCAGGTTCGGTTGGTAGTTGCGCAGGGCCTTCAGCTGATCCACCGTCTTGATCCACTTGGACCGCGCCGCTTCATTTGGTGCCCCCACAAACTTGAGCGCCAAGTGCTGCGGCAGGACCTCCGACAGGTCATCCGTGTACCGCTTGACACGAAACACCAGTGAGTCACTCCCCTCTCCTACGATCTTTTCGATACAGTACTTGTTCTGCTGTTGGAACACCAACTGCCTGGAAGAGGCCAACTTGAGATATCGTAAGCACACGGTCAGACTTCCCGCTGTGCACAGGTCACTGATACTTTTGCCCGCACGTAGTCTGTTCTCTTCGTCACAGAAAACGGCCATGTTGCGCTGCCGCACTTGCACCTCCGGGGAACCTTTCAAACGTAAAAACCGTCGTAGCGCGGAGTCTGCATTCGCGTGAAAGAGACCCGGCAAACCAGAGGCGCCTGAGATGCGTTTCCAGGCCAGCAGCAACACTAAAAAAAGAAGTATGACGCAAATTACAATCAAAATCGTACCACTACCACTCCCTCCCGGGGACGGCGGGGTCGGTGCCACCGTCGTTGTGGTCGTCGTGGTTACGTCACCAGCCTCGACACGAATAGAGTAGAGCAACTCGTCCGCTATGGTGAACATGGTGGACGGCCGGCAATACGCGTCGTCGTCAAAAATGGTCTTGCGATTGTAATTCGGTAGTTCCCCTGTCGTTGGAAGTCCGACACAGAAGTAGACGGGGTTGCTGTCACCCGTCGCGGTAAAGTTGATCGCTTCGTTGCTGGCGCCGGCGTAGAGTCCGTCCGCCGTCCCCGCCGCATTGCCCATGCAGTCTTTTCTGCTACTGAGACGAATAAGACAGCGCTTCTCCTTGCGACTGTTCAAGCAGTATTCTCCGTAACTTAACGAATTCATGGAAAAGGAGATGAGACTGCCGTACGTTTGGTTGTGCTTACGGTAGTCCTCTCTGTCTAACTTTGGGGTGGGCAACACAATCGAATTAGTCTCCACAGAAGAAAAATAGCGAAACAGCCCCCTCGTGGAGAAGTAATACTGTTTCACGCACTCCCCTGCCGCGGCCGTGTCACAATCAAAAAATATATCCACCCCACTTAGCTGGTAGACCGCGAGAAACGTCCGCGACTCGACGTCGGTGGAGTTTGGTGCGACGGGCTCAAACACAATGTGAGGAAACATGGCCGCAATCGGAGCGTAGGAGACGACATAACTGGTCGAGTCGTCGCCGGAGGACGTTCCGCCGCTGGACAGAAAATAGGACGCCTGTCTGTCCCGCAAGTCTACCGAGACCATGGTGCTGGAATTGTGATTTGCCAACAGAAGAACGGCC
Source organism: Angomonas deanei (assembly GCA_903995115.1). Taxonomy (NCBI): domain Eukaryota; phylum Euglenozoa; class Kinetoplastea; order Trypanosomatida; family Trypanosomatidae; genus Angomonas; species Angomonas deanei. The sequence continues at coordinate 125,348 of LR877152.1, read as the reverse complement.
CCGAACATTTTCATTCGACAGGAGTCGAGTCCCAGGATTAGCAACTCTTTTTCTTCGCTCGACACCGTTTTGGGAAAAAGACGCGCCACCGCCGTTTCGCTTAAAAGATCCTCCAGTGCGGAGGCACACATGGGGCGTGACTCGTCCGGTGTGCGTTCTCCCTCTGGAAAAAATATAGAGACCTTTTGGGATATCGCCACTTCACCCGTCACGGAGGGTTTTGTTAAGCCGCCACCCACGACGAAAGCGGTGGAGGAGGAAGTCACGGAAGGGTGCAGGACGGCGTCACGGAGGTACTCTACCCGAGATTTGTACACCTTCGAGTTCAAATCAAAACTGTCCACCTCATCCGTGGCCCAGACTTTCCCGTTCCCGCTGCGGGTGTCATTCAGGAGGTACCCACCCATAATGTAGACCACGTTGCCGATATAAGTACAGCTGGCGTTGACACGCGCCCTCTCGGTCGGGATCACAAAGAACAGTTCGGCCTCGTCGTACGCCGTGGCTATTTTCGGGTCTGGCGACAGCCGCCAAATGGAAGAGAACTCGGCTAGCATGGCTTGTTTTTCTTTCCCACTCAGTGTGTCGTAGTATCCCTTTTCTTGAAACGTCAGCGTGCACGGGGCGAACACAAAAATAGAAGCTGTACCGGCGCTAAGGGCGGCGTGTGTGCCAGCAATACGCACGTACTTTAGTTCCACGGGAAGGGGGGGATACTTCATGACAGGATAAAATTCCCCGCTAACAATATTGACGCCATACACGACGCGGTGTGCGGTAATACGACTCGCCACGGCAGAATCGGCACAAAAAGAGAGGCGCAGCCGCCCACCAGGAATATAGAATTATTATGATATACAACAGAGGAGTGGAAAAAAGGAAAGCCTAAATTATTTTGTACTTGATTCCACCCGGGCGGTGGATCGAACGGCGAAACGTGGACCGCACTACTGATACACGACAAGAGCAATCCTATCACTGCCGCAAAAAAAAATCGGTGAAGCATTTTGATGTTTACTACTAGAGTTCCTGAGGAAGAGAGGGAAGGGGAAGGCGAATTACCAAAAAAAAAAAAAAAAAGCGTTCTTATTACCGTTGTCACAAAACAGAAGGCACGTTCTCCATCAAAAGAATATTTTTTAAAGATTGTTATTTTTCGACGTATCTCCTAATTAATCGCTAGAAAGAGAAAGTTAATGATGTTATGATCGATCACTGTTAGATGGTTTTCTTTTTTTATTTTATTTTTATTTTTTGTTTTCTTATAAGAATTACTACAAAAAGAAAAAAAGGTGCTCATCCTGACCAGCACCGCCAATTTCTGCTGTTCATTTTCCCAGTCTGAGTTTAATTGGCTTCGTATAAGGACACTAAGGTATTTTCCGTATGTATTTTATCAATGGCACGCGCCATAAGAGGGGCCAGTGGCAGCACGCGCAGCTTCTTTGCGAGGTTCGCATTTTTCATAACGCTATCCTGCTCCACACTGTCGGTGGTGATAATCAACTCAATTGGGCTACTCTCCAGCCGCTCCTTCGCCTTTCCGCTGAGCACGCAGTGGGTGGCAATAAGAATAATCCGCTTCGCCCCGTGGGACTGCAGACACTTGGCCACCTGTGTAATGTTGACGGCCTCGTCAATCACCGTCTCCAAAATGATGCACACGCGGTTCTTCACGTCACCGACCAGCGCAATGCAATCGGCGTCCTCGAGTTGGTGTGTCACAATACCCCTTCTCCCCTTCTCCTGGATGAGGAGAGCTTTTTCAATGCCAAACGTACTGCTGCTGCGGTGTTCATTCTGCTCCAGAGCACCAGTGTAACCCTCCATCACCTCCGCGAGTTCATTCACGTGTACGTCGTGCTCGGCCGAGGCAGGGAAGGGTGCGGCGAGGGAAGAGACCGGCGAGACACGGTTCGGGGGGCTGCGACCACAGGTGTCACTAACGGGGCTTTCGTCTTGTGCGGTGTTCCTCGAGGTGTTCACGGGCGTGACCGACGTTGGTGGTGGGGTAGCGGTACGGAGTGGTTTCACCCGTTTCACCGCAGTGCAGACGGACACAAACTGCCTCTCGCTGTCCAGCTCCCCGTAGCGCATGAACGCATCGGCAAAGTCCTTCGCCTTTCCGAGAAAGTTGCCCTTCGGGGCGACAATGGTGAGGTCTTCCATCTCACTCTGCTCCTCCTTCAACTGGTTGTACAAGTATCGCACAAACTCATACTTGGAGGAAATACTGTCTAGTGGAATGGAAAACATTCCCTCTACCTGGTCCGAGTGCATGTCCACCGTAATGACATGGTTACATCCCACACACTCGATGACTTCTGCGAGGGCGGAAATACTGGCCACGTTCTTCGTGTACGCGAGATGGGGAATAACGGCTGTGATGCGTGAGGCAGCTGCCAACTGGGCACTGTGGATCATCAGCGCGAGTTCCATAATCGCGGTCCCGTTGCTAATGTCTTCGGTGGACGAGATGGACTGCACGATGAAAACGTCATCCCCACGGACTGGCTCGTTCAGGTGGATATTCACTTCACCGTTGGCAAACTTTGAGCAACAAGGGCCCTTGAAGCGTTCGCACTGGAGCACCTCCGTTATCATCTTGACGCTTTGTACGCTAAGGGAACCCGGGATGACACGAATCGAAAAGTGCCGTTCACTGTAGGGAAAAGCGTCGGTGAAAAAGAAAGAATCCCGAAAGGGGATGATCCGCTGGGCATTGATGCCGGAGCGACGGCAGAATGCCTTCATCTGCTTGTACGTTCCCTCGTAAGATAATTTAAACACAGTGCCATAGACGGCGATGAGCTCCATGACGATACCCCGCAGGTCGACGGAGGGCTTGCACAGCCGACTGGAGGCGATCAGGCTATCAATGTTGTACACACGCCTTTGCAACTCCAACGAGTCCTTCGCGCATCTTTCCAGAAACTTTCGTAGAATCTTACGAAGCGCCAACAGATTCAGGGAGCGGTACTTGTTGACGGTCTCCACCTTCATGTACAACTCGGGGATGTAGTGCGCCGGCTTGGCCCGGATGTCCGTGTCCGTCAGTAAGTGCAGATTGTCCATCACGACCAGCAACTCTTGTTCGTAGCGAAACAAGTTTTGCTTTACTTTCTTGTAGGACTGACTAAGCGCGTCAAAAAACTTTTCAATCATTCGATTCATCTCCTTAACTAAATTATTGAGCTGTGGATCCTTGCTGGTGAGGTCGTCGATCCTAGTAAGGGGTGTCAGCGGTTCACTAAATACCGCAGAGGTATCCCTGAACTGAACATCCAAGTTTTTCACGGAGGGGAAGCGTGGCATCTGCGCCAGCGGCGACGAGGGGACAACGCTGTTATTCCTCGTGTTGGTATTCTTCATGAGAGAGGCCACTTTTTCATCGATTTTATCCTTCACCTCGACGATGTCCTTTAGGATATTCTTTAACTCAAAGTAGTCCACATAGTTTGCCAGGGTGATGTCCGTGTTATACTCGCTCAGCAACCGACGGTGGAACGACTGGCCCTCGCTGGAGGGCTTCGCAGTTTTTAGCATCCTTACGGTAAACCTTTTTAAGAGGCGAGTGGGGGGGGAGGAAGAAGTGGCAGGTGGTGGGAGGGTCGTTCAAGGGAGGGTAAAACTGTGACAACCGTAATATTCTTCCAATTGTGTTGTTGTAATTTTTTAGGGTGAAAAAAATAAAGAAGGGCAGGAAAACAAATCTGGGTTGTGTAGCAGCAGTTTATATTTTTCTGAAATTAATGGTGGTTCGCCCTCACCGGTTGAAGTGCAGGGTAGCCAGTGGTTCTGGTGAAAGGAGAATAAGTTTCTGTAGTGTTCATTCAGTTCGGCGAGGTCCCCACGCATTCTTAGCGGCTGCTCCGCTGGTGGCTCGCCTTCGGTTGTCGTTGCATTGGCACTCATCGAAGGGTTTGAGAGCAGCGTGTTCCATACTTGCAGGAAGACTTCCGCCGTGTCACGTTTGTTTTGTGTCAACTCTTCATACGTGTTCTTACCAGTCGTGGATGGTTGGGGAACTGCCCCTGGCGGCTCCGTCAACGAAAGGGAACAAGATTCGGTGAGTCGAAAGTAATGGGTGCACTCTTTCGCGAACCGATACAATTTTTGATAGGAAGGAACTCGATCAACTGCCGTGGATCGTGCTATTTTCTTCCGCTGGGAAGGGGTACTTTTTGCATTCGCTGGGACGGCAGGCTTGGCGGCACCTTTACCCTTCTTGGAAGAAGGTGGAGGACGCTTCGCTGACTTTTTCTTGGAAGCCATGACACTTGACAACAATCGGCTAATGAAAAGGATAGAGAGAAGTGTGAGGAAATGGTAATCGACAGTATACACTCCAAATTGTGAATGCTCGTCGTGAACAACGCTCGACTAGAAATGGTGATTGTATTGAGGTACGGTTACTAGATAGATTATTTCTTCTTGGGAGGCGCTGAAAATTTCTCCATGGTGCGCATAAACGCCATGATTTGCTGCTGAATCATAAACATCTCCCGCATGTCCTCCGGCTTAGGCGGGCTACCGCCTTTCATGGTCTTCTCCACACGGTCCAGTGTCTCTCGCTGGGCGGGTGATAAGGATTGGACCGCCATTTTCATCATCGCCTCACTTTGGGGAGAGTTGAGGATAGGGGGAGCTCCGTGTTGGTGGTTGCACGGCTGACCACCGTGACTGTGGCCGTGGCCGCCGCCCCCGTTCAACTGCTGTTGCAGGTGTGACAGTTGAGGGACCGTCGCCGCGAGCATCATGAGTTGGTTTTCCACCATGGTGGCCAGTTTTGTAATGAGAACCTCCGTTTCGTTATCGGGAAAGGTCTTTACGGCTAATCTAATCTGAGAAAGAACGGCAGCGCCGTCGAGTGGGAAGGCGGTGGCAGGCAGTTTGGTGGCAATGGTATTCTTGCTCACTTCCTCACTGTACGTGGTGGTAAAGTATGCGGCTTGTACCGTTTCAATGCGGTCAATGAGCTCATCCTCGGACTTGGGGACAGGCTCGCTCGTGGCGCTCGCCTTCAATGCCGTGACATACTCTGCCGTGTTCATGTGTTTTAAAAGAGCATTCACTACTTCATACATTTGCTCCTTACTCAGTTTAGGCAACGTCGCCATTGTGCGTGTGTTTATGATAGGATCTGAGGGATGAAAAAGAGGACAAGAGAAGAATGAATTACACGACGGAGACTCGTTCAAGACGGCACTTCAAAAATTTGAAGAATAACAAGACAGGACGCAAAACGGAACAAACGTGGAAAATACTCTCTATCGGGTACGACTGCTCTATATTTTTTTTCCGGTTATTGTATTGAACCAGATGGAAATACGAAAATAAGTTAAATTACCAAGAAACAAAACAAAAAGTGAAAAAGGAAAAAAAGAAACTCACAGTGACAGGAGCTCAGCAGGTGCCGCCGGTTTGCTGCACCATAGCATCGATCACGTCGTCGTCCTCCATGCCGAGGTCTTCCGGTGTTTTGCTCTCATCCATTGGTAGCCCGTCAAACAGGAAACGTACGCTATCTTTGGAAATACCCTGCTTCTTGCAGTAGGCATCCACCAGCTTTTTCAGCTGCGTCACTCTTTTAATTTTGAAGAACATCTCAGCCCCATCTGCGTTAACTACTTTGAGCGAAACCTGGGCCGTGTTCCCTTCAGCAGGCGCGGTGTTACCCTCAGCCTTCACATTGTTATTATCCTCCATCGTCGACGACTTTGTGGTATGATCGGATAGATGTTTTTGATAGACAGCTTTGTGGTCAAAAGAAGAGAGGAAAAGAGGGGAAATTGTTGTTAGGGTACGAAAAAGCAGTGAACTCAAAGTACCGATTCTTTTATTGATGTTGGAGGTATGACGTTCTTGTTTTTTTTTTTTTTTCCATGCTTGGTTGGGAAAAAAAAAAAGTGAAGGCAATTGTACCTTATGCTTGAAAAAAAGGGAGTCCTAATGAACCATTACACGTGAAGAAATCTTAGACTTTTCTATATTCGTTTAAAGCGCTCATTATTAATTCCTTTTTTTTTCCTAAGGTACTATTCAGAAAGATACAATTGCCCTTAATACAATATTTAACTCTTTGCAACGAACGCAAATATATAATTTAAAAAGAAAAAAGAAAAAAAGTACAACGAAAAGGTGGAAGTTACGCGTTCTTAACATTCGCGTAAACGGCAAATAAAAAAAAATCTTGATTAACGTTAATGGCGAACTATTCCTTCTATTCCGAGGCGTGAGACGGTGAGCGAGTAGTGTGCCCTGACTTGCTGGAGGAGTGGGAGCCACTCTTCGACTTGGATTTATTCGACTTCTTTTCATCTTCCTCCGAGTCCTCTTTGGTGATCAACGGCGCCACCACACGCACGGGGGCGGGACAGCAGGCGCAGCAGAGCACGGCAAAGGCAAAGGTGGTGACGGTGACGGCCATGAGCATCAGGACTGCTCGGCACCCCTCCGTGCACAACTGGTGGTTGTAGGGAAGCGGGGGTGGCTTAATGAACTCGTAGCACTGCGTGTAGTTGGGGGCACACGTGATGAGTCCACAGTTCTTCCTAGACGCCGCTGCCTCACATTGAATCATTCTGCAGTCCCGGTAAATATCGGTGTCCTCAAACTTCTCACCAGAGGTTCTTCCGTGCAGGAGGATGTTATCCACGGCGCCCTGCTCCGCGCTGTTGAGCGTCGCGGCCGTGTAGTGCTTGTGCATCAAATTATCCGTGGCACAACGCCAGAAGTCTTCGAAGCATTCGTTCATTTGATCGCAGTAGGTGAAACCATTCTCCTCGAAGCCACCGGCAGCGCAGTACATGCCGCTTGGCGTGTAGCCAGGGGCGGACACATCCACGTTCGTGACGTTGGAGCAGTTGCACCGCTGACGCACGCACTCCATGTATTCGGGTTCATCCCATGGGAAGGATGCGAAAAATGGCTGCGCTGGGGGATTGTAGTCGTCGCAGGTGGTGACCTCGGGTTCGGGAACCAGCTGGTAGCATTGCTCCCATGTGGTCGGACCTGCCTCAGGGTCGTAGCCCGCCGGGGGGGCGGGGATAGCGGCCATCACCGTGGTAGGGATCGCCGCACACGCAAGAGAGAGCAAAACGAAAGCGTGTTTCATGATGAAAATTCTTAGCGTGACAAGGAAATGAAAATAAAAATTAAAAAAAAAAAAAAAACTAACTGAATAGAAGATGTGAGGAGAAATATGTCATAAGAAGAACAACAACAAAAAAAAACATATGACCGACCACACTCCAACGACGAACTCCGCGTTACCAACAAAAGGAAAAAAGAATATGTATGAATGAATTCACCGGCAATTACATTACGTGTCGTTTGCTGTAATCGCAAAAAATCCAAGAAGGAACAAGGTAAGAATCTTACAAATCCTAGACTCGTTGAACATGAGTGTAATGTAGCCTAATCGAGGAATATAACCGTAACTCTTCCCAATGATAAAATCTTCCTCTACCCACTCTGTCCCCTCGTCGTAAATGACTCTGTCATCGTACATGTTGTTGTCTCCTTTCGTAAGAAACAGTCTCTTGCTGTCGCTCTCTCGCACATGAACGCGGTGCACACGGTGCACGATGGGCACGTCCCTGGCAGGCAGACGGTAGACAATGATGTCCCCCACCTCCACTGGGTACTCGGGACGGGCATGTAGGAACAGCACGTCGCCCCTATAATACCCCGGCTCCATACTGCCGGACATCACCACCACCATCGCGTGGGGGCAGTTGGTCAGGAAGGACTGGGTGGTATAGAGGGCGGCGGCAAGTGACAGGACAATCGCAAAGGACGTAATTTGGTGAATTAGATCACGAAATCGCATAGAGCGCAGCGACGACAGCTCCTCCGAAAGATCCATCTTTAGTCTGTCGTAAAGGGTTGCTAAACTAGAATGATAAGGGGGAAAGAAGGGAGGAAAACGATTCTGATGCTCATACTGCGAAAAGAAATTAGAGAGGTCATTCCTGCTTCTTCCCTCGTATATCGACCTATTTATTTTTCTGTTACTTATTGGTGTTACTCGTGAAAAATTACTTAAATATTATACTCATTAAACGTTTATACTAAAATTAAAAAAAAAAAAAAGGATGGCGCCAAAAACAAATGTTATTCAACGTGGAAAATACTATGCCGGTTGGTCGATGGGCCATTGGATTGCTCCTGAAGGAGAAACGCAGATTCCCGCAATAAGTTCTTTCCCTCCTCCTCGCCGACGGCGACAAAAGCCAGGTCACACAAGGAGAACTCGGAGCTGCGTTCGACGGCGACGGCGGAACGGTTCGCATTGTATTTCAAACTGGGTGCTGAGGCAAACGGCAAATGGGACCGGCGCATAATCTGTAGAAGGTCGTTCGAGAACCCGTCCAACTCTTCATTTAAGGACGTGAACAGGGAGGTGTAGTGAGAGACCGTCTGAAATAACGAACTACAAAGTGCGGCAATAGAAAATAACCGCACCTGCTTCATCTCCCCATGGGAAGCTGCCTCCGCCTGTCGGGTGAGCTGGAAGAGTAGCGAGAGGAAACGGCTAACCACGCGGTGGTCGTAGAGTTGTGTAGAACGGCCCTTGAGAATCACCACGAAAAGACGGGGGACGAAAAAGGAAAGCAGGGCGCTGTCCCTCCAGAATGCGTCACTGTACAGCAAGTTTTGAGAAAAGAGCTGTACGACGGCAAGAACTTCCTCGCAGGACAGGCAGGCGAGCGGCTCCCCCTGACTCGGTCGGGTTGGCTCCAGATGAAGGAGCGCCCCCACAAAGAGCCAGATCCCGTCCATCAAGTTATCCCTTTCTAACAGTTTGTGCTTCTCGTGCGAGGAATCGGCCTTTGCACGTTTAGGAACAGACGGACGTGGCTTGCCAATGTTCACCTTATTGCACGCACTTAAGAGCGACCCCCACAGGGATGGGCCGCCCACCTCTCTCATCGACAGAGTTCGGGCCTTCATGACCGCACTAGAGGACGCAATCACTAACAGCTTATGGACAAAATTGGTGAGTGGCACGTTCTGCAAAGACGGTTTGTGAATCAGTTGATCTAGCACTTTGGCGCATTCGGAAAGTAATGCGTACGCCCGGAGGAAACGGTCGGCGGACTCACAACGGAGTTTGTCGAGGTCCATCTTGAGAATAAACTGAAACAGACCGTTCACGTAGGAGGTCATAAAAGCTTCTTCCTCGGTGGGTACCAGAGGAGCAACCGACTGGAGAAGCTCCGGGATGCCGGCCACCTGGGAGCAGAGGAACTCGAGGTACTCCACCGTAAGGCTCGCGTTGTAGTCAAAAAACCACTCTCCCTTCTTCGTGTCCTGATCTCTGTCCGAAAGACCGGCAAACAAGGTTCGAATTTCCTCTTCTACCGTTTTGCACTGCTTACGGCTACCTGCATGACTCGTGGCATAACTTTTCACTATGGCGTGCAGGGAAAACAAGAATCGCGTCGCTACCCCCTTCGCCTGTAGCAGAAGCCACTTTTGCCCATCCTCGGAGCGCGCGGAGAAACTCTTTACAATCGCATCCACGACAGCGGAGGGAGATTCGAACAAAAATTCAGCATAATTGCACGGTTGACGTTCGGTATCTTCACGGGGTCTCTTCGCCTGTTTCTCTCCGTGCGCGGCATCCTCTGTCTTGGCAGCTGCCGACTGGCTGCAGTGAGCCGAAAGGTAACTCATCAGCTGGCTGAACACTTTCATCTGCAGCAATCGCTTTTCGTCGCAGTTGGACGAACTGAGGCAGCTAGACAGTATCGCGTGAAATATGGCCTTCCAATTCTTTTCCAGTTGGGCACACTGCTCACTCGAGCAACTATGCTTACACAGCAGTGGGGCATCGCCGAGTTTGGCGAGAAACAACGATAGCAGTTCCAAGACGTGCTGGTCTTCCATCTTTGTCAAGACTAACCGCTGTATGTGGGACAAAAACTCGAAACCCTCTGGTGACGCCTTGACGCTCTCTATACAAATGCTATGCATTGCCGTAAGCACGCTCGCAGCCGCCTCCAGTCCATCGTTGCCCTCCGCCGACTCCGCCAAAACCTCCAAAAACTGCTTCGAGAACAAGTTGGCGGTTAACCGTTTTAATTTCGTCCTCAAATGACCAGTCCCCCAACGCCGTCTTTTCGTTCCACAAGGAGGAGTCCTTCCCAATCTCGACCAAGAGTGCCCGAGGCACGCCGATCGCCTCGACGTAAAGCGGTTTCAAGGTGGAATTGCCCGCTGGCTTTCCGTGTTCCCCACTCAAGACGTAACGAAATACACCATGACTGTTTCGCTCACTGCTAACGATCAAGTTCACTATGCGAATCAGTCGCTCCAAAGCAGTTTTGCACTCCGCTGACGCCTGGGACTTTAGCGGAAGGCACCACTTGGAAATACACAAAAGCACCGTCGGCCAGTACGGGTTGTGACCGACCCGGAGGTAACAAATCTCTAGCGCCTTCAGCAAAGACGGAATGTGCGCGGCGTCTCCATCCTTCTCGTGACCATTGGCAAACTTTAGCACGGTGCTCGAGCCGATATCCAACATCACATCGGTGATGGCCCGCAGAATGTAGCTGGGGGCGGCCCGCAGTATTCGGTTGAACCACTGCAGGAAGTGAGAGTTCCCCACTTCTTGCAGAAACATTTGTCGAATGGTGAAGAGGCAGAACTCCCGAAAAGACTTGGACCGGCTGAAGACGGTTAAGCTCTCCCACTCATTTTCATTGACAGTGGCAACAAAGAATAGTAGCGCATCGCGAGAGTCGTTCGTGGCGTTGTCCGCGTTGCTCTCTCCACGCATTTGATCGAGAACAAATGCCGATAAAGTGCGGGCGTCTTCTTTGAACTGACCCGCTATATCCGCGGATCCCTCCAGTCGAAACACATTCTGCGCCAGGACAAGTCGTTGGATACAGAGCTTGAGAATCACGGTCGTCGCTGCCTCGCGCACGCTGCTGTCACCCACTGCCTTCGCAAACTGCCCTACCGCGTCAAACGACAAATCGCCCACCACCTGTAGCAGCTGCGTCTGGGTGTTCCACATCATATTTTCCAGCATTTGAACGTACTCCTTCAAGTTTTGCAAACCCAAATCCTGCAAGCACTCGGTGGTGGTGCGGCGGCACTCATAGATACTCCATAGCGTGAGGCAAAGAAGTTGACTAAATTCAACCTCTTTTCCCTGTTGGTGTTCTTTCTTCCTAAACTCGGCCGACAGCTTTGTAAATGCGTTGCATAGGATTAATTCCAGTTCCGTCGCTCGCTCCAGGATGCTCGTAGAGGACACGGACGTGGGCACCATTCCTCGGAGGGTGAGCACCGTCAAGGTAATGACAAAGGTGGGATGCACCAGCGTCTCGACGGCACTATCCACGCTGTTTGCGGTCACATAGTCGACGAACAGTTTCATTAACGATTCTTGATCGAAGGAATACTTGACCGCAGTGGTGTAAACCGACTGCACGACACCAGCGGAAAACACACCGACGAGGGCCCTTTCGTCATTCTCGTCCAGCGGCGAGGTCGCTTCACCGGACTCCTCCACCGCTTTGGGGAGCAGCACGTCCAGAAGTAAGGGCAGCTGATTGTTTTTGCCCAGCCGTGAAATAACATTTAGAAAAAAGTTGACGACCAAGCTTTCGTTCAAGGAAAGAAGGTCACCGGCGTGGCGAAAGGAGGTGCACAACAGCTTCACAATAATGCCGAGGTTCTGATCGATGATGTGCGGCGCCACAAATTCGTACGAAGAGAGGCACACCGACAGGGACTCCACGATCGTGCTCGTTTTATGGACGGTGCCGTCCTCTACCAAGCACGGGGCAATCACTTTGGCGAACACCAGACCGAGAATTTCAAACCCTCTCCCATTGTTGTACCGAACATCATTACCAAAGTCAAAAATTGGCACCCTCACCTCCTTACTGTAGTTCTGCTCGTGTCGATCGCTACTGTGGTTGACGGTCAGAAAGAGACTTTCGACACTTTTCCACACAACGCAATCATACAGCGAGTCGAACAGGCCGCCTGTAAAGGAAATGGCCTCGTTAAACCGCTGAAGCGCCAGTACAATCTCCTCCAAGAAAATCAAGGGCAGGTTGGTGTTGCCATCTTCGCTCTCGTGCGAATATTTTGTAGCCATCCAATCCGCGTTCGTCTGCGTGGGGCCGAGGACGGACATAAAACTAAGGTACGTGTCGGTGGAGTGGCGGGAGAAGCTAGAAAGCAGCGAGAGACGACTGCTGAGGGAGATCATACTGCTCATGTCCGTGTGATAGGAGGAGAGTGAATTCGCATTCGTGTTCACACTTCCCGCTCCCCCAACCGACGAGGCGTGGCTGTGAACGCTGCTAGTGTCGTTGTCACCGTCCCCCGCCTCTTTCTTCTCCGTCAACTTTTCCTCCGACGCGCTGCGCTTGCTGTTGTAACTTTTTAGTGCGTTTCGGGAGTTCGCCTGGTACTGCAACACCTTCCTCCGCTGTTCCTGCGCAAAAACGTGCCAGTTGTCGCTGTAGCAGAAACTGCGGAATATGAGGGGACTCGCACACACCCAGCAGAGCATGGCCAGGGCACACTTCAACGTCGCCTCGTCGAAGCGGTTGGCGGCAAACGCATCCTTTACCCGTTGCAGAAGCGACGCCTCGATCGGGGCAGAAGTAGCGTACGTGTACAGGGAATACTCGTCCATGTCGTTGATGTTGTTCTGCAGTAATTTCACATCATCGCCGCGGTAGTACAGCACGTAACAGGTTGCCTTACTTCCGCAGGTCGAGGTAAGCAGCATGGAAGCGGACTGCTGGAGTTCCGCGAAGCTGGCGGGGGACTGGGAATCGCCACTGGGGATCTGTGAGAGTAACTCCGGCATCGCATTACACAGTTCGTGGAAGAGGGCCAGTTTGTGCAGCAACACCAGCTCACTAACGAAGGTGAAGGGAATTGCGGACTTGTCACTCTTCTCGCAGGAGGATAAGATGGTATACAAGAGTGACAGAGCCGGTCGTGCTTCCGCGATAGCCTCGGTAACAAGGGCCGATGGGGCGTCCTGCTTAGACGCATTCGTGCTCTTCGCCTGGGTTTGCTTCAAATAGCTCGAGCACGACTTGGAGGAGAACAGCTCCCGTGTGGAGTTACCGGAGTGGGTCTTGCTGAATGAACACGTCCTGTGCAACAGGCGGATCACGGCACCCGTAAAAATGTAGGCTCGCGTGCAAATCTCCCCGAAGCACTTCATGTCCTGCTTACCCTTCAACAGTTTCGATGATGCGGCGAAGAGCAGGACCGAACTATTCATTAGGACGTCGAGCACACTGTGTAAAAGATGCCCTAACGCTTTCACGGAAAAGTTACCCTCCACAAAACTGGCACTCGTGCTGTTTGCGGTCGACGCACTCAATTGCACTGCGATCAACTCTAGTACTTTTACCATGTTTAGCGAAAATTCAATATGGTCCTTGCCAGCGTCACCTTGTGAGTCAAAAATGTTCGATGGTGTACCGAGCAATACCGTGTGGACGTGGTGGGCGATAAGCGAGGCGGAAAAACTCATGGCATAAAGAAGGGAATCGGATGTAGTCGCCGCCGCCATCCCTTCCTGTTGTCCAGTGCTCACCTGTTGGTGTGTTCGGGCAATGGCCTCCAGCGCCTCCTCCCATGTGGGCAGGTTCGTCAGTGCGTAAATGTTACTGCGTTTTTCGTCATTTAGAGAGAACTGAATATACTCTCTGGTGTTCTTCTTTTTTAAGCCTAATAGCCCATATCGTTCCAGCTTTTGAATAGCCGAGCACGAAATCATTTGCTTTAAAAGAAAAAAAAAAAAGATTCTAAAGAATAAAAAAAGTAAAAATAAAGAGAAGGTGCAAATTGTTCATGTGTTAGACAAAGTGTGTAATAGGCTGACACTTCCTTGAATGCACGTCAAACACAGTTTAATGAAACGATCATCTTTTATATTCCCTGGGAAAGAGATGGAACTATTACTTTAAGATGTGTTTAGTACATTTTAAATAAAAAAAGAAAAAAGAGTACACCGGAAATATATATTTTCCTTAATCGTACGAGGGAGAAGATCTCACGCGTCCTGTTTTTTTAAAAAGTGCCGTTGGACATAAGAGTCGACCGACTTAATTAACCTCTTTTCCATATCCTTATCAAACACCAGCATCTGATCGTTCGTTCGCAGTAGCAGCGCGCCTTCGCCACCCTCCAACATTTTCCGCGTCGTGCGGTCCACTAGTTTTTTAGCGACGCTGGGCAGTTGATCCTCTGTAAGAGAGGTTTCGTCGCCCTTCTTGGTTGCATAGTAGTACAATCGTTTCGACACACAGCGCTTCACGGCCTCTCTCCAGTTGGAGGTACCCGAGTTATCTTTTCGTAGCGAAAATCGAGATCCCCCGCTATGAGCGGACGACGCAGAGATGGACACATCCCCCTTGTGAAGAGAGTTTCCTAGCCACGCGCTCTCACTTTCTAGTCCTACACTATACTCCGGCACCACGCTCTGATAGCCGTCGTTCCTTAGCATGGCGCCCTCATTTTGTAGCACCTCTGATTCCAAATTAATCCCAACGTGAATGGACGGCAAATCGACACCGCCAGCCTCGTCCACCGCCTCTGCGTCAAAGACGTTGTCGTCCTCGGACGGCACGTCCCCGGCGTCGATGGTGAGATCGTTAAAGTTAAAGTACACGGGGTACTTGCGTGAGGTCAGCTCCTTGTAGCTTTGGAAGTTCTGCAGCTGTGACTCCTCATCTACACCAGTTTGTTGATTGGCTGCGGCGTAACGTTTGACCGCCTCATTCTCTCTATTTTTTACCGCCTGGGAAAAGCTTCGCGGAATAAATCCCGGGCAGGGCACTGGTTGGGTGTCCCTCACGCCGGACAGGATCATGAGGTCACGCGTTTGGTTCCACTGCTGGAACGGCTTTGGATTTTCGCCTGCAATGCCCGCTTTGGACGTATTCCTAAGACGCGTGAGAAAGAGTTCAGCGCGCTGCTCCTGTTCGTAATACCGCTGCAGCTTGTCGGATGCGTCCAGCGATGGGTATTCTCTTGCCTTTTCCAGAAGGAAAGCTATGGAGAGGTCACGGAAGCTGACAGTGAAGCGGGCGGCTTTTTTTATTTCTCGCGCCTCTTTCTGCTTTTCCTTCAAGAGCACGACGCGGTGAACAAGGGTTTCAATCACCACATTGCTGTACTCGTGTAACTTCTCTTTTAGCACCTGCACCTCCGCCTCGTCTTTTGCGTTGGCGATCTGGGCCTCCAACAGTTGGCGCGTTATCTCTATCCTTTCCAGGTATTCCTCCAAGTAGTTGACCGCAGACCTCTCCGACAGACTCAGCAGCTGATCCCACTCCCGCGCACGTTGCCGGACAACCTCGTAAAAGTATGTAATCTGCTGCACGTAACGCTGTGCGAATCGTCTGCCATTCCCTTGGGACAGGCCGCCGCCCTTTCCACTATCCACGTAGTCGTCGGTGTTGAACCAGTCCTCTTCTACTACCTTGTCACCGCTGGGGGAACTTTTGACGCGTCCACCGAACGCATCGTCGTCGTCCTCCTCTGTATCGCGGTGACGCTTGCTCCTCTTCTCCTTTTTCTTTTTGTGCCTCGCGGACTTTTCTTTGTCGCTGTGTAGCCCATCGTCGTCCTCGAGCAGCTGTTCCAAGTCCTCATCATCACTCTCGCGATCTCGCTTCTTCTTCTTTTTCTTCTTTTCTTTCTCGGACTTTCGTCGTCTTTCTTCCCCGTCGTCGGGGTTCTCAAACACGATGTCGTTACCTCCGTTCTCGGTAAAACTACTGGCGTTGGCGAGAATATTCTTAGCCGCCTCTATTCCCGGTTGGATATCCACATTGTTTACCTTCTCCGAATCGTTGAGATCGAAAGCTCGAACATTCTCCGTCGGCACGGAGGCACCACTGTCGAATCCTAAGAAGAAGACATTCACGTGACCATCGGCCGTGTCCGCCTCGCTTGGCAGGAGAAGCGCCGGATAGTAAACGCCGTCATAGAGTGCCCATCGAAGATTTGTGGGATCGGTAAAGGACATTGCAATGAATTATTAAAAATAGAACAAAAAAAAAAAAATCAATCCAACTAGAAGAACGTTTTTATCGGTGCTTCACTAGACCAATGAAAGAGAGAAAAGAGTGAGAGAGGGGCGTAGTTGCTTGCCAATCTACTGACACAGTGTAACGCAACAAGTAAACTCCTTCTTTAATAGATGATCGAAACACGGTACAGTCCATTTTTGATTATTGGCTTTAGATTTATAAACGTCCAGTAGGCAATAAATGGTCTTTGGTGTTAACGCCGGCGGCCCCGGTGGCGGCGAGAGGAGTGGTCATTCGGGTGCCGATCCTGTCGCCGATTGTCGTCACGGTCGTCGTGGTCGTGAGCGCTTCGACTTCGCTTATGGGTTTCCTCCTTGGGGAGCTCCTCAAATGGGACATAGGAAATGTCCAACAGCGATACGACGGCCTTGTCTATGTTGTCGTCGCGAATACGCTGATCCGCCAGCCACCGTTCCACATCGGCGAACTTTTTATTCGACTTTGCCGCAATGTCCGCCACCGACAACTTGAAGGTGCGGGCGAACTCCTGCGGGGAAGCACGGAAGGACCGTTTGTCGTGTGGATGAAAGTAGAGGGTTGGGGCACCTCTCCTCGGTGGTGTAAACACGTACACGCCGGTCGACTTACTCAAATCCACCCCCCAACTACGGCTAAGGGCGGAGAACGGCTCGCCACGCTCGGGGTAGTTTTCGTGTATCGTCTTCAGCCTACCACCCAGACTTCCAAGTTTGGTGTGGATGTTGCCAAGTTCCTTCGTGATTCGGTCCTTTGTTTTGTAGGGATCACGCCCCACCTGCTCTTCTTTCCGGTACCACACGCCCAACAGCTCTAGCACAGACACGTCCAAGTAGTATTGGCGGTGACGCTGGTCCGAAAACCAGGCCTCAAAGTCGTCCAGTGTGATGTACTTTAATTTGGGAAAGGTGTCATTGAAGTAAGACGTCTCAAAAAGGGTTTTCGCCAGCTTTCGGTTCGCCAAGTCCATCACTCGCATGTTGTTCGGCTCGGTGGGGTCGGTGGTGGTGCCACCCTCTCTCAGAAATTCCTGAGGGGAAACAATATACTCTTGTGAGTTCACCGGGTGCTTGTAGGTGGACGCCCCGTCCTTCGCGGGGGGCTTAAAATAGTAGTAGCCATACGACCTGCTGGTGGAGCTAGACCACCCGACTGGCAAAGGAGGGAACGGGGTTCCCTCCGCTGGGTAGCTTTTCATGAGCAGCGTGAAATCGTGCTTCCAGTGGGTGAAGGGGTAGACAGTCGATTCACCGACCACCGCTTTCGGCGGCCGTGCGGGACGGGTTTCCGCTTCGCTCGGAAAGACTGGAGAGCCCTTGTCCAGTCGAACAGGGAACAGGACAGGGTGCTGGGGGCGGGGAATAGTAAAAACGGGCCGCAACGCACCATTCACACTTTCCTCGAGTCCCTTTACGGCATCACTCGGTGCGTCTGTCGTGGAGCCACCAGAGGTGTACGCCTGTTTCAATGTCTTCAAACACCACGCATTCTTTAGCGTTTGTCGGCACGCCTCGCTCAACTGCGCGGCGTCCTTTTCGGTGAGCTCACCCTTCTCTAGTTGGATACGACGAAGGAAGTGACCACACAGGCGACTGGTTTGAATACTCAACGAGACGGATGATTGGGTGGGGAACGTCGCCGCAATGACAAAGGACAAGTGCTCACTCGTGAGAGGTGTGCCGTCGGGGAACAGCTTCCCAAACACCGCGGTTCCGTCGAGAATGTCCGCATTCAAGAATAGTTTTAGCAACGTACGACGAAGTGGATCTTCCTTCTCCCACATATCTGAGGTCACGAACGGGATCGTCTTGTAGGCGGCTAGGCAGACGCTTCTCTGTTCCCAGGAAAGCGAAGAGAGAAAAATGTCGACCACATTACCAACTTGAGAAATGTTCCCTCTCTGAGACGCGACCCCGGTGTTACTCAGAATTGCCCCGTGATCTGAGGACGCACGCGACGTGATGGAGTCGTTTAGCCAACTCGCAAAATCATCACCGTGCATCACGATTCGGTTCACAATGGGGTTGTGTTCCGTGGGTGCGCATCGCATGCACGGCACCAGATACTGCTCGACCACCTCCAGGTCACCGAGAAACGGCAACAGGTAGCGCGAAAAGAGGGAAACGGTCGTAAAGTTGTTGTACAACACCAGTAACAGCCTAACCAGAGGAGACTTTGCTTGCAGCAGATAGGGAAGTAGAGCAGGTAGCTGCGCGGTGCTGTCGTCCCCGTCGTCCTCCGGCGCGTGTATTACCGTCCAATCCTCTGTCATCCTGTCAAATGGAAGGCAGACGCAAAACAGTTTCGCCAAACGATCCCTCAAATGCTGTACTTTTTCGTCGGGCGACGTGCACTGCAGCAAATGAGACAACTTGTACTGCTCTCTAGTCACCACGTCAAACAGCTCGCTGATCTCGACGGTGCGGGGAGGCACCTTTGCCGACACTGGGGTGCTCTTCATGAGGGAAAGCGAGTCTGCTGGCCAATTGACGTCAAACTTTTCTGGGATCAACGACATTGGAAAGGCGTGTTTGACGCGTTCCTCCACGTCCTGAACTAGGATTTCCAAATCCTCGTAGTACAGAGGGATTGGCGCGCTATTGAATTCCTGTCGCGGTGGTGGCATGGGCGCATACGGTTGATACTCGTTGGGGTTAGGGATGACAGAGGAGTTGTTGAGATAATAGTTATTGCTACTGTTGTCGATGGGGGCGTACGGACCGTCGAGAATACCCACGCTCTCCCCCACAGGGCCGCCGGACAGGGACCATGATGTCACGGGCACTGGCTCCACCGCGGTGGGGAACACCGGTGCATAGTTCCCACCCATGGGCGGGGGAGGGTAACCGCTGTTCGGCAGTCCGGCAGTGACGAGAGGGTCACTCTCATCCTCCACCAGCTGCGGTAGTTCCGCCACCGGCTCGACTGGGGGCCGAAGTTGCGTACTGAAGCCACCCTCGGTTCCGTCAAAGACGTTGGGATGACTCGGTTCTACTAAAACGGGTGCTTCCACATGGGTTGGGGCATGATGGCGAGGAGCTATGCCGGATGAGAATAGGTCTCCCCCAAAACCGTCCCCTGCGTCGTCTGCAAAAATATCAATCTCCTTTGCCATACTGGACAGATAGTAGTCGTTCCCCGTCTCTTCTAGTTCGACGGAATCTCCGTCACTAGCGGCGTCCGAGTCATTCTGCGCACGGTGTTCCCTGTCGTAGGCGTTGTCGTCTCTCTGCCGGAGCTGCTGTTCCTTCCACTTCCCAAGCTGCTGCTGCTGTTCATGGTAGGGGACACCCTTCTGGAGAAACACATGTGGGCAGAGCGCCATTGTGACCAGCACACCGTAACGGGAGTACAGATCACTTTGGAACAAAAAGGAGCAAAATGTATTCCAAAGGAACGAGAATACAGTTTCCGGTCGCTTCACCGGCGCGTAAAACACACCGGGCTCGTATCCCTCAATAACGTGGATGTCACCTTTTCCGCTGTCTTTGAACGGTGCGAGCAAATACTGTATTTGTTCTTTCGTGATCCCCTTCCCGTTGTTCATCTTGCCATGATAGTCTACTATTTGGAACGTTGCGTTGGGCGGATGATCTACCACGACTGGGCCGTAGCCGGCTTGCATTCCCCCACTTCGGATGTGGGAGAGCATCGCGGTGGCTAAACTCGTGTCATTGCCCACTGTAAACACCATTTGACTCAGCTCCGACCCTTTTTTCACAAACCGGAGCGAGGTGATCGCCGTGATGGCGCCACAGTAATTTAACAGCGTGTAAATATAGTCCACCATCTGCGTCATGAATGCACTCACGGAGGTGTCTTCTGGTCGTCGTCCCTCCAATGACAGTACCAAACAGGCCGACGCGGGCGCCTGGGTGTCAAAGTGCTCCTTCTCCGGCAGCGGCGGGTCCAGGTGAAGCTCTGGGACCGAGGAGGGTAGCTCAAACCGAATCTCGCGCCAGTGCTTGGGTGGGGCAATGCTGTGACGCTGAATTAAACTTCTATAGTAGGAAAGAACCGTCGCCTCGTCCGACCCTTCCGGGGGCACGGTATCTTCGTTGGCCGGGGCGTTTTCCGCGTCAGTGCTACGGGTATCAGGGGCGGTATAGTCTGCAACAGGGGGCTGAGCGCTCTGCCCATTGTTTACTAACACCGTCTGGGGCGCAACGGTTGGCTTACTGAAATTGTGCATTCGTCGCTGGACGTCGCGTTTCTCTAGTTGACGAAAAAAAAAAAAAAAAAGGTGAGACTTTAGAACAACAGAGGAGAAGAGAAAAAGCAGCTATGCGTAGAGTGGAATGGAAAAGGCTCACGGTCTGCAGCACCGTTGCAATCCACACCAAGTCGACAAATCGTATTAGATTAGTATTGGTATTCTATTCGGTTTTACAGAGGGAGATCACTTTAAAATAATGGTAAAAATGAAACATCACTTTATCTATAGTTTCCAAAAATGGGTAAAAATGACGTCAACAACAAAAAAAACAAATAAAAAGTACAATCAACGTTTTCTGAATTTTTGAGAGTGCGGAATAGATAAAGAAAATAATACTAAACGCAAAAACAACACACTGCTAACAGTTTTAGAAAACAAAAACAAAAAAACTCTATTTGATATAGGTCGCCTATAAGAACCCTCCATGAAAAAAAAAAAAAAATTGGTTATACTGAATGTAGTCGTACAGGAACCACCGACATCACGTTACAGGACAGTAAGTCTCGCACCTGTGGCTAAAGGAGAAAAGTGGCATACAAGGGTCCACGCTAGCGCCTCTTCCCGTGACACAAAAGAGGTTCCATCCTCCAATAGGTGCAGTGGTCCACAAACCGCTTCATTCGAGAAGATGGAAATCACCTGTTTTCCTTCCCCGGACAGCGAGGGCACCGTACTACCCAGAGGCGTGCAATCCACCTCAATGGACGCCGGGTTGTACTTACCCAGCGCTCCCTGAACTCTAGTCAAGAACTGCTCCATGTTTCCATCGCCGGCGGCCGTCTCTCTCGCTTTGGTAAATATATAATTGAGCATCTTGGGGAAGCGGTACACCTTCACGCACATTAGCGACGCGATAATGTAGGCGAGCGCGAGGAACTTGCGGTGTTCTGGGGCCATGCCAGCCACACCTTGACTGCTGGAGACCAGTGGGAAGGCAACGTATCCGGTGATGCTGAAGGCTTGCTTCAAGTAGAAGACGCTGTTCGGGCCGTCAATGTCCTGCAGGGCGGCGCCGAGAAGACTCTCGATATACCCGGAAAAGCTTTGCAGAATGTTACTGCTGGTGGTCGGACCGATTTGAGGGTCGGACTGAATCACCATGGCGGCCAGTTGGTTCTGGGACGCAAGCCCGTCATTCGCGTGACGTTGCTGAATGCTGCCGGCGTCGAGGGGCAGCTGTAGGCGGGCAATCTCCTGCACCACTTTTTCATAGAACCCTCTCAACTTCTCGCTGATGTTACCGAAATTGCCAGGGGTGACGCTGGTCATACTCTGGGACGGGGGAAGCGACGACTTGAACTGCTTGGATTGGGTGTACTGAAAATATGCGACTAACGTGGCAAAGGAGTGGTAAGGGTTGGACTGGCGGCCGGCACACAGCAGTGCAGTATCCCACTTGTGCTGGCGAGCGCTCTGCAGCATGGACATCATGTACACGGTATCAATGCTGCTTTGCTCCCGCATCGGCGCGGTGTGCACGACGAGGTGGGCCAAACAGACGTCTCCAGTGTAGTGTAAGAGGCGGACGGCTTCGTCGCAGTTAAAGTTGGCGATCTGTACAGCGGCGTACAAGCGGCTATTTCGGTGGCGCTCCAACGCCTTGGTGGTTCGCTCCTGGGCAATTTCTTGAGCAACCTTGGACGCCCCCTGGACATCCACCGTGGTGTTGTGGGGGGGCTCCTGTGTCGCCGCTTCCTGGGCACTCCGCTGGGGGCAGGTGCGACTGAGTACAGTGGCAGCGTCGGCGTTGGCGGAGGACTGACGGGACAACAGGTAGGCGGCACGAGCGGACTCCTCCGCGATAATGTAGTAATTGACAGCCCTCTCCACGTCTCCAGCAACCTCCATCGCCTCAGCGGCCCGCAGGCAAACCGCCCGCCAGTAATCGCGGCTCAAGATGGGGGACATGGCGATGGCGCGATCCCACTCTCCGGCCTCCATCATGATCGCACAATACTCTTCCAACTGGCCGGTCCGGAGTAGTTCATTGGCGGCATCTAGAAGTCGCTCCTTTTGGTATTCCTTTCCTGCCGCGGTGGCGGTCTTGCCATGAGCCTTTTCGTTCATCTTTTTGGCGCTGTTCATTCGCAACTCCACCAACTTGGCGCTCGGGATCACCAGGCCCTTTCCGGAGCTGGTGTAGTTTTGAGGATCCACCACAAAGCTGGTCATCTCCGCCACATCATTCGTGCCGCACGGGACGTCGAAAAAGTTGACCAACTTTTCCATCTTTTCCGTTTGTTTTTGGCTCTCCCGCAACTCTTGCGCCAAACGCTGCACGCTAGGTCCCGACACGACGGAGACGGAGACGCCGCTGGTCGCCACACCCATGAGGGAGGACGGGTCGGCCACGATGCACTGATCTAAAGAACCCATCACAGCGTCCAGATACACTTGGCGCAGAAGCGTCAAGTGCCACAGCACCATGGAAGAATCCTTCGCGGAAGACAAAAACACAAGGGGCCGCTCCACGCTGCTAGAAATGCTATTGACATCCGCGTTGTGTCCGCGCACCGCTGTCACGGAAACACCATTGCGGATATCCCAGACGCGTATGGTGGCGTCGGAGGAGCCGGAGAGACACAGGTACGGGGCGAGGGAGCACCAAGCCACGCTGCGGACACGGTCGGAGTGACCTTTCAAGATACGGGCGTGGACGGAGATGGTGTGGTCATCCCCGGGAGAGAGGTCCCACACGCGGGCGGAGCCATCGTAGCTGCCGGACAGGAGAAACTGTGGGGCGGTAGGATTAAAGGCGACGTCCACGCAGGCATCACTGTGACCGGCGAGCACGTACTGTGGTCCGCTGCTGCTGGAGGAGAGGTTGTAGATGTAGACTTTATGATCGTAGCAGGCGACGGCCATTAGCTTGCCCTTGGTGGGCTCAATGTCCAGCCCAAGGCAAGGCTGGCGAGTGGAGTATCGCTTCAGTACCTTGCCATCCTTGGTGGAGATAACGGCCACACCACTTCTCGAGACTGCCGCCACAACACCAGAGTCTGCCAGGGACCACTTGACGCGATAGACCATGTCAGAGAAGATGGAGGAGCGCCAGCCTTCCTTGCGGGTGGAGCAGTGGTATTGGACGACTTCACCACTGGCGAGGGCGGCGAGCAAATACTTCCCGTTGGGAGACCAGTCCACGCTGTACACCATGACAGGGCCAACCTCAATGGTGTACTGGAGGGACATGGTGCGCAGAGACCACACGCGGATCGTGCCGTCAGACCCGCACGACGCCACTGCATCCTTGTCGTGGCTGGATATCACGCACTGCGAGCAGGTGTCGGTATGGCCCGCCTCAATCGTGAAGTCCACCTTCATTTGGGAAATACTAAACACCTTCACCCCACCCTTAGAGAGCGACACCACCACGCGGTCATTGTCGAGGACCGTGACGCACTGCACCCCTTCCGACGGGGTGGTCGGACTAAAAGATCCCACCAACGTTTTACTTCCAATGTTCCACTTTTTCACCGAGTTGCTCTTCTTGCTGCTCGTATAAAACACACCAGACTCCGTCGACGACCACGCGATAGAACTAACGGGGAAGATGTCATCGCTTTCCTTGAAGGCCTCCTTCCACTCGAATATCTGAACTACCTGTTGTGCGTTCATGTCCACCAGCGCGAGGTGTCCGTCGACAGAACCAACCGCCAAGTACTGGGCGTTGTTGGGATCGAAAGCCAGCACACTCACTGGGGACGGGAGAGGCGTCAGATTGTTCTTGTCCTTTTCCTTTTCCTTTGAGGCCGGTGGGAACGGATAGAGGGAGACGCTGGGGCGCAGACCCTGGGATGCGCTGAGGTTGCACAAGCACAGCGTGCCGTCGGTTGTACCCGCAGCGACCAAGTCGGCGCGTGCCTGGGAGACGGACACGCACTCCACTCCTTCGACCGGCCCCAGCTGCTGATGAGGTCCGGGGACGACGACGCAGCGCGGTTCGTTTCCTTCGTTAGTATTTAACGACATTAACCGTCCGTTATTCGTACCAAACAGTAAATGGTATTTGCCGGCAAGGCACATGGTGGTCGGGGTGCCCTCCTTGCGAAACATTTCGCCGAGAGACTTGGGGATGTGCTTGGCGGTAATCGGTTCCACGTCCGCTATTCTGTACAGCTGGACCGACTTGGTTTCCGTGCAGAGGCAGGCCATAAACTCATCATTGTAGTCGAAGGCGGTAATCGTGCCGCCAATCCCGTAGCCGAATATACTTTTAATGGGGTAGCTGGACACGGAGACGGTGGGCGCCGTCTGACCCTCCGGCTGCTGTTGCATTTGCGCCTCCGGCACGACACCGGGGAGATTACGCACGTCTGATCTATACAACGAGACGGATTGAACGGAGCAGTACGCGAAGCTCTTTTCGCGTGCAATCACGTTCCGGGGACACTGTGGGCTACACCCGGCAGGGATATAGGCAACGGTACTTAAAGCCATTGTTTCGAATTAGGGCAGTGTCTCTTTTTTTGTTTGACGGATTCCTCAAGAAGGCAAACGTAAAATTGAAAATTGTAAAAAAAAAAAACTATAGTTCTATGAAGTATTATATACAGGTTGCACACAAAAAAGAAAATAATAAAAAAAAACTGGTAAAGGTGTAAAAGTAGACCAGAAAAGGAGAGAGAGAAAGAGAAGGCGTACGTAAACAAACAAAAGGCGGAATGCTACAATCGGATATTTCCGAAAATGTCATTTCATCACCCTAATCAGAATAAGAGTAGAAACTTTTAGCAGGGAGGGCATCGGCTCAATGGTACTATGAACCGACTACTCCTCCAAACTTCTTTCCACAGCGAGCAATTGTTGTACGGCCCCAGTTGCCTGTTGACACCATTGTACATTTTGTAGTAATTTTTTCATGGCGAGCGTCCAATTATCATCGGTACACTTGCCGTAACGAACCGTCACCCCATCAATCGTCTCGTGGTCGATATAAAAAGGTATTCGTGCCTGTAAGTTGACCCAACCGTCCACAATTAGGGTTTCCTTTTCCTTTAGCGAACGAATATACACATTTTCTTCCTCCATCGAGCCTCCCTCCTCCGTCATGACGGGCGTCTCCTTCCCTCCCTTGAGGAGCGGGGGTGGATAGAGCACGTTTCGTACCCGATCCAACTCCGCCACGAGACGCGACTGACTTGCTCGCAACTTTTTACCTAAGAGGTTGCCCAACTCATTGACCGCCTGCAACACCCCGACACAGGCATCCCCAAACGTGCTCCAAACTAATAGCTTATCTTCCAGAAAGAAATTGGCACTTCGAGCGACCACTTTATCCTTTTTTGAACCGGAAGGCGTCTCGTTGCCGGTGGATCTAAAGTACGAAAGAAGGGAAAAACCTTCCTCACGGGGGGAGAGAAAGTCAATAGTCGTGCCATCCCCTTTTGGGTGTAGCGCGACCGACTCAAACTCGTAAAAGTTAGTCTTTGCCAAAACGGCTATCAGTTCCGCCACCAGACCGCACGCGGTGTTTAACTCCTGCACCGTGATTCGATGGCGCGACGACTCCGCGCACCCCTCTCTACTGTCGTAATACTGACGGATCATGCTATCATTGAGCACCGATTCCAGTGTGCTGGGGGACGTTATAGACGCTCCGTCGTGGAGTGGGGAGCCGTGGTCGGCCAACCCCTCTCTCACCGTCGGGTGACTATAGGGGGAGCCTAGATGAAACCCAAAAATAGTGCCCACAGCCCCCTCCACGTCAATTTGGTACAGTACATTCATCACTTTCTCGACAGAAATAGAAGTAGCTTCTCTGCCTAATCCAGTAATGACATTGTCCCTACACAGCGCCTCGTCCCTCTCACTGAAGAGCCGGGTTCGGTACATCTCGTGGCTCTTCCGGGCGTCTGAGAGAGAAAGGCTGGTCCTCAAGACACCGCGCTCCAGGTCCAGCAGCCGTCCCTCCGCTTCGACACGCTTTTGGACGACCTCTCTTAACTGAAGATCCAATGTCTGTAGCTCTGCACAGTCCTCCGCGATGTTGGCGAGCACCGCAGTTTGGTGTTTGCACGTTCCGGCATCACCCGCGCACCACTGGTCGTACGACAGCTCCAGGGGGGCTTGTTCCTGGCCCTCCTCCGTCGTCTGAGACATACTGGGCAGAAGAAAATCACCTGTCCGGCACAGCGCCTCCAGTTGCTTCGCGGACTCGACCACCGCCTGCTGCTTCAACTTTAGCTGTTCTTTCCAGCAGGAACCACACAGGGGGACCTTCAATTTTGTTTTGGCGGAGCAGGTCTGAAGCAGCGCTCGGACGTCATCCTCAAGGTGCGTGGGTGATTCTCCCTCCGTCCCATCATCGTTTTTAGCGTTCGTGTAAGTCCATTCCGTCACACTAAGAGGCAAACTGGAAAGAATCGGTGCAGAAAGGAAATCACTTTCATGGGTTCCATTGGACGTCTCCTTATTGTTCACCGCGGCGGGTCTTCTGCTCTGCAATGGACGAAACTTTTTCCCCGCAGTCATCGCGCTAGATGAAATGGGGTCAGATGTTTCTCGGCTCGTGTCGCCGCTGGGCAGCTCCCAGTTTAGTGTTTTGCCAGTACACATTTTTACTTTACGCATTACTGAGTGATTTAGGGTCACTATATCCTGTTCCGTTTCACTTTCGACACCTTGGGTTTCGCCTAAGCAAGGCGCTTCGCCTACCGTATTTTCATCGTCTGGCCATAATAGACGCTGCACAAATTTTTTCTTACAGACCGTGCACGTCAAGAGCAGTGACGTCATGTAATTCACCGCTTCTATTGATGGAGTACTTGACCAAGAGTAAAAAAGAAGGAAAAAGAGAGATACAATTTCCACCTTCCCAGTAAAACCGCATTGGGTGTTTCAAAAGGGCAAACACAAAGCAAAACAAAAAAAAAAAAATCTAGCATCTATAACAGCACACAAAAATCTAATAGTTTTCCTTTCCCAGAAATGACGCGAAGCCTTGTGGTCTTTTCTTTTCCTCACGTATGTTAACGGCAAAAGGATCGTATAGCTCCATATTAGCAGCCTTGGAATCAAGCGCTGACGTTTCGTTCCTTTCCCGTACTTCAATGTGTAGGGACCGGATCTCATTCATTAAGGCATTTTGACGCTGCGTACTCTCCATGGACTCGTGACGCAGCTCACTGATGGTATTTTCTAGTTGTCGTCGTGCTTCTCGCTCCGTCTGTACCGTACTGTATGCCTCAATCAACTGTTTCCGCAGCTCATTTACCGCGGCAGGGGCCGGTCTTTGCCTCACTTTTTCCTCCAGTACTTCAATTTCCTCTACAATGCTACGACGACCCTCCTCCTGCCCTAAGATGGCCGCCTCCAGCTGCCGAACTTGGTCCTGCAAAGCTTCCTTCCGTGCCACCTCCTCGCCCACCTGCGCGACAAGACTGTCCAACCGTGACTGATATCCACGGAGTACACTTTCCAAACCCTCCACCCTGGCGGAAGACCGCCGACTGTTGTAATAACCTGTGAGCGCGCTATGGTATAAACTGCTGGGTAAGGTTGAAACTGGTTTTGCCGCCGTTCTGCCCACTCTAGTGGACAGAAGCACACACTCCGAGGCCCGTTCAAGAAGATTGAGGGGATCACCCAGCACGTCCACCTTTTTGAAAAAGCTTTCCCTAGACGGAAAACCGAGATTTGGTCTCCGAAGCGTCGGATCGGTCAAGCTCTTCACAACCGTGGACGGCAGCACCGAAAGCAGCGTCACGTCAAAGTGACCCATCGCCCTGGCTGTTTCATCACCCTTCACCGATCTGGCTAGCTGTACGCACAGCAAAACGACGCGCGCCACGCACTTGAAGCGCCGTTTCGATCGGTTATGAGCGAACGATCCCGCGGCTGTATTACGACTATAATCAACTGGGAGGTGCTTCTCCAAAACCGTGTCGACACTAAGAACATCCTGCTGCAAGCGACGACACTCCGTGGTGAGGTACATTTTTTGGAAGACAAGACCATCTACCGTTTGACTGCACCACCACAAGGCGACAAGAAACCGCTCCACCAAGCTGAACAGAATTTCCGTTTGAACAGTGTGCTCCAGGGATTGGTTACCGCTTTCCAGCAGTTGCGCTTGCAAAACATTGTTTTCTTTCTTCAATGATTCCACTTCCTCTGTGAGACTCATCACCGCGCTGAGTGAATCCTCAAGGACGCGGTGTTGTGTAGTCTTCTCCCCGGCAAACGTCTGCAGCTGCGCTTCCAGCTTCTTCACTGTGTTGGTCTGACCACGAAGTCGGCCTTGTAATTCGTCAATGGACTTCTGTCTCTCCGTCAACAGTATGTTTAGCTTTTTGGTTTCTTCTTCACTCTTTTCGCCTTGCTCACTCATCCTTTTTTCCGCGGCGAGCACATCGGAGCGCCACTTTCGCTCGCTTTTTCTGAGCGTCTTCAGCTCCGTTGACAGTGTCCGTTCCTTTTCTGTATACTCCTCCTCGTGTCGCTTCAGGGTATCCTCCATCTCTTTTAGCTCGTTCTTCTTTTTCGAAACGGTTTGCTTGAGTCCAGAGGAATGCTCACGAAACGCAGAGAGCAGGAGCCGCAATTCGCTGCCAAATTGTTCCACTAAGGGGACGTCGTCATGGGAAGTCCTACCCGGACCGTTTGCCCTTGTACCCGGTTTCTTTGGGGCGTATTCTCTCAGTGCCGACTGCACGAGGTACCTTTGCTTGTCTATCCCTTCCTCGAACAACATGCAGTCCTTGCACGGCTTCGCCTCCAGGACGGTCTCTTGGATGGCCTGGTTCGTCGCCACCAGGCTCACTTCTCTCCTCTTGGCGAGAACTAATTGAGTGTCCAAGGAGGCGCAGTTTTCCTTTAGGTCGTCTATTCGTTTTTCCTGTGCTTCGCAGAAGTCTGCGACCAGTTTGAGAGACTCCCGCAGGCGATGCAGTTCTTCTAGTGCACTTTCGAAGGAGGGGCTCTCATGGTCAAGCACCACGTCCAGGTCATCCAGATTTTCGCCGCGTCCCATATGCAGACACAATTGAAAGCACTCATTAGCCACTTCTAAGCAAAATCCAACAAATTTTTCTTTTTCCAAGTTGAGTTTGGACAATTCCTGCCTGGTGCGTTCTTGCGCTGCGTTACTGAAGTCAAGCTCCGCCAACGTTTTTTCTAATTGGTTTTGCAGATCGCTCGTCTCACACTCCGCCTCAATTTCCTTTTTCTCGTTGGCGATTTTGATTAAATTTAGTTCACCACACAGTGCCTCATTTTCAGACTCCACACCGGCTAGACACCTCTGCAGTCGCTGATTCTCTAATAATGACTCTTCCAATTGTCTTTCAATGTCGACAATATGTTCGTCGTTTCTAGTGAGATTCGACTTTAATTTAATAAAGTACGCTTGCATGTCGCGCAGTCCTTCTGCCGTGTTCCACACTCCGCTAGAGTGCTCGAGGCTAGAACCCAACTCTTCTGCGTCTTCGCCCAAAGAGACCGCCGAAATCTCATCCACATTCTTCTTTTTTAGCTTTCGTTGGAGTTCGAACAATTGGGCCTCCAGTTTTAGATTTTTGCTCTCCAGCTTCACCGCCTCCCGGCTGCCTTCCTCCAGCTTCCGACGTAACGAAGCTACCTCGTTTTTCCTGCTGTCCACTTCTAACTGCAGTTGGTGTACTTCTTTTCCAGCGAGATTATTCTTTTCTTGGAGTTCTGTCATTTTCACTCTGTTCAAACTCAGTTCCGTTCGAAGTTCGTTTTCCCGTGAACGGGACTCCTCTAGAGCCGCCTCCAGTTTCTCGATTCGCTTCTCATTCTTGTTGTGGTTGAACTGCTGTGCCAATCGCCACTGAGCCGCACTTTCGGTAGCCGCGTACACCTGCTTCTGTAACTCCTCGGACCGCTCCACCTCCTTCTCGTAGGCCCGCTTGAAATGCAACAAGTCCTGGATTTGTCGCTGGCTCTCTTTTAAGAGACGGTTTGAATTATCGGTGAAGGTTCTTTTCCACTCCGGGTCCTCTACCTGATTCGGCGCACTTGCGTCCTCCGACCGTTTCGCGACCTTGGACGGATCTATCGGAGAAACCCCTAGCGCTGAGCGATCGGGGGAATGGGAAGGGGACCCTTCCGTCCGTGCCGCCGACAGCAGCGAGTCTAGAATATCCGTGGTGGCCTTGTCTTCTCCCGCAAACCGAACCCGTCTAGGGTTTGTGCTGGTCATCCACTACAGTAGAAGGGAAAAAAAAAAAAAAAGAACGCAAGTAAGCTGCGAACAGAAAAGAGAGGGGAAAGAATATGCAAGAAGTCTTTGAAGCACAGTGGACTGTGACACTACGTCCAAAACACAGTTGAATATCAAAGTGAGTTTGCAGGAAGAAGTAATAATTTACATTGCACGACATTAACATGTTTTTCTTTTTTTTTTTTTGCTTGTTTGTTTTTCACACAAAGTCTTCATACGACGGTTCAGCTGAAATCGTGTACTTGTCTGAATCCTTGACAGATTGTTTTGCCTCCAGCAGCCTATTCTTTTCGGCCTTATCCCGCAAGTCGTACTGCCGACGAGCCATCTGCCTGAACTGCCGTTTCATCCCCTCCGACTGAACTCTATTCTCTTCCGTGACGGACTCGATATGCTTCGAAATATAAACATGACGGGATAACTGGTCTCTCTTCTCAATCTGATGCATCTCTTTCCCAAGGCGCTCCTGCTGCGTCAACGCCTCTTTGCGTATACTATTTAACGGTAAGACGTGCCTTGCTTGTATGTCTTTGGTGATATACGTCAGCGTCGCTGCGCTTTTCTGCGTGTTCACGGGAGTCCCACCACTGTGGCTTACGGAAGACCGTTTTCCGCTACCAAACGTATCATTCAATGACATCTTCTCGGCATTCTTTCCAATGTTGACCTTTAAGAAATTCGCGGCGTAGTACTCAATGAAAGGTGACGCTTCGGGTACCGGAGCCTTTTCCTGGTGAACCTTGCTACCCTTCGCCCGCTGACTCTGGCGTTCTGCGAGTGACCGACTCACCTCATGCGGTTTAACATCAAGCGGGGAGCAGAACACTTTTTTGCTGGTTTTGGTCAAAACAAAGGACGCGACTCGGCCGTCATTCGTCGTGGAGTGGGCGCTATTCGCAGATGCAGTTCGGCGAAAAGACCGGCGGAAACTCTTTTTCCTCAAGGCATCTTGGGCTAGTTTTCGGCGGTACTTTTCGCGGAGCTCTGCCATTATCTCGGTGGAGGCAGACGCGACGGGAAAGGGAACGTCCGAGTAGCAGGTGCCTGCCCGGTCGAGAAGATAGGCTCTGACGGTAGCGTCGCACAGCGCGAGTGGCTCCTGTGTCAGGAAAGAATCCTCCGGCTCTTGAGACAGTTCCGACTTCATGTCGACGTCCCCAACCGCGGCGGCAAGCTGATTGTGTGACTCCGCGGTCTGCGATGTCATCAGCTGCTTGCGCACTTTCTCCATGTACGTGTCCCGTCGGTCCACCGAGGCGTCCGCGCCTTTCGACAGGACTGATCGACTCAGTTTTTCAGAGTGTACGGACGCCTCTAGCGGCGGGCGGGGCAGCGGCAGCTCTGACGGTTCCTTCTCCGAGTAGGACGAAAACGTAGAATCGGAGAGTGAAGAGGCAGCACGGACTAACTTGGTTTCCTCCACGTCATCGTCAAAGTAGTTATTCCCCCGTGGGACGCGCTTGCTTGCCTGCAAATTGTTTTCGTTTCTTCTCACCACCACCTCTTGCTTCACCTTGTTCCGTCGATGCTGCCGATTCACCCGCTTCTCCAGTTCGCAGACCAGGTTCTCGGCGTGCTCGGTGTGTCGGTGAAACTCGGAAATCAATCGGTACCCTCCATTGGCGTCACTGACGTCCACATCATCGAAGGAACTTTCCTGGAGAGGGGCAATCTTGCTTTTTTTAACTCGCTTCTTTCGCTTTTCATTCGGATCAAAGTCTTGGGAACTCTGTTGTGTCACTGCCGCTTGTCCGTCCTTGGCTGCGTCCTCTTCCGCATCATCGTCCTCCGTGGAGCTCTGGAAATTTTCGGCACTGCTTTTGAGAAGCGGGATAGGGTTGTCGCCATAGGTGAGACAGGACTCATACTTCAGTGCGATCGTTTCAATGCGCTGTGTGTCCGCACTCGTCGGCGTTAGCCAGCCAGAGGTAGGGACGTGATTCATCAGCCAGCCGCTGCACCAAAAGCTAAGCAGCTGCACCATGTTCGCCCGGAATGTGGCGTTGAACATTTTAGCGTGGGAGTCGTTTGGGAAGCAGTACTGCAAGGCAAAATACACCGTCCTCGTAATCACAGTGATGCAGTTGCGGATGAGTAAATCCTTCTCCCCCTCCAAGTAGAGGAAATAAGAACCAAAAAGCGCCGCTAAGCGGCCAAAGCACTTTTGCTCCATTGCCACATG
This sequence comes from Angomonas deanei, assembly GCA_903995115.1. Taxonomy (NCBI): domain Eukaryota; phylum Euglenozoa; class Kinetoplastea; order Trypanosomatida; family Trypanosomatidae; genus Angomonas; species Angomonas deanei. Next base: position 92,688 of record LR877152.1, on the reverse strand, counting down.
GTCATTATACTCATCCAGTGTGGCGACAAAATTGTTCAGCGTCTCACTGAGAAGGTCAATGTTATCGCTGTCTGGCAAACGGCCGGTGCGGTGAAACCCGGGCATTTCCTTCACAAGCTGAAAATCGTATGAGTCAAGAAAACGAATGAGACGCTCCGCCTCCGCCCCGCGGCTACCCGTCGGTCCCGGGGATGACGCACCAGACCTTACGCTGCCTTGCAAACTGTCGTGTGCGGCCTTTTCTTTTTGCCAGAGAAAATCACTCACCAGTAACTCCTCTGTCAGTGTTTCGAGGTCCTGCAGCCGCGGCAAGGTTGCCTCGGAGGAACGCTCGCTCTTGCTATACAGCGCATCAAACGTGTGCTGCAACCGGATATAGCGGCCGATCAGTATTTTCTCCAACCACCCCCGGCGACAACGCACCACGACGTACCAAAAGAAGCTCACAATCATGTGGCCCGCCACCGGCTTTGCCAGGAACTGTGTCAGGTTGAAATCCGAAAGATGATTTAGAAATGCCCCCTTTTCGTGGGTAGTGAGGTAATAATACAGTTCCACGGCGGGAATCTTGAGCGGTAAAAAGCTATTCAAAACCTCAGGGTCCGTTTTCTCCGGATCGTACACTACTTCCACCTCCCTAGTACCGGCGTCACCGGGGTGTTCTCGTTTAAACGGGACGGCGGCGATTGTCCCGTCGTCGTTGAAGAGAGGCAAGTACACTGAGAGAAGGGACTCTGCGTTCACCTTCAAGTGTCGTACAGAGTTTTTCTTTGCCTTCTGGATGCGCTCTACCAGTTGGTCGAGGCACACTTTATCCGTGTCGGCATCACCGGGGGATGGTCCCACGTCGACGGTGGTTAAAAAGGTACTATCGTCCGCTCTGTTAGGGGCGGTACGGTTCATATCTCGCCGACCACCAAGACTAAAGTTCGAGTTGGGGGACATGAGGGATGGTAAATTAAGCGAAGATGTAGGGGGAGCGGAGTTGGGGTAGACTCCGCCTTGGGTTGGATTTTCTCCGCCCACCACTACTACCTTCCGTGGAGTGCCCGAACTGTCTAACAGGCGACCCCGCTCAATGGTGGGAAGATGGTGCGGGGCCCCACCGGAGGAGGTCGTCGTCCGGTCTTCCTCCCTGGCCGCTCCATCCAACGTGTGCACGGTCACCGTGCCATCCTTGTGAAGGACACGGGTAACGCCCTTGTACGTTTGCCTAACCAAAAAGTTGTTAATATCGTGCTCGTAGTTGTAGTTCGTCTTCACACGGCGTCCCCCTCGCTTTTCTCCGCCTTTCAGTCCTTTTCCTCTCCCCTGTGCCGCATTCTTTGAGGAAGGTATGGTAGAGTTAATACAGGAATTCTCACTGCGTTGAGATTCATTGAACTCTCCCACTCCACCGTTGTAGTTCGACGTGCCATACTGTGGGTAAGCGTTTGACATTTTTTGACGAAAGGAACTAGTAGTAACGACACTAACCTTACCTAAATCTATACGAAAAGAGGGTTAGAAAAAGCGTACAGTACAATAATAAGAACAATAAAATGAACAATGCGTTCAGCTTCAAAACAGCAACCAACAGTCTCTCGGACTCTTTCATTTCCGCTCTGATGAGAAACAAATGACATACATGAAGGGAAAAAACAAAACAAAAAAAAGAACTACTAAACACTAGTAAGCTACAATCTAACTAAATCCCTAACGTCCTCTACTAACAACGGCTTAATTCTTGCTCGTCATGTGCTTCCACTCCGAGACATCCTTATGCTCGAAGGGGACGGCCCACGACGTCTTGGCGCCATCTCTCTTTACTAAAGGTTTCCAGTTCCAGAAACGTTCTACGCGGCTGAACTTTTCTCTCATCTCCGGGCGAGCCCACTGATCGAGGTAGATATCGTCCTCTTCTATAGTAGGCACGTTGGGCTGGTTGAGAACAATATTCTTAAAGTGGCTCCAGCCAGGCTCCACGCCCATACCACGATAGCAACCCCAAAGCGTATACCACCCGTAGAACACCATGAGCATCCACGCCATCCAGAACGTTGGTTTGGTCGCCATGTTCAGGCGCATGCCATATCTACTCGCCATCTCATCCATCGTGCTGTCCCACGACTCCTCGGTCATGCGAATGCTCTCCTCGCGGGTGAAAGGGTACTTAGGGTCGAATATTTCCTTGGGGTACTCGAACCACTCAATATGGGGGTTGAAGTCCATGGGGGCAATGGGGTCGTTGTTGCTGATGGAGGGAGGTTGGGCGGCGCTGTTGTACCGGTCAGACTTGATCACATCTTTGAATTCATTCGCAATGAAACGTCTGGAAAGAGCCAGGCAGGACGCCGTGGGCGCACCGGCACGCAGAAAAGCACGCATCGTGTATCTTTGACAAAAAAAGAAAGGGGGGAGGTGAAGAAAATCAATGTGAGCACTACATAACGAAAGGCATTAGACCTCACCGACCACCACAATAAAAAAAAAAACTAATCATTCATAAGAACTGAAGGAGAAAAAAACAGAAGGTTCTATCATCTAAATCTGAAATCTACACAATATCTTGTAATGCACTCAAAAGAGAAACCACGTCCTTATTGATACAAGCTTCCAGTGCTCGTTTTCGCTTATCCTCTAAAGAGCGAATTGTATTTAAGTTTCCTTTGAGAATGCAAGAGACCACGGAGCTACACTCCTGACACGAAGTCGAGCTCGTCCCTACTGGTAACGCGTTCTCCTTTTGATCCTCCTGGGAGATATGTCGCGTCTCCTCCAGTGCAGCAACAGCTGCCTTTGTGCGTTGAAGATTCTCATGCATATCGGCGACAAGCTGTCCCTCCTTCTCGTTGTCCTCCTTGACCATTTTCACCAGCGGAGAAAAGGACATTTGTTGTTCACTCGTCGTTGCCGGCGCCGCCGCATTAGCAGGTGAGGTCTCCATCTCCCTCTCTCTACTTCTCTTTAGGCTAATGCCGCCAGACAAATAGCGTTTGATAACGCCTTCAATTTCTGGGACAGTGCAGTTCCAATTTACGGCTTTCGTGCGAATCCAGCGCCACATATTTAATTCCTGTACAAACGCTTTCCCCGCGAGCCAATCGGCGACAGAGAGGTTCAGATCGATGGGGGAGGTCGCCCCACTATCGGCATCTTCCTCTGCGCTCAGTGCTTTAATCACCGAAAGGACGTGACCGGCATTTTTCTGAATGACGTTAGGGGTGATACTTCCACTAAACTGAACCGCCTGAAGAGGCACCTTGCGCAGTCCCTCCTCCGGGTTGAGATGACTGGCGTACACTCCATACAGGATGAGCGCCATATCCTTCGCCGGGACCTCCGGGAAGGAAGAGTAGTTGGTGGAGAGGATTTCATTCACCCAACTAATGATCTCCTTCCGTGAATATAAGTGAGCGTCTGTGGCGGACATCTAAGCGCACACGCGACAAAAACAACGAAAAAGAAAAACTTTAATCAGAAAGAAGTAGAGAGAAAGCAGTCGAGTCTTTGCCCGTGATAGAGCATAGATGTCACTCAGGGTCGAACAGCAATACTAATAATGATGATAAGCACCTCAAAAGACACTTCGGCTCAATATGCTTCACTTTCTCAATATTTAAGAAAGGTGAACAACGTTTTTTTTTTTTGTTTGATTTTTTTTTTTTTTTGAAAAATCCAAACTCGGTAAGTATAAAAAAAAGTAAATGTAACAAAAAAAAAAAAGAGCAGTGAAAACAACGCCTGTCGAGATCGGCTGGCAGTTATCCACTGCTTGATAATGAGGTAGTTGGCAACAGCGACGCATCCGTCGAATACAAGGAAAGGCTAACTCGCGACGTGCTGTGTTTTTGCTCGCTGCAAGTTGATGCATCAAAATGTTTCTGCTCCTTGTCCTTTGGACTATTCTCCTCCGAAAACTCGGGGAGCGGAGGGGCAGCCTCACTAGGTGGCTCACTAGAAACAGGGACTCCCTTCTTTTCCTTTTTACGACTACGTAAAGAAAAGGGAGAGTCAATGTCATTCTCCATATCCTTTAGCAATTCAGTATAGATCTTTTCCACCGACAACTGTTTTTTGGAGTCCTTCGTGTTCGGGACAGTGGTACTAGAGCCACAATCAGATTTGTCCGCATTCATCTAAACCCTAAAACTGTGAAGAAAATAAATTTAAAAAGAAAAAGACCTCTATGTACGCTCTATAGGGAGGGAGAGAAAAAAAAAAAGAATGTGCTATACAAAGGCGCGTCGACTGCTGATCCGTCTTGCCATTTTAATAACTCCAGTAGAAGAAGAGTAGGTTTACAACCACAACTATTATTCACCACAGCCATTATGATCTCTTCAAAATACTGTTCAGTTCCCGTACATTGGTATCTTTATTGGCGGCGGTATTGTTCTCGATCAAACGGCTCACTTCTGGAATATGGTGGGGTGTCACCGTCGCAGCGGATCTCAACACGATAGAGTGCAAAGAGCCTTTTGGAATGTAAACCAACTTGACCGTTGCTAACAAAACTTCTTTGCAGCGGTACTCCTTGTACAAGTCTGAAATGTAGGCTTCGCAGAACTCCTCGGAAAGGTTGACGGATCTTCCACTCACAAGCTCCCCGAGTGTCTCACACAGCAGTGCTGCGTCGTCAATGGTGGTCTGAGGATGCTCTCTGACGAATCGAAGACTCCACCTGAAGAGCGCCAATTCAGTCTCCCCCAATGCCTCTTTCGGGGCAACCCCGCCAGCCATGGCAGCACGACAAATGTCTTGGAAAAGAGAAAGGAACTCCTTCAATGGGATTCTACTTCTCTGTTCTTTTAAATAGCGAAGCACTTGTACAAACACAGAGAACAAATCGGTATCGCCAGGTTTACCTGTGTCTACAGTGGGGCCCTGTGAGAGAAGATGAAACAAGTGCACAACACCAGGCGCACACGACGCATCCCCTGACCTCAAAGCCAATTGAATCGTCAGTGACAGCACAGTAGGACGTAGTGCTTGGTTCCACTCTAGAGGTGTTTCGCAGAGTTTGAGGCACTCCGAAATCAGTAAACGAACATGACTCGAGTGAGGGGAGATGAGCTCCCGTCTTAGAATGGCGACTAGTGCCGCAGGGAATTGTGGTGAAATCTCTTTCCGTCCCTGCACTTCCGCTGAGTACACTGGCAGAAACGCCACGAGACGGGATAGAGATACCGCCGTGTTCTCGACTGCCAACGTCATCACCTCTTCCACGAAAAATCCACCTGTGATTGAGTCCATCCTACAGCCAAGCTTCACGAAGGGAGAATCAAAATACACCTCCTTGAACTTGCTTTCCATTATTTCACGACGGCACAGTTGTTGGAACGAGCGCAACACTGCCAGCTGCTGTACACCGTCACTCGACAGCAGCTCCACCAGCGCTCGAAAATCCACCTCGCAAAGGCGATTCGCTTCGTTGACGACCTTGTACAATAAGTTTGTCCAGAGCCCTTCGCTTCCAGTGTTCCTTGTTAAAAACACAACAGAGGAAGCCAGGCCAATCGAAGAAAACGGTGCGTACTGGAGACGTTTAGCGACCAAAAACAATAATGTGGCGCGTTTAGACTCGGATGCGTAATTCAGCAACAGCGCAAGCGCGTCTACCCCAAAGTGGCAAAAATGACCTTTAGTAAACAGGGCAGTGATATTCTGCACCGCCACTTCCACCAGAGAGTCTGATGACGGTGTATCTCGCACGCAGGCGGCAATGCTCCACCACGTTTGTTTTACTGTATCCCTGTCCACAGTCCCAAAGTAATTCGACGAGGGATTTACTGCCAGTTGTGTGTGGAGGATTTGTTTTACCATCTCCACACCCAAAAACTGACCAGACAGTAGCGGACCGCCCACGCTCAACTTTTGGAGCATACCGATAACATCTTTTCTGTGAAGATTCATGTTTGCGTGGTGTTCTTCGAGAAAGTCCAAAAAGGAAACAAGCGTGTTGTACGCGCGGCTCAAGTCCGTCTTTCGGTTGGTCGACCAACCACTTGGACTGACAATTGTGATGCAGGCCAACAGAGTCTCCAAAAGAAACACCAGCACGTCCTGCGCCGCTTTTACACTCGCATAAGAATGGCGACGTACATGCTTCTCTTCTTTGGCTGTGAGGGAGCCAACCTGCCGCAGCCGTCCTTCCGCCTGCGCGGTGCACTGCAACCTCTCCAAGAGAAGCGGAAGATGCCGTGTATACGGTGCATTCAGTCTTTCCAGCTGAATACGACAACTTACAACAGAGCACAAATGGGACCAGTTGCGTGGGCAATAGGAAGCATACAAACCAGTCACCGTTCGACTGGTGCGCCAGATTTGAGGAAACAGCTCTCCACAGAGCTCCCGGACGACAAACACCAGCGGACGCGGCACCTTTCCTTTTCGTACTTCCCGATGTACAACGCTAAAAAGGCAATCCAGCAGAAAAGACGACCGACAGCCCCCGCCGCCCCCTCTGTGAGCGCAGGTAAATGTGCCGTTTAGCGTATCTTTTCCGTCAGTACGGCCACCATTTGCATTCCCCACTGGAAGAGAGCCAAACTCCGTATACTCTCTCACTGCCCGCGCGACAAGTGGAACGGACAGTACGGTCTTTCCATTGTTTGAGAAGCTTTGGGTACTGTTGTAGCCTGAATAAAGGTATACAATGGTGCGGGGATTGTAAAGCCGCACCGGCGTTGCCTTTCCGCCGCCGCTCTTAAGGAGTTGCACATACTCGCGCAAGAATGGAGGGAAAAGATGGTATCGACGCTCCATCGGATCGGATGACTCCACCATGATGGACCGCATTCGGTTGTCAAGACGACCGCGGTTGACCACCGCCGACAGTTCTTCTAAGCAGTGGGGTACTTTTCGCCCCTTGAACCGCAGCCAGTTGCACAGTCTCTCCAGTGACACGGTGGCGTTACTGACGATGCTTGCCACCACACCGTCGTCGGACAAGGAAGAGCTGTTAAGCATTTCTAGTGAACTTTTTTCAACAACAGAGCACAGAATAAAATCCAATGTCTCCTCTGCTAGGCACTCCACTTCCAGCTGTCGGCTATTCGCACAGAACTCCAAGCAATTAAGAAACGCTGTGTACGCATCGACACAAGTGTTAAGGTATTCGGTACTGTCTGCCACCGCAAAAGCGAATAAACGATCCAGTAGGCACGTCCACGCCGTCGAAAGATCGTCCACCGTGATGGCATCCTCCATGGCGAGCGACTGAAGAATTGTGGAAAGGTCATCCGTGTTCGAAAGTACCGCAATTCTCGCCAGTAAACTCTCAACCTTTGCGCTGGGAGTACTGTGCGCTGTTAACAGCTGCGCAGTTGTCAAATACACTGCAGCAAGAGAGGTTGATGGTGGAATATAGGTTGCGCGTGTACCATCCACCAGCGCGGGAGGGCAACCGGCGTGTTGAACCGTAAAGTTTAACCCGTATAACTGAACGGGTTGGTGGACCAAATTCGTTTCGCCATTGGCATACTCGGAGGAGTGAAAGAGGGACACCTTTGTCTGTAGGGAGGCGATTGGTCGGGATAAGGGGCCTTTGAGTGACGCACCGGTTTCCGTAGCGCTGGTACACTGCTCGCCGCTGGACGCCATCAAGGACGACACGTACGATGCAAGACCGCAAAGCGTGGCATCCTCACAGACGGCTTGCACTGTCTTGATGCGGTCTGCAATGACACGAAACACACTGTCTTCCGTGCCGCACAACGGGAACCGGAATATTAAAAAGCAAAGGAGGTCGACACGGCTCGGATAAAAGAAGCACACGGTGTTCACTGCTCGGTTAAAGTTCTCTTCGCTCAACGGCGACTTTTCCAAAAGAAACGCACCCCGGCAAAAAGAGGCAAGATGAAAGATATTGACCGTCTCGGATGTACTTATTTGATCTTTGTTATCAAAAGCACGGTTACCCTCTGCAAAAAGGTACAACATCCACGAGAAGAACATGGGTGAATCCATCAGCACGTTCAACAGCTCAGTAGACAGTAGTGGTTGTAGACCGTCCAACGAGGGCGACGTGCTATATACAATCGCCACAAAGTGCGCCCTCTGCGTCTCCGACCACTCCTGACAAAAGCTCGAATTCACACAAGGGGCAAACATTCGTTTCACAATGAGCAAAGACAACCCCATCCTTGTTAGGGGGTGTACCTCTGAGGGTATTTCTTTCGCCAGTGCGTCCGAAATAACGTCAGAAAAATCGGACACCACCGAAACATTGCTGTCAAAGACCGCTAAGCAACAAGCCATCGTAAACGATTCTTCTCTCGTCAGCATTTCTTGTCTATCATTATACCAGGCACGAAGGGCGTCCCACACTACAGAGCCGCGACCATTATGGTGTTTTGTCGAATAAAATGTGACCCAAAATTGCACACCTATAAACAAACGACAGAATTCGTTGTCCTGAAGCGTCACTCCTCCTTTCTCCTCTTCCCAGTACGCATACCAGCCGTTTACCAACAAGTTTTCCACGTTATCACCGGAGCGGGTTTGCATTTTCATAATGTATGAATGGATTGAATACAGATCACCCTCTCCGTTTATCGACACCTCCGCTCGCAGAAGTTCTCCACGGAAACGGTTCAGTAAGGAAACAGCACGGTGAAAGCAGAGCAATACCTCCTTTGGGCTCCATTGGGGTGCGACGTCCCCCAGGAGACCGTTTACGTGATTCACAGCACTGTCGAGCAACACTAGTCGCGACACTTTGCTAGAGCTTTCAAACCAGCACAGGTGGTGTTGCAAAGCAAAGCACATCACCTCTAGTTTCGCCAACAGAGTGCCTTCGGGGTGCTGAAAAAATTTGTTCACTTCCTCCCTGGCCACCTTGTGCCGCTCGAGTACAAGGTCATCGTGGAGAATAAGAATGGAAGAGGAACACCGCGCCATTTGCGCACTCGCGAGCTTTTCGATCCACTTCGACACGAATAGTGCTTCCGCCTGTCCTCTGTCCGAGGACCATTGCTGGAGGAGACGCGCACAATTTTTTATGCTCTCCAGACCAGTTGAGGAATCTCTGTACTGAAACCCTCGCTTGACCGCTCCTACACACGTGAGAAGAACTTCTTCGTCGAAACACTGCAGTTGGTTCGACACCGTTTGAATGTGCTCTAAAACAGCTTGCAAGGCTCCAACCACCACCACTGTAAACTTTTCCCTCCCTGTATCCGTGACCGCGCCGGCAAATAAAACGTCGAACCACCTTTTCACTAGATTGTTGAACTTTGCGCGGATCACTGAATGCTTACCCAGTTCTGACGCGGTGGATTCGCCTGCCGCATCCCACCGTAAAAAGTCAAACGCGTCCCTTGAAAGTAGCACAACGACGTGCTTCAGTTCCTCCCGCTTCGTGAAATCGCCCCCTGTGCCGCCCTCCGGCACCACATCGGATTCTTTGGATACGTCGCTTGAAAGCTCCACGCAGGCTTCTAATATTTGAAGAAGCTGTTCACTGCTGATTGGCATTCTTGAATAACAGTTTCGGAATTCCAAATAACCACGCACAATCCCCTCCGTATCTTCCACCATTTTGCAGAGCTTTAGCTGTTGGTACAACGAGTCCCGTGCGTCCCGAAGCACCTTGGCGTTAAAAACGTGTGCCTCCGTGCAGCAATGAAGTACTTGTTGTTCGTCCTCGTTGTGGAGGGCCCTAATGTAGTGCAATAGTCGTTTGCATTCGGACTCGGAAAGTATCCCCTCATCGGGAATAATCTCTGCCATACCGGTGGATCGAACATTCTGTGTGTAAAGCTCTGGGAGCAAACGCAGCGCTCGGAGGGCAAGCTGCCGGCAGCTGAATTGCTTGAACAGGATATCTTGCTGCTCCTCCGCACCGGTGTGACGGCTTCGTTTCATTTTCTCCAGTTTCGTGTAGACTCTGTAGGAGCAGTTTAGCGCGCACATACCAACCGTCTTGCTGTGATAACCACACGTCATCGCGTAGTCTACCATGTGTTCCCCAAACACGAGTGGACCCCTCGGCACACTGACGCTTACAGCCATTTCAAACTCGCTTAGCGACAAGACCCGTTTGTCCCTTTCGTAATCGTACAGAAGGGCGACCGCTTTTTTAATGTCTTTCGCTTTCGCTATCTCCTTCATTTTGTCCATAAAAGCAGAGTGCTCCTCCTGGGAGAGCGGAGTCCACTTCTTCTTACTTCCCGTCGGGACTGCTAACAACGGTACGTCACTCGCGTGAGCGGCGAGGATGCGAAGCGCCATGTCCCATCGGGGAGGATTCGTGTGCTCCACAAGGTGCCTCCGCAGACTGTCAAACGAACGTTGGATGACACGAGTGTCGCACTGTTGAGCGTAGGTCTGCACTTTTTGTGGCACCCCAATAGACGGAAAGTAAACCCCCTTTAGGTAATCCTCCAGGAATTGTGAATGCTCCTGCGAGCCAGTTTGCGTTTGGACATGGCGGGCGCCTTGTGAAATAAACAGGACAAACACCTTGTGCCGAAAAGATTGTACGGCGGTTGGTTCAACGGTGCGGTCGTGCTCCAGCTTCCGTTGCTGTATCGATTGCGCAATCACATAGTCCCTCAATGTAGCATCCATGCTGTCTAAACCAAGCTGAATAAGCGCCAAATTACTGTTGCAAATAGTCAAGGCTAACTCATTTCCGAAAAGTGCTTCTGCCTCCTCTATGTCTCGTGCTAAAGTACCGATTAACCGCCCCATCGTCTTGTAGCAACGTTCGCTGGAGGAAAACACAACACTCAACAAATTTTTCAGATTTCTCGCGGTCTCTCCTTCCTCCGTGGAATCCATCTTGCCGTCATTAAACAGCGGGGAGCAGAATCTGAGCAAGTTCACTAGTTCGATCGTTGGGCTTCCCTCCGCGTCCACTGCTATTTTAAACTGCAGTATGTCTAGAAGAATCAGCAGGACATTCACTTTGGGTCTTTCACCGCGTGTTTTCCCTTGTTGTGACAAGTACAACTGCACAAACTGATGGATAGTTTCAGACGGTAACGACCTCATTGCGATGGATAGCGGGCACAGAATCTTCCTCGTGTCCTGATTAGCATTAATGTCTTCCACCGCACCACAGAGAACGTCAAGAATAGCAACGCACACCAGCGCATTGTATGTTTGTACATTGACCGCCGACTCCATTGTCAAACCGCACACTTTCGAAATAACACTGGAGCAGTGCACCTGTAAACTGTCCAGGGATTCACCATTAACGATTAGCAATTGTGGAAACCACGCATTAGCAACCACTTGTATGCTTTGATGAATGTGTGAGTTGATCGGTGTGCCGTTTTGATACCCACTGTCGAGTTCTAAAAGTAGGGTCGTCAATAGAATCAATCCGTCCCTCCCCGCCGTGACTGATTTTCCGTCTATACGTTGTCGCATGGCTGTCGAGCAAATCGAGAACACCGTTCGCCAACCGGTGTAAGGCAAAGCCGAAAGTTGGCAGGTGCCTTCGGGGGGTGACGGAAGACGCAGGGAATGACTCCCACCAGCAAAGCGCCAGAGAGTAATAAACAGGTTAACCACGGGACTGCCCCCTCTCCGGCAAACTTCGTTGACGTAGTCCTCTAAATCTTGCAAGAGACGCTCTGATTTTCTGGTGTCCGCACCATAGGCAAATTGCAGAAAAAGCGAAGAAAACGCAGGGTCGGTTAGACCTAATGTATCACCCTTTGCTAGACGATCGTCGAGCGGTTTACGCGTCAGACTCCACCTCTCTAAAGTGTGCTTCGCAACCGAAAGTCTTTTTAAAAAGAGTACCTCCTCTTTTCGGTGTTCATACAGTTTTGAAAATTGATGGGGATGATCACACCACCGACAAACCACCTCATGTAGGCGGCGTAGCACATCGGCTTGTTTTATAGGGCAGTTGCACTGGTCTAGTAATTCTATCATGTGTACCACTGTTTTTGCGCTGCGTCCACTGGACACGACGGCGTCGTCGAGGACTTGAACGAGCAAGTCTGTCACCACATTAACGTTGTTCGCGCGCAACGATTTTGGTTCGTATTTGGAAGGCATCCCATGTTCCTCTGAGGTTAGCCCACCACGATTCCCTTGGGGCTTTGTCCAGTTTTTCCGTGGAGCGCCAACACTAATACTTTCCAAAACTCGAAGACAGTCACCCCAGCCATAGTGGAAGCGACTCTTTCTCAACGGTCCATTCGACAGAAGTGGCCTTATCGGATTAATAATCCTTTTATTCATGTAAGTACTAGGGGAGTTCAATAGAGGGGAAAGAAAAGAGACGTGAAGGGAACGACCACACTCACCGCACCTCCAGGAAGTGCCCGATATCAGTGAAATTCTAAAAGAAAAAAAAGTTATGTAAACACTTAACGAGAACAACAAGAAAAAAAAAAACTGTGTTATTTATTAATTAATGGCTAAGAGACCCAGGCTCCAGTTGAAGCATCTCTTCCTTTTCACGCCGCGCAGTGGCCTCCACCAGCATTCGCATCACCTCAAAATGTCTGGCCATGCACTTTCGCCCGCACGCATCCATCTGTTGAGTTTTCTCGTCTGGGAGGCTCGCTACTAACTCCGCTGCCGTTAAATTCTTTTCATAGCAAATATCCCAGCAGTTTGCCAAGTGATGATTCATCAGGTCTAACATAGAAAACTGCTCTACCGCTTGGTAAATGGCAAATTGTGTCTGCATTGGAGAAGGTGGTCTGCTGGTGGGTTTCGGACAATCACTAGAGTAGTACGAAAAAAAAAGGAGTGGGGTAGAAAAGGAGCAATGTTTTTTTTTTGGGAGGTGTTTCACCGAAAAGACTCAAAAGAACAGTCAACAAACGCAAACAAATGCGGATACCACTTTTTGTTTGTTAATATGAAAAAGAAGAAAAATCAGAAAGATAAACGCTAAATAAAATGAATGAAAGATGAAAGCAAACTCGAAGTAGAAGAAAAAAAACGTTTTATAATTCTTGATGTGGCTCAGGTTTAGCGAGTCGCATCATTTCCTTTGTCATCAAGCTGGCATCGCCCTGCGTCAACTGTAGCAGAATCCCGATGGGGGTCGAGAAGACCAGTCCGTCCCACCGAGACATGGACAGAACGGCAGCGTCGTGGTCGATTTTCCGCTGTGCGGAACACCCATCCAAACAGATCGCCACCCGTATGTTCTGCTGCAGCAAGGCATCGGCCGTCTGTAAAATACACACATGCGTTTCGTGCCCCCACAGTACCACCTGCTGTACTGGTTCCTTGCCGTCGGATTTCAAATAATCGACCACATCCTTCGTCAGCATCGAGGGTGTCATTTTCGCAAAGACAGGCGCATCTTTGGGTAAAATAATATCCTTGTGCAGGTGTCCCACGCCCTGCGGATATTGCTCGGTAGCCAGAAAGCTGAAATGCTCCCGCGGCAACTGTTCGTACAAACGAGACAGTTTATTCGACACTTTGACTGCATTCTGAAAGTTGGGTATTTTATCGACTAATTTTTCCTGAATGTCGCAACAGAAGAACGCCGTGCGACATGAAGTGCACTTTTGCAAGATGTGAGAACGAGGGTTGATCATGACAACTTTTAAAGGTGAAGAGAGAAGTTCTAGCTCTGCGGAAAATGTAAACACCCGACGTTGGTCTACGTAAAAGAGGGGGAAAAGGAAAAATGACCCAAACACACGCTTGATGAACGGTGGAACATAACGAAGGGGAAATAATAGATTCACAGACGATGAGCTCTATATAGTTTTATATTGTTTGTTTGTTTTTTTAGTCGGTCGAACAAGTTGGCATCGCTGACCACGATGTCTACGATTTTAAAATATCAAGGATGGACTTCATTATTCGCTCGTCCCCCCTGCTAAGTTGCATACAAATGCTGCCAGTTGTGGACAACAGCAAACCGTCCCATGAGCTCATTGCCAACACCGCTGTACTGTGGTCCAGTTCTTTCTGTGCCGCGCACCCGTCCACCGCGATGGCCACGCGTATTCCCCTTTGAAGTAACTCATCTGCCGTGTGTATAACGCACACGTGGGTCTCATGACCCCACAGTACCACCTGTTGCACCGGCTCGATCCCGCGATCGCGGTCTCCTACAATATACGGCAGTATGTCCGCCGTGAGCATCGTGGGGTAGTACTTGGCCGACACCACCACGTCGTCAGGAAGTTGAATATCTCCTGCGGTGTGTCCGAGTTTTTCGGGGTAGTGCTCCGTCGCCAGAAAAACTGTGCAATCTCGCCCTAATAATTCGCGCAGCTTTACCATGTGGTTAGACACTTGCACAGCATCGGTGTAATTGGCAATGTGTAGACGAAGTCTTTCCTGTATATCACAGCACAGGAAGGCGGTACGGCACGTGTCATATTTATGTAAGAGATGTGATTTGGGGCTATTGTTCATCTTTCTATAGGGTAGGAAAAAAAAAGGAGAATCGAAAGGAATTAAAGTGTAGAACTGAAGGATGAAAAAATGAAAGCAGTAAAAACAAACACATAACACAAACGCCAATAGCAAAATATTTAAACATTGCTTGTCAAAAGGAAACAAGAAATCGACTAATTCATCCTACTTTAAAAGAAAATTTTAAAAAGACTGAGATGTGAGAAAGGATAACCCCTCCGAAGGGAAAAGTGTTGTCCTCCTGTGAATTCTCAACTTGTGAAGAGTTTATTATTGTTATTTATCGGTAGACGGGGTCTCGGTTGGCCCAACTATACGTCTTGGTCTTCAAATCCGCCACCGTCTGGTTGCGGTTGTATTGTCTACCGCGGAGAATATACCCAGACAGCCAATACTTGGTCTTCACACTATTTCGTGGGTGGATGCGCCAGTCAAGCGGTACTAACAAGTTGGGGGACCCACCGTTACCACCGCCAGCCGGGTGACTCGACACTCGCTTCGTCTTTGAGTGCACTTTTGGTCGGTGGGGCATATTGGCCTCCACATTCCGCGACCCGAAATTGCGCTGCAAGCTGTACATGACTCCGGCCCGTCGGCCAAATACCGCGTGGCAGCTGTTGTCGAACAGTCGCACCTCCTTCGACGGCAGCAGCAGGGGAACCAAATTGGGCTCGGAGCCTCTCAGCACCACGGCGGCCGTCCCGCTGGAGCGGCACATGACACCACCATGGCCAGGGTACATTTCGACCGAGTGAATCTCTTTGCCGTAGGTCACCTCGCTCAGCGACACGGTTTGGCCAATAGTTGGCATAAACCCTTGAAAGGACTTGTTGTACACTATACGGGGAAGTTGCTTGTAGGTCAGCAGCTCTGCAACGTAGGCACCGTTGGCGTAGAGAAAAAATCCAATAAAAGACTTATCTCGTGGGATGTGCGCGATACAGGCGAGCCACTTTGGAACCTTTTTCTGCGGCTTGTGGTTCACCATCACCCGATTACCCCACTCCCGGAGCTCATCTCGCCGGTAGTGTCCCATCACGACTTTGCTGCCGGGGTTTGTTCCGCTCCGGTGTCCCCAATAGTCACGACTGGAAAAACCTTGCCAGTCATAGTAAAATGGGGTATAATGCATCATGTCTCGCCCGACCTGAAAAGGTGACCAGATATCCTTCTGCAGCAGGTGTTGCGAATAGCCGTGATCGGGGGATCGCACGTACTCTAGTCGGAGGGCTACCGGGGGGCCTTCCTTGAACACGCCGAAATCATCGGTATAACCGTCATACATTTCGGTGTGTTTGAGTCCCACATCCTTTCCCGCTTCCATCTTTGGTTCTAGACCGTAATGCTGACTACCTTGCTTGCCGATAGGGTTTAGCAACTTGACGGAACGCACGGCTACGACGACAGGCGATAAAGCGGGCGCCACTCCTACGATCACATGTTTCTGCGCAACGCGACGGAACATGGACAATTCTACTTCACTACTATCTACCTTTTCACTACTGCACAAACCAAAAAAGAAAAAAGAGAGAGAAAGGGAGAAGGAACGATTCTAGTGTATAATGAACCTTAAACATCTGAAAGACAGATACGATCCGCAGCACTGCAAAGCACGATTTCACATTCTTACAAAAAAAAAAAAAAATACAGAGACCAAACACATTATACAATAATTTTGACGGGCGCCGACATTTCGCTAAAACTGTTCCGTCTCCTTTCCTTTTGCGGATATCCATTCATGATGACCACTTCCAGCCGCTTCGCCTCGAGTGGCTCGTTAGATCCTAAAAACTCGCCCTTCTGCAAGCGCGTATTATTCTCCGGTGGCTTCACGTGTGAGGACTTCCCGCCAATGGTAAGCAATACGTCGTACGTTACACACCGTCCCTGTGAGGCGTCGCTCGGCTGCTGGGAGACGGAGCTCGAGACATCCACACTTCCCTCCCGCTGTTTTAGCGGCGGGTTGGGCGGGTCAAGTCGCGCCGAGTAGTAAAATTCCGTGGCGCCAAACCCCTGTGCCACCGACGATCTCCTTCTGTTCTTCAGGTGATAGGCGACGTTGGCCTGTCGCGACCTCTGCCAATCCTCCAGCAGTTCAATCCTAGAGTGCACCTCCGACGATAAATTTTCCGCGTCCACGTGCTCGCTAAAGGCGCGATAAGAGGTGGAAGGGTGATTGGACGCGTTGGAGACGGACGAGAAATCTACCACCATCAAGTTGCTGTCCACATCTTCGTGCTTCTTTGTGAAGGGGCGATGTTCACTACAGCAATTGTTGAAACAGGATTTGGCGTACACCACACCGTCGCTAACATTGTCTTCGCCCCACGACGTCGAGCTGCCGGGGGTTTCCAACAACTCATTGTTCTTGTAAATATAGTGAACGTCATAGTAGTGCGAGTCGCAGCCGTCGCACAAACCTCCCTCGGGGGCCTTTCTCCCAAACAGGGCAACCGACTCCACCTCTTTTTGAGCGTGCACCATCTCTTCCAGCCTAACATACGCCGGGGCTCCGTCGAGTACGGTCTGTAACAAAACGGGAGAAGCCTCCATCTCTGAGTTATCCGGCATCTCCTCATGGGATGGCTCTTTCTTCATGGCAGGGGATTCTCCGGCCGCCTTTTTTTTAGGGGTACGCTTCTTTTGAGGGGTTGGACCGCTTTGCTTCGCCGTGGACGGCTTGCTAATGGCCTTTTCCGGTTTGCTATCTGTGCTCTTCTTTTTTACAGGGGTCGTTTTCTTCGGTCTCGCCTGAGTTTTAATCTTTGCGTGAGCTCCTATCAAATCGGCGTCTCGCTCTTTCGCTATCTCCTCCACTTCCTGGAGGGCTGCCGCCGACATGTTCAGGATGGAAGTTCCTAGCACTAGGATACGCGCCTTTAAGGCGTTGATTTCGTAATTATGCGACATGAATGACTTGTGAAAAGGGTATGAGGGTGGAGTAGGGATAGTACGCATTGGAAGAGTGTCGTTGCAGCAAATCACCACATATTTTGTCGAGTATGAAGACGACCTAAAACAAGTGTGACATCGGTAACAACAGATGAATTTACATGTAATATACAATAAAACAATGGGGAGTTAATCTGAAAATGCTTGGGTTGCGGGCGTTATGCACGCAATTGTCGACGAATGGCCTCAACGGTTGCCATATTCTGTCTGTGTTTCGCCTCCAAATCCAACATTTTTTGGTTTTCTTCGAAACTAGAGTGGGATGAGGCAGTGTCATCGTCCCCTATATTCACATCAACGACACTGGGACGCTCTTTTTTAGCTTGCGTGGGCACAGGAGGTAAGTTGCGGGCGTACGCGAGGGCCCGGTCACGCCGCTCCACGGCAGCAAGATGCTTTTTTGTAGGTGGTTGACGAACCGGCTGAACGCTTTTGCGGCTCTGAGGGGTGTGTGCTCGTGCCACTGGCGAGACCACGTCCGGCTCATCACTCACTGACTCACCCAGGGTGACGACACTTCCGCGGTCCGACACGACAGAGGTTCGTTGTTGTGCCTCTTGTGCAATTTTCTCTCTTGCTATTTTGCTTGCCTTCGCCCCGTACTCTTGTTGCCGCTTTTTTCTTTCCCGCGCTATTCGTTGCTCGTCGGTGTCCGCCGGTCCCAACCCGCCAAGTTTTTCATTGGACACCTTCTCCTTCAAAGACTGATAATCCTGCAGAGTGTAAGGTACATAACCCGTGGTTGTACCGCCATCTCCGTCCTCATCTGGAGACTTGTCTGCCACACGGGCAACTGGGGCAGAAGTGGGTTTCGGCTTAGGTTTTGGGCTCTTCTTCTTCTTGGGAGCTTCTATTTCGGTTGGTTTTGGGGGATTCACCTCCTTCTTAGGTCTATCCCGCCCTTTTCGCCCCGGTCCATTTTCCTCCTTTGCTAGTGGTACCTTTCCTTTAGTCACAGCACTAGTTTTGGGTCCCTCGTCCTCGACTCGGTGATTCTTTCGGGATTCCGCGGAGGGCCCCGCCTCCTTCCCTAACTGGCGTCACTTCCTCCACCTGTACGACCTCTGCCGTTTCTGCCGGCGACGTGGGAACTCTGTTGTCTCGACCGCCAGCAACGGCAGGTGGCACCACGGGAACTTGTTTGGGTTTTGTTTTGACCGGGCTATGGTTTTGCTCTCCTCCCTCTCCCATTCCCTGTTGTACCGTGCTAGGCTCGATGGAGGGCGGGACGTACTCATTAGGGATAGATCCCGTTTTCGTAATAAGAGTCGTTCTATTTTCAAACCTCTTCTGAAACTTTGACTTTGGTTTCGGGACGTCTTTTTCCTTCGTCTCGCTAGGGAGAGGCTCCCATTTGTCTGGGTCGTATTTTTTTCTATTACTCATTGAGTATGGAGGTAAGTTTGCTCAGGAAAGGGGGCGATAAAAAACAAAAAAAGAACAGAGGTGCAATAATAGTAGTAATAAAGCCATTAAAAAACACAACAAAAATACAGCGAAACAGAGCAAAAAAAAAAAAAAGGAACTAAGGAGATGGAATGAAACAAACATTATTCAAAAAAGAAAATTCCTCGTATTTCCTACTGCTTGTCGTTTTGGATGAGGCACGTTTTCATGGCAGATCCTAACCTTCCCACGCTTCGCGTTTGCTCCACATTTTGGAGCTCCAGTCTGCGCACCTGGGCGTCGCGCGACCGTATATCCATCGCCCAGCACTCCTCGCCGCTTTTGATCAACTCACGGCATTCCTGAAAAGCCTTGGCCGCTATGGTTTGGCACTCGATTTGATTTTGAAGCAAAATTCGGCGGGTGGAACTAGCATAGTACCAGTACGTAATAAACATGAGCACCCCTGTTCCAAACACAATCCCCGCGGAGGGGTTTCTTTTGGCGGCGCTCACCAAGTTTTGATACACGCTACTCATTTAGCAAAAGTGGTACACTTCTAATAAAATACGAGAGAAAGGACAAGAGCAAAAAATGTATCCGTGCAATGCTGTAGTGGTTTTTTCTAAATTCGTGAATTCAATCGCCAAGCAACACAAGCGGTGGCTCAATTATGAAAAACAACTATAGACGTGTGTATGCTACTTAAAAAGGAAAAACGCTCCCAGCTTTTTAGAACAGTTTGATTTTCCTAGCCTTTCTTTGTTTAATGGGTCCTTTGCGTTTCGCCACTTGGTCTCCGCTTCCGCCTGCACCTCCCTCCGAAGCAGCGAGCTCCTCGACGCCGTCCCAGTCATCCTCTGACTTATCGAGCAATTGGGGTGGTCCTGCCTCGTACCTACGAAACAGATACTCCACGCTGTACTTCCACCTCTCCTCGTTGTAACTCTGCTTCTCCAGCAATTTCTTGTAGTCGTGCGCCGTCTTGGGAATCTCCTCGTGGATCGCATGACGAATAACGGGAAGGCCGACGGCTCGGTACGCCTCCTCGGTGGCATAAATCGCGTAGCGCTGGGGAATCAACTCCTCCCTGGCAAAGTCACGTGAAACGTACACGGTTTCATGTTTCTTTCCGAACCAAACTCCCTTTTCTTCATTGAACAAGTTGACTAGGAATAGGACTGGAATCTTCACTAGAGGTATTTGACGCGGCTCGCCAACTTCAAGGAAGGGTCGGTGCTTGATATGGTCGGGATAGGGGGTGACGGTGTACCGTATATCGTACTCGCCAGGTCTGTAGTGGCTCATGGGATAGCGCGTTTCATTCTCCTTCATTCGGAGCGAATAGTTGGACAGCGCCATTCTTTTCCAGTACGGTGTTTTCGCCAGTCTATCACTGTACCCAACCGAAACCCCGAACTGTCCACCAACCTCCCCACCAGGCGGGGGAGGCATGGTGACCTTGTTGTCCATCCGCGCACCGGGCACCCAAGGGGCTACCAGCGCTACACAACTTCTTTTCATTTCCTCGTTCTTCTACGGACGAAGTAGATAAATGACGACGCTGTCCTACACTAAGAAACGTTCCTTAGAGGAAAAAAAAAAAAATGAGAGCGAGAGAGCGTGTTGAAGAGAATAAAGGGAGTGACGACTTACGAAATGCTACACTTCAATAGAAAAAGTCCCTTCTACAAGGAAAACCAAAACAAAAATTTCGCTAATATGTGAACAGTTTCCCTCGAGTCAATGCGTCAGTGCGTGAGGATATTTATTATTGTATCCATTAAAAGGATGACATCAAGAAAAAAAAAAGGAATTTAAATATGTGCGATTATCCGCTGACAAAGGCGGGGCCTTCCAGGCTCGCCGCCAGCTCCGGGGAGCTCCACTTAATCAACCCCATCACGAGGGAAGAGTACAGTTCCATCACCCAGGCCTTGGCCATCATGTATTTCAACTTTAACACTGGGATATCTTCGTGTGATGTTTTGAGGGAATATTTCAGCATCTTTATCGGACGGTTGACCACGTCGCCCAGCTCGCGGTTGATCGCTTTGGTCGCCATAATACTCCGCAGCACTAAGGTGTACTCCTTTGGTAGGGACGACACAATGGTGTTTACCTCCGTCATTTTATACTTGACCGTATCCCGCATGCTCTCTTGGATTTCTTTGCTCATAAGGCGCCCTTTTCCAGGTGAGTAGAACGAATAGGGGTGCTGCAGGAAGCAGGAGGCGAACAGCTCATAATCGTCACAGTTGTACCGCTCCGATATTGCCTTGAGTTTTGCGCTATTTCTCGTTGTGCAGGCGGTCCATATGTCGCTCATTTCCCGTCTTTGCGTGGGGTTCATCTCGGCACAAAGACCGAAATCCAAAAGCACTACCTGGGGAGAGCCGTTACTGAGCTTGTGCACCAATACGTTTCCTGCGTGTGGATCGCCATGAAAAAAACCGGTCGTAAATATTTGGTAGGCAATCGCCTCAAAGAAATCCGAAGCAACTTTGGAAGCGTTCAAACCGAGCGCCTCGATCCCGGCGCGGTCCGAAATCTTGACCGCATTCAGCACAAAGCGAGACACCAGCACGCGCTTGGTCGTGTAGTCCCAAAAGAGTTGTGGGCACACGACGCGACTGCCAAATCCGCCCTTCTTCAAGTCCGCCGCCGCCCTATCGCAGTTGGAGGCCTCAATTCTAAAGTCTAACTCCGCCGCCACGGTGTCATTCAGTTTTGTAATAATCTGACCCAAGTCAAATCCGGGAAACAAGGAGCCCGCGATACGCAGCATCAAATCAATGGTAGCCATATCACCGTGGAACCGCTGCGCAATGTCAATGTATTGCACCTTGACCGCCACATCCACGTTTTCAGACAAGAGATGCGCCCGGTGTACCTGGGCTAACGAAGCGGCAGCGATAGGCTCAGGATCAATGGAGGAAAATACGCTTTCCAAAGGTTTCCCAAGGTCCTTTTGCAGCACCGCCACAATCTCACTAAACGGCTTTTTCCTAACGGAGTCTTGCAGAACCGCCATTTCATGACAGAACTGGTAGGGGAGAATGTGACTCATATTGGCAAAGATTTGGCCTGCCTTCACATACAGTCCGCCGTTCGTCTCGGCAAGGCCCACTAATCGCTGCGCACACCGCGTGTGTACCACGTCCCACTTCTTCCTGATCATCCTCCCCCCTCAAACTGAACGTGTAGTCCGTAAAGATTTGTGCACCCACCACAGCACACCGGAATACACGACCCATACCTTCCAGTAAGACTCTGGTGGGGAGAAGAGCGCTTGGCAGTTGTTCCTTGGGGGGCAGCAAGACGCCTCCCCCGAGCACCGCAGACCCACAGACGACACCAGCCGTGAATCGGCTGGCCTTTCGAAAAACTCGAGTCATGATAGATCTCCGTTAATTGCGTGAACCACTATATAATACTTTTATCGTGAATATCCTTGGAAATATGCACGCGGCAGTAGAAACCGGAGAGAGAGGAAAAGGGGGGGACATCAATATTTTTACACGCGGACACTTCACCCTACAAAGGTACGGAAACGGTGCTCACGTCCGACAGCGACTACAAAAAAAAAAAAAAGTGTGTAAGTGGGTTGATGTCATGTTGTCAGTCAATTTCTATCACGTCATCCTCTTTCGCCTCACCGTCTTCTATAACGACTACTTCCGTGGTCGGAGGTTCCGTTGTTCGGGGCGTCAGGTTCTGTTGCAAACCGGACGCACGAGCTTCCGTCTTTTCCGCCTCTTCCAAACCCTTGATTTCAAACCCGTCTCGATCGCTGAATTCAACTTTCACGATCCACTCCGCTTCCCGATTCACCCCGCTCACGAGGAATTCCTTTTCAGTGGTATCACCTTCCATGATTTTGCTCAGTAATTCGCCCTCCAACTCTTCGTAATCCTCCGTCTCAAACACAATAGCATTCTTTCGCGACATGGAGGGAGACTCAAGATTTAACTTTTCCTCCACAAACGATCTCGCAAAATCGCCCAGAGTAATGGTGTGATACGGCGTCCCTAAACAAACGGTGACCGTGGGAACCACACTCTGACACACACGGCAGCTCGCGTTCGGGGTAGCGGTAGGCGCGGTATGGATCAAATACAATTCATTGATCCGTCGCAAATTCAAACCCGCCGAGGAATGAAAAGGGGTCGCAGCGTTACCTCCTTTCCGTTTTCTCACTTGAGGCGTTTTGCGAACATAAATCGTCTTCCAGTCTCGGGGACTAGCGAGATCTATATTTCTGCGCAGTACACTTTCTAGTTCGTGGACAACACCCGCCGCAACCATAGCATTTGTGGTTGCAATCGCCGGCACAATCGACCCAGCGATCGAGCGAATCTCTTCGAACGGTTGGTTGGTCAAGTGAAAGACCTCTGCTCTTAAATTGGCAATGCACGAAACAAACAGAACACTCTGCGTATCCTCCTTCCTGAACGGCGCAGGGTCACGCTTCATTAGCGTCATCATGGCGCACAAGCAAAGTTGGATGTTTTCGTCTGTTGTAAACGAAGTCGTTTCGTGGTCCGCGAGCCATCTTTCCGTCTCTTCGTTGCCGACCGCCTTCAGTGACCGAATTCGAGCCTCCTCTAGAGGAACTGGGGGCGACGAAGGCCAGGCAGACTTCATCTCCAGCAACTCCATAATTTTCTTCACAAACAGTGAGACAAGCACCTGCTGGCATCGCTCCGCTAATGATTGGTCATCCTTGGCTCCGTTGGGTGTGCTGGACGACAGGTAGCCTTTAATCTGTGCAAACTCGCTACTACTACCATCCTGCAGACTAGACTCACCAAAGAGCGCCTCGTACAATTCCTTGGCGTAATGCACGCAGTGCACCATCGTGGTAGGGCGAGCGTGAATCGTGCACACGGCGAACGTCTGCTTGTCTGGTGGTTTGGGTTGGCAGTGGTAGCACTCTGTTTCCCCTTTAATGATGGGGTACGTTTGCCCATTGTATCCCATTGTGCCACTTTCAATAAGCGGTATACCACTGCGCATGCACATGTAGTTCACGTGTTGCCGCGCTGAAACGTTGTCCAGTGCGTTGATGACCACCACGAACGACGAAAAGAAGGCCTCGTCGAAATGAGCCGCCTTTATATTGTCGTGGTAGGCGGTAATCGACGGTGGGGTATGATCCGCGGAAAACCAGCTTAACACTACTTCCCGTGATACAAGGGATTTGGGCCTCCCCACACTCTCGACGGTAAAGAGAAACTGTCTATTCAAGTTAGTGGCATCTATGGTATCCAAGTCTAAAATGTGGATATCGCGGTACCCCTCTAGCACGAGCAGCTTTAAAACTTCGCATCCAATGCCCCCCGTGCCAACCAAAAGAATGCGGCAGTTAGAGTCAGGCTTCTGATCGGTTGTCTTGTCGAGCGGTGTACGCTCCAGAAACACGGTCACAAGCAGTCCTAAACTCTCGACGTATACTTGCGCGGGGAAAGGAACCTCCACGTATCTCAAGGCGCTGCCGTCAAGGGCAACTGTCGGTGTTTTTCCCCTCGACAACGCGCCTTTCACAAAACTCACCGAAACAATTTGTTGTTCCTTCTCCCTGTTCAGGCTTACCTCAATGGAGTTTAGGAGATTCGTGTCCTCCGTGCCTCCCTTGGACCTTACCGCAAAACGGTAAAACGCTTCCCGGACATCTGCCGTGTCCACGGAATTGGCAAACGCGATTGTGCCATCAGAAGTGTCCGGACGAACACGTTTTGACACCGTGCCAGCAGTAGGGACCAAGAAATGGCCAACTGTTAACATGTGTGAACTAGAGAGCAGAAAAAGGGAGAAGATAATAGTGCTGCATCCACAAAAAAAAAAAAAGAATGCGATCCCGAGACACCAGAATAAATTGAAATATCGGAGTCTGATCAAAAGTACGAGATGTAGCAGGAAAAAAGACGAAAAGAGCAGAGTAAAAAAAAAAAAAAAAAGAATAAGTGGAACCGCTACCGCCCACACTTTTGAGACGCATGATAATTATAATATTTCATTTTTACGTGGCAAGCAGTAGCAGTCTCATTCACCACCGTGCCCTCGCCTTCCATGATACTCCTCTTCTCCGAAAATAGGTCGCGGCACAGTCGGTTTTGAGTGAAGTTGTGCGCCGGCGCCAGCCGAAGGGACGAATCTGCTGGAAGGTTTCGTTTCGAACTCTCCCGGACACGTGATTGAAGCAAATGATCCGCGTAATCAGTTGAATTGCGCGGTCTCTTCAAAGAAGCAGTGTTAGTCGCCGATCGCCCCCCTATAAACGACCACAACGGAGGTTGTCGAGGAGCGCACTTGGGTGTTTCCTCGCCGTCGGAAAACACAAGAGGGAATTCATCCTCGTTATCACTCTCGGACCGAGGTGGTCTGTCGCGGTAAGACGCACCGTACGACGGTTCCTCCGTGTAGCAGAACTCTGAAATGGAAACAACACCCCCCGCCCCGCCGTAAGGTCTCCCGCTGGACGGATACACTCTTTTTCTCAGCTCCGACGAACAGTTTACAACGGCCGCAGCCGTTTCGTCAGAGAAATCGTCGGCGGCCTCCCT
Organism: Angomonas deanei; assembly: GCA_903995115.1. Classification (NCBI taxonomy): domain Eukaryota; phylum Euglenozoa; class Kinetoplastea; order Trypanosomatida; family Trypanosomatidae; genus Angomonas; species Angomonas deanei. Next base: position 67,444 of record LR877152.1, on the reverse strand, counting down.
GTCGGTCGAGTGTGTCTTTACTGCTCTCTTGTTGTGTAAAAAATGTGTTCTGTTAGGGACACTTGTTTGCCACGGTGTCGCGTTGAGTGAAAATGTCGTGTGAAGTTGTCTTTTCCGCATAGGATTAGTGTTGTTGCACTCGCTATTGAAGCATATGGAGAGAAAGAAAAAAAAAAACGGATTTGCACACACCGAAATATAAGAAATGAATTCTTTATACCACACAACGCAACAAACGAAGAAGAAGAAGAAAAAGAAACTACAATCTTCTATCATTTACAATTACCTAACCGCTAGACGCAAACCAACAAAGGGTAGAAAAATTAAAAAAAGAGGACTGTCAGCACGTGCCTCCGAACACAAATAATTCCTCTTGTGTCGCTTTTAGCGCTATTGGAACATCAGGCCAGTTTGGTTTGCTTAACTTGCTCCCGTAGAATATTGGCATTTCCAGCCCGCTGAAACATACCAATTCCGAGGGAGGCCAAACCCGTCAACGAGACTAGAACGTTAAAGGACGCGGAGACGTATGGGTTAGACCAGCCAGATCCACCGCACAGCATTTCAGAAAGGCCAACAAAACTTGAATGAGGGATGACAATCTTCTTCTTTTTATTCGAGTCCACAACGAAAAATTTCATGGCAAAGTGTTGAAGCTTCTTTTTGACGCTATCGGAATCGTCTTGGCTCTTCTCTGGCGTGGGGCTGTCGTCCTGTTTGGAGGCTATGTCATACAGCTGGCTGAGGGCCGAACTGGTTCTGGAGATCTGGGAATAATAGGAGGACTTCAACAGCCAGCAGTGCAGAATGACGGAAGTGAGAGATAGTAACGCAATGTAACGAGATAGCTTCACTTGTCGCGTCAGCTTTCCGCTATAACTCTCCAGGTACTGAATCACACTATTCAGTACGGCACTCTCCTCATCCGTTAGACTCCTATCGACCGCAACCTCACCTGACTGCGCAGGAGCGTCTTTCAGCAGGGACAGCTTGGCGGCCACCCCATAGTGATCCGACAGCGGCAGCCGGACAGTGTCGTTGGTGGAGACGCTCTGAGATGGGGGAGAGAGCCAGTTGGCAGCTTTGTGGAGAGCATCCGCCACCCCACCACCCTTGGTAGACGCCAACTGACGCAGTTGTATGGCCGCCCGCTCAAATAACGTTTTGGTACGCTGAACCGGGACCTCATTTTTCGTGAACACCACGACACCGCTAGGTACAAGATTATCTTCGACCTTGACATAAAATGGATAGTTGTTCTCGACGTCGGGGCAGTCTTCGTAGGACTGCAGAGATAGCTGATTGTTATTGAATAAGATGTGGTCTATTTGGGCCGGCAGATCGGAGCCCATCTTCAACAATTTAAAATAAGAGGTCTTCATGGAGTTGAAATGGTTGGTTTCTGAAAAGGTGTACGGGTTAAATTCCGTGGAGTCCAGTTCGGAAGGTGGCCTGGGGGTGGGCAAGACGGAGCGCATGGAGTAGCCTCGCCTCTTCAGTAAAATGAGGAGGGTTTGTACCTCCAGTGAACGCTGGGAGGAGTTGAAATCTCCGCCAATAATGACCGTATCGGACGGATTTGAGGTGTTCGATATGAAATCAGCCAACGAGATCGCCTGACTTATCCGAAACGGCAAGTAACGCTCATCCCTCCAGCTGCGCAACTCCGTCACTTTTTGGTAAATCGCGACCAAGTGGGTCGTGTAGAGGTGGATCACACGGGTTTCCATCACTCCGTCACTGGAGGCAAAGGGCACCTCTACCTTAACAAGTGCCGCTCCTTTGTTGGCAAAGAAGTCACCGTGCAGAAACATCTCGGGGTAGCCCTGGAGGGGATAGACGTAGAAGAACGCCGACTTAATAGGAAACTTTGAGATCACCGCACAGCCTGACCCGTAAAACGAGCTTGGGAAGCGTCTAAAATAGCGTGTCTCCCTCACATCCTGAGGGGTGTGGCGCATTATCAAATCAAAATCCTCCTCCGTGAATTGCTCCTGTAATAGAATGATGTCGTAATGTTTGATTTTGGACGCGAAATGCTTCATACGCTGCTCCTTGACTCTAGAGTTAAAAATACCCCAGAGGTTGAAGGTAAGTACTTTCAATTCGATTGAATCGGACATTGAAATAGGCCTTAGATGCTAAATTCACTACTTTTAGGAAGCAATACAAAAAAAAAAAAAAAAGTAAGGTAACGAGAGGTATAGGGAGAACGAGAGGGTAAAAAAAGAAAGAAAAAAGCACGATGCAATAGCGGAGCCTGGCAGTAATAGAGATGCCAGTGGTTTTTAGAGTCGTTAGTTTTGAATGGAGTAAAATAACGTTGGGTTGGTTATGACTGTCGCCCAGACACATGCAGGAGCCCAATTCGCATGTCTCTTCTACCTTTGCCGAACTTGACAGCAATGGAAAGGACAATGATACCTTATTGCTCACCGACGCGTTTACACACGGTGAAACGAAAAGCCCGCGAAAAAAATGAAAATGTGCACAGGTGGGTGGAGCGGCAGATGTAGCTAGTACAGTAGAACAACGATTTAAACATGTGTCCTCATTTCTTTGGTGGTGGAGTTTATTTCTCTTACCGCTTTAGTGTATTAGTATGGCTAGGGCTGTGTGTTTGACTTTATACCCTCTCCCGCCCTCTCTTTTCCTCACTTGTACGCCCCAAGCTGCTGTTCAACCGGGACATGCCGTTCCTCTTCCTTGCCGATCACAAGGTCCACCACACGGAAGAAGGCGCGAATGTATACAATGACCAAGTAGCAAAGGGAAAAGAGGCAAAATCGGGTCGTTCTCTCCATTGAAAGGGTCGTATTGTCGCTATTGTGACTATAATTGGAGTACAAATAGTACGCAAGCAAAACGAAAACCGTCGCGCCCACACTCTCAATGCCATTTCGACGAATGGTGGAGCACCCCAGCAGCGGGATGAGGATAGACAGCGTGGAACGAACCCTTTCCGACATGTGCAAAAAAAGGACCGCCTCAGACGACAACACAACTGTCGTCAAGAGGAAGAACAAGCATGGTAAATCGTGCACCGTGGCGATGGCCGCCGGGGAATCCACGCACCACATGGAGTCTTCCACAGAGGACTCAAAAACAGCGGGGAACAGAACACGCGAAACGATGGTGGCCGCCACCGTAGAGAGCACCAGCAGCATTCCCGGAAATACAGAGGCGACGGCCATTGGCGTCTGACGGGGTGTAAACAAGACTTCCGAAACGCTCAAGGCCACCATCAGCCAACCCAATAGATTAATTTGCTTCAATATATACTCATCCACACTTATCGCCGTGACAACGTTTACACTTCTCTTTTCGCCTTGAGGAGGGGCAGCCGCCTGTGATTTCTGCTGCCTTCTGGCAGTTTCGTACGCCTTCTCCTCCTTTTCCTGCCTCTCACACGAGCTACGGTACTCCTCCGGTGTAGAAAAATTCAACGGTACTGGGGTGAGACGGTACACAAAAATCAGCATGGCGAGAATAACAAACACCGGAGTTCGAAACAAAATAACAATAACGTCAAAGACGGCACGAGTCGAACCGCTCAAACCCAGATTGGCCGATATGAGGGTGACCACACTGGTGAGATGTACGTTCATGTATTCAAGAAGGTACCAAAGGTTGGGGATGGGTCGCACACACAAATTAGAGGGCGCATCCAGAAAACAGCGTTCAGAGGACTCTCCAGCACCACTCAAAGAAATGTCATTTCCTTGGGGTGCCTTCTTGAAAAAAAAGTGCGGCAAACACGGGCCAGGACTGCTTTCCATACCAAAACGGCGCCGTACAACAGAATAGAACACCAAAAATGACGGCGGATATACAGCACATACCAGTCAGCATCATCATTGTATCGCTGTAAAACGAGAAGCCGACATTCTTCGGCCCGTCTTTGCCGCTCACCATTTTTACCAGTACACGTCGGTTCCCCCTTCGCACACAGGCAGTGACAATCCATGCCAGCACGGCCAGCACGTTCGTGAACTGGCCCGCATCTAGAAGAACTGCTACAACGCCAATGACGGCGGAGAGGCAAAAGGGCGTCAGGGAAGGGGCTTTCTTCAGAGGAAAAAAATGCAGCTTTCCTTGAATAACAATAGGTTTGTCAGTCTTGAACTCGTTGACCTCTTCCTTCGACCTGGCGATGTCTGCCTCCCCACGCACTAAAAAGATGACGGACAACCCGACGAGAGCGCTGGAGCAGCAAACCGGGTTAAGCGAGGTCACCTCCAGTACAAACAACGGTACAACCACAAGAAACAAGACTACAAACGCTGTGGATATGCTGGTGACGTTTATAGTAGACTGGATCTGTTCCGCTGTAAAGCCTTTCAACAGCCGATTCCTTTCCGCCACGAGAGATTCGCGCTGCTTCACGCAATTCACAATTAACTCGGAAACCGTATGGACCAGTTTCCAGCACACAAGACAGGCGAACATTCCACTGAATGAAATAACCACCACGGAACTGCGTCTCAAATAGCTCTCGTCCCGCTCACTGATTTTACCAACATAATAGCCCATCCAGACGGAGTAGGTTTCGTTGAGTGGCTCCAGCACTTTACCAAAAATGCTCAAGTACATTGCACGGAAGGGAACAACGACATTCCCTTCCTCCGCAAAGGTGGAGTCCAGTGTCTCGAATCCCGACGTCTCCTCGTCGGTGTTGTACAAGTTGATGTAAGACACCGTGGAAGAGCGTTGCATCCAAAACAATGCCGTGTACGACTCCGGAGTGAGATTTGACTTTTTAACGTCCGTGAGACTATACCCCTCTATCGGTGCCATCAGTTCCGAAAAACTGGAGCATTGGTAGAGGTATAACGAAAGAAAAAAGAAGACGGCGGTACTTATAACCTGAAACACCGTGGAGTACTTGGACATTATACAGGAAACAAAACAATAATAGTAATAAAGCGTACCAAAGAACTGTTCGGAGGCAATAAACAAAGGCAGAGAGAGATGAGGGGGAGTCCACTGAAAGCGTTCTTAAGTCAAACGAAGAGAGAAAAAAAGCAACACACAGCGACAGGACAATCAAAAACAAAAAATAGTTCTACATATTTTAACAACTAAAAAAAAAAAAAAAAGACATCCCAATTGAGAGATCATTTCCTAACTACTGCTACTACATAAACCTACTACTAATGCACCTTTAAGTCGCGTCTTCTTAAAGCAAACACACACACACACACACAAAAAAAAAAAAAAACAGATTCTAAACAATCATATACAGAGGTGGCTAAAAACAATTACGCATTTGCCGTTGCATCCGCTATCTTAGGCATCCATGGGGCAATACGATTCACCGGATAGGAAACACGGAGATGCATGTCAGGGTTGCGCATGTAAACACGCGGTTGTAAGAACTGTCGCGCCTCCAGTGGGATCTCGGCAGGAAGTTTAATCGAAACCTGCTTTTGCTGCTCTTCTATAAGTTTGGTCATTTCTCGCAGCCACTCCACACTCAATTCAGCGTTGTGCTCTATGTGGTCATGAATCGCCTTTTGGTGACTGTGTCCAACCGCCACGTTATCGTGAATAATGTGATGAATCTCATTTGCCTGTGCCGCTGTGACATCCGCCACCTTGACGGCGGGATTTCCCGCCCACAACTCGCCCGCATTGACACGGGTGTCCTTTGGGATGACGGCACCAGCCGCTATAATGGCGTTGCTTTCAATCACCGCACCTAACGCAATCACAGCGCCGGGGCCAATGTACACATTGTCGTGAATATCACAACAGTCTAACGACGCCCCTATACCCACATACGTGCCATTGCCGATTCGTATTTGCCCCATCAGCGTCACACGATCCATGATGACGGAGTGATCCCCAATTATAGTGGCGATGTTGGTGTGGTAGTTTCGGATAACAGAGTGGTAAAACACGGTCGTGTCGTGTCCTAGCACCACATTACCACAAACAAAAGCACTAGGGGCGATAAAACCTGCATCCTGTGTCAACGGGAGCATACCACGGTATGCCCTCACATTTTGATGGCGCATCACCGGATACATGAGACGACTTGTTTTGAGAAAGTGTCCCATAATGGTCAACCGACTGCCGACATCCTTGATAAGAAACCCAATGTACGGCAAAAAGCTGGAAACACTGGAAGCCGTCTGTGCCATTTTTAAAAGCTTGTACCGAAGTAGTCCAAAGATCACTAAAAAAAAAAAAGAAGAAGAACTTGTCAGACGAGAAACAATCAGCAAAAGAGAGGGGAAAGAGAACTGATTTCAACAAGAAACCATTAGAACGCGTCCTATGCAAAAAAAAAAAAAAAAAGAATCCCTCTAAAAATTACAAAAAGAGTTTTAGGCCCTAATACCTCACGATGATGGTGAAGGTGCTTTGGGAATTGTACTCGTGGTGCGTTTCGTTTTCGAAAAGGGGGAGAACACTCGCTTAGCGTACGGTCTGATCGCCAAACAGAAACGGAGCTGATAAGTATACAATGGAAACGTTAGCAAATTCGCCATCATATAGTTCAGAAAAAGACGTATTGAAAAATTGATGCCCATCACTTGCACGCCTCTATTCAACGCTTCCTCTGAACCCATCCCAGTAAGGCACAAGAGATCACCGGTGTCTGGAAAGTACGGTATTCTATGCGTATGAATCAAAAACGTCAAAAAAAGCGTCGTCGACTCTCCCAAAATGTACAGTGAAACCGTAAAAAGGAACCCCTTTTCTGCCACGAGTCGGTTGAATCGTCCTATGGGTGGTTTGGCAGCCGTACTCTCAGGTTTGAACTCACCGCTGTGATTCGGTTGCGACTTCGGCGCATTTGTTCTACGTGGCTTTCGCCTTTTCGAGAATTTCTCCGTCGTGCTTTGGCACCGGGCGAACAGCACGTTAGCGGCGGGTCTCCTGCAGAAGCAATTCATCCCAGGCCGTTTTGGGGAATTGGAAAAACAAGAGGGGGTATTTCACTTTTGAAAAGGTTCATGCAACAAGATAGGAGAGAGAGAAAAAAAAAAAATAGAACATACATTCGATGGGGGTTGAATTTTCCCTTTTTGAGGTGGCGGTAGAAAAACAGAAAACTACTTCTCGCCAAGCTCACTGTTGTATTGACCATGCCGTCGGCACACGTTAGGTGTCCGACAGCACGGACGAGTCCATCTCAGACCCATTCAGTAACGTCGACTCATCTGCTCCGCTATCCTCGGCGACGGTGGGGTTATACCGTTCCTCCGCCTCTAGTTCAGACAGTGTGGGACCTACCTCCTCGTCACCGAGCAAAATGTGGCGCAATCCCCGTAAAACAGGTTGCAGCACCTCCAAGCGTGGCATAAACGAATCAAAATACACCAGACGCTCCGACTCGTTTTCTATCGACGAGGACAAAAAGAAGATTGGGCGGTACCTGAAAAACGAGTCATGAATGACCAAACTGCGGATCATTTTCCAATCAATAAACTTTATCCGCTTCACATTGTTGAAAACCCCGTAGCTCACAATTTGTATACCCACGCCGCGTATCGCTAATACTTCCTCGACGTAAACCCGTTGGAAGGTGAGTAACATTCGCAAAATAAACAGGCCAAAACACACTACAACTACACCAATTTTGAGCCACGACTTGGTGGGGGACGTTTCAGAATCAGCTAACTTTGCATCCTCCGACACCCAGTGCGGGGTCCCTTCCCGAAAAGCCGGCGTAAGGAGAAACCCAAACAATACACCTAGAAAGAGCAGAAAAACATCGTTGGGCCCCATAAGATGCAAAATCGCCTTATTATCCGCTATCGTTCCCATTTGTCCCACCCGATACAGCCGATACGAGCGCATCCCTTCACTGTAATCGATCCTGCTCAGCTGAACACGAGATCCATTGTTCGTTACATGATCCTTGATCACAACGCACTCGGCAATTTTCAGGCCACGGTCATTTACCACAGTAGAAAGTCCATCTGGTGCAGGGAGAGTATCGCCCATGACGGAAATTGTGTTACTATTAATTCTATTCTTCAGCTACTCACTTCGAAAACAAATGAAATAATAAAAAAAAATGAGAAAGGAAAAGTAGGTTGGTATATTCTCCAAAAATGTAGCGCCTATCCCTAACCGAGACCGTATCACACCACACACACACACCTCACGGACACACGAAAGGGCTCCAACGATTCGTCTAAAATTTCGACATTACATCTTCGTTAAATAGCAGACGCTTTATGGTGGGAATGAGCACCTTGTAGCGGAGGGCAACGGCCAACGTCAACACTACACCACCACTAATGATCACAACATTCTTATGGAGCCCACCCCGATCGTCAATCGTCTTCGAAAAGCTCCCGATAAACCCCGCAAGGTACATGATGAAGACGGAAGGAAAACTGTTGCCCGCATTGCCAAATGCATTTAAAAGCGTCATCACGGCGCCCAAGTCGGAGGGGTAATTTAGAGCCAGCTGGCTGGAAAGTGTCATGTTACTCACGAAAAGGAACGCGCTCAGGCACGAATTAATCAGCATAATCGGGAGGATGGCAAAATACTCAAACGACGAGAAACTTCCGAATAAAATAAAGAGGACTAACGCGGATGCATTCACGGGTAGTGACAACGAAGACTCCAGCCGTATCACATTCACGGCATGGTGTTTTTTCACCAATTTGGAAACGACAGTACCGGTTAGTACAATCTCCACCAGCGTTCCACACGACCGAAAGAGCTGCAGAGTGGACACTTTGAGCAAATTATGTTGCAAACAGTAGGAATTGATAAGAGACAAGCAGGACTGTGCCCAACCACGGCTAACGTGGATCAAAATAACGTCCTTCACGCCTTTCGAGGACGCAATTTCCTTCAATCGAGGGGCAAAAGACGGGCTATTATCATCGTCTTCAAACCCACCCGAAATTCTATTCGTCAGCGCTAAAATTAGCGACAGCATTCCGGTCGAAAAAGATGCCGCACCACAACTAACAAAAAACAGCTTCAAGGTAAACACCGTGGGGTAGACGTCAATCAACTGAATAAAGCCACCACAAAGTGAAATGCCACAGATTAATCCACAAAGTTGGATAGACCCCGCACTTGTCTGGCGAGACACGGGTAACCCTTCTACTGTCCAACTGTCTACCGCAACATCCTGTGTCGCACACAGCAGACCGACGGAAAAAAGAAACAGTAACAGTTGGAATACGAGATATTTACTCGATGACAGTATTAAACTGCTTCCGCTGGAAATCGCAAAAAGAACGTAGGCGAGGCATAGGAGCATCTGTATGGGAAAAACCCACTGAATGCGCCGGTGAAGATTGGGAAATGTACGTTTACCGAGAAACGGTATTCTCACGGCGCGGAGGGAAAAGTGACGAAGATACACACGATCGACAACAGGGGCCCACAAGAATTTAACGGAAAAGCAGAGCACCGGTAAGCTCAGCGTCGCTTGTGTATTCGTCCCCACTACTGTATTTTTTTGAACGAGGAGTAAAGGCACAACCCCAAGTGTGCCTTGCCCTAGCCCTTGACAAAGGTAGAGCAAAAACATGACACTCTGGTGAAACCATAATCTCCATTCCATCGCTACGGTTGTGGATCGCTTCAAAAATAAAACGGAAACACACAAGTATCAAAAAAAAAAAAAAAACAGAAAGAATATTGATCGAATCAAGAATGTTGGAATACGCTCCATACTAGCAGCATCGCCTCCGACAAAAGATGAGCAAATGAGCAAGGAAGTAGCAAAAAAAAAAAAAAAAGCTATCGCGTATAGCGCATGCGTAGCGTCATTTAGTACAACCAGATCTCGTTAACTAGACTTCATTGTTTGGGGCATTACCATTAGAAGGTGTGTCCATAATGGGAGCAAGCTCCTCCGCGCTGGAGACCTGAAGAAACTGGGCAGCTGGTAGCAAATACTTGTACCGCAGAATCAGGCTGACTGAGAAAAAGAGAATGGACAGTAGAATCACATCCGATTTTATAATAAAAGGCTCATAAGAAGCAGTATGGGTCGCCTTTCCGTCGTTGTGGTAATAGTCTACATACGAAACATCTCTTTTGAGGAAAAACCTAAATAGTAGCTCAACAAGGCGCGCGCTGTAGAGACACAATGTGGAGGGAACATGATGGCCAATGTTTGACAGAGCGTTCAACAGTGAGAGAACACCCCCGACGTCCCTCGGAAAGCGGTGTGCCTGACCACTGCACAGCTCAACGCCTGCCACAAACGAAAACGCGCTGAACGCTGTGACCAAAATAAGTGCTGGTAAAACAACAAGCGGCCCGTACCATCTTCTCACACTGGGATCCGCCACAAACACGAAACAGACGGAAAATGCGGCAGAGATCACAAAATCGACGCCGGACACCATCTGAAGAACAGAGGCAGCGTGGGTGTACCGCAGCACCCGACGGGCGAAGAATGTCCCCAGAAACAACTGAATGAGCATTGAATAAATACGATATTGTGCGAATTCCCCCGCGGTAAGAACCCCCATGCTAATCAAACGAGAAACCACCAAAAACCACGTAGCCATTGGCCACGCTCTAGTAAAAAAAATAACAACAAGTTCGCGTAAACCGTGACTCCTGCACACATCTCGCAGGGTTTCCAGCACGCCTTTTCCATCCTTCGCCAGCGTCTCCTCGCATTCTTCGCACGGGGCATCCTCGTTCGGCAAACGTCGATAGCAGGACAGTAGCATGGCCGAAACCCCCGCCGCAACACAAACGATGCCCGCCGTGAGGCAAAACATCTCAACCGAGTACTTTGTCGCATCCCAGCTATTGAGTTCAACAAAAAAGTTACTGATGCAGACACCCGTTACCGTTCCTACGAGTTGAAGGACACCAGCGGCCGCCGCCTCCGACTTGGGAAGTCCTTCCACCGCCCACGCATCAACCGCCACATCTTGTGACGCGTTCAAGAACGCCAGAATCGCCAAAACAACCCAAAACTGAAAAAAGGCTTTTCGACTGGACACGACGGATTCCAAGAAGTTGTCCCCTCCAAAAAAAAGTGTCATATAACAGATCGACATCAACGCTTGAAGAATCAGGACCCATTGCGCACGTCGATGTAAAAGCAGACGGCCGAAGCACCCGTGGCGGCAGTACACTCGGTCGATCAGGGGGGCCCACAGAAATTTAAAGGAAAAGGAGTACATTGGCAGCCCCAGGGTGGCTTGGTCAGCAACTGAAAGGTCGGGATGTCTTTGGAGGAGGATGAGAACCACTATCGCCAATGTTCCCTGGACAATCCCCTGACAAAAATATAAGAAAATAATGATCCCAAAATGCAATGCATGTTCAGTCATTTGTCAGCACTAAATGCTATTCTATTCTCCAAGGGTAAAAAAAGATTGGGGAAGACATGTGGCGTTTCCTGATTGTACCCTCGCCACTCCAATGCGTGCAAACCGACGTACATACACGTACATTCGAAACAAAAAAAAAAAAAGAGGAGCAAAAGGGTCACCAAAATTACTAGGATTCCTTCAACGAAGCGGAAAGAAAAGAATGCAGCAGTTGGCCATCGTGTTCGCCCATGGCGGCGACGAGAGCTTCCTTGGTGAGTTGTGCCAAGCCAGCCAACGAGCCACTTGCCGCCATCACACTTTCCACGTTACTATCCTTGACACCAGGAAAGCGCATCAGAATTTCTTTCGCGTAATGGGAGCGCTCACTTTCAGCCGTTTGCACCTCCGAGTTGGTGTCCATGCCTCGCGATGTGAGAATAGAGTTGCACGGATCTTCATTCTCCACAGCAACTGATTTCTTGAACATTGAAAAAAAGTAAGCAGTTTGAAAAGGGCTCTGCGACCACACAAATCGTACCTTGGGAAACGCCGTCACAATACTCCCGATCTGGGAATACATGTGGGACATGTGGGACGCCTTTAGGGACGACCCCCACGCAGACTTAAACGAAAGTCGAAAGGGATGATTGCTCTCAAACTCAATCAAGCAGATGGGAAATTCAAAACGGGAGGAAAGCAAAGCAAGCTGATGACTTATGCGTCCAGACTGGATGGACATGCAAAAGTCCTGCACACTTTTCCGCTCAACGCCGAAGGAAGGGGAAAGAACGTAGTCTGCCGTGGTCAGTGTCAGCGGGACAATATCCAACCCCCTTCGGTACAGCTGGTAGGGCAGCGTCGACCTAAATTCCCTTTCATCCACAATCACAAGAGGAGCGACAGCGGATTTCCCACCATCGCCACCACCGCCGTTGGCCGACATCAACGACCTCGAGCTCCTCGATGCAAGCACCGCCTTATCCAGCATGTTCTCTGTTTCCCTCATCAGTGAGCGGTCGGCCAGCAGTGTTTCGACTAGATTTGCCTTCGTCTGGGCAAGCGTTTGAAAACTTTCGGTCTCTCTGCTCAACGCATTTGAAAAGTCATCATCGGCAAACTTGCAAGAAATCACCACTATTTTGAGTGAACTCAGCACGCTCCTCGACAAGCGCTCTTGTGCGGTTTCGAGCACTCGCAATAAATCGAGGTTTCTCTCGGTAAATATTATCTGCCCCACGGCCTGCTCTCTACACGCCGCACCGGATTCACTTCGGAGCAAAACGGACAGGAAGTAGCTCGGGGATAGCTTCCTTCCATCCAAAATGTGAACCGCCACACTTTCTCGTGAGGTGCTGCCACTGGGGGCAACCGCACAGAGTGTCACATGATAGTCGCTGGTTGCCTTCATTTCAAATGCAACATGAGCGGCTTTTTTAACTTCTGCCTCCTTTCTCTGCCAGCACGCCTGGCTCATTAACACCTCATGCACGGCTTGTGTCTCGTTGGGAAGCGCCCGTTCCGTGTACGCTCCCCCACTTGCCGGCAACGCCTTCTCCTTGCCGTCAGCTATTCGCTCCTCGTTGGGGAAATTGGCGTCCGCGAGTAGTTCCTCTTCACCTTCTTCATCTGAGATGCTATGCACTAATCCCTCTGGCTCAGCAAAAGTAGCAACACCGTATCGCGCACGGTACTTGCGTAAAAAGTCGGCAAATAGAATCTGCTCAAACTCCTTTTTCGAGTACAACATACGTTGCGCCGTTTGGTGCATGGCACTTCGACTTGGGGTAATGAGAAGCAACGAACGTTGGGGAGTCGTTTCGCATTTTAACACGTGACGGCACCAGCTCAACGAAAGATTGTACACGTAGTCTAGAGTGGCATCACCGGCCTCTTCGTTGGGAGAAAAAAAGTCTTGACTTGGAGGGGCATGAGACCCGTAGACGACCTCATCGTCTTCGTCAGAACTGAGCACTTCGATTACTTTTGGGTGGTTGGTTTGTGGAGTACCCTTTTCATAAGACCCGATACGATGGGTGGCAATGGTTATGACATCGCTAAAGTGGGAAGAAAGTGTCCACAATGCGTCAGGCACGCTGTTTCCCCCTGCCACAGCAGACAGTTTCGTTCTTTTTGATAGTAAATCCTCCAACATGAGGAAAAAATCGTACTTTGTAGAACGCCGCAAGCAGCGACGAAGTTTTCGCACGTGAAGCATGCTTTCGACAAGACCTTTAAAGGGCCACAAAGGGCCATTTGCAGTGGTGAACAGAACCATATCAGCGTCCAATCGAGAGTCCAAATCCATTATCGAACTCTCCGATATTCTTGAGAAGTGGGCAGACTTTTTCGACGATTTATCTCGCCACGGTCGGCCTTGCACGTGTCCCTCGACGCGGCCGGTGGACGAGCCGTCATCCTGCTTCACTCTCACAGCAGGTGATCCCCTTTTTCGGTTGCGTCAGAATGGTGGGAATTCTTCAGCACTGTCTTTTCGAGTTTAACCAACTCCGAAAGCACCTCCACTAAGATTTTCCGGAGGCAACTGTCCAGTAGAGCCGTGGACTCCTCAACTGGCAGGTCTACGCAAGTGACATTCAGCGAATGCTGCTGAGAAATGGATTCAAAGTGTTTTACAAACTCCAGACGAAACCTTGGAAACAGCTGAACGTCAGAAATGTGCAACTCTCGGATAAAGTTTTCAAGGCCCATGTGATGTCGTTGCACCATGGATGCAGCCCAACGAGCGTCATCGCTAAATATTTTGGCTTTACTCTTCGTAGAATGTCCCGCTCCTCGGAGAAGAATCTCAATGCTAAACGCGGCGCTGGAAACACTACCAGTCAAAAAGTTCGTGTTCATGTAACGAGGAAAAATAAACACACACAACTCCACCAAATCGACAGAGACCCGTCGGTGTAGAAGATCCATGCAAAAATTTCTAGAAGAGCAAATAACAACCCCACCGCTCTGGTACTCCCGGCACCTCTCCTTCGTGCCCGTGCCATCCTCGATGGAATGCACCAGCAGCGGCACCTCGAGTAGACCCATTTCCAGTTTTAGATCCTCTGTAAATCTACTAATATCATTCACGTTTCCGCCATGAGGGATGCAAACAACGGTAATTTTTCCATCCGATGGCAGCGATGAAAATAATCGGGCGGTGCACTCCACCATGTTAAACCCATAGCTAAACACGGCAAGCTGAACGCCCCCCGTCGTGCTGGCTGACTTTGTGCAAATTTCGGCGGCATAGGCTGCGCAGGAGAGGAGAGCCGTTCGGTCACCTTTCCGTTTCGCTGACATTTAAGGTGTCTAATGTGGTTTTCAAACACTCTGCCGTCATACATTGCACAAGAGCGATGAGGAGGGAAGAAATGGGTAGGAAATACGCAAGTCGTACCATATCGCAGTTAAAGCAAACGAAGAGGAGGACGGTAGCATACTATACAAATACAACTCCACTGCAAAGGTTTACAACCGATTGAGCGCCTTTAGCAGAATAATCTCAAACTCGTGAAAGTTAAGACGCATTTCCTCTTCTTGGACGGGTATTTTGCTCAGAAACTGCGGCTCCATCCGTCCGCTTATGATGCACAAATCTCTTTGCATGGCACCGACCTCGGCAAAGGAGAGAGGCTTGCCGAACCCCTCCAGGTTTAGCAATAAGTGACGAACATCTTTCCATGCCACACCGCCGGATCGATTGGAATCTAATTTAAGAAACCAATTTACAATGTTGTTATCGCTAAACAGTGCCTCACATAGCAACGGCGTGATATACATAATGTTCTCTTTACGAAACTCCACGACAGTACCGGGCTCATCCACCAGTACACCGCGATATCTCCCATTCCCGCAACACTCCACAACGGTTACATGATGCTGCCGCTGAATACTGACAAAAAGCATGTCCCTCACCGAGCACGGCTCCGCTTCAGATTCGTCGACTGGTAAAATATCGCAATGTAGAACCCCGAAATCGCACCCGCCGTCTTCGTATTGAAGAGTGTAAGTACAGTCGTACTGCGTCGCCACGATCCGTGCAGGAAACAGACACGTCCCACATCCAAAACGACGAGCGAGGACTTGTGTGTCCACTCTAAACGGTGGGTGGTGCGAGGTACGGTCTAACTGGGGTAAAAGATCCAATGTGGGCTGCTTGACGGAGACGATATTCGGATCGTAGGAGAGATACAGTCTTTCCATTTCCTTCACACTCAAATGATCGCTTCCGCTGTCCTGAATACTTTGCGCCGCTTTATACATATTGACAAAAAAGCCCTGAATACACTTAATGGTTTCAGAGCTGCGCGACTCGGTAATACTGTGTCTGAGGGAGTATTCGTGAGGGTCTAATGTGCCGTCCTCCAGCGCGGCCAAGCAAACGACTCGGTCACCTGAGTACGGCAGAACAAAAACAGTGTCCCGTTGTACTCCACAAATCATTCCCTTCGACGTATGCCGGCCCACAACGGAAAATATTTCGGAAAATGAGCTAAAGCCGAACGGCAAGACGCTGGTAGAGTGGAAAAGCGACTGACTGATTTGCTTTGGAAACGTTTCGCAGACGTAATACACCTCTTCTTTTTTCACAGAGGGATCCGACTCGGACATAATAACCTCTCTTTTCACCACAGCGTCGACAATCGGCCCTACATCCGCAATGACCGCGCATCTCATATTTCCTTCCTTGTGCGTGTTTTTTATAGTTTTTTTTTTTTTTTTCTAATGTGGCAAAGGGGGGAATGGGGAAAAAGAGCAGATAGAAGCTGTGGCCTGAATTACTGTTGTTAGTTTATTGGATGCCATCCAGCAGGGATACAACGACGTAGACAGGTGATTAAAAGTGTATGAATTGCATGTACTAGATGGAAATAATGAGAAACAAAAATTGAAAGAAGCTGTACAAAAGAAGAAAAAATCTAAACAAATCTACAAGTAATAATAATAATTAAAAAAAAAAACATCTAAAAATGTACTTAAAACACATTGTGGCTCTTTTGTCGCACAAGTGGGGAGAGAGAACTATTGTGCCTTCTGAATTTCTCGTCTGTCTTTCCTTGGTTACCGGCGGGTCTTGTATTTGAGGTACCTTTGCCAGTAGGGGTTTGTCCCGTCCGTCGGCGCTCTGTCATTGGACTCGGTGTCGCCCCGTGGTCGGGTTGTGGGTTCCGTCGGCGGCGGGTCATATGAACCAGTTGTGGTGGTCCCTCCACCGTCTTTGAGGAGTCTTTCACGGACGAAGTGGCGGTTCGCTCCTCGTATCTTTTCGCCGTGTTGGTTCGCTGCAGTTTTCTCTTCTGATCTGGCTGCCCCGCCGGTCTTTCAGAAGAAATGACGGTTTTCGTATTCGTACGAGAGAAGCCGCTCGTTTTATTCGGTGTGGTAGACCGCTTCGTGACTGCCGTTGCACAGCGAGTAAATGTTTTGCCTTTTCCTGCTCCGGCTCCCACAGTACTCGATTTGCTTCGCTGGAATGTGGCCGAGGAAGACATGGTTCTCGTCATTTTTGAGGAGTTTGTCCGCGTCAGCCCCTGCTGCTGTCGTTGGGCAGTCACCGAAATGCCAGCCTTCGACGACGGTGTTCGGGCTAGTTTTGTGCCAGGAATGACGGTCAAGGAGGCGGTTCTATCAAATGTAGACTTGGACAGATGACCGATTCCCGACTCGTTTCGCATTAACCTTCGCCCTTTAGGACTGTTCAGGTGTTTGGTGCTAGACGTGGTAGAAGAAAACTTCGAGTCTGCGGAAGTCTGAGACAGCTGCTTCGTACTGGAGGCGGTACGAACTAGATTCTTTGAGCTGGCATTCCGCTCGAAATTGGGGTTTTTGGACGCGTTGCGCTGCAATTTCGCGGAGTTGGACGGAATTCTGCGCCCGTTTTCATCAAACGTTGGGGGGCGATGGGTATTGGGTCTCAGCGTCTTTCCTCCGGTTCGCGTTGAGAGGGGGGCAGTTTTCTTCTTCCGCACAGACGGTTGGTCCGTTAGGGAGTTTCGTTGGCTAGTGCTCTTCTTTGTGGTCATTGGCGTTGGGGGGTTGGAGAGGGTAGCAGCTGGGCTATTGGTGTTCGACTCGCTGCAAAACAAAATGCGGTGCACGGAGCGAGATGTAAATCCGGTGGAGGTGCTCTTCTTTCCAAGCGGAGGCGTGTGCGCGGTCTCCGAAGCAACCTTGCCAGTCGGACGATTGGAGCTGCCGGTTGTCCTACTCTTCTTCGCCACCGGGACGGTTACCCCCTCCTCTTCTTCTTCCGAGTTGGGTGAAATGGAAACGATCCCGATCGAACCAATCATGTCCTTCTGCGACGGCCCTGTACTCTTTTGATCTCCCAGAAACTCCGTGAACGTAGGGAAGCGCGGGGCGGGGCTCTCGCTCCGTGCGGAGGCAGAGTCGACGTCATCGTCAACCTGGCAAGGGTCCTCCGTGATCGACAAAGAGCCACACGTCGTCCTAGGGCGGTCCTCCATGCTGCCCATCGTTCTTGGAGGTTCCCGCTCAAATGGGGTCAGGTTACTCTTTCTCACTTCGTCCGTGTTGGAGTACTCACTTAGGCGGGTCTCCGACTTATTCAGTGGTCTGAAGCTGTGCGTGCTGTTCTCCTTGTCTTCCGAGACCAAAAACGGATGGCGCAGATTGGATTTGCTGTTACGCCTTCGAATAATAATACTTCCCGCATCGCCGGAGCTGCGCCGCGGCTTTCCAGATTGGCTTTGATTGGGCGATCTGCTTGAGAGTCCTCCACTTTTTAGGTTATTTCTCTCCTGTTTGATTCTCTTATTAGCACTCACTTGGGAGCGGTAGGTCAATGGGACCGTATTACGAAAAAGAGACAGCATTATACGCTCCGCCCTCGGATCACAGAATTCCAGTACCTTTGCCACAATGGTAGCGCCGGTTCGCGTTCCTTTGAAAAACCTGGTGAAACTCTGGGGTAAGTTACATTCGCAACAAAGCCAATCGGTGCAGTACTTGGGGTGCTTGGAGACTTCTCGACAGTGGGAGCAGGTCGGGTATTCACACACAGCGCACACAAAGAGAAGTTGAGGAGCATTAGCCGACTCCGAAAAGTGTTTGCCGCACCTCTCACAGCGATGCATCGATCTCTGCTGAAGGCCAACATTAGAACGGGACAACCGTTCACAATCGGAGCCATCCCTTTCTTCGAACAGGGCTGAAAAGCCTTTCTTATCCTTAAACATTGAAAGCATCTTGTTAAATGAGTCAAAAAACTCTGTGGGATAAAAACAAAAAATAAAAATAAAGAACAATACTAACCAACGAATGGTAATACAGTCGGGCCTACGAATCGTGGGAAAAAAAAAGGAGAGAGACAGGAAAAACACTACAGGAATAGAGGAGGCAAATTGCGCATTAACACACTAAACAGACATTGTTGGGGTTGGCGATCAGGGCAAATATTCTTTATAGAACTTTTAACTTGAAGAGAGAAAAAAAAAAAAAAAAGACTTGTAAATACGTAGAATGCTAGAACCAATGACCCCACATCAGCGAGCGTCGTCCAAAGCTGTTGCCCGGTATGACGGCCAGGCGCTCGGCTAAACCCATCAGGTAAGACTGGGGAGGGTTGTACGCTGGTAGAGGAGACACCTTTTTGCTCTTATCGCGAGTTGGGGGGTTCAGTTTCGGTGTCCACTGCTGCGACAAAAGATCGTCCAACACGCTTGAAGTCGGTCGGTGAACGTAAAACCTATCTAACGGCCTTGTCAACTCATTTACTGGGCGATTGGGGCGGAAATAGTGGTAAAGGCAAAATCCATCACTTGGGTTATTGCCAACTCCGTCCAACGCGCTTTTGGGGGTCACCGCAGTGGTATTATCAAAGGAAACCGCAAGGCACAACAGCTTTAGATCGTCCGAAATGAGCATTTCAACCTTTTTCACTGGCGCCACACGATGGACACCACCGTAGAACTGGAGCGCGGAACTATCTAAAACTTGATGAGAACTGAACTCATTCGGGACTTTCACTGGGCCACTCAAGATGTATAGCTTTCCAGGAAGCACACGCAGACGCTGTGCGACGGGAATATCCAAATGTTTTGGCACCACAAGATTTGGCACTGGTGCCCGGCCGGCGAGGGTCAAAATCTGCTTATAATACGGTGCCACATGTTGGTGCAGCAAGACAGACTCGTGGTTCACAATTTCCCACGGGAGCTTATTGTATGAAACCAGTGAGGGGTACTTGAGGCTCAGCCTAAAGTTTTTTGCCCACAGAATGTTCGTGCCCCTGTACATGACGACTGTCTAAAAGGGCAAAACAAAGAACTTTATTTTAGGCGATGATGCCCACGTGAGGCGGCGAAGAAGAAGGGGAGGGGTATATTTTTTTTTTTTTTTTTTGTGGTTGTCCACAGCTGAAAAGCAATTATGCAGGAAAATCACCCGAAAAAAAAAAAAAAGGATGGAGTTGGGGGTCACATTGTCCAATGAAAACAAAAAGAAACCACTGGAAAACAGCGTGAAGAAAAATCTATTATTGTTACAAAATCTCATCGTCTCGGGATCCGCTTAGTATCTCTTCTATCCTTTCTCGGGAAGTGGTTCTAGCGCGTGCGTCTGCGCTTGTTAGCATGTCAATGACAGTTCTGTGCCGACGAAGGGACTGTCTCAGTTGGTTGATAGTATCCCTGAGAGCACTTGATTCCGCGTCTGCGTCCTCTAAGCAGTCTTGCAGCTCTCTAACGTGTTGTGTTTGGCGACCAAGCTGAGATTGAAGGCGGGCCAACTCTTCGTGAGCGGCGCTGTCATTCGAGTTGCTGCTCTTTTCCTGCGCGGGCGAGTCTTGCTTCCCTTCCGCCAGATCTACCTCGTGAAGTCGTGCGATCAGTTCTGCGTTGTCCGCTGCGACTCGCTCAAAGTAAGACACCAAATCTTCCTTCTCCGCTAAGGCCTTCGATGCCATGTCCCGGCAATCGGAGGCGTTATGCTCTAAAATGCCGTTTTGCTTCTTTAGATCGTTATTTTCTTCATGCAGCCTTGCAATTAAACCGGCAGACGCCTCTAGTTCCGCTCTTAGAATGTCTTCTCTTGAATTTGTCGATAGAGCAGCTATTTGATTGGACAGCATCGCGGCGAATTTCTCCCCCACATCCATTGTTTCGGCTAGCCTATTTGAAATATGGAGACAAAGTTGCTTCTGTTGATGCACCTCCGCCGGCGTCGCCTCGTTCAATTGGCACACGAGGTATTCTATAGAATCTAGTACACTTTTTATTTCCGCCGCAGACTGTTTCGCCGCAGACTCTAACGGCAAAAAGTGAGGTCCCACTTTCCCAAACACCGTTGCCGCCCCGAGCGTGTTCTTTCTCTGAGTTTCGAGCGTGAAAAAAAACCATCGCAGCGCGTACGACGTTATCCAGTCGGCTTGGTTCCCAAGGTGATTTGCATTGGCCGCAACTGTGTCGAGTGTCCCTGTGGCAACCGGTGCCAAACAAACCGCGCTTCGCAAAGTGGGTGACGCCACCATGTTGTTTCTAGCCTCACCGCGCTCCACGCCGTTGACCCCCCGGGGCGAGACCGTGGTTAACGCATTAGGGGTTCGGTCGAAACTACACAGGAGATCAATTTCCTTGAGAATAGCTTGGAAGGGGGAGCCACTTTCATTACCACCGGAATCTCTCAGCGTTTTATCCCTGCCCAGAGTGCCTTTATCGGCCGTTGTGTCTTCCAGAATAGAGAGAAGATCTGAGCACTGAGCCCGGAAACGGGTTAACCCTCCGTTGTGGTCGTCCCCGATGTGTTCCCGCTCCATCACTCTGGGAGGGGGAGAAAAGATGGGGGAGTTCGTTCGAGCACTGTTTTTCTGTTGGCCGAGATTTCCGTGCTGTGCCTGCATCAAGGCGAACTCGTTTGGTGTTCTTTGTGGTTCGCCGGCGTCATAACTAAATTTCGTGTAAGGTGTTGAAAAAAAGGACATTACCCTATATAAATGGGGATGAACATAAAAAAAAAAAAAGGTAGTTGGGGGGAAATAGCACACACACACACACACACACAAAAAAAAAAAAAAGTCACCCATTAGGGCATAGAAGACACCGCACAGCAACGGAAAGATTTAGAATATCAGTAAGAAAAACATGTACAACGCAAAAAACGGGAAGATGAGGGGAGGAAAAAAGGAAAGGCGAGCCATCTTCACGCTGCGCTAGAAGCGAAACCATCGTTGATCGTTTTGATCTTGGAAGGGAGACTAAGCTTAATCGTCTTCCCCTTGACAGGTCGAAGGCCGTCCAAGTCCCTCGGGGAAGAGTTGGCAAAGTGTTTCGCTCTTTTTGCATTCTCGGAGCACGCAAAGAAAACCATACACAAAGTGCAGTCCGCTTCCGGGTCACTTTTAGGTTCACTCTCCTGCTTCCCGTTACTAGGATGATCACGATGGTGAATCACCACCTTTTTGACGCAGCCAATGTGCTTTTCAAAGAACGATTTGATTGCATTTTTGCTAGTATGACACGAAATGTTGCGTACAATGATGCTCTCTTCACTCGACTTCTTTGATCGTTGCTCGGTGCTCACTGAATCTTCGAGAACGTGCAACGCGCCCAGAAACCCGATGTTCGGCTCGATACATGGACGTTTCGCTTTAACATAATCGAGGGCCTCATTTAGCGTCCATCCATTGCGGGAGATGAGGTAGGCTAGAACTATCGTAGCGGAACGGCTTTTACCCTTCTGGCAATGCACCAAGACGCGCGGCGGGGTTAGTGTAGGGTCCTCTCGCTTCGCCGCGAAGAATTCCTTTCTAACTTTTTCGAGAACCTCGTCTGTGCTACGAAAGTACTGTGCTATATTCGCGTCAACGTTGTCCTCAACACGAAAGGGGTAAACTACAATATCCTTGTTCACGGACCAATACTCTTCCGTGGAAACGTTAATAATGTACTTTACGTTGTTGGACTCCAAAAATACAGCATCACGGGCATCGTTGACCCCACCTAGATATAAAAAGTCCAGAATTAGAGAAGGCGGTTCATTGCGATTGTTGGAATAATTCGTTGACCGCGTGTTCTTTTTGGAAGAAGTGGGAGACTCCCCCGATCGTAAGTCCGCCCAGTTCTCAGCGTTTGCAGACTTTTTGGAGGAATACGCCAAGGCAAACGCGGGAACGGGAGGGCAGGGCTCTACTGGGGGCGAACTGTCCATGCTAACTATTTTACTTATGATTTGGGAAGAAGAGAAGAAGAAAAAAGGATTGGGAGTGCAAAGGCGGCCGCGTGGCAAACAGATCTGTTTGGAAGAAAGGGGAAACGTGAGGTGGAGAGAAAATAGAAAGGGGGAAAAAAAAACGGCTGATGCTACTGCGAGATGGTATTCCCGATTATATTCACAATTTCATAAATTAACCCTTCGGAAACACACGCAAACAGGCTCTTGACGTGTATTGACACACCATGGGCACCCTCCTGGTCTGCAACACGCAGTAAAACTGCCACCCACGCCGTGTCGCTGTTTGCTTTTCGGCAGTGCACTCTTCCTACCAGTGTTGCGCAATCGTTAAAAATGTCCACTAACTGTAAATGCAAGCGGCTTTGGAGGGTGGCGGTGCCTTCGGAAATTTGGTCATTGTTGCACTCCAGAAAGGCAGACAGCACAAGCGCACTAGAAAGTGGCCCTCCCGCGACCGACAAAAACTCTTCCGACGACGGTATCGGTACGTCCTCTCCCAAAAAATCAACGCACGCGAGTTGCAACGAGGCCTTCTCCTTTTTTAACGAACCCTCAATCTCAAAGGCGACCCAAAGGAGAACTGGGTCAACAAAGGACTCGGGGAGCTTCACTATCACAATGTCTACCTCGTGTCGCTCGCACGCCCCTGCCACAACCCTTTCCGTCAGTTGAGACGAGCTCTGCAGCACGTTATCGCCGGACGAATTGTCCGAGAAAAGAATGTTGCTTTCTGCACAGTCGTCTTCTGCGTCGGTCGCTAGAGCAACATTCAGGACAGAGTGTTTTCCGTTATTCGAAACCTCTACCATGTGTTTCAAGTGAAAGCCGTCTTTTTTGCACTTGCATGAAACGCAGGCCACTCGCAACGTCAAATGGTTGGCATCAAAAATAGTTTCAAATTTGCGGGTTGGTACCGCCTTCTTCTTTTCCTTTTTGGTGAAATCCGTTCGTCCGGCAGTGCCACGCAACACCTCGTCCGCCCCGACCCCCTGTGTGAGGTCAATGTTGCTAAATTTAATGGTTGCATCGTCGATTTCGTTCGCCATTGCATTTCGTCCTTTTTTTGTGGCTAATGTCTCCGGGTGATCGGGTTGGTGAAGATCGCGTTTAATAGTGTATGTTTTCTTCTGTGACTGTCTGTCCTTTCTGTACCGGCGGTGCGACGTTGTCTGGTCTTCCTTCGTCGCCTCCGTCTCCTGTGTTGTGGAACCCTCTTTGAGATAAAAGGGGTCGACCTCCTCCCTTCGTTTCCTTTCTCGGAGCGCCTCCTGCTCTATCCGGTATTCAAATTCAAAGTTGTCCTCCGAAGACGCGGCGTTGTCAGAGTCCTCACTGTCCGTCAGATCCAACAGCTTGCTGGCATCGGCACAAAACGGTGTATCTAAGCAAAGTTCATCGGGGACGTCCAACAACTTTTGAGACCCCTCCGCTACTGTGACAAGTTCGTTTTCATAAAGAGCCGATCCGGCATCTTCACACTTGGATACGCTAAAGTAGGCGAAATTAGCCCGCTCTTGCACATCGGGGTGCATGCTTTGAATAAACTTTTCCAGCCCCTTGGACTCCCCCGTTAGCCAGGGGATTACGTTTTCTGTGGATTCGTCAACAGGGAGATCGCCCTCCTCGCCGTTCAGCAGATTGCTATGCCGCTTACATGGTACTCTGCAGAACGCCGCTATTTTGCCCGCCGCAACGACACAAGCACACTGTACATCGGCCGGAAGAGAAGCGATGCTCTCGCCCAGCAGAAGTGTAACGGTTTCTAGTTTGTTTTTCAGCCAATGGGGGTACTCCCCGCAAACGAAAGCTGCCGCTTTCAGAATCTTACTTTGCGTGGACAACCTACTGTCAGAATTCAGCAGCTGGCTAGAGTTTAAAATCTCATGAAGAGAATCAACCGCGTAAGAGCGCACGCCGTTCACCCTTGTGGTAATGATCACCATTTCATTCTCAACCAGCGCGCCATGGCGAAATACAGAAAGGGGGAGAAGTGCCAAATCCAACAAAACGCTAAAGTACCACTCAAAATCCTCAATCCCACTGTAATCGTCTGTTTTACACATTTCCACCACGGTTTCCACAACCAAATTTAGCCAGTCTTCGTCTGGGACTCCCACGCTACACCGGTCTAGAATAAAATCCACAATACGGACGATATTATCGGGAGACACCAAAAACGTCAAGATAGAGAGTGCCTCTGAGCGTATGGTAATATCCTTGTCGTCAAGGCATTTGATGATCTTTTCCAACGAGCCCTGGAGTAGTTTGGGGTTACCGAATGCCAACTTCTTTAAGGCGTGTAATCCAAGGAATTTGAGATTTTGGTCTTGGTCTTCGATAAATCCCATCAATTTCTCCCCGGCCAGCTTGGTCAACGAATTCACCTTGGTCATCCCGTTGGCGACCGACAGCAAGCACTCGTACTGCACCGACTTGGCGCTCGTCGTCTCAATCAGATTCGCCAGTGGTTCGGCAAGTTTCTTCCCGAGGCGTGGCTCCAGCGGCACAAAATAACCAAACACCTTGACCACTTTTATCAAGTTCCAGTTGTTGTGAATATTAGACAGCAGGGAGAAGAAAGGGACAGCAAGACCCAAAAAGTTTGCCGGATTCCGTCGGGCCAGTTCGCAAAAGATGCAAACGACAGCACCCCTTACCGCAGTGTCACTATCGCTGTTTTCGTTGGAGTCCTCCAGCTTATCTTTCAGTTTTGCGTACGTGGGTCGGAGGGAGTCTGGATACTGCAGAAATATCTTGTATAGACTCAGGACAGCTTTTTTCCGCACATACGTTCTAGGGTGCTGTAAGAGGTTGACAACGTCTACCACGAGATCTTTCGCAAGGTCTGGGTTACAAATAGAAGCGATGCAATAGAGCGCCATGCCACTTTCGTACTGATTTGAACTACACAAGTCGCGCTTCAGTAATGCAGTCACAAGGGGTATCACATCCGTCGATTCGTTAAACATGGCAGACGCTGCCATGTAGCCGATCCGCTTACTGCCAAAGCTGGGATCCGCCATCACCTCTACAACGTTAAAATTGGCGTACGACGAATCATAGCCAATCATGTGGAAGTAAGCAGCCTTCTGTATGGCACCCACTTTGACGCTTTGAATGGTGGATCCAACCTCTTTTTTCGTTTCACGGATATAAAACTCAATGGTTTCATCTTCCTTTCCGGAGGGTGCACTTCTCAGCTTTCTTATCACCTCGTGAAGAGAATTCTGGAAAAAAAATTGGGCTGCCGTCTTTGTCACCCCGTCCATTTTATACTATTGTTTAGCTAAACTCTTTCCTGGAGTGCAGGTCCGAAAGGCGGGGGGGGGGAGAAGGAAAAGGGAAATGAGACGAAAGCAGAGCAACAACAGCAACAACTAAATAATAACAATAAAAAACGGCGATTATAACAGTGGAGGCACCAGCACACGTAACGGTTCGTCTCTGTCATTTTCAGAGTTCTGCGCCAATGGCGGAGGCCTTCTTTCGTACCTTTTCGAGCATGCTGTCTCTGGTTTCATTCAAACGCGATCTCGCCTCTTGTACGGCCTCCGCCGATTGTCCTACAATCAAAAGATACAAAGGGCGTTCTCCGTCCTTTAGACGATGTGAATGCTTCTTTTTGGGATCAAAGTAGATGCCTTTCTTAATAATAGATGTTTTGCACTCATCGGCAATCGAGCGAAGAAACGCTCCACTCTGAAGTTTACTTCGTATCATGGCCGGCAAATCGTTCACTGGATACTCACAGGTGAATCGTACGGCAGAGCTGTCCTCGTCAGAAACCAAGACGCTGGTCGTTTTCTGGGCATACTCCAGAGCTTTCTTGACGTTGTCGGCCTCTCCGCTTGCCAGAGAGAGAGCGCCGGGATTGTGCAAAGTTAGTGCGCCCTCTTTAGCGTTATTTTCTCCAACGCGCACTTGGACAATGTCATCGGTGAAATCGCCGCCTTCTGCATCAGAGTCGTTTTCAGAGGAAGACAATGAAACGACGCCGTCTAACCCAGCGGCCTTGGCCGCCTGCTGTAGCTTATCCTTGTGGTCGCGCGTTTCGAGTTTCATTTTCTTTGCCTTCTGGTATCCTCTGTAAAAGCTGACGGAACCGCTGGCCAACCCCTCTTTCCGTAGCTTCACGACTCTCGCAGCCGTTTCAGCCAACTCATCAGGGACCGGTTGACCGGCTCTTTCTAAACCTCCCACTAGCTCGGGGGCGATGTCGTCGTCTTTGCCACGGGTGAAAAAATTAACGGCCCTCCCCGATTTCCCGGCCCTCCCCGTTCGACCTATACGATGCACATACGCCTCATAATGGTTAGGCAACACATAGTTCACCACCAGCTCCAAGAACGGGATATCCAGACCTCTCTCCGCCAACGACGTTGCGATGAGGATGAACTGATTACCGGGGGAAAAGTGTTCCAGCGCGAACTCCCGATCCACGGGATCCATGCCGCTGTACAACGTGGCGATTCTGTTTTGGTATCCGAGAGTGCTCAGTCTCGCCATCAGCTCATCCACCTCCTCTTTTCTTTGAGTAAAAATCAAAATAAGCTTCGTCCCGTCTCCCTCGTGTCCCAGAATCTCTAGCAATTTTTTGAATCGTTCCCCTTCCTCGCGCTTCTCCCAATCCGCCTCATACACGTCTTCGTCGAAAAAGTAAAACACTTGGTCGACGTTGGTCGACGGGGACGGCCTCCCTCCGACGGACACTTCCACGGGGTCTTTTAAGTGACGAAGGAGAACCTTGCGCAGCTCCTTCGGTAGCGTGGCACTAATCATCGCGAGTTGTCTGTCTGGGCGGATATTTTTTAGGAACGCTTCCACATGTTCCATGAACCCGCTATCGAAGAGTCGGTCCGCCTCGTCAATGACCACAAAGGACACACGAAATAAGGTAACGGTACCACCGTTGTTCGACGTTAGCAAGTCGAGCAACCTACCTGGAGTGCACACCATCACTTCACAGCCCTGCTTCGCTTGCTGAATATTCTCCGTCAGAGACGTTGATCCGTACGATGATACGCATCTTATTCCGGCGCACTTGCACAGATCGCTCACTAGCGAAAATACCTGAACGGCTAATTCCTGTGTGGGAACGAGAATAAGGCCGATAGGTCCTTGACCTTTTTCGCACCTTCCCTGGGAGACACAATGTCTAACAAGAGGGAGCGCGTACGAAAGCGTTTTTCCCGACCCAGTTTTTGCCGTAACCAGCAAGTCCCTACCGGACATCAGAACAGGGCAGGCGATGGACTGGACTGCAAATGGATTTGCAAAATTCATCACCCGGAGGGCCTCGAGTACCCTTTCCGGCAAACCACTTCCGTGCCACGACCGCATTGGCCGCGGGACGTCCCTTCCGGATATTTTTGCCCCGTCCAGTTCTTTCAGCAGTGATTTCACCTCCTCTGGGGAGAGTTGTTTGACATCCGGCGGGGTCACGTAGAAGTCTTTTTGGATGGCTGGGTAATCCTGCAGAGCGTGATCCACCTGCTTCAGCTTTCGCAACTTTTTTGTTTCCTCCCGCGACACTTTCGGCAGTTTAGACGCCACTAATTTTGAAAGCGTCTCTGCGGACTCATCCTCCGCATCGACAACGACTAGCGCACCTGAAACTGGCTGAACCGGCTTCAATAATTCCTCTTTCAGTCGTTGAACTGCAGACACCACAGCGCCCTCGCTGTTTAACCCTCCAAGGGATAGATTTGCGCTGGGCGGGGGATTTACTTTCGTGGCGCTGGCTTTTGCGTAGCTGCGCAACTTTGCGAGCTCATCGCTGTCGAGTTCGCTTCCGGATGAGGAACTATGCGACGACGCACTTTCTTGACTTTCAGAACGTCCTCGTTTTAGCATAAACAATGGTATTCCACTACTATCTATAGCGAGAGGAGAAGGAGAGGTGGAGAGAAAGATAATCGTCTCTTGTCACTGCTATCAAAATGCCTCTGCTGTCCCCTGCAGAAACGGAGAGTAATCGAGAAACCATTTGTCAACAATCAAAAGGAACAAATGATTGGAAAGACAGCTCTATGAATAGTTTCTATAAGTGAAAAATAAAAAAAAATTAGTTTATACTGTTCTGTGCTTAACAAGCTTATACGTTTCTGACATAACAATCCTTGCCACGTTTGTTAACCCAACATCAAATTAGTGGCCGAAAAAAAAAAAAAGAAAGAAAGAAGAGGGGAGAAAGAGGGAACTCGTCAGACTTCGACCACCTTATTCTGTATCTCGAGAGCGTTTGCGATCTTCTTCCGCCGCCTGTTTTAGCAACTTGAGGCCCTCGTCCTTCGAGATCATCTGAATTCTGCTCACCTTGTTATGGAAGAAAATTCCGAGAATCTTATCGGCGGCGGTTAGCATCTCGGTTTTAAAGGAAGCAATCAGAAACTGGCAATTTTCGGATTGCTTTTTAATCATTTTGGAAACCGACGTCCTGTATTCCGCATCCAAAGCCGAGTCGATTTCATCAAACAAATAAAACGGGGCGGGGTCGCACCTCTGTATGGAAAATATAAGCGCCAGCGCCACAAGTGACTTTTGACCGCCGCTTAATTGCTCTAGGTCGCTGACAGCCGTGCCTAGACCGAAAGAAACACGGATTCGGGCGCCAACGTACGCCTCGCCTGTGATTGATTCGTTGTTCGACTTGACAAGCTGTAACTCGGCAACGCAATCCTCGACGCCCACCAATTCCTTGAAGACCTCTTCAAATTGATACTGAATTTGCTTGTACGTTCGTTCAATGGCTTCGTCCTTCTGCTTATCCAAGTGTGTAATCAACTCGTGAATGCTCTTTCTTTCTTTGTCGAGGGCCTCTTTTTGAGCAACCAAGTCACTCCGCGTTTCGGATAGCGTTCCGTGCTGATCGACAGCTTTTCTGTTGATGTGGGAGAATTTATTTCTCTTTTCGTTGGCTTGCTTGAGGTTGTGCATTAATTTACCGATTGAAAATTTTTCGTAGTGTTTATCGCTGTCGTTGGGTACAAAACTTAGCTTTCGAATCTTCTCTATCGCTTCATCCCGCCTCTGCGAAAGCAGTTTCCGCTGGACTTCGGTTTTGTCCACAACATCCTTTCTCTCCTGCAGGTTCGCCGAGCTTGAGACTTTTTTCAAATTTAAAGAATCCAGCGTAGCCTCGACGTTGGCGAGTTCCTTATCCACAGTTTCGATTCTGGAAATTAACTCCGACAAGCGCGATGTTGCTTCTGCTAAATCCCTTTTTAACGCTTCCCCTTCCCGGTTTGTTTCCGCATCCAAATTTGTCCACCCGATCTCTTTAATTCGATCCTCCACGATTTGCCGTCTTCTTTCGAGGTGGGCTACCGTGTCTTCCGCCAGCTGTCTCTCCGTCGCGAGTTGCAGGGCTTTCGCCTGTGCGGTGGCAGATTCAGCTCTTTTCTTAGATAAAACTGAAAGCAATAACTCCAGCTCTTTTTCATTTTCCGCCGTCCAGGCGGTCTTGAAGTCTTCTTTCATTTCTTCGCGTAAATTTTTAATCGTGGCTTCGGCTTCGCTGATGTTTTTTTCGTGGCTTTTCTTGAGGTTTTGCAAGTTTTCCTTTAGAGTTTGCAAATGCGCGATGCGGTCCTCCTTTTGTCGCTTTTCGCGGAGGGCAAGATCGGTTTGATTTTCCACGGAAATATTTTCGTTGCGGAGCTCGTCGATTTCGTTGAGAACATCCGTGATTGCCTGTTCTTTTGAGGCGACTTTTTGGCAAAGGGAAGTCAGAATTGCCTCTTCGGCCTCCAACTTGCGGCGAAAATCCTTTTCATTTCGGTAAGCAGTCAGCTTCATATTTCTCTTGTCCAAGTACCCTCCCGTGATGGCGCCCTTTTTCCCCAGCTGATCCCCCTCGGTCGTCACGACATCACAGGATAACTCTTTACAGAGCTTTGCGCCAACGTCCAACGAAGAAACAACCAGAGTCCTCCCCAAAACCTCAGAAACAACACCACCGAATTTTTTCTCAAACTTGACTTTTGACAGAAGGGACGAACTCTCTGGAGTGTTATTAAATTCTCTATGGACTCCTTTGCATGTGTCCATTGGAAAAAAGGATATTCTTCCTGGCTTTCTGCGTTTGTTCATCTGTTCGAGTAAAAATGCGCTGGTGTCAAAGGAATCCACCACAACGTTAAACAGTGTATTTCCTGCGGTGACCTCAACGGCTGCCTCGTAGCCTTCCTCGACCGTAATCAGATCTATAAGTGGTCCAAAAACGCGCGAAGAAATCCGTTCGTCTTTTAGTTCCGTCAGAATCTCTCTCAAAGACTGAAGGCCCTGGCGAATGTCTTGGCGGCACGAATTATCCAACCGACGTTTGGCCGACACGGTGGCCTCTTCCAGTCGCTTGACAACGGCTTCCTGCGCGTGTATTTCCTGCCACATGGTACGTCGTGCCTGATTTAAAATGTCTCTTTTTTCGAATGCGTCCTTCACTTTTTTGTCGTGGGCATCTTTTATTTTTTGATAATTTTCGCCCGCATTTTCAAGTGACTTTCCACCCTTTATTTCTTCCTTGATGTTTCTGTCGCAGTCTGAAATTTCCTTTTCTGCATTTGAAATTTCTTCTTTCGACTTTCGTATCTGTATTTCATTATTTTTAATTTCCTCGTTGATCCACTTGTCCCTGTCCTCCTTGCTCTTGAATAGTTTGGAGCGCCCACGTTTTTCCTGTAATTTTTGAAGTCGCTTTTGCTCGCTCTCCACGGTCTGAAATAACTCACTGGCCGTCTTTTCAACAGCTGCATAATTTTTGGTTTTGGAAGAACACTCCGCCTTTGCTTTCTCCGCGGCGGCGAGCAGCTGTTCACTTTCTCTGAGCAACTGCTTCTTCTCCCTTTCGTTCCTCGTCTCTCTTCCGGACGCGTCCTTCGCGTTGATATCCACAATAGCCTGTCTGTTGTTTAATTCTGTTATTTCTGCCTCCGTGATTTTCCTTTCGTCAGCCAACCGGAGAAGATCTTGCTTCAGTACACTTCTTTTATCACTAAGCGCGCTAATTTCATTTTCTGACGCCAGAACAGAGTCTTGGTTGACGTTAAGGTTGGACAAAATAGAGGATCTTTCCCTTTCCAGTTTTCTGAGCGATTCCTTGGTACTCTCCAATTCGTTGCTAAAAATAAAATACTCTATGCAGCGCTTCTCCCGGTCCGCCTCCTGGAATTCTTTTAATTCAGTTAATTCACCCTCCAGCTCTTTTAAGCGCTTCTCCAGCTCGCCAATGGAGGCGACGATCTGTTTCCGTTTTCCTTCGGTGTCTTCTAAAATTTTCTCGCTTTCCCTTCTTCTGCTTTCGTAAACCTGCGTGCCCGCGACGTCCTTTATAATTTGATACCTTTCCTCTTCGGAAACGTTGACCAGACTTATTATTTTTCCTTGCTCCACAATGTAGTACGGGTTGCTCGAGGAAAATCCGGCGCTTTCGAGGAGCTGGTGTACTTCGGCAGCAGTGAATTTCCTGTCGTTCACTCTGAATTCGTCTTGTTTAAGGCCAACGGTTCGTCGGATTCGAACTTCAGCTTCGTCGGCCCTGCCAGGGATGACGAGGCGGCCGTCACTATTGTCAAAAACAATTTCGACAAAAATAGAAAGGGAGGGTCGGCCGCTGCCCACGTGAAACAACTCCTTTCTTTCAAGCGCACGCAAATTGGTGTATTTTTCGCTTAGCACGAATTGAATCGCGGCAAAAAAATTAGACTTGCCAGAACCATTTTTGCCGACGATTACGTTTGTGCCCGTCGATAGTCCGTCCGGGAAGGACTGCTCACGATAAGATCGAAAGCCGGAAATAATAATGTTTTTAATGTGCATGGCGGCGAGCGGTAAACTTTAAAACGAGACCAATTGCTACTGGAAAAAAGGAAAGGGGAGAGAGAGGGTTTTGGCGATTGGTATGCGCGGGGCGTAGCGGGGCGTTCGCCTGGCCCGCTGGGGAGCGGGCGGGCGCCCGGTTTTGCTTCCCGGCGGGGGCGCTCCTCCGGGGCGCTGGGGGGGGCGGCCCCGGCCCGCCGGTCCGCTAGGGGGGAAACCCCTCCGCGCGCGGGCAAACCGCCAAGCCCCCGCCGGCCCCCCGCGGACAAAAAAAGAAAGAACACCCCGCCACCGACAAACGGTCACCAAACAGCACCAATCCCCCCATCACTCTTTTTTTCAAAAAGTTAGCGTAGATTTTTTTTCTCTCTTTATTTTTGTCCATAATCACCGCCATGCAGGCGGATATTGTTTTATGCGTGCACGACGACGACCTGTCTTCAGGGATTGAAAAGTGCGTGACGTGCGGCGAAGGGGAAGTGAAGTTTCACACACCGAAAAAGTACAGGAATGTCGGATTTCCTGTCAATGAGGCGACCTTTACGGCGGACTACATTCTTCCCAATCCTTCCGCCAATGCCGTGTACAAGACCGTATTGAGTAAGGTGGCTTCTGACTTTCTCAGTTCGAGGCAGAACACGGTTGTCTACGGATACGGTGTTCGCTCATGTCCCAAGCGTCAGCTGATGCTTGGGGACAAGTCGGGCCTGGGTTATGCGGCAAAAATCATCAACAGTGTGGTCACTTCTGGGAAAGGCATTTTTATTTTATCAGCCTATGTGATGGGCCACACGGAGAAGCTCACGGACTTGATCAATATTGGGAATGCCAGTGGTGAACTTGTGGATTCGGTAAAAGAAGGACCGAGGGCACGCATGATTGAGCGGATTCGGGCCAACTCCACCGAATCAGTCGAGAATGCCATGGCACGTATTGTCCAAAATTACGAGCATGTGTTTGCCGCTGTTCTCCCGCAGAAGCAAAGCTCACAAGATTTTGACACCCTTCCACCCTTCAACGGCGATTCGGTTGTGCTGCAACTCCACCGATACGAGACCGAGGATGACTACCGCGACTATCGCGAGACGAACTCGCTCACGTTTGTTGCCTTGGGCGACTGTGAGAGACCCGTGTACTGCGGGGTCAACTCTGCCCAGCAGCTGCTGTACGAAAAGACGCAGCGAGTACTTCTGTCCGCGGCTGGTATTATCTCCGCAATCAAATGCAACCGGCTGCGCATTCCCTTTGGTAAATCTAAGCTCAGCCAAGTTCTCAAGCGGTGCTATAACGCCGAGAGGGGTTACACCCCGGCCGCCGGAAATGCTCCAACCAAAACTGTTTTTCTTATTCACGGCTTCTCGGACGGGAAGTGGACAGAGGAGACGTACCACAATTTGTCCATGATTCAGCGCATCTCAAACAGCATTGGCTCAGCGGGTATTGGCTCGCTACTTCGCGATTTGAGCGTGGACAAGTGGAGACTGGATCAGGACACAAACGATCTGAAAGAGGAACTGGCTGTTGCGAGGGCCGTCTTTGACTACAAACCGAAGATATACGATAGCAGTCGCCCGATTGCCGACATACGGGAGGAGGAGGCCAAATATGTGTCTCTCATCCAGGCAAAGCGGGAGGAGGCCCGAGGAAAACAGATTGCACTCATCAAGGAAAGGATGAAGACGGAAGCGGCTCGCATGATCCGTGAACAAGAGTCCAACAGCGGAACGACGCTGGCGGATTTGGAGAAGACGCTGGAAGCAAAGAAAGCGGACAATGCCGCGCTCCAGGCAGACAGGGATAACCGCGCGAGAGAGTATGAACAGTCTCTGGAGAAAATACGAAACAAGAAAAAAGAGGAAGAGGAAACGGCCAGAAATCTAAAGGACGAAATGGAAGAGCTGGAAAAGGAGCTGGACAACCGACGAGGCAAGGTTCAAGCGAAACAAAAGCAGCTCGACTTGTTGAAACTGGATAAGGCAAAGGCCCGTGAGGCCGTTTTGAAGGAGCAGGCCAGCGCCCAGGCTGCGCGCAAGAATATTCTGGAAGAGAGGAGGAGTCAGAGAGAACAATGGGTGAATCAAATTAAGGACATCAACAACAAAGTTCTCGAGCAAATTAATTCCTTGGCGACGGAAAGAAAACTCACTGGGGAACAAGTGACCTCAAAGGAGGAGGCGGCGGAGGCGGCAGTGAAGGAAGATATTCAAACCATAAATGATTATTTACCCAAATTGGTATCATTGGAGGACACGCCTGTCAACCCCGTCGAAACCGAGAAGATTCGGAGACAATTTGACGATGTTTTCGCACAAGAAAAACAGAACTACCTCAAGAAGATTGACGACGAAAAGGTTCGGAAGGAAAAGCTGGAGAAGGGCTTGGAGGCTTATCGAAACCGTGTTCTGGAGGTTGCACAGTCAAAGAAAAAGGAAAACTTACAGGATGCGATGCGCAAGGAGCAGCATCTCAATACGCTGGTGGATCAGGTTTTAACTTTTTTGCGTAACGGGCTAAAAATGACAAAGGTGTCCAGCAAAGGCAATCTGCGGCAGAGGTTCTACTTCATTTCTGAGGATGGGAAGCGCATTCATTCTTGTGAGTTGGATAACCAAGGGGCGCCCATCAATCGCAAAAGCCCCCCTGTTACCATATGGACAAAAGACATCAAGAAAATTGTCCTCGGCTGCTACACGAGTTCTTTTTTGAATTACGCCTCCGAGCAGCTTCTGTCAAAGTCACGCCAGGAGATGGTGTCGGACCAAGGCACTTATAGCCCGAAGGTTACGCAAAACATTACACCAGCATCTCTGGGCGCGTACAACTACAGGAGTTTCGCACTCCTTTTGTCGGGAGGAAAGTCACTGGAGGTGGTCTGCGATACAGATACGGATTTTGAAGCGTGGATTGTTGGGTTGAAGCGGATACTCAACATACGGACAGGGACCGAAGTAACCATTGACGGACGGCTAAACAAGGGCACTTCCGATTCGCTGGGCGAGATAAAGTATGGCGGCAAGCTGGATATTCGCCAGTTCACTGGGTTTATTTCCCTGTCCTCCGAGGAAGGCGATTTTTGTTCCGAGTATCACATTCCGCCCGCACTCTTCCTTCGACTCAAGCAAGAGCTGATTGACAAGTCCCATACAGGCCCCATCACGTTGTACGATGTTCGAGTTTGCTCCGGAATGGATCTCATACGTTCCAGCTTTTTGTACGATCATCTTGTGCAAACCCAGCAAATACCTCTTTTTTTGTAGGGAAATAGATTTTATTATTATTATTATTATTATTTAGAATTTATAATATTATTAGTTATCATTTTTTTTTTTGTCACTTTGGTGCCCCCTTTCCGGCGTTCATGTATCGTATCTCCTTTCCCCCCCGCATCGTTTCTGTAAAGCAGACGTTGGATCCGTGCTTCCTTGTGCGCCGTCACATCTTTCACTTTCCCTCTCTGCTTTTTTTTCTTGTTTTTCAAAGTATTGTTGACGTTTTCAGTGGTTCGTATTCTCCCTTCCGCTGTCGTTCGCAATATACCAGGGGTACATGTTTCCCCGCCCAGGCCTTTCTTACTATCTGGACTGCTTCGCGGACACCGCGCCTCTCGCGTTCGCGGTCGTCTGCTCCGTCGCCAGAGAGTCCTGCGAGGGCCACATGGGAGGGGTTATGGGATGTGCTCTCACCACCGTGGATTCGGAGGAGCGCCGCGTATTGACGATACCAACCGCGTTAAGTGGTGCCCATCTAGAAAATGTGTGGTGGTGGGTATCTCGACATCCGGTGCGCCCAGTACAACTTGCCTTTACATTTGATAGCAGCAGCAGTGAATCCCTCGATGGATTGGGAAAATTAAAAGAATTTGTGCGACAACTTCGAACCAGCAACGTTCACCACTCCTTTAACCTGTGCGTAGAAAAAAGTGAAACTCTGTGACCTTTTGCCGACTTTTTACCCCAATTAGAAGAGGTCACGCTGCAGTACGGCAACGCCGCGCTCCTAAAGGAGCTGAGTGGCCTGCAAAAATTGAAAAGGATTCGAGTCACCCACTGCAGGGGTAATCTCAGCCTCCGTTCCCTCGAGGGCTGCACGAACTTGCGTATGGTTGAAGTCTCCCTGTGCCCCACCGTCACCTCGTTGGATGCGTTACAGTTCCTCCAGAATTTGGTGGAGGTTCGAATAACAGCGTCGACCATAAAAAACGTCGACTTCTTGGCGGGTTGCTTTTCGTTAGAGTCAGTGGATGTGAGCTGGTGCAAAAGCCTCCACTCATTGGATGGGCTGTCGGAATTGACGAACCTCAAAAAAGTGGATGCCACCAAAACGGCCATCGCAAGTGTCAGTGTTCTGCACTCCTTACTCATGCTTGAGACGGTGAATGTCAGGGGTTGTGAAGCGCTAATTTCGTTAAACGGACTGTCTGGCTTGGCCCGTCTTAGGGATGTTACCGCGTATAGTAGCGGAATCGATAGCCTCGATGCGCTCAGCGCTTGCCCGGCGCTGGAGTCGGTGGCGGTAGCAAGCTGCGGAGGTTTGAATTCACTAGAGGGGCTGCGCGGGCTCGCGTGCCTCAAAAGCGTCGATGCGTCTGCTACCAATATTGTGAGTGTAGACGCTTTGCAGAAATGCCCGATACTGGAACATGTATACGTGAGTAACTGCAGGCATTTGACTTCGCTGGAAGGACTATCCGGACTGCGGCATCTTAAAACGGTAGCGGCTTGCTCTACCAGTGTAACCAACATTGAAGCATTGTCGTTCTGCCCCGCACTTGTGTACGTTGATTTGCGCGACTGTTCTCAACTCGACTCGGTGGACGCGCTAACTGAAAAACGCGGGCTTGTTGTTCAATTCCCTTGAAACCGGTGCACCCTGCGAGACAACCGTGCATGACTGTAAGACTCTGGACAAAACGCCCTGCGAAGCCAGAAAACCGTGACGGCAGAAGGTTCCAATATTATTGAAATTATGTGTGTAAAGTCGCTGCACTTGGGGACCTGACATCCAGCGCTTTAAGTGCCTTTCCGCGCACTGGAGGTAATGAGAAAAAAAAAAAAAAACCCTTTAGATTTCTTCTTCTCTCTCTCTCTCTCCGCTGAGTAGAAAGACCACGTCCAGTTTTTGTATCGCAGAAAAATGCCCGGCTCCGGTAAACAAGTCCGGTTGAAGCGCCCCAGGAAGGACAGCCCCTGTGACGAAAATGAACGGTTTGACGGAACGCTTGCGCGCTTGGGGAAAGCTGATGCGATGTGCCATTTTGTTCTTCCAAAGTGGGTCGAGGAGTTGATAAATTTGGTGGACACTAAAGTGGAAGTGAAAGGAAAGGAGGGCGATTTTACAGACGTGGAAAAGGAGCAAATTGCGGCTATTCTCGACGTGGTACAGGAGCACGCCGTGATATACGATCGTAAGAAGTGTGGGAAAGAGAGCCCCAGTCATTACAGCTACGCATGGTGCATGTCAGATTTCTGGGGCTCTGCATATGGTAGACGCCGAATGGCATCCTTTCTCCGGAGACTACTGAACCTAGAAAGTGTTGACCCGAACAACAACTTCCTTGTCTGCGCCGGTGCGATGCTCCTCTATGTCTCTTGCGTCATTGGAGATTTTGGCGAACATTTAAGGAAAAACTACCACATCATATCATATAAGAGTCTTTTCGTTACAAATGAAAACCCAGAACGGAAACAGTACACATATGAATCTGGAGACGATATTGATGGAATTTGGAAGTGGTCCCAAGGTGAGGCGACAAAGTCAGATCGTACGTTATTGGTTAGCGGTGAGGTTGGATCTGGTAAGACGGCCGCGGTGCTCAAGCATGCCACGTTTGAACGCGATCAAATATATGGGCTTAAAGATGAAGACACGAACTATGTACGTGTCCACCTCACATTCGATGAACGCCACAATGCACACTGGAATACCGACCTAGAGCACATCCATAGGTATGCTGTTTCCATTTTGGAACAGCAATGGAGAAGTGCTGGAGGCAACTGTTCGACAACGTATAAATCGGCTGCATTCTTAGAATCGTGCATTCAAAGTTGTACTGAAATACAAAGGCGTCCCCTGGAGCGCTTTCGGAGCGCACTGGGCCACGACTTGCTTTGCTACCTTGTCCAGCAATCCTCCAATTTTTTATCCAAATTGACGACAAAACCGTTGTTCGAACAAGTGCTTTTTATCTTGGATGATGTTGGGTCCTGCCCGTGGTTGTACAGAGCCGTCGGCGGCGTGACGACCGATAAAGATCACATTTCGCACCGTTTCACTGGAGACACATCTTTCGGGAAAAGCTATCGCTTTATCTGTGTGTGTGCCGCCGGCGAATCCGTTCTCAGTGACATGCTCAACGCTCCGGATTCTTTTTATTTTATCACAATGAAACCGTCGTCCTTTATTTTCAAAGAGGCGATGACATGGGGTGTTTATGCCAAAAAATCGAAAGCGTATGGGTGCCTCTTAGAGAATATATTTTTCTCCCAGCTCATTCAAAACAGACGTTGCGCCACCGTACTTCTGCAAGAGATGTTAGGCATTGTAGACTTGGTATTACCGTTAAATTGGGAAGCGAAAACTATGGGCCTGTGCGGTGCGGATGAAGATAATGGTGCAATTCTGACTTCATCCGATAAGAAGAATGTGCACACCATCTCAGGAATTCTGGTTGGAATAGTTTGCGATAAGTATAAAGCGGAAAGCAGAACAGAGCACCTAGGACCGGAAGCTGTCAGGGAGACGGTGGCAAAAGGTATTCGCGCCTTCCTCTGCTGCCGGGAGGACCAGGCTGAAAAAGTCTTTTCGGGATTTCCGTATAGTCCTTTAGATCTGGGATTGTTTGACACTACGCTTTCTTGGGCGAAGGATGGCACAAGGCGAGTGACCATTTCCGTTTCGGCAGCGCAACAGGTGATGGCTATGGCCGCCTACGGAGGAAGATTGAGTTTCATAACAGGTATCAGAAGCTGCTTCTTTGAGTCCTTTTCCGCATGTTTGTTCACCCTGCACTTGGATGGTTACTCGACGCGTTGCATCGCCGGAGAGAACAATCACAGAATAAAGATCCTGTCCGATACAAAACTTTCCACGTTTGCGCGTTCGGTGAGTGCGACGAACATTACGGGCTCCTACGAAGCACTGTTGCAGCACACTAGTGCCGGCAACGTTTTGTTTGCGGCCCGTTCCTGGGAGGAGGATGATTTGATGTATTTTTTTGAAAGTACACTGCAACGTGTTCTCTGTCTCCGTTCACAAGAGGCATTCGTGACGGTCAATGACCCGAGTTTCCCCTACGCAGAGGTGATTGCTAAAAGTGGGGACATTCTCTTTGTGATTCGGTGCAAAGAGAATGTTGATACAAAAACTGCGAACGCGGGAGATGAGCTGAATACAATGGGTTTCTCGAATGATTGTGATGCATCGATGGATCATTTTGTTGAGGCGCTCGATTTGCGAGGGGGGGATGTGA
This sequence comes from Angomonas deanei, assembly GCA_903995115.1. Lineage (NCBI taxonomy): Eukaryota > Euglenozoa > Kinetoplastea > Trypanosomatida > Trypanosomatidae > Angomonas > Angomonas deanei. The sequence continues at coordinate 27,697 of LR877152.1, read as the reverse complement.
GTGAACGCCTCGGGGGTTTTATGGCGAAACACACCGAGAAGAAGGGTAAGAGCCCGGAGGCGTGGTCCACACTTCACGGGAAATTATTGACCCGTTTGCTGATAAAGGCATCAGGGTGCAGCGTCGCTGTTCCCGTGCTAATGTGCGGCGAGCCAAGGAGTGCCGAGCGGAAAACAGAGTGGGTTAAATCTGTTCAAAGTTGTCCTGTTCAGTGCTTTGGCTGGAATGACCCGGCTTTTCTCCTGTTTGTCGGAGGTTCTATTGAACGGTCTTTCTAGGCGTTTTTTTTTTTTAATTATTATCTGCTGTATTGCTTCTTTTACTTTCAGAGAAAAGTCATTGAAGGCGTACCGATGGCGGTGTTCATTGAGGCTTGGAATGTCATACCATACATTGTGGACGATCGTTACTGTGCGTCTTTATGCCGCTGCTGCGATCCGTTCTGAGGGTAGTGCACACTCTTATATTTTTGTGTCCTCATTGTTTATCCTTCTCCTCCTGCTTTAGTCGTTTCTTCAGTGTTTTTTTTTTTTTTTTTCTTGTTACCCATGCTTTCTTTCGGAATATTTCGTAATACACCGACTACTTTGGCAGACGGAGTGTGATGTTTTTGGTTTCTGTGGCGCGGTAGGGGGCGAGCGCTACCGGTTTTGGCGGTAGCCAGCGGTGCGTTTGAGGTGTTTCCTCTCCAATAGAGCGGATACTCTACCACCCAAACTGTCGTCCGATGCAAGCCTTTCAACATTCCTCAGGTCCGTCAGGTTGAAAAACTAAATTTAGAGGCATCTATTATAATGCGTTGAAACCGAAGGGCGTCTGTGGGATATTATTCGCCTCTCATTGGGTTTGGCCCAGTGCATCGTTGTTTTTGGGGGACTTCATAGAGTTTCTCGGCGGTGGATAAAAGACGCGTTTGTGCCCATCTTTAGTCGAGGTGCCTAGTACGCATATTTCCATCATCAAAGCACCGATGGTTGATTTTTCGGATAGAAAAGGGGACGCTGTTGATTCTTTGGGCAATACCTCCTTTTTTTGCAAGGTGCGCTAGTGGAGTTGCTAAGCGGAACAAGCGATAAACTGATTTTTAACGGTGGCTTCGGAGACCAAAAAAAAAAAAAAAAAAAAGCACGGAAGCGGTACATGAGGCCAGTGGTGCTGGCGTATCCCATCTAGACGCTCGGTTGCCTAAAGGGAGTCTTTGAACGAGCTTACTGATGCGGCCCTTCGGATGCGACACGGTGTGGTGCCCGTTTTCTGATGTAGTGGATCGCGTGACGCAGCCCGACCTTTCCACTCAAAGGAATTCACAGGATTATTTTCTACCGATTCTACCATCTGCGTCACTTCGATTCAGTGCATATGAAAATTGGGGCCACACGGTGTCGCATTCTCATCACGGAAATCGTTCCCATCGCGGTTGGCATTTTTGAATAGGGGTAGAGAATGGGCGTGACGCAGTCCCCCCTTCTGATGCTTACTTGCGCAAAGTATACTCTTTTTTTTTTTTCTTGCAGAATGTTTTTTTTTTTTTTTTTTGTTTAGCACCGCCACAGTAAAATCAGATCCCCCCCTCCATAACCCCTTCTTCATCTAGCGTAAGCTGAATTTCTTTCGTTTTAAACAGTTGATACAATCTCTCTTTTCAAGAAATGCTTCGATGTAACGAGTTGTACGAATGCGGTGCGTATTTCGAGTATGGCACACCGCTGGCCTTTGCCGCCGTCAGCCCCTTTGCTAGAGAAAGAGCGGAGTCCTGTAGGCGCGGAACGCTCGGGTGTGTGACACGTACGGTTGACGGCGAGGCGTGGCGCGAGTTGCGTATCCGTAACCAGTATTGCGCGGCGCAACTAGAGTCGGTAGAGTGGTGGCTGAAGCGTTCCCCTGTAATGCCCCTGAAAATATCCGTGTCCCTGATGGAGGACAAAGACTTGCTGAACACGGTCGCTTTACTGGAGGGATTCTCTGTTCGTCTGGAGAGGCAAGGGGTGCGATTCGTCTTTTGCCTGACGCTAAATGAGATTCATACACTCGAACCTTTTGGCCCACTGCTGGCACGAGCAGAAGAAGTTATTCTCCGTAGATGCAGTGATTTGACGTCTTTAGGTGATTTAGAGGGATCACAGTATCTAAAGCGTGCTAGCTTTAACGACTGTGGTATGACAGACATCAGTTCTATTCGCACATGTGCCCTTTTGGAGTCTGTTATCTTTTCCTCTTGCCCCGCCTTGACATCCCTTGGCGGGCTGCAAGGACTTCATCACTTGAAGAGCGTAACTGTGTTGGACTGCCCTGGCATCAGCCTTGGTCCGCTCCGTACGTGCCCATCACTGGAGAGTGTTAGTTGCGACTCTTGCCCAGCCTTGACGTCACTTGACGGGCTGCAAGGTCTTCAATATTTGAAAAAAGTTTATGTGGTGCGCTGTCCTGTCGCCAGCCTAGATGCACTACGTGCGTCCACATCGTTGGAGAGTGTTCACTTTTCCTCTTGTCGCAGGTTGGCGTCACTTGACGGGCTGCAGGGGCTTCAACACTTGACGAGCGTGGCTGTGTTAGGCTGCTCCATCATCAGCCTAGATGAACTCCGTACGTGCCCTTCACTGGAGAGTGTTACCTTTGTCTCTTGCCCAGGCTTGACGTCACTTGATGCGTTGCAAGGACTTCAACAGTTAAAGATTGTGTGTGTTTCATTCTGCCCCGTCGCCAGCCTGGATGCACTCTGTGAGTCCCCTCTGTTGGAGAGTGTTACTTTTTCCTCTTGCCGTGGCTTGACGTCGATTGATGCATTGCAAGGACTTCAACACTTGAAGAGCGTAGAGGTGAAAGACTGCCCCATCATCAGCCTAGATGCGCTCTGTAGTTGTCCCTCACTGGAGAGTGTTGTTTGCCACTCTCCCCACGTGACCTCTCTCCAGCCGCTGGAGGGTCTGACACGCTTGAAGGAGGTGATCCTGCACGTCAAAAATGTCAGTGACGTTGACGCACTTCACACCTGCTCATCGCTGGAGGTGGTTGAAATTTCCGATGCAGTTGAGTTGTTCGGTCTGGATGGACTACGGTCGCTGCCGCGTCTGAGGAAACTTCTAATTGACAGCTGCGGACTTACTAATCTGGATGCGCTGCACACCTGTGAGGCGCTCGAGGAGCTGAGCGTTCACTCGTGCAGTAATCTGTCCTCCCTTGTTGATTTCAAAGGACCCTCTCATTTGAAAGATATCGCTATTTGGGAGTGTCCCATAACGAGTATTCGTTCACTCAATACATGTGTCTCCCTTCGTAGTGTGGATGTCAGCTCCTGCCCGCTCCTCTGTTCTCTAGATGGGCTGGGTGGTCTGCCAAATCTTGAACGGGTGTGTGCGTACGGATGCGGTATTACCGACGTCACTGCCATCGCCCAGTGTCCCGCTCTTCGGTACGTCGACGTACGGGGTTGTGCCCGACTTCAGTCGGTAGATGTATTGTTGAAGAGGGGTGATGTGGAGGTGGATTACGACGAATAGTGACGGACACGGATCCCTCCTCTTTCCGGATGTCCACGTGGATAAAGTAACATCCTTTTTTTTTGTTAGTAATATATTTAATGGAATGAAATTAGCATGGCCACGGTATAAGCAGATCTCGTCCCTGAACGTGCTGTTTATTCAATTCATGAACTGGAAACCCATTTTTTTTTTCTCCATAGGAAAAATATTGTGGTATGATTAATATTTGCCTTGCCTTTCTTTTCTACATTTAGTAGTTTTTATTTTCTTACATTTTTCTTTTCCTTCACTCATGCTTCCATTTCAAAATATGTCCGACTACACGGACTACTTTAAGACGTCTCCACCGCTTGCTCTCGCTTCTGTCAATGCTCATTCAAGGGAGTGCGCGGAGTGCCACAAAAAGGGCATGCTTGGATGGAACATCACAGCTGATGATTATGGAACCCGTCGTGTATTAAGCATAAAATCCATTTTTGTGGAAAAGCTGAGGCGTGCACGGTGGTGGCTGACGAGGCAGCGTGATTATCCTCTTCACGTTTGTGTCCGTTTCGGCGGTAAGACGATGTTGAACGACATTTTTATACTGGAACAATTCTCCAAAAAACTATCCGTCCACAGTGTTGAGCACACATTTCACTTGGATATTACGGGTACCAAATCACTTCTACCATTTGCAGTTCTTTTACTTCGGTCAGAAAGTATTTGTCTGCGTGAATGCCAGTTGAAGTCGTTACAAGCGTTGGAAAGGCTTGAGAGGCTGAGATCGGTGGAAATAACAGATTGCACCGGTGACTTCACCATTGATCCTCTTGGAAGCTGTCATAATCTGACGTATTTGGACGTTGCATATTGCGAAGGTTTAACCGGTTTGGAGACGTTAGAGAGCCTTCGCAATCTAAAAGTTGTAGACGTAAGAGGCGTTAATATTGCGACCATCGAGTTTCTAAAGAACTGTGACCATCTGGAGACACTCTATGTGAGCAAGTGTAAAAACCTAGGTCACTAGATGGACTGTCAGGGTTGCAGTATCTCGTTCGCGTCGAGGCGGTGAACAGTGGAATCGAAAACATTCGAGGCTTAGCTGGCTGCGTGGCGTTGAAGGAGATTAATGTGAAGGACTGCAACAAGTTGTCTTCTCTCGACGGCCTTTCGGGGATGCAAAATCTCGTCAGTGTGAAGGCAATGAAGAGTGGAGTTGAGAATATTCGAGGCTTAACTGGCTGCGTGGCTCTGAAGGAGGTTGATGTTAGCGAGTGTAAAAACCTAACTTCTCTCGACGGCCTTTCGGGTATGCAAAAACTCGTCAGTTTGAAGGTATGTCACAGTGGAATCGAAAACATTCGAGGCTTAGCTGGCTGCGTGGCGTTGAAGGAGATTAATGTGGAAGACTGCAACAAGTTGTCTTCTCTCGACGGCCTTTCGGGGATGCAAAATCTCGTCAGTGTGAAGGCAATGAAGAGTGGAGTTGAGAATATTCGAGGCTTAACTGGCTGCGTGGCTCTGAAGGAGGTTGATGTTAGCGAGTGTAAAAACCTAACTTCTCTCGACGGCCTTTCGGGTATGCAAAAACTCGTCAGTTTGAAGGCAATGAAGAGTGGAGTGAAGAATATTCGTGGACTCGGTGGTTGCGTGGCGTTGAAGAGGGTTGATTTGAGCAATTGTAGAAACCTATTGTCGCTTGAAGGACTGTTGGGGTCGAAAAAGCTGGTGAGTTTGGATGCCGGTTACTCAAAAATTACCGATGTTCGTGATCTGTCGGAAAGCTTGTCTTTGAAAGCGGTTAATCTAAGCGACTGCTTTTATTTAACGTCCATTGACGGTTTGTCGGGGTTAAAAAAATTGGAAAATGTGGAGGCTGGTCAGGCAGGGATCACAAGTATTTTGCCGCTAAGTGGATGTGTGTCATTGAAGACGCTGAACTTATGTTGGTGCGAGCGTTTAGGTTCCCTTGAGGGCCTTTCAGGGCTGAAGCGTCTTACGAATGTGGACGCCACCTCAACTCAAATAGAAAACCTAAAGGGCCTAAGAGGATGTGATTCACTGGAGTGGCTTAATGTTAAACAGTGTGAATATCTAAAGTCACTGGATCACCTAGCAGGACTACCGAGACTCCAGTATGTAGATATAAGTTACTGTTGGAAGCTTAAGTCGTTGAACGGACTGGGAAGTCTAACCAGCCTTAAGAGTGTTAACGCATCCGATACTGCAATTACAAACGTAAACTGCCTGAATGGGTGTACATCATTGGAGACTGTGGATTTTACTTCTTGTAAAAATCTTTCCTCGTTGGAGGGCTTGTCAGGTCTTCCAAATCTTAAGCATGTGGACGCTGAAGGAACTTCTGTTTCACGTGATGAACGCCTAAAGGATTGCCCTCAACTAGAGTCACTTTGGGATTAGCGATGGTCCGTTTTCAGCGTGCGAAGTTTTAGTATTAACGGTGTGAAAGTTGGGGAATAATTTAGAAGAAGAACATGTGAATGTACTTTGGACAGACGTGAACCGCACTCCTGGAAGGAAGTGACGGTACCTCTTCTTAGGATAAATGATTTTAGATTAGTGTTTTAGCATTCATTTGTTTTATTATTAAATTCTACTGGGTATTTTTCGGCATGGATTGTGTGTAAATTGATTAAGGTACTGAAGCTGTTTGCGTTTTGTGACAAGTTCTTCTCCAATCATCATTCTATTTCTAACTAATTTGCTTTTCTTTTTCTTGTAGGTTGTACTATTATGGTGTATCGGGCCGTTTACACAGAGGTGAGCCGAACTTTCGGCGATTGAGACGTGGCACTAGACCACGTGGCCCCATCGGTGCAGAAGGAGTTACGGCGGGTAATAGACTCGTAACACGGATCCTTCCGGTGCCGGATGGGGTGCCATTGTGCACGATACGCAGACCGGTGAAACGACGGGGCTGCAGAAGGCGTGTGTCGACGAGTTGGTAGTGAATCGCTACTACGGACCTAGAGGCGAAGAGCGCACGACTTGGTTTAATCGGAAGCAAAGTGCCCATGCAGAACCAAGGTGCATTGTGGAGGTCCTGCACTACCTCATCGAGACTCGAGTGTTGACCACAGGTAAACGCGTAGCGGTCGTGACGGATCACGAGGCGATTGTGGCGGCACAGAGGAAGCTCAACGGTTTCGGGGGCGTAGGACGAGGCTATACGCTGAACCGTTTGTTTGAGCTGACGTACAACGTGTTGTACACGCAAGGGATTCTGGTGGCCTATTTCTACATTGCCGGTCCACAGAATCCGGCGGATACCCTCTCTCGAGTGTTTCATCACCATAATAGCTTTGGGGAAATACGAACGTCGGATGCTTCTGGTATGCGTTTGCCAAGTCTCAAGGAAACATTTTGCCCGCTGGCAGAGGATTAGGTTTCGTTGAGTGACTTAGTAGTAGTAATAATAATAATAATGGTGTCGTCAACCATTAACAATCATTCATAATAATAATAACAACTATGGGGATAAGACGTTAGCCACGGCGTGACCTGCGGAGAGAGAGGGGGTGTAGAAGAGGACTGAGTGCCCAGTTCTTCTTGCCTTCTAATGTATGTGTTTGACCGGCAGCATGCTGCCCGAAAACGGTGAATACATTCTCTTTCTCTGCTACGCTGTCTGGTCTCTCTCTGTTTTTCTCGACTCACAAGAAAGATATCCCGATGCGAATAAGGTGTGTGTGTCTTGAAAACGTGTGACCGTGCGCTATCTTCCCAGTCTCCGTAGCCCTCCGTCATTAGGGTTAGGGTTAGGGTTAGGTTTAGGGTTAGGGTTCAGGGATCCGGGCCCCGGATAGGAAGATGACGATCGGGCCATAGGAAAAAATTTCTATGGGTGACCCTAGGATCATACCGGCCATGTTACCCCTCTGGGATGCTACTGTGGAAATTTTGGGATTTTCGCCAAGTCCGACTTTGAGCCACGGACAAGTAAGACTTAATCACCACTACTAGAGAGGAGAGTTGAGATGTGCAAAATAGGCGTTATGGAGTAGTCGCCGATGCATTTTGAACAGATTTGGAAATTTGGTGATTTTGGATTTGGGTCGCCCAAGTGGCCAAAAAGTGTGCTGGTGACCCCCGGTTTTGGACATGACCAAAAATGGGTCAAAATCGTGACGAAGGTGCGCTTTGGGACCCCAATAACCTTGAACAAATCGTATTCCTGAAAAGTAAGAATGTACACGTGCGCTAAAAGTGGTTTTCAGAATGCGTAGGTGTATTTTGAGAAAATACGGAAATTTGGTGTGTTCGGGTGGAGGTCGCCAAAGTGCCCGAACGTGCTCTGGAAAGGCTGATGATTTTGGACACTACACCAGAAGGGACTTTGGGACCAGTAGAAGTTTGAACAAACAGACCTCATCAGAAGCAAGAGTGTGTACGTTTTATACACTGGAATGGTATAAATGCACATCTTGGTTTTGGGTTGATGTGGACATTTGGTGTTGGCACACGAGTTTGCACAAAATGGAAAAAATCTTTTTCCTCGAAAATCGACCAAAAAGTTTCCCTATGCTTTTCTACGGGTAATCTTTGCTAGGGCGGGGGCTTCGAGGAAATCCCCTGTAGAAGGGGCCGGGATGACGAAAAGCTTATTCCATGGTGGGACTGCACCGTAAGGATGGTGACATTTGTGAAAATGGAAAAAAGGGGGGGTCACAGAGGGTATCCCGGGAAACGTACGGCCTGTATGGCTGTACTAACTACCGGATACTCGGGAGTGTTCCCCTGTACTGTACAGTGCAAATTACCCTACTTTCTCCTGTTTTTCACACCCCTGTCTAAGGTAAACACCCTACACACGTTTTTTAAAGGCCCGCCCGCCCGCACCTGTAGGAAGAGCGTCGTCGCGCTACATTAGCACGGCGTACACCGTCCTAATAATAGAGCATCATAGAAGTAAAATGATTTAAAACGTGATTCTTGTACTTGGTAAAATGAAAATGGTAAAGTATTTATATATGTTTGACACCAGTGAGATTAATTGTAAATCTAATTTTTGATTTTATATTTTTGTAATGCACCACTAAGTTATTTCTTTTTTAATGGATAAAATATTAATAATGATTTATTTTAAGTATTTATACAATGAGAGCGATTTTTAAATTTTTTTTGTAAGGTTTCCAAAAGATTAAATGTTTCTGTATACAAAACCCCAACTAGTACTTTTGTGGCTTTTTCTTGTACACTGTTGTTATAAGGTTTGTTGGTATCAGATTTTCCATATCTATTCTGAAGATGTATGATCGTTTACGACGACCCCTGATTTATCTGGCATTTCCTACACACTGAACAAGATGAATCACAAGAACGATACCCATACATTCCCTCTCTCTTTCCTTTATGCTTCTCGGGTCTTTCCTCTGGACCCCACCACTAGGTAGACCTACATAGACATGTTACCTGGCTACCATGGGCCAGACGTAAGACGGAGATCTAACACAAGAGTCTTTTCGCGCAGCGCCTACCGTCATTAGGGTTAGGGTTAGGGTTAGGGTTCAGGGATCCGGGCCTCGGATAGGAAGATGACGATCGGGCCATAGGAAAAAATTTCTATGGGTGACCCTAGGATCATACCGGCCATGTTACCCCTCTGGGATGCTACTGTGGAAATTTTGGGATTTTCGCCAAGTCCGACTTTGAGCCACGGACAAGTAAGACTTAATCACCACTACTAGAGAGGAGAGTTGAGATGTGCAAAATAGGCGTTATGGAGTAGTCGCCGATGCATTTTGAACAGATTTGGATATTTGGTGATTTTGGATTTTGGTCGCCCAAGTGGCCAAAAAGTGTGCTGGTGACCCCCGGTTTTGGACATGACCAAAAATGGGTCAAAATCGTGACGAAGGTGCGCTTTGGGACCCCAATAACCTTGAACAAATCGTATTCCTGAAAAGTAAGAATGTACACGTGCGCTAAAAGTGGTTTTCAGAATGCGTAGGTGTATTTTGAGAAAATACGGAAATTTGGTGTGTTCGGGTGGAGGTCGCCAAAGTGCCCGAACGTGCTCTGGAAAGGCTGATGATTTTGGACACTACACCAGAAGCGACTTTGGGACCAGTAGAAGTTTGAACAAACAGACCTCATCAGAAGCAAGAGTGTGTACGTTTTATACACTGGAATGGTATAAATGCACATCTTGGTTTTGGGTTGATGTGGACATTTGGTGTTGGCACACGAGTTTGCACAAAATGGAAAAAATCTTTTTCCTCGAAAATCGACCAAAAAGTTTCCCTATGCTTTTCTACGGGTAATCTTTGCTAGGGCGGGGGCTTCGAAGAAATCCCCTGTAGAAGGGGCCGGGATGACGAAAAGCTTATTCCATGGTGGGACTGCACCGTAAGGATGGTGACATTTGTGAAAATGGAAAAAAGGGGGGGTCACAGAGGGTATCCCGGGAAACGTACGGCCTGTATGGCTGTACTGACTACCGGATACTCGGGAGTGTTCCCCTGTACTGTACAGTGCAAATTACCCTACTTTCTCCTGTTTTTCACACCCCTGTCTAAGGTAAACACCCTACACACGTTTTTTAAAGGAATTTCCATGTCTACCAGTGCCAACGGCGCCCAGACAGACCCAGCAGAGCTGGTTCCACCCCCTGTTTCGCAGCTAAACTCCCCTCGGGGAAGCGAAAATGGCCGTGTGGACCCAGTCCAGCCTCCATCCAGTCCCCCAGCCGCCCCTGCCGCTGCTCCGACTGGTACGGCCACTATGAGCCTTCTGGAGCGCCTGGAGCGGGTACTGTCGGCCCCGGTGAAGGATGTCCCGCTCACGGAAGACTCCAAACTCGAACGAGCCCTGCTCCAACGAATGGAAGAGTCCGAAGAGATGAAAAGACACCCCTACAAGGGCACTTTGAAGAGCTTCAAGGGCCTTCTCGACCAAATTGAGAAGGAGCTGGACCACCAAGATGCCAAGACCAAGCTCAAGGAAGCCTACATACGGAAAGTGGAGGGCGTGAATCCACCCACGGTGGAGGAAGCTTACATTGTCAATTGGGCCCTCTACGGCAACGTAAAGAACCCGTCGCTGCTACTGGCGTACCTGTTCATCAATACCCCTGCTGAGCTGCGCCACCCAACTGGCCAACTGGCACTTTTTTGCCAACCTATTCGGTTCTGGACAGCAGAACCTGATAGGGCCTAAGCTGGAGACCCTCCAACTGCCTCTCTACCCCGATAACAAGCTGCAGGCCACGAATGAGTCCATCCTACGGGAAGGAAGCATGGTCGGCGGCGAGGCGATAGAGCGCAGAGCCATTGAGAAGCACTTTTCCACCCACAATCTCATTGGCGGGGGCCCCTATACCACGGTGCCAGTCTACACGGAAGGTAACGATCAGCCGGTCGCCGTAGCGGACACGACCCTCATCTCCGACGCTTTTCAGGAGGTATACGCCAAGATTGGCCTCCTGGAGCAGAACCTCAAGAAGATTCGCACCGAGAAGCGTGCCAAAGCCCCCGTGGTGGCCGCCCGACGACCACCAGCAGCCCATGCTGCCGCCACCAGGGGACGAGGAGGACAAGGCCGCGGCCGAGGTGCAAGACCCGCCCGGTTCCACTACGGAGGAGGCGACGAAGGCGAAGAGGACGAGTTTGAACCGGTACAGGAAAACTAAAGACGCCTGTGAGGGCAGGCAACGCCCAAAACCCTCGCCGCCAAGGAAGGAAAAGCCACACTATCTTCTTTGGCGGTAGTCTCCGCGAGGGGAAGACCAGCAACGTCGAGCTGGACTACTTTATGGAGATGATGGACGATGACGAGGTGACGAGTTACAAGTGCCACACATTTGTGTCACTGGAGCAGTATTGGACGGCGATACAAACCGAATGCCAACGAAAGGTCGTATTTCTTCCCATCTACGTGAAAAATCACTGGATAGCGGGCATTCTGGAGCGCCAGACGCTCGAGGTGTATGACTCGGCACCGGCCAGGCACCTACATAAGGTCCTGGAGGAAAAGCTCTGGGCACTGTGGCCCGAGCTGCAGATTGTGTACATGCCGTGCACAAGACAAGAGCGGGGGAGCAACGATTGCGGGTTATACATGTTAACGGCTTTCTTCAGCGTCTTTCTACGGATCCAGACGGTTGTAGACCCCAAGTCTGTCCCGAGCAGGCTGCGACCCCTACTCCACCACTGTTACCTGAACAGAGGCACTGTCAAGGACAGGCCCAAGGAGACCAAGCGACTCCTGGATACCGTGCGTGGTATTTTGACGACCAAGCACACGCCTTCACTGGAAGGCGGCGCCGAACCAGGCGACAATGAGCTCTGGACGTACTACAGCACCCAATATAGGCGGCTGAACAAGGTGTTTCAAGGCAATCCGACCCTACGGACCCTCTTCGTTGCCATTGCTCTGATTGCAATAGGGGGGGGAAGAAACGCCTCACGGAACACACCAACCTGAGCTCGCAGTCCGCCAAGCGCCGACTCGCACCCCAGACGATGCAGGACCTGGCAGAGGTTCTCCAAAAGTACCGGATACGGGTCTATCTGGTTGGACAAACTTCCAGAAGGCGGGAAGCCACAGTAGGCTTCATTGGCCGACGGCCAGCCTCCGTGGAGGGCTTGTACATGGTACAGACGGACCCCGACCTCGGTGGACTCCCAGGTGAATGGAAGGGCGATGGTAATGAAAATGCCGTGTTTGTGGTGGGAGCAACGTTCCATTCTTCTAGTAGTGGCACCACTAGGCCACACTATACGTTGACCCAGGACCCAACGAACGCCGTGCTGGGGGTATACCGCAGGGGCTCTGCGACGCGGTTCAAGCTGATGGAGGAAGAGGAGACCCCTGTGACTCAGCCAAGGCCGAGGGTTCAACCGGAATCCCAGGCAATGGTACTGGAAGAAGAAGAATCCGAGATGGAGGAGTTGGATGCGAGTGACAACGCGGGCACGTTTCTACGTGGGGTCGATATGACGCCAAAAAACATGTCCGGCAGGCAGGACGGTCTGGGAAGGACCTTATGGGGGTCTGTCTGCCCTCGAAACTGGGTGTTCACCACTACGCAAAACCCCCTCTACAGCAAGTCCATCTCCACGGAGGAGCAGAAGCTGCACCTGCAGTGGCTCCGGCGAATCCAGTACATGCCACAGGACATGCTGAGCTGGCCGGTAGAGGATGTCCTCCTGAGCATGCTTCAGCGGGACGCCGTGGCCAGAAACTACACTTGGACGACCTTTGTCCGCAAGCTGTTCTGCATCCAGTCCGCTCTCAAGAACCTCCCGCTGTACACGACGGAGGACGCCGGCGTCGACCTCAAGGGCCCCAAATGGAAGGCCGTGGTCCACCTGGCGAAGCGGATGCAGCAGCAGGCCGACGTGCACCCACCGTCCGCCATCCGCCTAGAACAGTTCCATGCTATATACCGTCTATTGCAGCACAAGTCTCCGTTGACGGCGCTGTACCTGATGGTCATGTTCTGCACGGCTGGGCGAGCGGTCGATGTGGAGCGGCTCAAAGTGAAGGATATCAAAGTGGGGTATACCCCGGGGCAGCAGGCCGAGACAACGCTCGAGCTAAGACAATGCCTGATGCGAATGGGATCCCAGGGCATGACCCCCATCACGGTGGTGATGAAGCGTGGCAAGGGTGCCTACTTTCGGGGCACCTACACGGTCCACACCTGCCTTCCGGCAGTGGACGCGTCGAATCTGCAGTCTCTGTGCAGCCAGCGGCGACATGGCCAGCGGCTGTTTCCTCACATCGAGGCCCGACGGAAGGAGGCGCTGACGGCGATCCAAATGGTGGAGCCGGGGGCGAGCATGCCCTCCATCCGCAAGAGTGCGGTCCGTTTTATGGCGGCGCAGGGGATGTCTCAGGAGGAGATGATGCGTATCACGGGACACACCCGGGAGACGACCTACTTCCGGTACCTGGGCGATGGCCGCCATCCTACGAAGGAGACCGTACGGCTGCAGGGACGCGCCGCCGTCGCCCTCCGGAACCTCCGAACGCGTACCAGCTAGGCAACAAGGCGCCCAAGGCGGAGGAACTGGGCATCCGAGAGGCGGACCTCGTGCGGGAAATGATCGAGCTCTATGAGAGTGAGGGTAATCGGAGCGCTGCCCAGGAGTGGACCGAGAGACTGGAGAAAATGGCCCCCAATCCCAGGCAGTGGCCGCTGCACCTCAAGAATCCCACACACGTGGACCTCCAGGGCGTTCTGGCGCTGCCAGTGGCCCACTCGAGGACGATCGACTTTCTTCTGACCACGTACCAGTACTTACACCGCGACTTTTACAGGGGACTGAGGACCTCGAGGACCATCAAGACGACGTCGCTGTCAATGGACGATGTGCGGATCGGCGTGGAGAAGGGCAAGTTTGAGCTCGCGGTAGAGTTGAATCGAATAACCGAACACACCTACCGAGGAGATGCCTCATTTGGCCGACTGCCAGAGGGGTACCACGGCGTGAACAGCTTCTATGTGCTGGAGACGAAGGGACGACGACGGCTGATTACGGAGCCCATCCTCAACGGGGTGGTGGAGAAGGAGTCGATCCCCAAGGTGTCGTACCCAAGCAGGCTGGAGAAACGCCAGCTCCTCAAGCACTGCCGCTACATGCTGCAGATTGACTTCAACTCCTATTATGACGCCATTCCACTAGAGGATTCGGTGCGGAACAACTTTGTGTTCCGCGGCAAGGACGGCCAGTACTACCGGCTGAGGACGCTGCCCACTGGGGCAAGATGGAGTGTGTGTGTTGGCCAGGCCATTACGAGCACCATTGTCGATATTGACGTCTCCCAGGTGGTCATTCTGTCGCTGATTGATAATATCTTGATTGCCGCGCCGCAAGGCAGCGAAGGGGAGTTTCTGTTTGCCGTTCGAAGCATTCTGACACGAATACAGCAGGTGCACCTAGAGACCTCCCCCGACCGGGATACGTTGTTACAAACGGGCGACCAGGACTTGCTACGCATGGCGGAACAGATTGATGTCTTTTTAGGCGAGGAGTACCGGTACGAACCAAATGAGTATGTACGCAAGGTCCGGAATTCGATCAAGACGGTGGCCAAGCTGCGGATTGCCATGCGAAAGGCCCCCTACTACACGTGCCGACAGTTTGTGAGCTTTGTGAGCCTGATCCTGTTTGCCGCCCACACCGTGAACCTCAACCCCGCGTCCCTCTTCTTTCTTCTCAAGGCCTACCGTGCGGTGTATGTGACCGTGTGCAACACGGGAGGAGAGTGGGATGCCCCGCTTCCCCACATCTCCCCGAGGTGTACGAGCACTTACAGCGCACCACGTCTGTGCTGGCAGCGAACGAGTACGCACCCATTGCGCCAGTGATACGAGTGACCGCGGAGGACCGTGACTACGATTGGGTGATTTACACGGATGCGTCGGACCGAGGATGGGGTGCGATTTGCCAGAATACGCACACGCAGGAGGTGATTGCCCTGCAGAAGGAGTGGATGGATGAACTTCAGTGTGGAACGTACAGGGGACCGACGGATGAGTACCAGGCGTTTCTGTTCAACAAGAAGCACAGCGCGCACGCGGAGCCACGGGCTGCCAGGGAGGTACTGGAGTACCTGAAAGAGATTGGCCGGCTGGTGGCGGGGATGCGAGTGGCGCTCGTGACCGATCACGAGGCGATTGTACGGGCCCAGCGAAAGTTGAATGGTTTCGGAGGCATCGGCCGTGGGACGGACCTGAACCTCCTGTATGAGATGGTCTACAACTGGTTCCACTGGGATCACCTACTCGTGCTCTTCTTCTACCTTCCTGGCCCCCAGAACCCGGCGGACCAGCTGTCACGAGTGATCGATAGTAGCAACTGTGGGGAAATCCGCAGGGTACAGTTGAACGGACGGCAGCTACCCACTCTACGAAACTGCTACTGCCCCCTGCTAGAAAGGGAAGTAGAGAGTATACTATGGGGATAACAACCAAGGAGGAGATCCGGGGAGCGAAGCGAGGTTTGAGAGAGGGTATCAGATTTTCCATATCTATTCTGAAGATGTATGATCGTTTACGACGACCCCTGATTTATCTGGCATTTCCTACACACTGAACAAGATGAATCACAAGAACGATACCCATACATTCCCTCTCTCTTTCCTTTATGCTTCTCGGGTCTTTCCTCTGGACCCCACCACTAGGTAGACCTACATAGACATGTTACCTGGCTACCATGGGCCAGACGTAAGACGGAGATCTAACACAAGAGTCTTTTCGCGCAGCGCCTACCGTCATTCAGGGATCCGGGCCTCGGATAGGAAGATGACGATCGGGCCATAGGAAAAAATTTCTATGGGTGACCCTAGGATCATACCGGCCATGTTACCCCTCTGGGATGCTACTGTGGAAATTTTGGGATTTTCGCCAAGTCCGACTTTGAGCCACGGACAAGTAAGACTTAATCACCACTACTAGAGAGGAGAGTTGAGATGTGCAAAATAGGCGTTATGGAGTAGTCGCCGATGCATTTTGAACAGATTTGGATATTTGGTGATTTTGGATTTTGGTCGCCCAAGTGGCCAAAAAGTGTGCTGGTGACCCCCGGTTTTGGACATGACCAAAAATGGGTCAAAATCGTGACGAAGGTGCGCTTTGGGACCCCAATAACCTTGAACAAATCGTATTCCTGAAAAGTAAGAATGTACACGTGCGCTAAAAGTGGTTTTCAGAATGCGTAGGTGTATTTTGAGAAAATACGGAAATTTGGTGTGTTCGGGTGGAGGTCGCCAAAGTGCCCGAACGTGCTCTGGAAAGGCTGATGATTTTGGACACTACACCAGAAGCGACTTTGGGACCAGTAGAAGTTTGAACAAACAGACCTCATCAGAAGCAAGAGTGTGTACGTTTTATACACTGGAATGGTATAAATGCACATCTTGGTTTTGGGTTGATGTGGACATTTGGTGTTGGCACACGAGTTTGCACAAAATGGAAAAAATCTTTTTCCTCGAAAATCGACCAAAAAGTTTCCCTATGCTTTTCTACGGGTAATCTTTGCTAGGGCGGGGGCTTCGAAGAAATCCCCTGTAGAAGGGGCCGGGATGACGAAAAGCTTATTCCATGGTGGGACTGCACCGTAAGGATGGTGACATTTGTGAAAATGGAAAAAGGGGGGTCACAGAGGGTATCCCGGGAAACGTACGGCCTGTATGGCTGTACTGACTACCGGATACTCGGGAGTGTTCCCCCTGTACTGTACAGTGCAAATTACCCTACTTTCTCCTGTTTTTCACACCCCTGTCTAAGGTAAACACCCTACACACGTTTTTTAAAGGCCCGCCCGCCCGCACCTGTAGGAAGAGCGTCCTCGCGCTACATGAGCACGGCGTACACCGTCCTAATAATAGAGCATCATAGAAGTAAAATGATTTAAAACGTGATTCTTGTATTTGGTAAAATGAAAATGGTAAAGTATTTATATATGTTTGACACCAGTGAGATTAATTGTAATTCTAATTTTTGATTTTATATTTTTGTAATGCACCACTAAGTTATTTCTTTTTTAATGGATAAAATATTAATAATGATTTATTTTAAGTATTTATACAATGAGAGCGATTTTTAATTTATTTTGTAAGGTTTCCAAAAGATTAAATGTTTCTGTATACAAAACCCCAACTAGTACTTTTGTGGCTTTTTCTTGTACACTGTTGTTATAAGGTTTGTTGGTATCAGATTTTCCATATCTATTCTGAAGATGTATGATCGTTTACGACGACCCCTGATTTATCTGGCATTTCCTACACACTGAACAAGATGAATCACAAGAACGATACCCATACATTCCCTCTCTCTTTCCTTTATGCTTCTCGGGTCTTTCCTCTGGACCCCACCACTAGGTAGACCTACATAGACATGTTACCTGGCTACCATGGGCCAGACGTAAGACGGAGATCTAACACAAGAGTCTTTTCGCGCAGCGCCTACCGTCATTCAGGGATCCGGGCCTCGGATAGGAAGATGACGATCGGGCCATAGGAAAAAATTTCTATGGGTGACCCTAGGATCATACCGGCCATGTTACCCCTCTGGGATGCTACTGTGGAAATTTTGGGATTTTCGCCAAGTCCGACTTTGAGCCACGGACAAGTAAGACTTAATCACCACTACTAGAGAGGAGAGTTGAGATGTGCAAAATAGGCGTTATGGAGTAGTCGCCGATGCATTTTGAACAGATTTGGATATTTGGTGATTTTGGATTTTGGTCGCCCAAGTGGCCAAAAAGTGTGCTGGTGACCCCCGGTTTTGGACATGACCAAAAATGGGTCAAAATCGTGACGAAGGTGCGCTTTGGGACCCCAATAACCTTGAACAAATCGTATTCCTGAAAAGTAAGAATGTACACGTGCGCTAAAAGTGGTTTTCAGAATGCGTAGGTGTATTTTGAGAAAATACGGAAATTTGGTGTGTTCGGGTGGAGGTCGCCAAAGTGCCCGAACGTGCTCTGGAAAGGCTGATGATTTTGGACACTACACCAGAAGCGACTTTGGGACCAGTAGAAGTTTGAACAAACAGACCTCATCAGAAGCAAGAGTGTGTACGTTTTATACACTGGAATGGTATAAATGCACATCTTGGTTTTGGGTTGATGTGGACATTTGGTGTTGGCACACGAGTTTGCACAAAATGGAAAAAATCTTTTTCCTCGAAAATCGACCAAAAAGTTTCCCTATGCTTTTCTACGGGTAATCTTTGCTAGGGCGGGGGCTTCGAAGAAATCCCCTGTAGAAGGGGCCGGGATGACGAAAAGCTTATTCCATGGTGGGACTGCACCGTAAGGATGGTGACATTTGTGAAAATGGAAAAAGGGGGGGTCACAGAGGGTATCCCGGGAAACGTACGGCCTGTATGGCTGTACTGACTACCGGATACTCGGGAGTGTTCCCCTGTACTGTACAGTGCAAATTACCCTACTTTCTCCTGTTTTTCACACCCCTGTCTAAGGTAAACACCCTACACACGTTTTTTAAAGGAATTTCCATGTCTACCAGTGCCAACGGCGCCCAGACAGACCCAGCAGAGCTGGTTCCACCCCCCTGTTTCGCAGCTAAACTCCCCTCGGGGAAGCGAAAATGGCCGTGTGGACCCAGTCCAGCCTCCATCCAGTCCCCCAGCCGCCCCTGCCGCTGCTCCGACTGGTACGGCCACTATGAGCCTTCTGGAGCGCCTGGAGCGGGTACTGTCGGCCCCGGTGAAGGATGTCCCGCTCACGGAAGACTCCAAACTCGAACGAGCCCTGCTCCAACGAATGGAAGAGTCCGAAGAGATGAAAAGACACCCCTACAAGGGCACTTTGAAGAGCTTCAAGGGCCTTCTCGACCAAATTGAGAAGGAGCTGGACCACCAAGATGCCAAGACCAAGCTCAAGGAAGCCTACATACGGAAAGTGGAGGGCGTGAATCCACCCACGGTGGAGGAAGCTTACATTGTCAATTGGGCCCTCTACGGCAACGTAAAGAACCCGTCGCTGCTACTGGCGTACCTGTTCATCAATACCCCTGCTGAGCTGCGCACCCAACTGGCCAACTGGCACTTTTTGCCAACCTATTCGGTTCTGGACAGCAGAACCTGATAGGGCCTAAGCTGGAGACCCTCCAACTGCCTCTCTACCCCGATAACAAGCTGCAGGCCACGAATGAGTCCATCCTACGGGAAGGAAGCATGGTCGGCGGCGAGGCGATAGAGCGCAGAGCCATTGAGAAGCACTTTTCCACCCACAATCTCATTGGCGGGGGCCCCTATACCACGGTGCCAGTCTACACGGAAGGTAACGATCAGCCGGTCGCCGTAGCGGACACGACCCTCATCTCCGACGCTTTTCAGGAGGTATACGCCAAGATTGGCCTCCTGGAGCAGAACCTCAAGAAGATTCGCACCGAGAAGCGTGCCAAAGCCCCCGTGGTGGCCGCCCGACGACCACCAGCAGCCCATGCTGCCGCCACCAGGGGACGAGGAGGACAAGGCCGCGGCCGAGGTGCAAGACCCGCCCGGTTCCACTACGGAGGAGGCGACGAAGGCGAAGAGGACGAGTTTGAACCGGTACAGGAAAACTAAAGACGCCTGTGAGGGCAGGCAACGCCCAAAACCCTCGCCGCCAAGGAAGGAAAAGCCACACTATCTTCTTTGGCGGTAGTCTCCGCGAGGGGAAGACCAGCAACGTCGAGCTGGACTACTTTATGGAGATGATGGACGATGACGAGGTGACGAGTTACAAGTGCCACACATTTGTGTCACTGGAGCAGTATTGGACGGCGATACAAACCGAATGCCAACGAAAGGTCGTATTTCTTCCCATCTACGTGAAAAATCACTGGATAGCGGGCATTCTGGAGCGCCAGACGCTCGAGGTGTATGACTCGGCACCGGCCAGGCACCTACATAAGGTCCTGGAGGAAAAGCTCTGGGCACTGTGGCCCGAGCTGCAGATTGTGTACATGCCGTGCACAAGACAAGAGCGGGGGAGCAACGATTGCGGGTTATACATGTTAACGGCTTTCTTCAGCGTCTTTCTACGGATCCAGACGGTTGTAGACCCCAAGTCTGTCCCGAGCAGGCTGCGACCCCTACTCCACCACTGTTACCTGAACAGAGGCACTGTCAAGGACAGGCCCAAGGAGACCAAGCGACTCCTGGATACCGTGCGTGGTATTTTGACGACCAAGCACACGCCTTCACTGGAAGGCGGCGCCGAACCAGGCGACAATGAGCTCTGGACGTACTACAGCACCCAATATAGGCGGCTGAACAAGGTGTTTCAAGGCAATCCGACCCTACGGACCCTCTTCGTTGCCATTGCTCTGATTGCAATAGGGGAGGGGAAGAAACGCCTCACGGAACACACCAACCTGAGCTCGCAGTCCGCCAAGCGCCGACTCGCACCCCAGACGATGCAGGACCTGGCAGAGGTTCTCCAAAAGTACCGGATACGGGTCTATCTGGTTGGACAAACTTCCAGAAGGCGGGAAGCCACAGTAGGCTTCATTGGCCGACGGCCAGCCTCCGTGGAGGGCTTGTACATGGTACAGACGGACCCCGACCTCGGTGGACTCCCAGGTGAATGGAAGGGCGATGGTAATGAAAATGCCGTGTTTGTGGTGGGAGCAACGTTCCATTCTTCTAGTAGTGGCACCACTAGGCCACACTATACGTTGACCCAGGACCCAACGAACGCCGTGCTGGGGGTATACCGCAGGGGCTCTGCGACGCGGTTCAAGCTGATGGAGGAAGAGGAGACCCCTGTGACTCAGCCAAGGCCGAGGGTTCAACCGGAATCCCAGGCAATGGTACTGGAAGAAGAAGAATCCGAGATGGAGGAGTTGGATGCGAGTGACAACGCGGGCACGTTTCTACGTGGGGTCGATATGACGCCAAAAAACATGTCCGGCAGGCAGGACGGTCTGGGAAGGACCTTATGGGGGTCTGTCTGCCCTCGAAACTGGGTGTTCACCACTACGCAAAACCCCCCTCTACAGCAAGTCCATCTCCACGGAGGAGCAGAAGCTGCACCTGCAGTGGCTCCGGCGAATCCAGTACATGCCACAGGACATGCTGAGCTGGCCGGTAGAGGATGTCCTCCTGAGCATGCTTCAGCGGGACGCCGTGGCCAGAAACTACACTTGGACGACCTTTGTCCGCAAGCTGTTCTGCATCCAGTCCGCTCTCAAGAACCTCCCGCTGTACACGACGGAGGACGCCGGCGTCGACCTCAAGGGCCCCAAATGGAAGGCCGTGGTCCACCTGGCGAAGCGGATGCAGCAGCAGGCCGACGTGCACCCACCGTCCGCCATCCGCCTAGAACAGTTCCATGCTATATACCGTCTATTGCAGCACAAGTCTCCGTTGACGGCGCTGTACCTGATGGTCATGTTCTGCACGGCTGGGCGAGCGGTCGATGTGGAGCGGCTCAAAGTGAAGGATATCAAAGTGGGGTATACCCCGGGGCAGCAGGCCGAGACAACGCTCGAGCTAAGACAATGCCTGATGCGAATGGGATCCCAGGGCATGACCCCCATCACGGTGGTGATGAAGCGTGGCAAGGGTGCCTACTTTCGGGGCACCTACACGGTCCACACCTGCCTTCCGGCAGTGGACGCGTCGAATCTGCAGTCTCTGTGCAGCCAGCGGCGACATGGCCAGCGGCTGTTTCCTCACATCGAGGCCCGACGGAAGGAGGCGCTGACGGCGATCCAAATGGTGGAGCCGGGGGCGAGCATGCCCTCCATCCGCAAGAGTGCGGTCCGTTTTATGGCGGCGCAGGGGATGTCTCAGGAGGAGATGATGCGTATCACGGGACACACCCGGGAGACGACCTACTTCCGGTACCTGGGCGATGGCCGCCATCCTACGAAGGAGACCGTACGGCTGCAGGGACGCGCCGCCGTCGCCCTCCGGAACCTCCGAACGCGTACCAGCTAGGCAACAAGGCGCCCAAGGCGGAGGAACTGGGCATCCGAGAGGCGGACCTCGTGCGGGAAATGATCGAGCTCTATGAGAGTGAGGGTAATCGGAGCGCTGCCCAGGAGTGGACCGAGAGACTGGAGAAAATGGCCCCCAATCCCAGGCAGTGGCCGCTGCACCTCAAGAATCCCACACACGTGGACCTCCAGGGCGTTCTGGCGCTGCCAGTGGCCCACTCGAGGACGATCGACTTTCTTCTGACCACGTACCAGTACTTACACCGCGACTTTTACAGGGGACTGAGGACCTCGAGGACCATCAAGACGACGTCGCTGTCAATGGACGATGTGCGGATCGGCGTGGAGAAGGGCAAGTTTGAGCTCGCGGTAGAGTTGAATCGAATAACCGAACACACCTACCGAGGAGATGCCTCATTTGGCCGACTGCCAGAGGGGTACCACGGCGTGAACAGCTTCTATGTGCTGGAGACGAAGGGACGACGACGGCTGATTACGGAGCCCATCCTCAACGGGGTGGTGGAGAAGGAGTCGATCCCCAAGGTGTCGTACCCAAGCAGGCTGGAGAAACGCCAGCTCCTCAAGCACTGCCGCTACATGCTGCAGATTGACTTCAACTCCTATTATGACGCCATTCCACTAGAGGATTCGGTGCGGAACAACTTTGTGTTCCGCGGCAAGGACGGCCAGTACTACCGGCTGAGGACGCTGCCCACTGGGGCAAGATGGAGTGTGTGTGTTGGCCAGGCCATTACGAGCACCATTGTCGATATTGACGTCTCCCAGGTGGTCATTCTGTCGCTGATTGATAATATCTTGATTGCCGCGCCGCAAGGCAGCGAAGGGGAGTTTCTGTTTGCCGTTCGAAGCATTCTGACACGAATACAGCAGGTGCACCTAGAGACCTCCCCCGACCGGGATACGTTGTTACAAACGGGCGACCAGGACTTGCTACGCATGGCGGAACAGATTGATGTCTTTTTAGGCGAGGAGTACCGGTACGAACCAAATGAGTATGTACGCAAGGTCCGGAATTCGATCAAGACGGTGGCCAAGCTGCGGATTGCCATGCGAAAGGCCCCCTACTACACGTGCCGACAGTTTGTGAGCTTTGTGAGCCTGATCCTGTTTGCCGCCCACACCGTGAACCTCAACCCCGCGTCCCTCTTCTTTCTTCTCAAGGCCTACCGTGCGGTGTATGTGACCGTGTGCAACACGGGAGGAGAGTGGGATGCCCCGCTTCCCCACATCTCCCCGAGAGTGTACGAGCACTTACAGCGCACCACGTCTGTGCTGGCAGCGAACGAGTACGCACCCATTGCGCCAGTGATACGAGTGACCGCGGAGGACCGTGACTACGATTGGGTGATTTACACGGATGCGTCGGACCGAGGATGGGGTGCGATTTGCCAGAATACGCACACGCAGGAGGTGATTGCCCTGCAGAAGGAGTGGATGGATGAACTTCAGTGTGGAACGTACAGGGGACCGACGGATGAGTACCAGGCGTTTCTGTTCAACAAGAAGCACAGCGCGCACGCGGAGCCACGGGCTGCCAGGGAGGTACTGGAGTACCTGAAAGAGATTGGCCGGCTGGTGGCGGGGATGCGAGTGGCGCTCGTGACCGATCACGAGGCGATTGTACGGGCCCAGCGAAAGTTGAATGGTTTCGGAGGCATCGGCCGTGGGACGGACCTGAACCTCCTGTATGAGATGGTCTACAACTGGTTCCACTGGGATCACCTACTCGTGCTCTTCTTCTACCTTCCTGGCCCCCAGAACCCGGCGGACCAGCTGTCACGAGTGATCGATAGTAGCAACTGTGGGGAAATCCGCAGGGTACAGTTGAACGGACGGCAGCTACCCACTCTACGAAACTGCTACTGCCCCCTGCTAGAAAGGGAAGTAGAGAGTATACTATGGGGATAACCCAAGGAGGAGATCCGGGGAGCGAAGCGAGGTTTGAGAGAGGGTATCAGATTTTCCATATCTATTCTGAAGATGTATGATCGTTTACGACGACCCCTGATTTATCTGGCATTTCCTACACACTGAACAAGATGAATCACAAGAACGATACCCATACATTCCCTCTCTCTTTCCTTTATGCTTCTCGGGTCTTTCCTCTGGACCCCACCACTAGGTAGACCTACATAGACATGTTACCTGGCTACCATGGGCCAGACGTAAGACGGAGATCTAACACAAGAGTCTTTTCGCGCAGCGCCTACCGTCATTCAGGGATCCGGGCCTCGGATAGGAAGATGACGATCGGGCCATAGGAAAAAATTTCTATGGGTGACCCTAGGATCATACCGGCCATGTTACCCCTCTGGGATGCTACTGTGGAAATTTTGGGATTTTCGCCAAGTCCGACTTTGAGCCACGGACAAGTAAGACTTAATCACCACTACTAGAGAGGAGAGTTGAGATGTGCAAAATAGGCGTTATGGAGTAGTCGCCGATGCATTTTGAACAGATTTGGATATTTGGTGATTTTGGATTTTGGTCGCCCAAGTGGCCAAAAAGTGTGCTGGTGACCCCCGGTTTTGGACATGACCAAAAATGGGTCAAAATCGTGACGAAGGTGCGCTTTGGGACCCCAATAACCTTGAACAAATCGTATTCCTGAAAAGTAAGAATGTACACGTGCGCTAAAAGTGGTTTTCAGAATGCGTAGGTGTATTTTGAGAAAATACGGAAATTTGGTGTGTTCGGGTGGAGGTCGCCAAAGTGCCCGAACGTGCTCTGGAAAGGCTGATGATTTTGGACACTACACCAGAAGCGACTTTGGGACCAGTAGAAGTTTGAACAAACAGACCTCATCAGAAGCAAGAGTGTGTACGTTTTATACACTGGAATGGTATAAATGCACATCTTGGTTTTGGGTTGATGTGGACATTTGGTGTTGGCACACGAGTTTGCACAAAATGGAAAAAATCTTTTTCCTCGAAAATCGACCAAAAAGTTTCCCTATGCTTTTCTACGGGTAATCTTTGCTAGGGCGGGGGCTTCGAAGAAATCCCCTGTAGAAGGGGCCGGGATGACGAAAAGCTTATTCCATGGTGGGACTGCACCGTAAGGATGGTGACATTTGTGAAAATGGAAAAAGGGGGGTCACAGAGGGTATCCCGGGAAACGTACGGCCTGTATGGCTGTACTGACTACCGGATACTCGGGAGTGTTCCCCCTGTACTGTACAGTGCAAATTACCCTACTTTCTCCTGTTTTTCACACCCCTGTCTAAGGTAAACACCCTACACACGTTTTTTAAAGGCCCGCCCGCCCGCACCTGTAGGAAGAGCGTCCTCGCGCTACATGAGCACGGCGTACACCGTCCTAATAATAGAGCATCATAGAAGTAAAATGATTTAAAACGTGATTCTTGTATTTGGTAAAATGAAAATGGTAAAGTATTTATATATGTTTGACACCAGTGAGATTAATTGTAATTCTAATTTTTGATTTTATATTTTTGTAATGCACCACTAAGTTATTTCTTTTTTAATGGATAAAATATTAATAATGATTTATTTTAAGTATTTATACAATGAGAGCGATTTTTAATTTATTTTGTAAGGTTTCCAAAAGATTAAATGTTTCTGTATACAAAACCCCAACTAGTACTTTTGTGGCTTTTTCTTGTACACTGTTGTTATAAGGTTTGTTGGTATCAGATTTTCCATATCTATTCTGAAGATGTATGATCGTTTACGACGACCCCTGATTTATCTGGCATTTCCTACACACTGAACAAGATGAATCACAAGAACGATACCCATACATTCCCTCTCTCTTTCCTTTATGCTTCTCGGGTCTTTCCTCTGGACCCCACCACTAGGTAGACCTACATAGACATGTTACCTGGCTACCATGGGCCAGACGTAAGACGGAGATCTAACACAAGAGTCTTTTCGCGCAGCGCCTACCGTCATTAGGGTTAGGGTTAGGGTTAGGGTTAGGGTTAGGGTTAGCCGTTCCAAACGGAGTTTGGAAGCGGCATGACGGTGGCGCGGGATCGGAACGATCCGCGACGCCGAAAAATATTTTAGAAAAAATAAATGTTTTCTTTTCTTTTTTATCGAGTGACTTGTAGATTTATGACGTGCATTGCGATAAGTCACTCCACCATCAAAATTGTATTTTGGGAGGAGGGAAAAGAAAAATTGTTCATTTTTTATTTTTGTTTTCTCTTTTTATTTATAGTAAAAATCTTTTAATAAAATTATTTTTAAGATTCCCTCCCACCCTCACCTGTAAGTTTTAAATTATTGTTTTTTTTGATGAACGCTGTGCCTACGTAGTTTTGTTAATTTGTTTTAGTTTAAATTCTGTTTTGTCAATCACCAATACCGTTTTCATGTTTTTGTGTATTGGTGACAAAGGTACATTTCTTGAATGTAGTACGTAGGATAAGGTAACAACAGTTGTTCAATGATTAAGTTTAATTATATTTCAGCCTCGAGGACCACCCAGTATTGCTAATTGTGGTTTATTAGTCAATATTCCGGAGAACATCCAATAGCTTATTCCTGTGCGATTTACATGTTTTGTTTGGTTAAATTATAAATTGTAAACCTTATTCGAATATGCAATGCTTTTGTTTGTTTTGTGTGTGTTCCTCCCTGCGAGGACTGAGTTCCCAGTTCTTCTTGCCTTCTAATGTATGTGTTTGACCGGCAGCCTGCTGCCCGAAAACGGTGAATACATTCTCTTTCTCTGCTACGCTGTCTGGTCTCTCTCTGTTTTTCGCGACTCACAAGAACGATATCCCGATGAGAATAAGGTGTGTGTGTCTTGAAAACGTGTGACCATACGCTATCTTCCCAGTCTCCGTAGCCCTCCGTCATTAGGGTTAGGGTTAGGGTTAGGGTTAGGGTTAGGGTTAGGGTTAGGGTTAGGGTTAGGGTTAGGGTTAGGGTTAGGGTTAGGGTTAGGGTTAGGGTTAGGGTTAGGGTTAGGGTTAGGGTTAGGGTTAGGGTTAGGGTTAGGGTTAGGGTTAGGGTTAGGGTTAGGGTTAGGGTTAGGGTTAGGGTTAGGGTTAGGGTTAGGGTTAGGGTTAGGGTTAGGGTTAGGGTTAGGGTTAGGGTTAGGGTTAGGGTTAGGGTTAGGGTTAGGGTTAGGGTTAGGGTTAGGGTTAGGGTTAGGGTTAGGGTTAGGGTTAGGGTTAGGGTTAGGGTTAGGGTTAGGGTTAGGGTTAGGGTTAGGGTTAGGGTTAGGGTTAGGGTTAGGGTTAGGGTTAGGGTTAGGGTTAGGGTTAGGGTTAGGGTTAGGGTTAGGGTTAGGGTTAGGGTTAGGGTTAGGGTTAGGGTTAGGGTTAGGGTTAGGGTTAGGGTTAGGGTTAGGGTTAGGGTTAGGGTTAGGGTTAGGGTTAGGGTTAGGGTTAGGGTTAGGGTTAGGGTTAGGGTTGGGGTTAGGGTTAGGGTTAGGGTTAGGGTTAGGGTTAGGGTTAGGGTTAGGGTTAGGGTTAGGGTTAGGGTTAGGGTTAGGGTTAGGGTTAGGGTTAGGGTTAGGGTTAGGGTTAGGGTTAGGGTTAGGGTTAGGGTTAGGGTTAGGGTTAGGGTTAGGGTTAGGGTTAGGGTTAGGGTTAGGGTTAGGGTTAGGGTTAGGGTTAGGGTTAGGGTTAGGGTTAGGGTTAGGGTTAGGGTTAGGGTTAGGGTTAGGGTTAGGGTTAGGGTTAGGGTTAGGGTTGGGTTAGGGTTGAGGTTAGGGTTAGGGTTAGGGTTAGGGTTAGGGTTAGGGTTAGGGTTAGGGTTAGGGTTAGGAGTTAGGGATTAGGGTTAAGTTAAGGTTTAAATTAAATTAAAATT